>JAPTHN010000003.1:69140191-70387691 GCA_026936325.1 Platynereis dumerilii | reverse complement strand
TATCCAGCTATCTATCTTGCTATCTATCCAGCTATCTTGCTATATTTCTATCTTTTGTCTGCCTTACTACCTTTCTTACAATCTAATAGGTATATATTCGTCTATCTATCTAGTTATCCAGCAATCACGTGTCCAGATATCTAGCTAACTATCTACCTATCTATCTGGCTATTTCTTTCTACATTTTTGGCTATCTACCCTTTCTACGTTCTTACCTTCTAATCTCACAATCTATCTATCTATCTCACCACCTAGGCCTACTCATCTATCTAGCACTGCAAGTATCAAACTATCTAGCTAACTATCCAGCTATCTATCCAGCTTTCTCTATTTTTCTATATATTTCTATCTTTTTGTCCGTCTTTCTGCCTTTCTTACAATCTAATCTATATTCGTCTATCTATATATAGAGTTCAGGGGCTGCTCGAGAAAATGTCCGACGGGAAGGGGGGGTTAGGGGGTTCAACCCCCCCCTTTGGCCTGTACATTTTAATGTAAAAAAAAAAGTTATTCCAAAATTTTTACTACATTTTCATTCGTAAACAACCCCCCACCCTGGATCCGCTACTGGAGTTATCCAGCAATCACGTATCATGCAATCTAGTTAACTATCTACCTATCTATCTAGCTATCTCGATATCCCTCCTTTTACTCTCTAACTATCTAGCTTACCATTCAGTCTATCTATCTAGTTATCCAGCAATCAGGTATCCAGCTATCTATCTATCTATCTATCTATCTATCTATCTATCTATCTATCTATCTATCTATCTATCTATCTATCTATGAACCCCCCCCCCCTTTGGCCTGTACATTTTAATGTAAAAAAAAAAGTTATTCCAAAATTTTTACTACATTTTCATTCGTAAACAACCCCCCCTCCTTGGATCCGCCACTGGAGTTATCCAGCAATCACGTATCATGCAATCTAGTTAACTATCTACATATCTATCTAGCTATCTCGATATCCCTCCTTTTACTCTCTAACTATCTAGCTTACCATTCAGTCTATCTATCTAGTTATCCAGCAATCAGGTATCCAGCTATCTATCTATCTATCTATCTATCTATCTATCTATCTATCTATCTATCTATCTATCTATCTATCTATCTATCTATCTGTCCATCTATCTATCTATCTCTATCTACTTATCTCTACATGTCTATCTCTACCTGTCTATCTCTACCTGTCTATCTATTTTATCATTTTGTTTTTTTTCATTTTACCTCCAAAAAGGGAGGAAAAAGTACACATTATGCACAATAAAATTATATATCGCAATAATTAAGTATCAGCATAAAGAATAATATCATCTTTTTTAAATCGATTTTCTAAATTAATATTGAATAATTATCATCTGATGTTCAAGTTACTAAGGAAATCATATAGGCCTAATCAGATAAATAAATACCAATTGATAAGCTTGAATTCAATTCTTCATGAGAACACATGTACAGCAGTCTTCTGATTATCCATGACAAATTTGATTTGTTATGTTATGCTAAATTAATGTCCAAATTCAATTGGCCTGCCTGATGATATTAATATTACACATTATACGCAATACTATGGCTCAAAGATAATGATAGTACAGACAATTTATTTTATTGGAAGTTACAATTAACTTATTTGAAATAGTATAATTTAATGAAAATTATTTAGCATGATTCATGCAGTCAAGAGTTATTATGAAACAGGAATAATTAAGTTGACTTAAACAATAGAATCATAAAGTATCTTTGAAATAGCTCCTTACAATTTCTTCACACTTCCACTAATTGACCATAACAAAATTACACAGTTTTGCTAAATTAGGGCTTGTGTGAATTTTCTGATAAAGTGAATTGAGTTGAGTAATCTTTGCTAAATTGGTAATTATGAATTAATTTTGATACCCCCATTAAATGCACACACAATTGATTATAATTAAATAAAACCTTATTAAATTATTAACAAAATAAATAATAAATCCCCTTGGTTTTCTTTTTGTTGAATCCTGATCAGGTTCGAAAGCTAAACATGTTGACTACAATGAAGACATTATTCCAAACATGTTTAGGAATTGCACACAATACTGAACATGTGAAGCATCTGAACACATCAAGTTTTATAAGCATTTAGGAAATTAACGCAAACCAAAACATGTTTAATGTATTTACATGTTTACATGTGTTTACAACCTAAACACTGTTTTTACAGTGTAATAATGAGTAAAACATGCAAGATTAGAAAGATTGTTGCTGATCTTACACATAAGAGACATTAGCAAGATAGATTGCATAGCCACCAAAACTGCTAACAGAAAAAAGAATATATATTCATGTATATATTTTTTATTTCTTTATTGAGCCCCCAGAGATGGGGAAAAAACATATATATATATATCACAGTCAGTACAGCGATAACATGGTAAAAGGTACATGTATAACGGCAATGGGCTAAAAACATAATGATAAAAGATAATAAATATAAATGGAAGTTATTGTGACCCTTAAAATGCCTGGGTTAGTAAGTTTAAAAAATATATGTTTTAGACTCAAAGCTGTTATAGGATAATTGTTATACACGAGATCTCCAAGAAACATTGCCAAGTGTGCACAACTTATGATGCATCAACTGCTCTGCTTCTGACTCATATGCCACCCCTCCTATGTTCAGCGATAGCAGTGATACACATCACTGGTTACATATACGTGTCACTAATTTCTCTATGAGTCAGTGAAAAAACCATCTCTTTCAATGGTGAAGATTGGAGCAACACCTTCAATGGCATCATTGAAACTTTGAAAACAGCCAGGTGTAAGCACTTGAAGTTTGTCTTCTGTAATAATGCAACCAGATATGCCCTTTTACATCATTTGCATTAACAGCAGCACATATATATTTTATGTGTACTTCAAAAGACAACATGACATCGTATGCCGGTGCAAAACTATAAATATGATGAAGAGATTTATTTTCCTTTAGGTAAATAAATATGTGTGTATCTCAGAATACTCTTGTGCCCTTTTGAGGACAAACTTCGATTCAGCTCCTGAATCTAAGTTCAAAAGCAACACACAACAAAGGCATGCTATGACGAAAATGAAAAATTTTGTATAAACAATGCATGTTGCTTGTGACAAAAGCAAAACTTGTGGTGCTATAGAAATAAAGTTTCTAACTCAAAATCTTTGTTTCTAATTTATCATGCTTAACATTAAAACAACAAAAGCCACAAATGGAGTGGAACTGCACACAAGTACTTAATAGCAAATAGATTGATAAACAGCCAGACATGCAGACTGTTAGACAGATACATAGACAGACAGACAGATAAATAGACAGATAGACATAGCTACACTGATAGATAGACATAGAGAAAGATAACCAGATTAATAGATAGATGGGTAGATATGGGTAAAAAATTGATGATTTCCCTAAGGAATCCATGTAATGGGTCATTCCACAGTAAATGAGTCTTTCGTGTCACTCAAGCTGTTTACAGCAAGATCATGTTTGTATTGTGCTCCCTTAATAATATCCAAAATATATACAAAAAGTTAGCCCTGGACCCCTGGGACAGGGGTCATGGATCCTCCCATTGGAAAATCATGAGATTTGAAAGACAGGGTTTGGGAGAATCGTGATAACTCAAAATATATATAAAGTTTGTTAATTTTAATCATACCACCTGAAAGAGTGAAAAATGTCCTACTGACGGCACCTATTTCTATATTTCTGCATGTTATAATAAATGAGCACTCACCCTGTGAAGCTCAAGAAATGATTTTTTTCTTTATACATTGAAAAATGGTGTTGTTTCATTGGGTGAGAGAGAGTGATGTCACAACAAACGTTTAAGATGTCATAGGTATTTTTTGTGACGTCACAGTGGTGACATCAAACATTAAAGTGAGGCTGATAGCTGTTTCGCGCAAATTTTTGGCAATTCCCTCATTTAAAATCAATTTTTACCATAGAAACCTTTGTGGAAGTACTTTCAAAAGTGGTGCCGTCAGCAGTAAAGTATGTAGGCTACCCAAATCCAAAATTTCATTAAATTTGGATAAAAACTGTTTGATATAGACCAATTCTCCTGATGCCATGTCGAAATCTCAAGATTTTGAATGGGACGACCCATGACCCATGCTACGCATGGGTCCCAGGGCTAACAAAAAGTGATGTCACGGAAAATTCTTCTTTCAATTATATTACCTCTTTAACCATGTCAAATCAATGTAAATATTTGTCAAATCAATGTAAATATTTGTGGTGGGTCTAAATCTCAGGACAACTACTCAACGTACTGAATTTTTCCTCACCTGTGTATACTGTGGAAGACCAAATGCCCTCGTCACCAGAAAACATGTCACTTAGTCTGGGAGCCAAGACCTCAAAAGTGCTTTATTTAAGGATTTAGCTCACCCCGAGAGAGGAATGGACAATCTATACATCGTTGAAATCGCAAACTTCTGTAGATTATGAAACTGGGGGATGCAGTTAGGAAAAGTGGTGCAATTTTTCACAAATTGGTTACCATGGCAACCAAGTCAGAATATTTTTTAATTCACCTTTATACCAGTAAAATTCATTTTTAGGTATTTAATCCACAGCCAGACTTCATTCAACCAACCAGATATGTACAACCTCAATTAGAGATTTTAATGGTCATGTGACCTTTGGGGTCACATGACCATGCTGACTGCCATACATGGTCGAACCTCAGAAATATGCATTTTTTCACAATTCTATACTACAACTTTAATTGCTGCAGCCACAATATTGATACTACAGGCAAAAATCTGGTCTCACTGGAAAGCCCTTTTAGTAAGCTTCAATCTCACATATAATTTGCATAGGTATCCATGGTAATTGGTTGCCATGACAACTGAGTTTAAAAAAACACAAATTTCATCTGAAATATAAAAAATCAATTTTTAGGGATTTACTCCATGACCAGACTTCACCCAGCCAACCGAGCATGTGTATGTTCAATTATGGATTATTATTGTCATGTGACCATTGGGTCATGTGACTATGCGGACCTTCATTGAGGGTCGAACCTCATAAATATACTATTTTTTTCACAAGTTTATGCGACATCTTTAACCGCTGCAGAAACAGTACCTATTTACACTGCAGACAAAAACTTGGTCTTATTGGAAAGGCCTTTTAGTATGCTTCAGTCTTTCTTATTATTTATTATTTATACTGGTATCCATGGCAACTGGATGCCATAGCAACAAAGTTTGAAAAGGTACAAATTTTACCTGAAATCTATAAGTTTGATTTTTAGGGATTTACTCTACAATCAAACTTCATTCAACCAAAGTTACATGTACCACCTCAATTAAAGATTTTTATGATCATGTGACCTTTGGGGTCACATGACCATACTTACTCTCATTCAGACTCGAATTTCGGAAATATGCCTTTTTTTTACAATTTTATATAACTTTAAGTGCTGCAGCGTAAATATTGCTAATACAGGCACAAACTTGGTGCCATTGGAAAGCCCTTTTTGCAAGTTTCAATCTCACATATTATTCATGCAGGTTTCCATGGTAACATACGTCATAGCAACAAAGTTAAAATAACGTGTGAGCACTTTAAGAAGCGCATGATGCCATGAACAATTCCACAATGAATGCCAACATTGAAACCGGGGGGCTGGAAATCTGGCAGCATTGTAAATTGACATTAAATTTGGCCAAAGGTATGAATTATTTGGCACTGAGACCCATTGGCCAAACAATGCATGAACCCTCCCTCCCCCAAGGTTGTTATTGACATTTTAAATTGAAAACGTCAGCTATCTGTCTAAACAGTTCAACAAAAATAAGTACCCCTTTGGATAAACTTGAATATCTCAAAGATTCCATCGCTTATTTTTATGACAGTTGGCTTAATTATAGTCTCAGATATCGACCAGAATGCTCCTAAAAATGTCAAGGAAAAGAAGAAATATTTATGGGATGGGCAAAATTCTTTTCTGGCGAAAAAGCATTAATTTTAGCTCGAAACAACAAAAATAACTGCAACAAAAATAGAGACCTCAATTCTAAAAGTAGAAATAAAAATAAGCTAGTTGATAGTTATGATATGGTCAATGATGTCAATCAATGTCAGTCATTGATGTCAGCTGGTGATGTCAACCAGTGATGTCAGCCAGGGATGTCAGCAGGTCATTCAGCTGGTGATGTCAGCCAGTGATGTCAGCCAGTGATGTCAGTCAGTGATGTCAGCCAGTGATGTCAGCCCATGATGTCAGCCAGTGATGACAGCCAGTGATGTCAGCCGGTGATGTCAGTCAGTGATGTCAGCCAGTGATTTCAGCCAGCCAGTGATGTCAACCAGTGATGTCAAGTCAGCCAGTGATGTCAGCCAGTGACATCAGTTGGTGACACCAGCCTGTGACATCAGTTGGTGAGGTCAGCCAGTGATGCCAGCCAGTGAATTTAGCCTTGTGATGTCAGCCAGTGATGTCAGTTGGTGACATCTGCCAGTGATGTCAGCCAGTGATGTCAGTTGGTGGTATCAGCCAGTGCTGTCAGCCAGTTGGTGCCAGTGATGTCAGCTGGTGATGTCAGCCAGTGACATCAGTGAATGGCATCAGCCAGTGACATCAGCGGGTGATGTCAGTCAGTGATATCAGCCGCTGATGTCAGCCAGTGATGGCAATCGGTGATGTCAGTTGGGACGTCAGTCAGTGATGTCAGCTAGGGATGTCAGCCAGTGATGTCTGCCAGTGATGTCAGTTGGTGATGTCAGCCAGTGATGTCAGCCGGTGATGTCAGTCGGTGATGTCAGCCAGTGATGTCAGTCGGTGATGTCAGCCAGTGATGTCAGCCAGCCAGTGATGTCAACCAGTGATATCAAGTCAGCCAATGAAGTCTACCAGTGATGTCAGCCAGTGACATCAGTTGGTGACACCAGCCTTTGACATCAGTTGGTGATGTCAGCCAGTGATGCCAGCCAGTGATGTCAGTCAGTGAAGTCGGCCTGAGATGTCAGCCAGTGATGTCAGTTGGTGACATCAGCCAGTGATGTCAGCCAGTGATGTTAGTTGAGACATCAACCAGTGCTGTCAGCCAGTTGGTGCCAGTGATGTCAGCTGGTGACATCAGCCAGTGACATTAGTCAATGACATCAGCCAGTGACATCTGCGGTGATGTCAGTCAGTAACATCAGTGAGTCAGTGATGTCAGTCAATCACATCACTGGATCATATCAGTCAGAGACATCAGTCAATCATATCACTGGATGATATCTGTCGATGATGCCAATCTATGAGGATCATCTCTTCATGAGGTCTATCAATTAAATAAAAGCTGAAAAATCGACAGGCTTGTTTTTCTATTTAGGCTCAGTATTCGTCAATATTTAGAGGACCTTACAATGAGAAAAATGGGCAGTAATGTTAGACTTTGTAGGATTATTTTATTTTGGTGCAGAATCATAACCAAATTAGTCTTGGAGTCACAGAGGTGAACTCACTTACTGGGCAAAAGCTGCCGACCGACCCCCTACTAGTCTTGTATGTGGAAATACGCACCCATCTAGTTTCTAATGTTAAAATTGAGATATTTTTTTCTATTTTGAACTATAAATAGCATTTGTCACCATGAAAAATATATAGTGACCCTCCCCCAAACATTTTTTTCCTTAACATGTTTTCTGATGACAAAAATTTGGATGAAAAATGCAATCTCTAGTTATAATAGATTAGCATTTGAAGAAGTGGCAGTGCAGCCCGCAAAAAGCTCAAAATAATAACCAACCACAGGGCCTGTCAGTGCTAAAATTAGCCCAACGAGACTATAATTTGCCCAAAGGTCTCATTTCCATGCCCAATATGCCACAGATCAGGGAACTGGGGGATCTGGCAATGAAAATTTGAGGAACCATGGATCTGGATCCAAATCATCTGAATCTGTCTGAAACAAACGCGAACCCTGATCTGGATTCACAGATCCACATTTTTTCCAGCACTGATCCTCATCTGGATCCAGTTCACAAATCCACAGAACTGGATCCGGATCACTGAATCTGTGATCCAGATCACTAAGATCACTTGAAACAAACGCACCCATAAATTCGTAGATGTTATCAAAATATGTGTCAAATTTTATGCTTCTGTAATTTATATGTATCTGCAAATGCAGAATTACCTTCCTATTCATGACAAATCTACCCAGCTATTTTCAATGAGACCAAGTTTATGCTTGTAGAGTCAAAATTGTTATTGAAGAGTTGATAGTTATTGTATAAAATTGTGAAAATATGACCAGTTCTTAGGTTTGGTCTTGAATGGCAGTCAGTGAAGTTCGACTGTGAAGTAAATCTTTAATAAGAAATTTCTCAGACTTCACACCTCAGAAAAAAGATTTGTGTATTTTGTAACACTATTGCTATGGCAGTAGGTTACCTTTGATACTATATGCAAAGTATATGTGAGATTAAAACTTATAAAAAGGGCTCACAAATGAGACCAAATTTGTGCCAGTAGGGATAATATTGTTGCTTAAGGAGCTTAAGAAGTCACAGAAAAGTTTGGAGAAATGGATGTTCCGAGGTTTGACGCACAATGGCAGTCAACATGGTCATGTGACCCAAAATGTCACATGACTATAAAAATACATAATTAAGCTGGCACATTAATATACGACTGAATGAAGTCTTGTTGTGGGGTAAATCGCTAAAATTCTACTTTATACATTTCAGGTCAAATCTGTGCATTTTTTAACTTTGTTGCCATGGCAACCAGTTACTGTGGATACCTGTATAAATAATAAGAAAGACTGAAGCATACTAAAAGGGCTTTCCAATAAGACCAAGTTTGTGTCTGCAGTGTAAATACTGTTGCTGCAGCAGTTAAAGATTTTTCATAAAATTGTGAAAAAAATAGCATATTTATGAGGTTCGACCCTCAATGAAGGTCCGCATAGTCACATGACCCAATGGTCACATGACAATAATAATCTATAATTGAACATACACATGCTCGGTTGGCTGAGTGAAGTCTGGTCATGGAGTAAATCCCTAAAAATTGATTTTTTATATTTCAGATCAAATTTGTATTCTTTTCAACTTCGTTGTCATGGCAACCAATTACCATGGATACCTATACAAATTATGTGTGAGATTGAAGCTTACTAAAAGGGCTTTCCAGTGAGACTAGATTTTTGCCTGTAGTATCAATATTGTGGCTGCAGCAATTAAAGTTGTAGTATAGAATTGTGAAAAAATGCATATTTCTGAGGTTCGACCATGAATGGCAGTCAGCATGGTCATGTGACCCCAAAGGCCACATGACCATTAAAATCTCTAATTGAGGTTGTACAAATCCCGTTGGTTGAATGAAGTCTGGCTGTGGATTAAATACCTAAAAAACGAATTTTACTGGTATAAAGGTGAATTAAAAAATATTCTGACTTGGTTGCCATGGTAACCAATTTGTGAAAAATTGCACCACTTTTCCCAACTGCATCCCCCAGTTTCATAATCTATGGAAGTTTGCGATTCCGACGATGTATAGATTGTCCATTCCTCTCTCGGGGTGAGCCAACCGCCCAATTTATCTCCTTGGCTCCTGGACTAACTGGTGTTACTCATTAAATAAAGCATGCCTGTAAAAGGAGTACTCCCATCTATCCTTGGTCTAATGTAGGGGGGCTTCTTCTGACGGACAGGCATCCATGATAAGTGCATATTTTGGCATTTACAGTGGGGTGCGAAAGTTTGGGCACCCTTTGAGATGGGTCACATTTTTTCAAATTTCAAACAAACCGTTTGCAGAATCTTTCCAACGTGAATTTCGTGAGTGAAGGATACCCATGCACTCAATTTTACCTTGAAAGAACAATGGAAATATGAAAATATAAAATATTACAGGTCTTTTTGTTGGATTTTACATGTGCAAAAGTTTAGGCACCCCTATAGAATCTGATCTTGATTTTTCTATAACTCTACATTAAAGCAATATAAAAGCTCTAAAGTGCTTTGGATAATAATGTAAGCATCCCAGGACTTTATTTTGTGTGCATTTTTTATTGTTCTCCCTAAAGAGTGACTCCAACCGTTGCATCTTTGTGATACCTATGGCATCAATTGCACATGTCCAGTTAAATACTGAAAGTTTTGAACATTTCTGGTGCAGGAGTCCTGGTTAGCCTCTCCTTTACCTAAAATTAACATTTTATCTAGAATAACCAAAAATATTTAAGATTTACATTATTTATTTAGGTTAATATCAAGTAAAATTAAAAATATCAATGTGCAGTTCAACATTGCATTGCCAGCCAGGGACTATTTTTGCTGAAAAAAAAATCAATTTGGGGTTAATTTGTTTCTATTTAGTCAATTTTGCCATTTTGTTGCAATTAAATCTAATATGTCATCCTCAGAGACCCCCACAGTTGCGACACTGAATGTAGTCGACTGATGCAATATTCCACCGTCAGCATGCAGATGTTAAAAGCCTAGCTATACAAGGTATAACAATTATATAGCTGAATGTGACTGCCTGAGACATGGCAAAGGACCCATCTAACTATTTGGGAACATTCTGGACCAGTCATTGTGGTTTTTGAGGCAAGGGAGTAAAAAAATGCTTTGAAATGGAATCGCTCCGATACACCAGAATGTGATAAACAAGTTTGACTCTTCAAGGGCAAGAAAAGGCAGGCCAAAAATTATGCATGATGGCTGTAATAATTGCAAAATTGTCATTTCTACACAACACTACACAAATACAGAAGGTTTCTGAAACATGTTTACCAGAAAAGCCAAGATACTCTGACACAGATGAACAGAAATTTGAACTTTTGCGGAATTTTTATGTATTCTAGTTTGATTTAGGACTGAGCTGCCCCAAAAGTCCATAAAAGAATAATCATTCATGTTCAGGTGGTGAAAAATAAACATGATAAATCAACTTTTTCAGCTCCTGGACTCAAAAGAATTTAAATTTTATTTTAATCTGACGTACCTCAGGTACCTCAAATTTGCAATGGTTGGAGTCATTTTGTCAGGAATTAAAAAAAAAATTCACACAAAATGAAGTCCTGGGATGCTTACATTATTATCCAAAGTATTTCAGAGCTTTTGTTTAGCTTTTATGCAGAGTAATAGAAAATTCAAGATCAGAATCTGTATGGGTGCCCAAACTTTTGCACATGTAAAATCCAACAAAAAGACATGTAAATTTTTACATTTTCATATTTCCATTGTTCTTTCAAGGTAAAATTGAGTATACGGGTATCCTTCACTCACACAATTCGCGTTGGAAAGATTCTGCAAACGGTTTGTTTGAAATTTGAAAAAATGTGACCCCTCTCAAAGGGTGCCCAAACTTTCGCACCCCACTGTATGTGTTTTTAGCATGCAGGGTGACTCGAGAGTGAGTTGAAATTAAGAGTATTCTTTTTCAGTGTCACTGGTGTTACCCTCAAAAATGGTCTATAATTCTAGAATTTTCAAAAACTGTCTCAGTCATATGATATGTAATGTTTGCATGCAGAGGTCAATCTTTGGCAACACCTGTTCAAATCACTGCATCACTGTGGGAGCAGTTGGTATGTCAGAGCAAATTGTCACTGGTGTTACCGTCACTGGTGTTACTAAAAAATTGTTAAAACCGGTGTCCAATGGTAACACCAGTAATAAATGGTGGCAAAAAATCCAATGGAATTCTTATTTTTATGGGAAATATTTCAAACAATTATCAATTTGGTCACTGGTTTTCCTTTGAGTCAATTGTGTTTACTGTAACTCCAGTGACAGTTTTGTCTCAGTTATTGTGGAATGTATTAATACACATTCCCAGTTGACACTCATACGCAGCAGATTCAAAAGTATGTGAAAGCCAAATATTTTGCACAAAGCCAAATTCATGACATCACATCTATTTATTATCAATTTGATTAATTTTACTTCCAGTGGCATTTGGAATAAGAAAATGTATAAAAAATCAGATCCCAGAATCCATAGGGAATTATAATAAGACCAAATGGGTATGGTGGTATTTTGAGATGTACTCCACGAGTTGAAGATATCCTTAATCCTCTGTACCCAAGAGTGTGTCAGCACGAGTGGGTACAGAAGACTCAGGATATCTTCACGAGTGGGAGTACCTACATCTCAAAATACCACCATACAACCATTTGGTCTCATTTATACCCCATTATGTAACTCCATAGAAAGCTGAACTTCACTCTGATGATCAATACTCAACTGTGGTCTCAGCCAATCAGAGCACAGGTAGCAGCTCAACTGATGATGCCACAATGTTGTCATGTCACCATGGGCATGACCCCACCATGGTAAACAATGCAATGACATCATTGACATGATCAAACCATTGAGTATACAAAAAACATTGAGTATACTATGAGGTTATACCATGGGTAGGTGCAGTACATCCCCGGTATACTCCCCGAGACCCCAGTATATTCCCGAGACCCGAAGGGTCGAGGGAATATACTGGGGTCGAGGGGAGTATACCGGGGATGTACTGCACCTACCCATGGTATAACCTTTTTATCCCATGTCTAGGCACATTTTTGAGAAATAAAGTAAAAATCAGCCATGGAACTGAAAAAAACGTTGATTCAAATCAGTGACTTTACGCTTGAACTGAAAATTCTTGTTTCAGTTATGATTTTTTTGTGGCGAGAGTTTTTGAGATATCGCCTTGAAATTTTGGATTTATAATCTGTACTATATGTAGGAAAGTACTGGAGAATTAAGTAGGTCTGCTGCTTTCAGATCCTGAGATGCCATGGAACTGAAAAAAACGTTGACTCAAATCAGTGATTTCTCGCTAGAACTGAAAATTCTTGTTTTAGTTATAATTTTTTTGTGGCAAGAGTTTTTGAGATATCATCTTGAAATTTTAGACTTGTAATTTATACTATATGTTTAACATTTATCACTAATTTCATGCATCTAGGTGGATTAGATCTAGAAAAATAATATAAAACGGCAATGGAATGCAGAAAAACGTTTCTGAAAACATTGAATCACAGTGCTGAAACTGCACCAAAAAACAGAATTTAACATTAATACTTTGCCATGTGTTGTGAAATATTGTCTAAAACACGAAAATGAAATAAAAAAGGGTCCTCATCCCGATGGAAATTAATATAAATCAGTATTTGTACAACTAAGTCATTTTTGTAAAACTAAATGAATTTACCGAAAATCGCTCTGGAAAATTTTCTATACCGAATAGAAAGTCAAAACTGCATTATTCCCATGCTATATTTTCTTCTGGATCTAATACTTCAAACCGCTTCTCTCTAGCCCTACTAGATCCAATCTCAAAAAGTGGCTTAAAACTGTAGTTACTGGTCCGGAAAAAACAGTGGTCTAGGATTTTTTTTGGTGTAAGTAGACATTTTGGGCTTCAATTTTTTTGAAAAAAAAGTGCATGTTGTTCGTTTCAGTTTTTAGATAAATTGGTTTCTATGGTAACAAGTCAGATTTTTGGAAAACTGGGATTAAATATGTTTTCAGCCATAGCTCAAAAACCATTTGTTATATCCATTTGATTTTTGGCAGGTATGTATATGGCAATGGATGCTTCGAAAAACATGATTATTTTTTTGTAAATCTTAATTATGGTTGCCATGACAATACAAGTATATCTGATTTTGGCATTTTGTGAAAATTTTTATCTCTTTTTTAATTTTTTAACAGCTCTCAGTTGTTGATAAAATGTAGTAGGCGCATAAAAATTTGACATAGTTTTCTTTCCAGACCATATTTTACAGTGTTTATCAATTTTAGGTGTTATTCCAAAAACTGTTGCTATGGGAACCATATATATCTAAATAAATACAAATTCCTTTATTCTGACCATAGCTCAAAAACAGGTTGTCATAACAACTTGGTATTTGGCATGGATGTGTATCATGGTTTATGCTTCAATATTTTATGACTAAGTTTTTCGTATTTTCAGTTATGGTTACCATGACAACGTAAATATATCAGATTTTGGCTTTTTTTTTTTTAAATGAAGTTTTTTTGGCAGCTCTCAGTTCTTCATATGAAATGTAGGGGATGGATAGGTACCTAAATTGACTTAAGGTCATGGGTAGACATGCTTCTCAATTTTAAATGTCATATACAGAAACTGTTGCTATGGTAACCATATTAAATAAATGATGTTAGCAACATTAGGCCTATACGTCATTCATAATAATAATGAAGGAACCGAAGTTAGGCGTGACATTGGGTATGATTACACTGTTTTATTGTGTAGAATGATGGATGTGGTAACCCAGAATAAGAATCAGGTGGGTGCCACTCTTGGGCATTCCATCCAGGCAGCCATTTCCAAAATGGCCGCCAAAACCCTATTTTTGGCCATACCTCCTCACATAATTGTCATAGGACCATGATGTTTGGATCCAAACCTAAGTTTTCTGGTATAAGGAATTCAATGAAAGTGGTTTCAATTATGTCAGTGCAATATTCTGGCTGCCATTTTGGAAAATGGCCACTAAAACCATATTTTTGGCAATATCACCTGATATAGGATATCTTTATTTATCATGATGTTTGGGTTTAAGCCTAGATTTTCTGGTATGAGGAATTAAATGAAAGTGGTTTTAAGGACTTAAATGCCATATGTTTTCCTTTTACCTCTCCCTACATGCCATATTTTTTCCCTTTACCCCCTCCCTCATGCAAGATGGCGGCCATCAAAACTCAAATGCAGCATTACTTTGCAATGGGTAGTACAATTTACATAATGTTTGTGTCTATAGGGTAAGTTTCCTTGTGTCGGACACTTAGGAAGGGTAACCTTAAGTCGGATACTATTAGTGGGGCTATACTGACTAATTGAGAGCTTCACGACCAGTATATTTGGTTGCGAGTGTAGCCAAAGACGTCTTTTATTCATTCAAAAAGTATCTGCTTGATATGAACCATTTTAGTGAGTTTTTAAAGGCTATAAATTTTTCTCAAAAATTTGTTGTCTTAAAATTGTGTATTTTAGCGAATTTTAGCCTGGTTTGAAGGATCCTTTTCTGGCCTTTGGTATTCAACTGACATCAGTTTCTCTGTTATTCAATTAGAAGGAAGCTTTGCCAATTTTTTAAAATCAAATATGAGCTTTTTCAATTGAAGGGAAGGCTCTAAAGCACCTGTAACTTTGAGTCATGTTTTTACAACACAGCTGTCCGATTCAAAGATACCCTATGTCATTTTTTATTTCCTGACAATCAATAACCCACAGGCCAAGTATGATATCACTATTTTAAAATATACAGAATCCAAGTGTCAGACTCAAAGAACATTACCCTACCTATCTTTTTGGGGTCAGGGAATGTGGCAATTATGGTCTATAGGGACCATATAATCGATTCTTGGTCCATTTTCAGGGGGATCAAGGCTGATTTAGCCCCTTTTTAGTCTTCTTACTATTCCCTAAGAGACATGGTATAACAGATGCAGTTCGCTTGTGTGACATAAGCTTTGAAATATCCAATGAAAATCAGTGTGACATTTATATCGACATGTATATGACAATTCCATGATTAATTTAGGGTACTTAGTCCAACTTTTAATAGCATGGTGATCTTAATCAGAATAATTTCAGTCTTCTGTGCAGACTCCATCACTGAATGCCATGAATTTTGTGTGCCCATTAAAAAGAAATAATATCGACAATGCCACACCTACAATAATATTAATGTAGTACATGACAGATCACTCAATGGCAGCGGCATCACAAGTCAGAACCAGGCAATGACGGCATGCCACAATTTCTAGCAGAGAAGATAATGACAGATTAACATAATATATAGATATTTGCAGACTCATAAATTGAGGTCAATGTATTCGGTGTTGTGGTTATTCTTTTGGTGAATATTGAGTCACACAGAATAGTATGGCATACCCCAGTTTCTTCATGCAGACTTGCAAGAAACTATAGATCTTTTTTCATTCTGCTCAACAGAAGTCACTTTTGACTTCAATAAAAAATTGATGGATGAAATATTGCCGTTACAAACAGGATAAGAATTAAGAAGCATTTTTAAAACTTGAAAGTGCATAACAGCACCCGATGTTGAAGTGTTCCAGCACAGCTGGCAGCTGAGCAGTCACAGTCCAGCCTGATTCACTCTTGAGAAGGTGTTTGCCTGCATGGTGCGAAGCCCAGTTCGAGATCCCCAAACCTTTCCAGTGGACTTTCAAGAGAAAAATCCCAGTTGGATGTCATTCGGATGAGACGATAGATTGGTGGTCCCTTGTATCAGAGTCTGTGCTGGGCAAATAAAAGATTCCTCACCATGCTTTACATGTTGAGCAATTTCCTTGTAAGCGCCCAACAATGGGCTTAGAGGGCTGCATACCATATGTGTCTGTTTATCTAATTATCATTGTCCAAGCAGCCCCAGCTGGTTCTCACTTGAGATGCAGCTGCCAAGTGAGTGATCTCTGTACGGCATTAATACTGTTGTTAAGTATGGTGTAGTCGATCATTATGTGTTTTGACAGGTACTCTTAATTCATTGCATTCAGCGATGGATGTAAGTACACAGAAGAATTTTAAAATGATTCTTATGAATGACAAATTGACAATGCCATTGAAACAAGTTGGTGATCTACATTTAGATTAATTATGGCAGTAGTCATCATTAACTCTAACACTGATCTTCATTGGATATTTCATGGCTCATGTCACACTAGTGTACCTTATCTCTTGAATCATGCCTCTGGTGTAAAGAAGATAGCTAAAAATGGCTAAATAAGCCAAGATCTCCCTGAATATGGGCATTACTACATTCCCTGACCCCAAAAAGATGGGTATAGACTCAAAAAGTTTGTAAATAGGATTATCCATTGCTGAGTAATGCTAAAATTTGAGTTTTGATGGCAGCCATCTTCCATTAGGGAAGGGGTAAAGGGACAAAATATTGCATTAATGTCATTTAAACAACTTCCATAGAATTCCCCAAACCGGAAAACCTAGGTTTAGACCCAAATATCATCATCCTATGACAATTTATCAGGAAATAACGCCAAAAATATGGTTTTGGCAGCCATTTTCCAAAAATGGATGCCAGAATATTGCACTGACATCATCAAAACCACTGTCATTGAATTCCTCATACCAGAAAATCGCGGTTTAGACCTAAACATCCTGTTCCTAAGAAAATTATATAGAGGATTTAGCCAGAAATATGGTTTTTGGCCACAATTTTCCAAAATTGTTGCCAGAATATTGCACTGACATCATTATAACCACCTTCATTGAATTCCTTATGCCAGAAAACCTATGTTTAGACCCAAACATCATTGTCCTATGACAATTATGTGAGGAGATATGGCCAAAAATGGAGTTTTGGCGGCCATTTTGGAAAAGGGCTGCCTGGATGGAATGGCCAAAAGTGGCACCTACCTGATTCTTATTCTGGGGTACCCCATCCATCATATGCAATAATGTAATAATACCCTATGTGACACCTGTTGTACAGGATCTGTCTCCTTGACTAAATCCTATAAAATTATCTGGAGAATAGAATTCTGATGACATCCCAATCCTCAACAATGACTCAACAGTTCTTTTTTATCACTCTTACCCACAAAGAGAGAGCAGTTACTTTACAGTTAAGGCACACTGGAATAATTTCTTCAATGATAATGCATACGATGGTGCTGTAACAACCTGCCTTGGTATTTAGAGGATTTGCGGCACGATATCTAACAGGACTGGATATTCTGTGATGCTATTGCAGATTTGTGTTGTTAAAATGTGTTTTCTTCATTGTGTACATTAATTTGCGAGGGCACTGCTGGCAAGAAAAGGGGTAAAATAAGGTGAATGGTCTCACTTTACCCATTTAGAATGCAACCTTCCTGCTGCAGGATTGCAGATCAAGCATTACACTCAACTCTACCAGTAATTTTGTTGCAGCGGTTGACACAGCATCGCGATGAGATCATTTGAAAACTGTAGTGTACACTGAACATAAAAATAGTGGTTACCATGGCAACCACTATATTTACAAACTATTTGACTTGAATTTCTGATAGGTATCACATTTTGATCTCTCATCTCCAGTGATAGAAACACCCATCTCTTGTTAATTTGCTCGGCTATGTCAATAATGAACCAATGATATCTATTGAAATGCTTAATTCTTAAAAATTTTCGATTGCCATGGCAACAGTCTTTCCAAAATATAAGCCATAATGCTAAGTTATGAAAGTGCTTTCACAGAACCATCAACCCAAGAAATCCCAAATGTCTAACACAATTTGTTCTATGACAATGACCAAAAAAGGGGATATTTTTCTGGCTGACAAAAAATTGTTTATTTTCAAATATCAGTATGCCTGCTATCCCCAGCAATGAAATGCTGTCAGATTTCTGATGCTAATGAACATTAGTACCATAAGGTATATTTCCACAAAATTTCCACTATCTGCATTGGAAAGTCTTCCTGATTTTATTATCATAATGAAGTAATACTGCTGAAAAGTGACAATTTTAATAGAATTGACCGTTGCCATGGCAACAGTTTCAAACATTTATTAAGTCTTCATAAATGTTCTTGAAGCCATTGCAAAGATTGATATTCCCACAAAATTCTAGGATGCTACCTCGTGTAGTTTAGAAATTATAGCAAAATAAATAAATTTTTCAGATTCAAAAAAATATTGTACTTGTTGCCATAGAAACCGATTTATCCAAAAACTGAAACGAACAACATGCCATTTTTTTGCCAAAAAAGGAAAGCTCAGGGTGTAGTCCAGTAAATTTGCCCTATGCCCCCAAAAAAATTGCAAGAAATTGTTTTATTGCATTTTCTCACAGGATAGAGTCATAAGAATAACATACTAAAAGTCTCCCGAAATTGGGTCAGCTAAAGTGGGTTAATTAGGTCACCAAAAATTGGGCCGCTAATTAGCCAAAATGTTGGAAATATTAGTCTACTAGAAGCTTATTAAAGCATGTTTTGGGGTATGAATGATGTTTTATGCTTAATTTTGGTACTCTGGTGTGTCCTGAGGCAGATTCAGTCAGGTGTCACCTTGGCGCCCTCAGGTAACCTTTTTATTGGCCAAGAACAAAATGGCCGCCAACTGTTAACAAAAATGACCATAACTTCCTTGATATTTATGATAGAATGCTGATTTCAGTGTCTATACATATGTTTTTAGGGTCAAGCAATGTATCAAAACCATCAAATTGTTAATTGCTCCTTTACAATTCATAATACACCTAAAATATATGCAAGGTATTGGTTAATGAATGAACTATGGCAAGTTGGCTGAGAAGGCTAAGCAATATTTCACATGCACAACTTCATGATAATTTCCCCATGAAAGCTTTTGGCAAATCTTTAATTTTAAAAATAATAATTTATACGTATATCAATACAATGCCTTGAAAATGTCAATTCTTAGGTATCCAACTCATAATGATGAACAAGTGAAAGTTGAATTGAAATCTGTGTATCAGTCAATTGCAAAAGATTTCCAAGTCCTTCCAAGTTTTGATTATTTACACAGAAGTTTAGAAAATGACCATAACAGTGTAATAACAATTACCATACCCTCAAAACCCACAATGATTTTATTTATCTGCACATGCTGCAAAATTTTAAATTCTTTATTCCAGAAAACCCATCACCATGTTTAAGTTCTTGATACAGGCCTATGTACTAAAATGTTACAATGTGTCAGCAAAATGTATGGCTCTGCAAATGAAATTGCATCCTTTAAAAGTTTCCACTCCGGTGATTTAATTTGCTCCTATTCGTCTCTTCATGACAATTGTGGAAAGTTAAACATGATATTTTGTGATCGATCACGACTACATATTCTGCACTGGATATTCTGCACAGGAGAATTTGAAAGTACGTATTTCCAAGATTGTCTGCAGTTGAACACTATTATTTGAAGAGAAAAGGCTTTTTGTGCAGGTTCTAATGTTATCAATTTCTCAGCACTATAGGCTTTTGCAATAGCCACATTTTTCAACGGCACTTCATTTAATAGGGGCCTCTGATTTCCACTTTTGTTTCCATATCACTTGGCTGTGAAAGATGAGATACAACATCATCAAACCCAGATAATATTGTACTTCCCACTAACTCCCGGGATCCGTTGCTGTCTTAGTCGTATCTTCAAGGTGATCATCTTCCCTTTCTTCTGTCTTGCTAGTAAATATTAATATGTGTGTGAACTTGATTCGGTCCATTGATTCCATTCTTATGATTTTCTTTTCATTACTCATAGCCATAGGACCTGGATCTTCAGTTGCCAGGATAAGTATCTTTCATGTTATATCATGGAGATATTGGCTGATCTAGACTCTCTCGTCTTGTGGATGGACATGGCAATTGGTGCACAGGTCTGGCATGCGTTCGTTTTATTTGGCGATGTCTTTACATCACTGGCTTTCTTTTTGGCCCATGAAAATACAGGTCCTCTGGCTTTGAATAACGAGAAGAAAATCATGAGAATGAAATGACGGAACCGAGTCAGTATCACACATAAAATGATATTTAGTGACAAGAAAGACAATTTTCTCTCAAATAATGTCAACAGGCAAGACCTAATTTGGCTAACTTCCCGATATATGCCTTCAAGAGACTGCCATGTGATTCAAGCTGAAGGAGAATCTGATCGGACAGCATCAATGGCAGATCTCAAGGTGATAAAGCAGATGCACGGAGCGAAAGTATGCACCAACACGCACTTCCTATATGCTTCACTTGGTGTGACATGACTACCAGGGTATTGGAAAGAAGACAGTGGTACCCAAATTGATGAATGGAGATTGTACCCTAAATGTTTTACGACAAAAAGTAATTTTGTTGCTGAAAGCAATGGATGCAAAGCTACGGTTGCACTATTTATAGGCAGGTTGGGAGACGGTCTTCATTCACTATGATACAATATCTTACGTACGAAAGTGACTGCTGCAAAAAACTATCTTGCAGGAGCAATTGTCACCTACAGCCTCAGCTGCATGTTATCACTCTTTGTCAGCCCAGATAGCTCAGTCAGTAGAGCACTCGCCTCACAAGCAAGGGTCCCGGGTTCAATCCCCAGGCTGGCCATCATGTCATTCCACGACATCGTCGTTCGCATCAGACGGAAATTGGAGGCGCCATGGGCCCAACTGGAAACAAGTCATTGACTAAGCTTGGCTACCCACGTTAAATAAAGTACCTTTACCTTTACCTTTACCTTTGAGGAGCAACCACCAGGTGAAGATATGCATGGCTATGATGAAGGCATGAATGCTACATAATGGGAACATTTGGGAAAATCAAGGCAATTGTCTAATGCAGAAACAAATCAAATGATTAACCATGAATCCCTGATATGACGGTTACGAATCCTGCTCCAGAAGCATTTCAAAGTTATTTATTGAATATCTGCGAGGTTTTTCAGACACAAATGCAGCAAACTGCTTTTTATTCTGTATTTGGGCTATGCCCGGTGTAATCTATGACAACGTGGACAAATCCAATTTCAAAAGTGGCACTTCATCTGAGGAAGAAAGTGTCAAGGAAAAGTGGGCAGTCACTGGCCAGTTGTATTTTTGGATAATACGAGGGGTTTTCCATAAGTTCTGTCCAACTAGTCATAACTTTTGCTAGATTTGATGTAGAAACATGATATTTGGGTCAGATAATACTGAAGTAATTCGGAAATAACACTCAAAACATCAGATCATATAGATAAAAATAAATGCTTATTCTGTTGCCATGGAAACCAGAAGTCATGAAATGCGGCCCAGATTTTGTAGTGCTCACTTAAAAAGAATAGAATACCTGCTTACATAACTGTGTTTTGACTAATTGAATTAAGGTATATTCATAATTTCTTTCATGAAATACAATCAGTTATTTGTAAAATCATTAATTACAATGGAAAGTGGTGTTATCGTCACATCTCAGTTACTTTACCATAACCTGTGCAGTTTCTAATTGTTTTACGAAATGAACCCTTTTTTGGATATGGATGACACCATATATACCTGTTATATTTCTTCAATTTAATTGGATAAAAACTACCAGAGAGAGTAAGAACCTTTTATCATGCATATAAGGAAGACTGTATGAGTGACAGAACCAAATAAAGATTGTACAACTTCTTTCTGAATGAAGAAAACACACATTGGAAGACATAAGAAAAGAAGACTGGACAAAGCCATAAAAGACCTTAACATGAAGACTGAGGTATCTTATTTAGACATGGTTAGAACGTATGAGAAAAAGTATTTACAGGGTTGCAGTCATTAGTTTAGGAAGTTGTGAAATGGCTATGTATATTTTGAATATATTCTCTTCTGTATCTCTTGTAATAATTACATATTTGACAAGATATATCAAGTATGTGTCAGTTAACAAGATCTCGGTTGCATTTCAAGACTTTTGGTTTCCATGGCAACAAATCAACAATTTATTTTTAATTCTATGATCTGATTTTTTGGGGATCATTTGCAAATTACCTCAATATCAACTGACCCTAATATCATTTTTCTGCAGATAATCCAGTGAAAGTTATGACAGGTTGGACAGAACTTATGGAAAACCCATTTTAAAGCACAAAAAGTCTCCGTAACCCCAACAGTGATCTCAATATGAGGACAATGAGGCATTGACTTTTTAAGGGATATATAAGTTAGAGGAAATGTACTAAGTGTCAAGTTTATTATTTTAAGAATTAGTGAAATGTTAGGGATTATTTTTAATACATTTCTTGTCCTGTATCCCTGGTAAAAAATTAATTTTTGACAAGATATAATGAATCTTGTGCATCTAAAAGTGCCCTGGGCCGCATTTCACGACTTTTGGTTTCCATGGTAACAAATGAACCATTTATTTTCATTTCTATGATCTAATTTTTTGGGGATCATTTGGAAATTACTTCAACATTATTTGACCCAAATATCATGCTCCTGTATTAAATACTGCAAAAGTTATGGCAAGTTGGACAGAACTTATGGAAAACCCCTCGTAGCTCATGTGATATCACAGTGACACCTGTATGAACAATGAATACCATTGGGATAAGCATCACACAAGGTGATATGTTTGAAAAGATTTGTGTGAGTTGTAAATTGAGCATCAACAGGCCTATTATAAATTAAAAAAATTGACGATTTCCAATATCTTGTAATGATGTTGTATACACTCTTCCTGTGACATGAGTACAATAGATTTAAATCTTCTTGTCATTTTTAAAGTACTTTATTATAAATTGTCACTTTGCATTTGAAGAAAAGCTTTCATGGTGGAATTACCTGGAAGCAATTCTGTGATTGTGAAATTACGCTAAGATTTTGCTTCTATCCTCCCGACCTAGTTAATTTATTTATCAATATTTTGCTCATATTGAGGGTATATCATGAATTGGAAAAGAACTATTGACAATTTCATGGTTTATTTGCATTGGTTGACCGTACCCTTAAAACATAGGTTCAGACACTGAAATCAGCATTCTATCACAAATATCAAGGAAGTTACGGTCATTTTTGTTAACGGTTGGCGGCCATTTTGTTTTTAGCCAATAAATAGGTTACCTGAGGGTGCCAAGGTGACACCAGGCTGAATCTGCCTCAGGACACACCAGAGTACCAAAATTAACCGTAAAACATCATTCGTACCCCAAAAACATGCTTTAATAAGCTTCTAATAGACTAATATTTCCAACATTTTGGCTAATTAGCGGCCCAATTTTTGATGACCTAATTAATCCACTTTAGCTGACCCAATTTCGGGAGACTTTTAGTATGCCGTTCTTATGACTCTACACTGTGAGAAAATGCAATAAAACAATTTCTTGCAATTTTTTTGGGGTCAGAGCATGTTATGACATAAATTTACTGGACTAGTGTCTACTTTCACTGAGAAAAGTCTCAGACCACTGTTTTTTCCGGACCAGTGAAATCAAAATTTTGACCATTGGCTCCCTGACTACTTGGCTTGGGTATTGAACTATACCTGGGTATTGGCCTCTTGGGGTATCGGGATTTTTTACTTGGGCCTTGGTATTGAGAACTGCAAATTGGCTGGGGTTTTGGAATATATACTCAGGACTGTGTTACTAGGACAAGAATGCCATCACAAAAAGAGTCAGCTTCAAGCATTAAAGAAAGCCTGCATTCAGACCCTGCCTCCTTGCTAATTCTATCCTGAGAGTTCTTTGTCAATTTAAAGAGAAAGTCATCTGAGAGTAGAACCGTGCCAGAAAAGGACTCTTATGGTCGTTTGTCATTCTTGAGACTCCTCTTACAAGTCTTGCAAAACAGTCTCTGTACAAGATGGGAATAACTAGCTCCTTTCCTGACCCACAAACTTCAGAACTTTTCCTATTTGTCACCATTTTATAGACATTATAGAAACACGTGTCTGAATATCAGTTACCCGAGAGACAGGAAAAACAGAAAAGGTGGAAGTTGCAGCAAAATACTTTATTTATATTTATAAACTAAAATATGACTGAACAAGTACCAAAGAAAACGCTTCAATCTCCTACAATATATGACCAGAGATGTATAGTCTTCGTCTCTAACTTATGACAGGAGATAGAAAAGAGTTTTAAATTTTAACAAGCTTTATCTAGCCACACTAGACGTACTTCTGTGTAAGTCTCATTTTTGATGTGACATTTCGCAAGATATGAATAGATTGGCTCTGCCCTCTCTTTAACTGTGATTTTTTTTACAGATTTCTGAGATACACAAATTTCCGAAAGTGCTATCACAATTTTGCCGTTTTGGTCACATAGATGATTTATTAATATAATAATGAAGTCATGCCAATCGCAAATGGCAGCGGCTTTCCCTGGCTTTCTCATGCTTTCCCTGGTTTTCCCTGGATTCGCTGGCTCTTCTTGGCTTCACCTGACACTCAAGGACATTCCCTGGCTTTATCTAACTTTCCTGGCTTTCCCTCGTTTTCCCAGAATTTCAATGGCTTTCCCTGACTTTCCCTTGCATTTCCTGGCTTCCCTTGGCTTTCCCTGGCCAAAGATACGATTATGATGCCGTCTAGGGGGGCAGGGGACGAGGGTGCCCTTTTGATCATAAAGGAAAAAAATATCATTAAGCCTCATTTTATCAATTTCAGGCACGAATTAGTAAGTATATATTCAAAATTATTATAAGCCTCTCTATTCAAATTTTGTCATGTGAAATTGGTGCAAATATGATTTGCCCTTTTTTGTCTGACCGCCCCTGCCGCCCGCGATTCCTTTCGGCACCCCTAGATTTGATGTTCGAATTAGGTTACAGTAAATGTGGATTTGAAAAAACAATTGCATTGAATCATAATCTTGGATATACGTCAAAATCTGCTTTGAATGCAACTTAATTTTGAAATTACATTCAGATGGGATTCTGACTTAAGCGTGACATCAGCAGAAGGTCAGTCATAAACCCGGCTGAAGGAGAACGTTTATGCGACATAACTATAGCATCATTGCGAGGGGCCTTCCTGATTGTGACATTCGTAGAATCCAGAGGGTTCAGTATATAGCAGCCATGCTAGTCTTTAATAGCATTGAAAACTATGGTCTAAAGATTACACTGGCTGCCAATATTTCTCAGAATCCAATATAAAGTGCTCACAATGGTTTTTTAAATTCCCCACACACAGAAGTCATAAGTCAATTTCAGCATGACTTTGTAGACTGATCTTCTAGTGTAATTAGACTGAGGTCAGAAAGGGGCACCGGTAGCGCATTAGAAAGATCTAGATGTGAGATTACAACGCCCAAAAGTAATGTCTCGCATGCATCATTTGTTAAAACATGGCGAATCTGTCGTATAAATGGAAGGTTTTAGGATGATTTTATCAATCCTTGGAAAAGTAGTCCCAAAGTTAGTTGGTAGAGAAATAGAGGAAAATAAATATTGATCTAACAACATCCAGAAAAATAAAAAACCTTTGGATGATGGAAGAGTCTCATTATGTCAATAGTCTTGCTCACCCCAGATTGAAAATTATGTCTATGTAGCTTTTAGACTACTCAAGAGTCTAGGAGTGTCTGCAAACTCTAAATATATGTGTGATCACGCTCCTCCATATGTCTCCATAATATCACACTTTAAAAAGCAAGTCCGTGAATTCCCAAGATAGTTTACATGTTCTTTTCATCACTTTTTTTTTAATTGATGAAATTAAAAATCAAATGCCATACACATGCATTTAGTAGAGTGAAGAAATTATGTAATGTGTGACCTAAGTGATGAATGGTGTGACTCATATAGTGACTCGTCCTGATAGCATTGTAACTATAGGATACAACCTTACTTACTAGTAACTACTTATACAGAATAACATGCCAAGGATAGAGATATGTCTTCAAAGGATCGAACATGTATTCCAGTGCATTGCTGTGAGCACTTGTAATTCATTGAATGTAACTGTTAGCAAACTTGCAGAGAAAGTTTATTTCTACTACAATTAGTATAAGACATATCTTAAAATGAACTTTTGCCTTTTAATCCTCCATACACGAGATTTAATCAAATTTCTGATGAGATTACTTGTACTTCCATATTTTGACACTGATGACACTTCTAAAAGAAAGTTGGGAGCTGAGTGTGAAATCTGTGAAATTGGTAAAAGTTTTGATGAGACTTCATATAAACAACTAGGTGAATGTGAACCACAGGAAAATGAGTGGAATGGAAATTAGTCGTGTAACTGGTATAAAATTCCTTGGTGTTGCACTAGATGAACATTTAGAATGGAACCTACATGTTGAAAACTTATTGACGAAGATGATAGCAGGAAATTATAGCCTGAAAATGGTGAAAAATATGCTACCAATGAAATCTAAACTGATGATCTACAACGCCAATGTGCAAAGCCACATAAATTATGCCTTGAGTGTCTGGGGGCCAATGGTCAAAGCTTGGAATATGAAAAAATTGGTAGTGCAACAGAACAACTCAATATGCTGTATTTTTAAGGCGGGAAGAAGGTCAAACTTAAGTAAACTCTATAAAAAGGCACACATTTTGAAGCTTAAGGATCATGTAAAACTATCTTTGTTAAAAATCTCATTTAGATATTCCCAGGACAAACTACCAATACAAATTACACATTTATTTAACCTGAGTAATCATGACTATTTCACAAGAAATAGGAATAGTTTGAGGGCACCACACCATACTACCTTCCAATACAATCAAAGTTTTCTTGGACAGGCACCTGATCTTTGGATAAATTTGCCTGAAGGGCTAAAAAATAAAGCTACTGTCGGGTCTTTAATAAAAGCTGTTACAAAGCAGACATTGAAAGACTATCAATATTTGACATCAGGCAGGGTATTATATCTGAGAGTGTAACTAAGTACAACATTTCTATCCAATCATTTATTTATTTTGAACTGACGCTTAAATAATGATTATTAATTATTAATTAATCAAATTTATTATGTTTTTTTATTTTATTATATTTTCCTTAAATGTGTGTACATGCCAGGCTATGCCTGTTACAGTTGTCTACACTTGCATGTATTCACCTCCAACACAGTACTGATTTTTCACCTATTGTTGTTGTATACATGTATTTACTATGTATTTGGAAAAAATAAATAATCAAGAAACCAAATCTAAATTTGCTACATTTGCTGTCTGTAAATGTCAAAGATTACCCTCTAGTAGAAGTTCCAGTTGATGGCAATAGTAGGAAACTTCCGGCAAGTAACACAGTCGAGAAAAGTAAGCAAGAAATCTGCAAAACATGCAGGAAGGTGAGTTCATATGTGACCTATAATTGCTTCCCAGGCCACAACTTGTAGTAACATCCCTATATTTGCCATATATATCTATCTATCTATCTATCTATCTATCTATCTATCTATCTATCTATCTATCTACTATCTATCTACTATCTATCTATCTATCTATCTATCTATCTATCTATCTATCTACTATCTATCTATCTATGAAGCTGTCTGGCTATCTATCTGTCCTTGGATGTATGACTCAAGCTATGAACATGTTATTCATCATTGAGAGTTTATAGTCCCTGGGCCACCAAACCCCCCCCCCTCACCTTTGGACTTAAGTTGTACCATGTGGCACCAGGACAAGAAAAATCTATCACAAAGAGAGTCAGCTTCCAACTTTCTTAAGCAGCCTGAATTTAGAAACTGTCTCCTTCTTCATTCTATTTCCAAAATTCTTTTAGAAAGTCATCTGACAGTAGAATAGTGCCAGAAAAGGACTCTGATGCTCGTTTGTCATTCAAGAGTCTCCTCTTCCAAGTCTTTGCAAATCAGTCTCTGTACAAGATGGGAATACCTAGCTCCTTTCCTTATCCAAAAACTTCAGAACTTTTCCCTTTTGTCACCATCTTATAGACATTATAAAAATATATCTGAATATCAGTAATCCAAGAGATAGAACAAAAAGAAAAGGTGGAAGTTGCGGCAAAAAACTGCTAAAGCTAAAATATGACTGAACAAGCATCAAGACGAAAGCCTTAACCTTCTACAAGGTATGACAAGAGATGTAACTTCTTCATATCTAAGGTATGACTAGAGAGATATATATACAGTATCATATAAGAGAACTTAGAAATCTATATTGTGTAATTTGCATTTTAATTGGGTTTATTAAAATGCAAATTACACAATGTAAATTTTTTAAGTTCTCTTATATGATAACAGCCATTGCCTCAACAAGCTTCATCACACCATATCTGTGTTGCTTTACATAGTCAAATAAATCTCTAAGTCTTTCTTTTCTTCTTGCATAATTTTGAAAGGTATGGATAGATTGGCCCCTTTATCTCCAGTTTTTGTGATTTTATTTCAAATTTTGTGAGATTCACACATTTGTGAATGTACAGTGTCCTAAGTCCTAATTTACATTTTCGGTTCATGAGAATCTTAATTTTGTCGACACGCATGAGTAAAGACATGCAATCACAAATATTCTTTGACTTTCTAAGGCTTTCTCTGGCAGCTAGGTGGCAGAGTGTTCAAGGTTCCCACTTGCTCTGCTGAAGGTCTTAACCTGCATGTGTTCGAATCCCAGCTCGATGTCGTTTTGATGAGACATAAAAGATTCCTCACATTGGAGAATGATATGATATAATTTCATCTAGCCTCAAACAGAATCCAGTAATTTTTCCACATCACAATGCAAAGCAATCACACGAAAATGTTCTTTGTAGCTTGTACTGTTTAAAAGTGTCTTAAATTGGAACATATGGAAGAGCATGATCTGTTAATGTATAGTCTCAACACTTTCTCTAAGCTACTTGGAAATACCTTCAGTATGGCATGAGGAAGCTTGTTAGTCTGAGTCACACTTCTGTGTTCTGGTGATGCCTTAGCTTCCTTTACAAAGTACATGTAATGAGATTCCATCTTGTTGCAAGCTCAAAAATTTCAAAAAACCTATTGGCATTTGTAAGAACGACGAGTATCTATTGGCAGCAGGAGAGAGGCGAATAATTACCAGGTACTTGAATGCTCCAAATGATGTCATATGCTGATGCTTGCCATACTCTACACATGTACTCACAATGTCACATGCACAATGTGGTATCACATGATTGTAATCTTACCTGTATATCTGGCATTGACACTGAACGAGACTGCATATAGCGACATCACTGGAATTCGCACAGGTCAATTTTAAGATCGTCCTACAGTCCCTCAAAGTCCCTTACATCCTGATTTTGTTCTGATATGCCCTCATGTGCTCAAATAAAGTCAACCATGCTCAAACAACCTCAACCATGTCCTGTCCAAGTCCCATTATGTCTTTGTGCACCACAACCTCTTTCCCGTGATAATTGCTCCGCTGGAGGCGGTGTATTGTGAGGGTGCCCATATTCTGGGAGATCTTCATGTGGGTTTGTGTGTTTGTTAATCGACTCCTGCAAATACTACATTTCATATCTAGCTGTCCTTTGGCAGAATCTCTTTTTTCCTATCCCAGCATAACTGATTAAATTCTGGTAACTATTCATGCCTGCGTTACTGAGAAATGACAATTTTGTCAATTACATGCTCTACAGTGCAGTCTACCCACAGCGCATTGATGTATGTGACATTTTTACACCAGATGTCCTCACTAGTTTCACTGAAGGTGTCACCACTAGGACTGTGGTGAAAAACACAGATGGCACTAGGAGCAATTAATGGAAGCTACAAACTCAATCACAGAGGATCCAAGAGGTTTCATGCCCATGAAATGTCTTGTTTGTTGCCACAGTCAAAGACTGAGAGATATATAGTTTAAATCTTCCATTGGAAAAGCCATGTAAGTGTTTTGCTCAAGTGAGCTATGTGCCATGCATTCGAACTCGTTTTTCATGCAGAAACATCAAAACATTATCATGTCATTCACCTGACTGCATGACACTGTTCATTAATTTGTGACTCAATTGATTGTGAAGTGTTATATGTTGACCAACAACCCAAGAGTTTCGACCTAAGCCCTGTCAACACATTACCATAATATGCTTCCTTTATAAAGTCTGTGTTTTTTCTAGGTCTTTTCCCATCAGTTGTGACATTTAATCCAGGGCATTTACTGCATTCAATTTCTTCTAACAATGACAAGTATTAACATTTAAGCCTTAACAAACTGCTTCAAATGGTGCAACATTTTACAGTAATGGAATTTGTGAAACTGCAAATTTAAGTGGACAGCGGAGCATGTGCTCTCCGAGTGCCCGTTCTAGTTCTTTTTATAATGGAAATGAATTAGGATGATTTTATTAGTCCTGGGAAGGCCAGTGCCATAAATGTAAATGAATATTCATCTTACAACTTCCAGCCACATAAGAAATCTTTGGATGACAGGATGTCTCAGTGTCAGTAGTCTTGATCACGCTACATTGAAAGTATTCCTATGTTGGTTTTAGACCACTCAAAAGTCTGGAAGTGTCTACAAACTCTAAATATATGTATTATCATGCTTTTCCCTATGCCTCAATATGCCACTTTTAAAAGAAACTCTATGAATGCCCAAAATATTTGTAAATGCTCTTTTCATCAGTTTCATATTTAGTGGTGAATTATAAAGGCAGAGTGAAGTAAAGGCATGTATTTTAAATTCATATATTATTATATTAACTAGCTGTTCACCCGTTAGGGTTTCTTGCTTTTCAAAAATGCACCCAGGTTCTTCACAGGTTAGAGTAATGTGAAGCCAGCTCCTATTTGCAGGTTCCAGTCAGCGTTCAGTTAGATGAAGTAATGTGGATTGTTTGGAATTACTGCAGTGTGGTGTACTACAAACACCGAGAGACTGGAGTTGTTGAATTTTTATAATTGCATGACACAATTTAATTGCTGGGAGCTGGGTGGTTATACTGGACAGTGTGGCAGAAGATGCGGAATGTAGTGGCCTGCAATATGATATGCATTACTGGCCTTGGTGTGGGAGAGAAATATACAGCTTCCACATTTGTATGTAGAAAATGTGTTTTTAGTGAAACTGCCAATAGGAATATCTGCCATGGGTAGATATATTGGCCATAGAAGGTCCGTCTGCATATCAAAAGATGCGGAATTCAATGGCCTTTAATATTAAAATGCATTAAAGCCCTTGTTGTGGCAGACAAACATACAGGTGGGATATATTTATGTGAAAAACATGTTTTTTTTGCAAATTCGCAAGAGATATTTGTGTAAATATGGAAATAATGAATGTTGATTGATAAAAGTTGCCCTATCGGGAACTTCAGATGAATTGACAGGCTCAAGAGTGTAATTTAAAGTGTTATGGGTTGAGAGAAAAAAGCCTTATGAGTGAGATGAGATTCCTGCTATGGCTATTATTATGATTAGATAGTGAACTCAGTAATGAGTGTTGTGACTCATATAGTGACTTGTCCAGATAGCATTGTCACTAAAGGATATGACCTTATTAATGAGTAACTACTACTTCATACAGAATAACAGACCAAGGACAGGGATAAAACTTCACAAGGAACCTTTCAGAGCGTTGCTCTAAGCACTTGCAATTAATTGACTGTAACTATCGACAAACTTAACAAAAAAGTTTATTTCTACTGCAATTGGTATGGGACACATCTTGAAATTACCTTTGCGGTTTAATCTTCCATGTACACAATCTAATCAAATTTCTGATGTGATTACATGTGCTTCCACATTTGGAACTTATCACTGTCATAACTCCGATGACACTTCTAAGAGAAAGTTGAGAGCTGAGAGCGACATCTGTGAAATAGGCTCCAGGTTTGATGAGACTACATAGTACAGAAATGTTACATTTGCTGCATTTAAATATCACAGATTACACTATGGTAAAAGTTTGAATTGATGGCAAAATTAGGAAACTTCGAGGAAATAACAGGTTTAGAAGTTGTAAGGAGACATAGTCTAGAATATAAGGAAGTAGTCTGCAGCATATTCAGGAAAGTGAGTTAATTGGAGAGATATAATTGCTTCCCAAGTCACCACTTACGGCAATTTCTGCTTAATAGCACAAACTCCTGCATAACTCCCATAATTCCCCCTAACTCTCACTAAGTCCTGCTTACTTCAACAACCCATGTTACTCCATCCTCCCATTGCAGGGCTCATTTTCATTCACCCTGCCAGCAAGTGCTATAAAATTCTGAAATTATGAAATCCTTTAACATTTATTTTTCCGGCATGATTTAAACAATTGTTTATGGCTTTCTACAAAGAAACTAATTGAAACAACTAATTGGCAACAATGAAACAATCAACAATCCATTCAACTACTTTTAGAGATCTCAAACTGATAATTATGTCTGTCACACCTAAAGAGAGTTGATCTTTTTGTTACAACTTCACAAATTAGTGTATGATGTGGTCAGGGTAAGCTTAACAAGCTTACACTGAGAAGTGAGGATGCGTAACTGCCACTAAATTCTTCAAACTCCAGTAACTCTCACTAAATCCTGTAACTCCCACTATTGGCCACTAATTTCAATAACACCTGCTCATAACTCCCATAACTCCCGTTAAATCCTGCCACTCCGGTTGGATTAAACGCTTATCCAAGACCTGCTTGCTTAGTGGTCTTAAAAGACATCAACCTTGGCCAGAACATATTGTCTTGTAACTAATTTGAATCAGGGCCTGGGTATTGGGAATTTGTACCTGGGACCTTTCATTGGGAAATTTCACCTTTGGACTTGAGTTGCACCAGGTGGCACTAGGACAAGAAAATTGCATCACAAAGAGAGGCAGCGACCAAAAATTCTAAAGAAGCCTGAATTTAGAAACTGTCTCCTTCTTTATCCTATTTCCAAAATTCTTTTAGAAAGTCATCTGAGAGTAGAAGTGTGCCAGAAAAGGACTCTGATGGTCATCTGTCATTCATGAGTCTCCTCTTCCAAGTCTTTGCAAAACAGTCTCTGTAAAAGATGGGAATAACAAGCTCTTTCCCTGATCCAAAAACTTCAGAACTTTTCCTTTTGTCACCATCTTATGGACATTCAAGAGTAAGAACAAAAATAAAAGGTGGAAGCTGTAGCAAAGGACTTGTAAGACTAAAATATGAATTTAAAAGCATCAAGAAGAAAGCCTCTACCTATCTATAATTTCATCTAGTCACTTACAGAATCCAGTAGTTTTTCCACATCACAAAAGAAAGCTATCACACGAAAATGTTCTTTGTTGCTCGTTCTTTTCTTCTTTAAAAGCATCTTAAATAGGAACATGTGGAAGAGCATGATAATATGTTAATGTATACACTCAGGACTTGAAGCTTTCTTTAAGCTACTTGGAATACTTTCAGTATGGTATGAGGAAGCTTGTTAGTCTGAGTAGCTCTTCAGTATTCTGGTGATTCCTTGGCTTCCTTTACAAAGTACATGTAATGAGATTCCGTCTTGTTGCAAGCTCGAGAATTTCAGAAAACCTATTGGCATCTGTAAGAACTGCAAGTATCTAATGGCAGCAGGAGAGACGCAAATAATTACCTGATTGCTCTGAATAATGTCATAATTATGTTCAGGCTTGCGATATACTGTACATGAACTCAAAATGTTAAAAGCTCTATGTTTTATCACACTTCAGTAATTTTACCCTAAATATTATCATCAACCATGGACATATTGGAGACCACAATAACTGGATTGAGATATTTAACTTCCAAGGTGTATAATAACTTATTTACTCGCATTCACAAATCAGACTGCATTCGATGGAGTCATTCCTGATAGAGCCAAATGGCCATGTCTGGATTCAAGATATGAATTTCTGAGAGCTTGTATTATCAGGTGTCAAAATTTCCATTATCTAGTTACTCACAAATACCTGAGCATACAAGAATATTTTTGTCCATCTTGTTTCATAGCTTGTTTTATTGGACTGGTAACAACAGACAAAATGGTATGCATGTAATGCAAATGGGTTAATCAACATTTTTCGAGATCATAGAATGAATAAGATATCCCTTAACTGCAATTCTCAATTCTTCAAACTTTACAGAATTCTTCCACTCCTTAAGGAACAAAAGCTCATTAATTTACCAAGCATAGCAAGCATAAGATTAGATATTTGGAGCAATTTTACAAGGATTAAGGCTGAATTTAGTGAATTTTTGACCTTTAAATGCCTATAAATTACATGCTATGGAGAAAAAGTTGATGGAAATGAAAGCAGTACCCAGCAGACACCTTATTGTACCTTTTAAGCAACCTTAATAGGTACAATAGGTCTGTAGTGCATGTTTTTCCATACGAAAATGACATTTTTACTGTACTCGCGAATGGTGAAAATAGCCCCAAAATACAAATGGGTAGGGGGGGGGGTCTAAACATCAATGGATTGGCTGATATTTGAACTGTGTGGTCTGTTCACATAGGAGATCAATTGGTTTAAAGAAGAGCGTGATCCGGAAAAAAGTTCGAAAAATGAGACACCCTAGGGCCCCAAAATATCTGCTGGTAAAACTTCTCTTGAGCAGCTTTTGTTGATGTTTACATCACCATGAGCATAGCCAACTTTCTGATGTCATCACTCAGCTTGCCTGTTTGGTCAGAACTCCATCTTCAGCTCATTAAACCTGTATTTTCCCTCATGTTGTCCCTGTTGTGTTTGTATTAGTAACTACTTATGATTCATACAGAATAACCTGCCAAGGACAGGGATATGACTTCATGAGGACCATTCCAGTGCATTGCTGCAAACATGTGTAATTAGTTGACTGTAACTATCAACAAACATAAGGAAAAAGTTTGTTTCAACTATGTGTGCAATTAGTATGAGAGATATCTTGAAATAGACTTTTGCCTTTTAATCTTCCATATACGAAATTTAATCAAATTTCTGATGTGATTACATGTGCTTCCACATTTGGAGCTTATCACTGTCATATAATAACTCAGATGACACCTCTAATGGAAAGTTGGGAGCTGAGAGCTATATCTGTCAAATTGGTAACAGTTTTGATGAGAATACATATGTGACCTGCTCCACCAAAATGAGTTCAAAGTAGGCAATTTATATTTCCCAGAAATGAGCAAAATGTGTCAAAAGGTCATATTTCAATGTTTTTTAGCTGTTGGTACCACTTTCTAGCAAAAGATATTTCCTTTGAATAATTAAGACCATTTTACGAGAAATTGATTTTAAATGATCTAAAATGGGTCTTCTTCTTGATTTTTTTAGTTCTTTCATTGCAAAGGCGGGAAATTCAAATGCCGTTTAGCTCAAGTTTGATGTTTCGCATCATCAATGTTTGAGGTGCCATATCTTTGGATTGGATGGAGATATCAAAACATATGAACCACCATTTTAAAGCCCATTTCCAGTAGAATAAAGTCATTTTCACAACTAAATATGATAAGAGGCCGACTTTGAACCCATTTTGGTGGTGCAGGTCACATATGCATTTTCTGCCTTTAAATATCACAGATTACACTCTGGTAAAAGTTTTAATTGATGGCAAAATGAGGAAACTTTGAGGAAATAACAAGTTTACAAGTTGTAAGGAGACACAGTCTAGAAAATAAGGAAGAAGTCTGCAGCACATTCAGGAAGGTGTGTTTATTTTAGAGATATAATTGCTTCCTAAGTCATCACTTGTGACAATTTCTGCCAACTAGCACCAACTCCTGCTAACTCCCATAACTCCCAGTAACACCTGCTAACTTGAGTAACTCGAGTAACTCCCACTAAATTCTTCCTACTCCAGTAACTCCCCTTAATCCTGAAAATCCCATTATTGGCCACTAATTTCACGTGCTAACTCCTGCTAAATCCTGCTAATTCTCGAAATTTGTATAACTCCGGTTGGATTACATGCTTGTATATAAGACCTGCTTGCTTACTAGTCTTACAAGACATCAACCTTGGCCAGAACATACTACCATCTTCGAAAGATCAAGTGACACTGAGAACTGTTAATAGATCAGTATGTGCTTTGGATGGTCTTACTTGGTAACCTTGGCATCAAGCAAATGAGATACTGTAAAGGAGAGAAGTGGATCAAGGCCAGGGGCGTAGATCCTGGGGGGGATGGGGGGGGGATGGGGGGGATGCATACCCCCCCCTAGGATGGACCTGGGGGAGGATGATCATGTGATTATCCCCCCCCTAGAATTTCAAATTATTACTACTTGGTATTGACAATTAACAGTTTATATTAGATTTTTTTTCCATGATACCAGTTGCATGTTACGTGGAAAATACAAGTGTCAGAACAAACCTTCGATTAACTAAAATATATTGCTGTTTTGGCCATGAAATGGCCCCCAAAATCTTCCGCTGCGTGACTTTTGGACTGTTGCTTCTTGCAAAGTTAGCATTCGCCAAAATCATCCCCCCCCCCCACAAAAGTGAAAAATATACGACCCTGGACAAGGCCACCTATCAAATGCATTTATAATGGCTGGTGATGGAAGAAAGTAAGCTGATAGATTGCTATTATTAATCACCTATTTTGTCGACTTAATGTTGGTCTTTATACAGCGCTTCACCTTCAAGGAAATAGCTCACTTAATTTGTGTCAGCTTTTCTATGACACATTGGTATGATATTACCATTTATAAAAAAGTTTAAGAACTGAGCTACAAGTGCAGTTCTCAGCGCTCACAAGGTTTGATTGATGAGATGGGAGAGACTCCAGGTGAAAGTAGGCATAATCGACATGATATACATTTATCAACGTGAAAGATCTGTCACTTGCACAGCACAAACACAGGGTGAAATTTATGAAAATAACTCCAAATCTTTAAAGAAGATGTTAATCTTAGAATAAATAGTGCTGCAGTATAAATTGAACTAGAGTACATGTGAGATTCCTTACACATTACACAGATTCATTTAAGTAATTTTTTCCAGTCAGCGTATTTTACCAATTTTATAGTCTTCTGACTGTAAAATTAATATTGGAATATATAAAATCTTCTATCCAAAACAAATGCTGCCGGAAGAGTTTCAATAGACACAATGAAACTCTTACTTTGCTGTTGTATTTATGCTTGACACACTAAATATGTCATCTTTTTCTTTGTAAATTTCAGTTACCATTTTATGGAGACCAATAAAGTACTTTTTATTTCAAGGCAGCTTTAGTTTAGTGGAATGAAGCAGTGTTCGAGAAACACACACTTGAAATATGTATTTCACATTGATTTGTGTGGTGGAAAAATTTATTAATGCCATATGCAAACCTAATTATCATGTCATAATCGTCTTATGTTTTGGTTTTATTTGGTTGTCCTGAGTCAATTGTATTTTTGAAGAAAATAATTTTTGGTCCAAAATGGCCATGTAAGATGTAACATAAATTGTACAACCTTGTGACATGTGACCTATTTGTGTAGGGGTTGTGAAAGTTTCAATGAAATATTCATTACTTACACAATATCCACCCAGAGAAAAAGCAATAGTCTTCCTAAAATGTTTTGAGATTACAACAAGCTCTTGCACCTTCAGAAAAAGCCAAAAAATCACTGGAATACTGAAGAGCCACTTCGGCTAACAAGATTTCTCATGCCACTCTGAAAGTGTTTCCAAGTAGCTGAAAGAAAGCTTCAAGTCTTGAGTGCTTACGTTTAACCGATCATGCTCTTCCATATGTTCTAATTTAAGATGCTTTTAAAAGCTGAATCTTGCTCGCTACAAGGAATATTTAAGTGGGGTCACTTTGCTTTGTGATGCAGCAAATTGGAAAATATAATACTTGACAAGACATTGCATATATATATTTATACCATGATCGCTGATAAATCCTTCAATATTTACCATGATATATATCGCCGTACAGTGTATATCACATATAGTTAGTGGTCACATGACAAGTGGTGATGTCACAATGCACAAACACTGAATCAGCCAATCAGAAGCCAGCATTTGAATCATGACGTCATGACAGATGCCATTGAGCCGAACTCTGGAGTTTACAGGAGCTTTTGTAGCTTGAACATAATTTAAGGTATTGACACTAGAATATTGATTTAAAAAAAAAAGTTGTTAATTTTGTTAAATAAAGAAAAATTTTATGAACATTTTGGTATCTCCGGTAATAAAATGGAGACATTTTTAGTAAATCGGTCTTCATCTCCAAACGCATGATAACAAAATAATCCTCTGAAACAGCGAATAATGGTATAAATCAGTTATACCAAAGGCATATTTGTGGTATACAGGATATATACAGCCTCGGTGGTAAATATAACCCTCGGGTTATATTTACCACCTTGGCTGTACATATCTCTGTATACCACATATGCCCATGGTATAACTACTATATATATATATATATTTGTTTTTGGGCTGGCTGCACTTAAAAAAACATCAAATACAAAACCCTTTTTGGTTCTTGAGCTTGTCCTTCATATCATTCTAATTGGGGTTTGTGGAAAAACCATCCAGCTGTATGAAGTCATTCGAGGTCATATATGTCAGAGTCCTTGCTTCTAATGTGCATTATCTGCAGAATTATAGTCAAAGAATGAGATGTACTCATATCTTTGTGTTGTGACTCAGTTAGACCCCGAAGTCGACTGCATTTTAGTGACTAGTCAGTCAGAGTTTGCTTTCCAAGCAGCAAGTCAATGTTCAGTCAAGTCAAGTCATAGTTGAGTCCAGTGGCGTCAGTGTAGGTGGGGCTAGTGGGGCATTTGCCCCACCACTTTTTGGCCAAAGCATAGGTGTTTTTGTGTTAACAAAATTTTAAGTTTCTCCTGGATGTTTTGAGTAAAGCCTTCAATCCAATTTGCCCCACCACTTTAAAATGAAACTGATGCCCCTGGTTGGGTCACTGTTGCATAACTAAGCCAATTTTAATCTCACAAAAATGGTTTTAGTATCAATTTAAACAGCTTTGAGAGCACAATATGCATTTCACACACTTTTAGGACTTTCACAAAGTTTATGCAACATACAAAGTCCCAAAAATATCTGACCTTTTTTGTTTAATATTTGTCGGAGTGCGAAAATTAGAAAAATTTAAAAAATAATATTATACTGAAGATAAATTATTTCAAAGAAGGGCCCTAAAAATACATAAGTCAGCTGAAGTTTATTGAAGACAAGTGAAGTCAGAGTTTCGCAACTTAGCCGACTAGTCAGTTGGAATCCTTGATAAGCTAGTCAATGTTCTTACTCTGACTGACTTCGGGATCTAGACTCAGTAGGTGACTTCTTCAGATATATCGAAAGTTCTACACATCAACTCACAAACTGTCTACTGTCTATGACTTATAGAGAATTACATGGCATGGGTATGATCTCACAAAGAACATGCCAGTGCAATTATGTGAGCAAGTATCATCCGACAGTTGCTGTAAACCTGTTTTAAAAGCCTTCTTACTATATAAAACCTCTCAATGACAATACTCAGGACATTCAAGAAGCCTTTCAACAACACCTTCCGTGACTGTAGCGACTGTAACCTTCATATACCTTAAGACGATGTTGAATATCCATGCGTGTCAAACTTTTCTACAGAAATTTCACTGTAGAATGATAATATTATGTACACAGGAACACGCTTCGTTTGCTGATTACATTATAAGCTGAAGCAGTGGGATTGCATGATGTTTTGAGCAAATACTTGGTGGCAGATGCTCACCATATGTGAAGTAATGTGTGGTGTTTTATTGAAGGAAAAAACATGACCAATGAAGGCTGTGAAAGGATTTGAAACACGAACATCTTCACCTTGGAGAAAACTATGTACAGAAAAAAAAGAAGAGAAACATGATTTCATCTGCATAATGGAGGGAAGCAGTTGTACATAGTGTAAAAAAAAAATGGCGAGATTACGCTGTATACATGTAGGCTTATCAACTTTCTTGGCAAGTCAATTTCTGTTTGTAACACAAACGTGTATGATGGAAAACCAGTGACAGGTGGAAGATGGTATTTTGGGGATTCCCCCAAAGAAGATATCTCTGCTAGGGATCTGGAATGCCATACCAAAATATGACGCCATATGCTGAGTCTGCTGCATAAAACCTGAATCTGTTGGGTGGACTGCATTTCACATAGGGGTCAACTATTTCAGAAATTATTCAACTGCCTTACTTCAATTGGAATAACATTGGGACAAGGGATTGAATAATTTTTTGACGTTTTGACACATACATGATAAAATAGTGCTTTCCTGCCAAATTAAGTGGTCCTTCACAGCACACTTACTTTATGTTATATATTATGATGTGCCTTCAGTTTTTTTTATGGCTTGATACATTTTAATGTCACCTAATCATTTCCATTAAAAAATGTGCCTTCTTTTGGAGTATTTGAGAAAACATCAATAGTCTTGAATAATTCTGCTACAACTGAATTTAGAACAATCTCATATATAATTTCATGCAAATTATTTGGCAAAAATCCATGTAATTGTTCCATAAAAAACCCAATGATTCCCAGTTTTATCCGAGCTGGTAAATACACTGTGCACTGTATGACTCGACAAGATTTGCGATGCGATCAATAAAGTGTCTGTAACTGATCTGTATCTGTACATAATGCAAAAAGGCAATTATAGCACATGATTGTTAAGATTGTTGCAAGATATGCGATCATATGAATTATCAACCGTCAGCAACATCATTCAAAGATATTTCGGTGGTAGAAATTGTAAAAATGCAATAGGTACTGCAACACTCGATCCCTGGGACAAAAGAGGCAGCAGGCTGATTCACTAAAGAACTTTAAAAGTGCAGCTTTAGTGAAACTGCTCCCAGGCCCTAGATCTTAAATATTGCCATTCATAGTATATTATAAAGCATACAATGCCATTTTCAATCTGGTTTGAATAATTTGTTGATAAATCTTGGTGTTTTAAATTATTTGTGCCAGGTGGCACTAGGACAATAAAATTCCATTACAAAGAGAGTCAGCTACCAACATTCTAAAGAAGCCTGAATTTAGAAACTGCATCCTTCTTTACTCTATTTCCAAAATTTTTGAAAGAGAAAATCATCTGAGAGTCGACCCCTGTGACGAAAGGACATTGATGATCGTTTGTCATTCAAGGGTCTCCTCTTCCAAGGATTTGCAAAACAGTCTCAGTACAAGATGGGAATAACCAGCTCCTTCTCTAATCCAAAAACTTCAGAACTTTTCCCTTTTGTCACCATCTTATGCACACTTTAAAAATAAATCTGAACATCAGCAATGAAATTAAATATTGGCTGGTGACGGGAAAAAGTAAGATGCTAGATTCATATTACAAATCATCTAATTTGCAGTGCTGTCTGTAAGTTGGTGAAATGCTAGATATTGTGCCATTACATTAACGTTAAACATCCTCAACCAAAATACTTGTGGAAGCACAAATTCTCATCCGATGAGAGGAAAGCATATTTGGTCATAAAGGCCGATATGTGAAGCATGTAAGATAACAACAACTGCCAATTTTCTTACTTTAGTCGGAGTTAGGTATGGGTCAAAGTCTTTGAGAAGTATTGAAATGCAGGCCCAAAGTTATTTCATAGGCAAGGGTGGTTCACTTACTTATCAATTTGACCCATACCTAACTTCGACTACAGCAAAGAACATAGGCTGTCGTTGTTATCCTACATGCCTCACATATTGGCCTTTATGACCCAATATGTTTTCTTGTCATGGGATGAGAAATCAGGGATCTGCAAGGAGTTTGGTTGACAATGTTTAGCATTGATGCAATCTCACAATATCATATGTTTCACTTACTTACAGGCAGCACTGTATACCCAGGACTGTGTTACTAGAACAAGAAATGCCATCACAAAGAAAGTCAGCTACAAGCATTAAAGATAGCTTGCATTCATACCCTGTCACCTTCCTAATTCTATCCTAAGAGTTCTTGTCAATTTAAAGAGAAAGTAATCTGAGAGTCGAACCGTGCCAGAAAAGGACTCTTATGGTGGTTTGTCATTCGTGAGATTCCTCTTAAAAGTCTTGCAGAACAGTCTCTGTACAGGATGGGAATAACTAGCTCCTAACTTCAGAACTTTTCCCTTTTGTCACCATCTTATAGACATTATAAAAATATATCTGAACACCAGTAATCCACACTGAAAAAAAGGTTTGTGTGAAACAGACAAAACGAACGTTAGCTGGTGTCCGTCCAAAATTTTGTGTAAATCCAGACAAAAGGTATGTTCATTTCTGACATTTCATTGTCAATCTTGATCAATTTTTTGTGTGATTCGATCAATGAAATGTCAAAAATACACATACCTTGTGTCTGAATTTACACAAAATTTTGGACGGACACCAGCTAACGTTTGTTTTGTCTGTTTTACACAATGCTTTTTTTCAGTGCAAGAGAAAGCACAAAAAGAAAAGGAGGAAGTTGCAGCAAAATAGTTTTAATGCTAAAATATGACGTAACAAGTACCAAGAAGAAAGCCTCAACCTTCTACAAGGTATGGCAAGATATGTAATGTCTTTTTCTCCTAGGTATGACTAGAGACACACAGCCTTCATCTCTAATAAGCTTCATCATACCACACCCAAGTTACTGTCCATAGCCAAATGAATTTCTAAGTCTTTCTTTCCCTCATGCATCATTTTGCAAGATATGGATGGATTGGCACCTTTATCTCCTGTTTTTGTGATTTTCTTACAAATTTGTGAGATTCAAAAATTTGTGAAAGTACAGTGTAGGGGGAACGGGTGCACATTGGGACGCTTTTAACGTCTACTAATTTTGCTCAATGCTGAAAGCACTGAAGAACTCAGAAGTTTGCATGAATATCACCAATATTATTGAGCCTAAATGCAAGGCATAATAAACTAGACTGAACCTACCCTTTTGCAGCCAGAGAGGCGTAAAAATGACGGTCCCAATGTGGCCCGGCTAAAACAGCCGGGGCACATTGGGACATCAATTAAAAAATCATTTTAACACTCAACGTGCAATAGATATCACATATAAGTAGTGCGCAAGATAATATACAGTGCATTAACACTTTGTAGTGCCAATACATGTAGTTCATAACTTTAAACAGTTTTAAACATTTAACATAAACTGTCCTGGGTGCGGACATCTATGTAAGTAACACACAGTGCTTTGCGACAAATTTGTTCACAGAGCATGGTGATCCACTATGCCTCTATTCCCTGTGGCCTGAATACCTGTTGTGTGCTGTCCCAGGTCATTCAGTTGCCTTGGACACTTAAATTCTGCAATATTAAGGGTGTCCCAATGTGCCCCAAATTCACTGTCCCAACGAGCCCCGATATGACTTTTACACCAAAATTCTAATTTCTCGGACACCAGTGAGTGTGTTTATCACGATAGCAATTCATAACTGTTCGTTACGATATATAAAATTCATACAAGCACTGAGAAAGCCTCATTGTTCATGGTTTGTCCACAGAATGGTTCAAATTGAACCCTTCCATATTTACTTTAGTGGTAAGAAAACAAACTTTGGCTCGCCATACTTCTGTATGTGGCTGTAATTTGTCTATAAAACCATGGAAACATCAGGATGAGAAATTACAAGATATGATTGCACTACCATATCCTATACCTTGCCAGGATCCAAGAAAACCCCACCATCCCTCAGTGCCGCGCGTCCCAATGTGCCCCCGTTCCCCCTACTAATTTACAGTTTTGGTCTCTGAGAAGCTTCATTCCTGTCGGCAAGCTTGAGTACAGACATGCAATCACAAATATACTCTGACTTTCCGTAGAACGGGGTGACTTTGAACAGTTTTCACCTCAATTCCCTTATCTTTAAAAATATATAAGATCTATGTGGTATTTCATGGGATAAAATGTTGACCACTAGCATGTAGTTAATCTTGCATTGGCATTTTGAGATAGACATCATGTATATGCCCATTTCACTGGATAAATAGGCGTTCAAACTCACCCCGAGGTCCGGGGTGACTTTGAACAGAATGAGTTTCAAGGAAAAGAAACCATCAATTCTTAGAAAACAAATGTTTATCTGTATTTATGAATTTTGCCCGGCTTGATTGCCTTTCCCTGAAATTTTGTCACTGGTTTTTTAATGTTTTGTAACTTTTTTATTCTTGATCTACTGTTGTGCCTTTGCCGCTAAATGATTGCCTAATATAGTGAAATATGCATTCAGACATTGAATTATATGCATTGTATTATGAAATATGATATATCTGTGAATATAGCTTACGGGAAAATGTGATGGTCTTCGCGCTCGCCATCACAATGTGATGTTCAAAGTCACCCCGAAGTTTGTTACAATTCGACATCATCCACTTATATTATTTGTTGTCGGTCTTAATGAATAGCCTCCAACAAGTTTCTGGTGGATTTTGGAAGTTTTTGAATGACATTGTAATAGGGCAGGTATTTATAAGGCCAGGGCTATTCAGTACTGTTGTGGGCACAGAAGTTCACGGGTTATGGCATCTTGCAAAAAGAAGTATGCTAAGTTTATTCATCAAAATCAAGATAAAAAAAATTCCAGTCACAACGACTATATGTAGAAACTAGAATCGCAAGCGATGATAATATGACCGCGGGCAGTGCTGGACGCATTTTGGTTGCGATGTGCAATCAAGTGTGATTGTGTCGATCCATAAAAAATGAACAACAATTTGTGTATTGAGTGCAGCTTGTTTAGCCCTGGCATTAAAAAACTCAGTTGCATAATAATAATAGAAAGATATATAGTCATTGTTGTCCATGTCATAGTGGGGCCTCTATTTGAGGGGGGAGCATTTGCGAGAAATCTCTACTCAAGCGGGCCTCTATAGATTGACTCAGTTGAAGTATTCAGGCCATGTAATGGCGCCCCCCACAGGCCATTTCTAGATACGCCCCTGCGCAGCCCACGTGTATGGCCATCTGTGCAGGTATGCCTATCTGTGTTGAAACACTCATCTGTGAGTGCATGCCCATCTGTGTGCACAAGCCGACCTGTACACCTATCTGGGTGTATGCCCACCTGGATGCCAATCTGTGTGTGTAGGACTGTAGGCCCATCTGTGTGTGTCCGCCAATCTGTGCGTGGACGGCGTCCGTGTGCGCGCCCATTAGTATGGCCATCTGTGTGCGCCCATATGAGCATGCCCATCGTGTGTGTCAGCCCATGTGTGCGCTCATGCCCATCTGTGTGTGTGTGCTCATATGTATGTGCACACCCATCTGTATGCCCACTTGTGTGTGGACGCCCAAGCGTGTGTGGACGCCCATGTGTGTGTGGATGCCCATGTGTGTGCGGTTGCAGGCACAGTGTCCTTGAACGAAGTTTAGGGTTAAAAAAAATGTACAAAGAATCTGTCAACATTGCATTGTAGTACGTGGTCTCAGCTTCGATTTGATGTAAAGATCTAAAAAATCTGTTGGGAAAATTTTGAGAAAATTGAAATTTAAAATTTTTAGTTTTTCACACCCTTGTTGCATGCAAAATATCAGTTTTAGATCTATCAAATAGCATTGCAGTGTTATCGAAACATCACAGCTTATCTAAGTACATATTAGGTTACTGAATCAGGTGAAAAATGATAATAAAAAGCATTTTATTTCTAATTTTCACATCATTTTCAACATTTAAGGGTGTTACAAACTTGCAGAATCATATAATGTGCCAAATGAAATATAAACATGCCCATTTTGGCTTTATTATTTCTTTAACTAAAGAAAAGTGGCAAATGAACCACCAGGGTGTGAAAAAATGCCTTGTTAAATTCATTAGTGATATAAATTGAGATTTTTAGCATTTCACCAGTTGATGTTTTTCAAGTGAGATTCACAAACACATCTGTAAAGATATCGGACAACAAATAGTGAGGAAATGTCGGAATACCTATTGTCAGCATCTCACAAGTGTGCATCTTCACCACAGCTTTGCATGTAACTTGTATTTGACATCCAAGAGATTAATATATTTTGATATATATATGTTTTCAAATCGTTAGAAAAAAATCTATGCAAGTGTTCTAATGGCTTAGATGATCAATTCCAACTTTTATTACAATGTTTCTGTCCATATTGAAATGTAGGTAGCAGTTGTAAAGGTCTTCTGTAGAATTTTAAGTGATTCGTTTATCTGTTTTTGCTAATTATTAAGATTATTTCATGGAATCTAGTGGTTACATACTTCCAAAATTCATTTGTTCAGTTATAGCGTGTCCTTGTGCAATCAACAAAGTTTTGAATTAATAGCAACAGATTCTTTTCCACTGTCACACATGTCACACAATTAATATTGTTTATCTGTGCATGCTATATATGAACAAATGAATTTTGGAAGTAAGCAACCATTAGATTTCATGAAATAATCTTAAAAAAATTGGCAAAAACAGGTAAGAAAAGCCCATAAAATTCAACAGAAGACCATTAAAATTGCTACCTACATTTCAATATGGACAGAAACATTCTAATATAAGTTGGAATTGATCATCTAAGCCATTAGACCACTTGCATAGATGTTTTTTTACGATTTGAAAAAATATATCTATCAAAATATATTATTTCCTTTGATGTCAAATACAAGTTACATGCAAAGCTGTTGTGAAGATGCACACTTGTGAGATACTGACAGTAGGTATTCCGACATTTGTTCACTATTTGTTCTATAATTTCATACAACATCATAATATATATAGTAGATAAAATTAAGGCAATCAACCATAGCTGAACAATAGGTTTGTACAAAGCATTGTCATTTTTCTTGCCAAAAATTCTGCAGCACCTCCATGTGTTCACCACTAAGGCCAGAGGCCCACTGAGCCCACTGCGTTGCCATAGCAACTTATATTAGCTCAGGCCAACTGGGATTAGTCCGAATTGTTGGCCTCTCCCTTGACTCCTGGAAAATGGATAATGCTGGCCTTCTTCCTCCTCCTCTATGGCATGACAAGTGACATAACAGAAACTAGGACATATATCCAAAAAGCTATTTAAAATGATGTTAATGTGTAAAAAGTAATTAAAATTCAATTAATGCATGCTTGTCAATATCCAGGGAAACAGCCAGATGCATCGGTCTAAAGCATTTGGCAAGAGAGAGTGGACACGTGGCATCATGAAGGCCCCACTGAGAGCGGTGTGTTGAGCAGTGAGTGATATAGCACTCGGCATGCGGCCCGAAACAGGACAAAAAACAATAAGGTCGGGGTTTTGACTATAAAATCGTGATTTTGAGAACTATATTAAAGACTGCCTGATGCCACTTTGTCTTGTGAAGCGCGAGTGAAGGGTGTAAAGTTATGTTTATACAGCAACTTTCATGGCTGTGCATTGAGTGTAGGTTGTTCTATCCTGCCGCAAAAATGTGCGTAAAATGGGACAACCTGTGCTGATTATAAAATGACCGGCCAGCGCGCTGGCGCGGTCATAATAAATTAGGCTTCAGTAGATTATAATCAGACGTAAAATATTTCCAGTATCTCAATTAGTTTTGTATTCATAGAGGATCAATCTTTTTCAGAAAAGTGTTCAAAGTCACCCCGGCTGTTCAAAGTCACCCCGTTCTACGGTTCTAAGGCTTTCTCTGCCAGCTAGCTGGCAGAGAGGTCAAGGTTCCCACTTGCTCTGCTGAAGGTCTTAACCTTCATGGGTTCGAATCCCAGATGGATGTCGTTTGGATGAGACGTAAAAGATCCCTCACACTTGGGAAAGTGTCTTAAATTGGAACATGTGGAAAAGCATGATCTGTTAATGTATAGTCTCAAGAATTGAAGCTTTCTCTAAGCTACTTGGAAATACTTTCAGTATGGCATGAAAAAGCTTGTTAGTCTCAGTAGCTCTTCAGTATTCTGGTGATTTCTAGGCTTCCGTTACAAAGTACATGTAATGAGATTCCGTCTTCTTGCAAGCTGAAAAATGTCAGAAAACCTGGCATCTGTAAGAACAGCAAGTATCTAATGGCAGCAGGAGAGATGCAAATAATTACCTCATTTTGACACATCTCATTATCCAACCCTGTCCCAGTAAGTCCCTAAGATCCTGATTTTGTTCAAATGTGCCCTCATATGCGCAAATAAACTCAACCATGCTCAAATATAATAAACCATGCCTTGATGAGTCCAACTACGTCTTTGTGTACCACAACCTCATTCCCATGATGTTATTTTTTTGTAGTAGGAAGGAAAAGTTTATAAATGCTGGGAAAGGTCAGTCCCACAACTGAGTTAGTAGAGAAATATAGAAATGCATGAAAATAAATAATCATCTTACAAATTCCAGCAATGAAAGAAATCTTTGGATGACCGAAGAGTCAAACCGTTTCAATAGTCTTCCTCAAATTACATTGAAAGTAATTTTATGTAGTTTTTAGGTGGGTAAAAAGTATGGAAGCGTCTACAAACTCTAAATATATGCGTGATCATGCTTTTCCGCATGCCTTAATATCACACTTTAAAAAGAGACTGTGAATTCCCAAAAATATTTTAAATAAGTCGTGAAGTTTACATTCAGAGTAAAGTAAAGGCATCTATTTTTAATACATATTTTATTATGTAACATATGACCTCAATGATGAGTGGTGTGACTCATATAGTGAAATGGTCAGATAGCATTGTAACTATAGGATATAACCTCACAAACTAGTTACAATTTATGATTCATACAGAATAACATGCCAAGGACAGGCATATGACTTCACAAGGACTATTCCAGTGCATCGATGTAAGCGCTAGTAATTAGTTGACTGTAACTATCGCCAAACACAAAGAAAAAGTTTATTTCAACTATGTGTACAGTCAGTATGAGAGAAATCTTGAAATGAACTTTTGCCTTTTAATCTTCCATATGTACAGAATTTAATCGAATTTCTGATGTGAATACATGTACTTGTGCTTCCACATTTGGAGATTCTCACTGTCATAACTCCGATGACACTTCTAATGGAAAGTTGAGAGCAATATCTGTGAAATTAGTAACAGTTTTGATGTGACTACATAATAATTATGTTACATTTGCTGCCTTTAAATATCACAGATTACACTCTGGTAAAAGTTTGAATTGATGGCAAAATTAGGAAACTTTGAGGAAATAACAAGTTTTAGAAGTTCAAAGGAGACATAATCTAGAAGATAAGGAAGAAGTCTGCAGCACATTCAGGAAGGTGAGTTTGTTGGATAGATATAATTGCTTTACAAGTCACCGCTTGCAGCAATTTCTACTATCTCGCACAAACTGGTGCTAACTCCCACTAATTCCCACTAACTCCTGCTAACCTCATTAACTCGCGTAACTCCCATTAAATTCTTCCCACTCCCATAACTCCCACTTAATCCTGTAGCTCCTATTATTGGCCACTGATTTCACCTGCAAACTTGCATAACTCCAGCTTAATCCTGCCAACACTCGAAATTCCAATAATCCTAGTTGGGTAACACGCTTACAGGGTGTCTACAGAAAAAAGGACAGTCAACACAATTTGATTTGTTTACAGTTCATTTTGTACCAAGCATCATTATTCAACAAAACATGATTTGCATATGAACAGTTTAATCAGACGAGTCTAATTACCCAATATGCGCACCCCTTGCAGTGGTAACTTCCTGTAGATGAGACCAAAATGATGTGAAAACATGTTTGCTGCACTCCGCCAACATTTTGCCACATGCAGACATGATGGAGGCCTTTAACTTACTGCGAGGGTTGGGATAACTTGCTGGATACTTTCTCCCAATTTGCCAATACTGAGTATTCCCACGTTGAAGACCAAGTGTTAGGTCCCTAATTTGAATTGTCGGCAGCTGGAGCATCAGCAAATGTCCCACTACTCACAAATGATTCATTCCTTCTCTTACAAGCACCATAAATGGTGACAAATTTCTCATCAACAATGAGGAAGACAGGACAACCACAGTCACCTTGAAGCAATGCAAGCACTTTGGCATATCATGCTTCCATTTTGCCTTTAGTAGTGATCTAATTCACATATAAACATATTTGCAACAGATCTAATATGGCTGACTATCAAATCCACTCTTATGCCAAGACTTATCACCAAATTCTGAACTTATATGAGTACAAAAAAGAAGACAAGTGACTGTCCTCTTTTTCTGTTGACACCCTGTATATAAGACCTGCTTACTCAGTCGTGTTACAAGACATCAACCTTGGCCAGAAAACACTACCATTATCAAACGATTAAGTGACACTGTGAACTGTTAATAGATCAGTATGTGCTTCGGATGGTCTTACTTGGTAACCTTGGCATCAAGCAAATGAGATAACTCTGTAGGATGGAAGTGGATCACGGCCACCTATCAACTGCATCAACAATGGCTGGTGATGGGAGAAAGTAACCTGATAGATTGCTATAGTTAATTATAAATGTAATGTGTAATTATAAAGTGTATCTGTCAGTTTGTGGTCCGCAATTGCAAGGAAAATTCACTTAGAATCGGGAGACCTGATAACAGAATAGCATTTAGTTAATTTTTTTTGTTATAAATTGCTTTTGCTAAACATACCTGAAATCACTCAACCAACAGTCTTTTAAATTTACAGATATAGTACCTTCAAAATACCTTTGTTACAACAAATTCTGTATTGGTATTTTGATAAATTGTGAAACCTAAATCTCACTTATCGTGACTAAAATAGTTTAAAAAAAAATTAAACTAGCAAACCATTTGAAAAATATCAAATGCATTTGCAAATGTATTTACATTTGCATTTAAATGCTTTTGAAAATGGCACATTTGCATTTGCATTTGCATTTGAATCATTCTGAAACATTTGCATTTGCATTTAAATGCTTTTTGCTGGGAAGGCATTTACATTTGCATTTGCATTTGGTCATTTCCGAAACATTTGCATTTAAATGTTTTTTATCGCATTTGTACCCAACCCTGATTGTTAGTCACCTAATTTGGCTTGTCAGTCTCAATGGCGGTGTTTATACTGGGCTTCATCATTGATCAGGGAAATAGCTGAGTTAATTTGTGTCAAGCTGTCAGCTTTTGTAGGACACATTGGTATGATATTACCATTTACAAAAAAGCTTAAGAGCTGCACTCCAAGGCCAGTTCTTAGTGCTCACAAGGAGATTTTGGGTGAAAGTAGGCAAAATCGACATGATATACATTTACCAATGTGAAAGATCTGTCACTTGCACAGCACAAACACGGGATGAAATTTACGAAAATAACTCCTAATCCCTAACAAAGATATTAATCTTGGAAAAATGGCTCTACAAAAAATTGCGTAAGAGTACATGTGAGATTTATTTACACATTACGCAGATTCATCTAAATTCTTTTATCCAGTCAGCGTATTTTGTCACTTTATAGTCTTCTGACTCTAAAATTAATTTTGGAATATATAAAATATTCTATATACAACAAATTGCTGTTGGAAGAGTTTCAATTAATGGACACATTGAAATGTTGACCTTGCTGTTGTGGCTATACCTGATACACTAAATGTGTCATCATCATTTTGCTCCACTTCAGTTACAAAGTTATCTGGATATTTCATTGATTTGCGTGGTGAAAAAAATTGTTTATGCCATATGCAGACCCAATTATCACATAATCGTGATTGATTTTGGTTTTAATTGCTGGTCTTGAGTAATTTTGGACAGTTTTTAAGAAAATAATGTTTTGTCCAAACTGGCCATATAACATAATATAATTGGATGACCTTGTGACAAGCGATCTCCTGTGTAGGGATTGTGAAAGTTTCCATAAAATATTCATTGCTTACACAATACCCTTCCAGAGAATATCCACTAGTCTTCCTAAAATGTTTTGAGATTACAACGCGCTCTTGCGCCTCCCCCTAATGTTCAGAAGAAGCCAAAAAATCACTGGAATACTGAAGAGCCACTTCGGCTAACAAGTTTTCTCATGCCACTCTGAAAGTGTTTCCAAGTAGCTGAAAGAAAGCTTCAAGTGTTGAGTGCTTACATTTAACAGATCATGCTCTTCCATATGTTCCAATTTAAGATGCTTTTAAAAGCTGAATCTTACTCACTACAAGGAATATTTAAGTGAGGTCACTTTGCTTTGTGACGTAGCAAATTGGACTACATGATACTTGACAAGACATTGCATACCGTATTTTCTCTATAAACGTACACCCCCTTATAAACGCCCATACTACTCCATATAGAATTGGTTTTAACTAAAATTCCATCAAAATATGACCGAATCCAACCTTTTTTAATGCAAAATTGCCAAAAATGTGTCTTCAGGCTGCCCTCGTCCGCATCTTGGATTGCGTGAATTGTCCCACAGAGGGCAGCAGCTGGCTGGCAGCGCCTCTGGTGGATTCTGACTGCATACTGCATTGCAGAGCTAGATCGTGGATGAATTATTTCCCACTATTTTTTTTAAATAGAGAAAATACGGTATATATAGTTTTTTTGTTTTGGGCTGATAGCACTTTAAAAAAAATCAAATACGAAAACCCTGATTGGTTCTGGGGCTTGTCATCCATGTCATTCCAATTGGGATTTTTATAAATACCATACAGCTGTATTATAATGGGCGTGGTTTAGGAGAAAACTTGACTTCTATAAAAATAACCACTTGTGCTTTGCGAATTTGTTAAATAGTCAGTCTTCTGCTTATTTCTCCTCACTTGTATACGCTGCTTTTAAATAAACGTAACTGGTTTTACAGTGTATCTACCTCCTTACAATTCGCTTACCAGGCTGCTTATGACTTTGGCTTGATATGAGTTTGATTGCCAACCTAGCCTTGAAGTGATTCGAGGTCATATGTCAGAGTCCTTGCATCTTCATGTGCATTACCTGAAGAATTACAGTCAAAGAATGTCAAGTCGAGTCAAGTCAAGTTAACTTTATTGTATCCCGGAGGTAATTAGTTGCCATATATGCTAATAAAAATGTATCAAGAACAACAAATTTATCGTAGAAATGTGTTGTTATGATTGGTGCCTCATTGCTTGTGGCACAAATGAGAGTTTATATCTGGTTGGTCCTTATCAAAGGGAGTCTCACACTGTTAGAAATTTCAGTATAATCAACGGTTTTATTCCGTAATTTATACGGTCAATCGGCCGTGATCATGAAACTGTAGAAGTTACAGCTTTCTTGTTATCATTATAACGTGTTTTATGAATTCACGGTTTAAAAACTGTAACTGAAGACTTAGCCTTGTTTTTGTTTTCTGTGCCCTTAAAGAAGCTTTATTGGCAATGCCTTAAGGTGTTTAAACTTAAGAGCAGTCATTTAATCTCTGGAAGCAGGACTGATGAGACTCATAAGCAAGGTAAGATTACTATTATTTATTCATTTAGCATGCATGATAATGCTAAATTATATTTAATTGCCTATTATTTGATAACTACTGTAATGGTTGTATTGAGGTAATAAAATGGTATGGTTCCATAGCCGTACCAGAGGGGGGGGGGGGGGTAGGGGGGCGATTGCCCCCCAAAAGTTTGGGAAACAGTAAGATTCGGGTAAAAGGGCTAAACAATTTGGGCAGATGATTTAATTAAAAATATTGAAAATTAAAAGTTTCCTGGTAATTTCATTTGAAATTGCATTAAATTTATATCTTTAAATTCTGGCAGATGTCCCTCACCCCGCCCCCAAAAAAATGTGCGCCCGGTACGTCTATGTATGGTTCCACAACCCACAATATTTTTTGTGAGTGATATTCCTTGATGAGGATGAATGGGGCTTTACGTCCTCTATTTATGCACTTGTCTTGATAGGTTAATTAGCACAGGAGTTTGACAAGTGGCTCTGCAAGAGCTGAAGTGGAACCCTGGACCCATTGATTGCCAGCCCAACACTCTACCACTGAGCTAATCCTCCCCCTCCTTAACGAGGGGGAGGGTTGGTCTAGTGGTAACGTGCTGAGCTGCCAATCACTTGGTCCAGGGTTCGAATCCAGCTCTTGCTGGGTCACCCTGGCCTATGTTGGACGGCTGTTTCAATTATCCTTCGCCTCATTGCCGTAGCCTCCCCTGTCCTTATTAGCCTACCAAGTGCATAAATACATGTCGTAAATCCCCAATCATCCATCCACCCTCTCCTTAACGGACTCATTTATTAATCAGTATGAATAAATTATCATCACCCTGTAGAATAACCCAAATGTTACATTCTAATTTGTCTACAATGTTTAAATATTAATAGGCCTACTGTGTAAAATATTTTAATCTTATTGTTTTTCTCGCGCCATTTATTATTTATTTAAATAATTTATTTGTCATTATTTTACGTTTTACATGTGATTATATTTTACACAACTATCAATATGATTTTAAAATAGCTTTGCAGTGTGTTTCTTCAGGTCTTTGAAGCTGTCAACTCTTGCAAGGTTAGTGACACAACAATATTTTTTTGTCTGCTCTCCTTTCCTCCAAATAATTAATGCTCAAAAACTCACTCATAGTTATATACTATGTCTGCCCTCAACTAGTGAAATATAGCAAAGTAATTTGTTAGTAATCACTGGGGTTTGCAATATTTCACATAATTATGATATTTGCATTAATTTCCAAATGAAATTGCATGTTTTGCAACAGTTTAACTTCTAAATTCTCTTGGCTTATTTTGCAAAGCTATAATTATGAATATCCAATGGTTTTTAGCTCATCTATTTTCTTTGAAAATGAAGAGCTATTGTGGTCACTCGATCTTCGGCGTCGTCGGCGTTGTCCTGGTTAAGGTTTGTGTGAGTGTCCATTTGTGACCTTAGTTTTCCGCTTATGGCATGAATATGAAATTTGGTGAAGGTATGGGGCTATAGGTATGGATTGGGAACATGTAGAGAAATCCAAGATGGCTGCCATTTTGTGGCGGCCATTTTTGCAGCCATCTTTCTTCATTCTTAACTGCCCATTGTGACCTTATGATTTCACATGCAGTTATGAAATTTGGTACAGGTATGGGCCAGTGGGTATGGATCGGGAGCATGTTGAGAAATCCAAGATGGCAGCCATTTTGTGGTGGCCATTATGGCAGCCATCTTCATTCTTTAACTGCTCATTCTGACCTTAATATTTCACTAACAATTATGAAATTTGGTACAGGTATTGGCCTGTGGGTATGGATCAGGAACATGTTGAGAAATATAATCGGGGGGCCATTTTGGCAGCCATCTTTCTTCATTTCTTGAACTGCCCATTGTGACCGTAATATTTCGCTATGAGTTATGAAATTTGTTACAGGTATTTGCCTGTGGGTATCGATCGGGAGTATGCTGAGAAATCCAAGATGGTGACCATTTTTTGGTGGCCATTTTGGCAGCCATCTTTCTTCATTTCTTGAACTGCCCGTTGTGACCGTAATATTTCGCTATGAGTTATGAAATTTGTTACAGGTATTTGCCTGTGGGTATCGATCAGGAGTATGTTGAGAAATCCAAGATGGTGGCCATTTTGACAGCCATTTTTCTTCATTCTTGAACTGCACATTGTGACCACAATATTTCGCTTAGAGCTATGAAATTTGGTACAGGTATTGGCCTGTGGGCATTGATCGGGAACATGTTGAGAAATCCAAGATGGCAGACGTTTTATGGTGGCCGTTTTGGCAACCATCGTTCTTCATTCTTAACTGCCCATTGTGACCTTATGATTTCACATGCAGTTATGAAATTTGGTACAGGTATGGGCCTGTGGGTATGGATCGTCAGTATGTTGAGAAATCCAAGATGGCAGCCATTTTGTGTTGGCCATTATGGCAGCCATCTTCATTCTTTAACTGCCCACTCTGACCTTAATATTTCACTTACAGTTATGAAATTTGGTACAGGTATTGGCCTGTGGGTATGGATCAGGAACATGTTGAGAAATACAAGTGGGGGGCCATTTTGGCAGCCATCTTTCTTCATTTCTTGAACTGCCCATTGTGACCGTAATATTTCGCATAGAGTTATGAAATTTGTTACAGGTAGGGGAAGAGGGGGTGAAAAGTCACAGGGGTAAAAAGTCACAGGCCTTTTTGACCAACTTGCAGTGACCTAATTCTTAAGCTTAAATCATAATTTGGGACACTTTTACGAGAAGAATGTCTGCAGGGAATACCAAACTTATACTCATTGTGCAAAGTGGGTTTTTACCCACCTCATGCATTTTTAGTGTCGCAAACAGGTTTTATTGATTCTGAACTGTCTCTATTAATGTCTGGTCACTGTGACATAGGAAGTTGTGCTAGTGTTTCAAGGTCTTTTGGATAATTGTCTTTCATGCTGTGAACCCATTTTTTGCCATTAGGTCACCAAGTTGCCATGATCATGTGTTGAATTTAAAAAACAGCTGAGGGGTGAAATGTCACACTGTGACATTTCACCCCAGCACTGTGATATTTTACCATAGGGTACCGGGAAGTCAGTATTCTGTGCTAAGGAAAGTAAAATATTCCACACTTGAAGCTTTTACCTTACAATCTTATCATCATCCATCATCAATAATACCGATGTGAGAGCATTGCAGCAAAATTTCATTTCGCAAACTTTGGGCAATTTCCGACGCCGGCTTTGCTGATGGTGCATTGTCATTGCATGCTTATAGCTTCGCAAGGCTCACTATAAATTTCATGCACAAGGATGACTATCAAGTCTAGGTCTGCATATTGCCTCGTATAGTGTTGTATATTCACAACAATTGCATGTGACTTTTTACCCCAAGGTTGTGACTTCTTGACCCTGACATGGGGTAAAAAGTCACATCGGACTTTGCCTTAAATAATTGTGAACTGACTAAAGCCTATTTACAGCACAGCAGCTATCATGTGATACAACTATAGTCAACTAAATACTGCATAATTGTGCCAAAGGTCATTCAGATATAACAAACACCTGCTCTGTTCTGGGGCTTTTTCTGAATTTTGTGACTTCTGACCCCCGCCTCCCCTATTTGCCTGTGGGTATCGATCGGGAGTATGCTGAGAAATCCAAGATGGTGACCATTTTTTGGTGGCCATTTTGGCAGCCATCTTTCTTCATTCTTGAACTGCACATTGTGACCACAATATTTCGCTTAGAGTTATGAAATTTGGTACAGGTATTGGCCTGTGGGCATTGATCGGGAACCTGTTGAGAAATCCAAGATGGCTGACGTTTTGTGGTGGCCATTTTGGCAGTCATCTTTCTTCATTCTTGAACTGACCATTGTGACCTTAGTATTTCACTTACAGTTATGAAAGTTGGTGCAGGTATTGGCCTCTGGGTATTGATCAGGAACATGCTGAAAAATCTAAGATGGTGGCAAATTTTTCAGCCATCTTTCATTTCTTGAATTGCCGATTGTGACCTTAATATTTCACTTGGAGTTATAAAATTTGGTACATGTATTGGCCTGTGGGTATTGATCGGGAACATCCAAGATGGCAGCCATTTTGGCAGCAGTCTTTCTTCATTTCTTGAACTGCCCATTGTGATCTCAATATTTCGCTTAGAGTTATGAAATTTGGTACAGGTATTGGCCTGTGGGTATGAATTAGGAACATGTTGAGAAATTCAAGATGGCCACCAAAATAGTCTCTTTAAAATGGCTGATATCCTTGAACTGCCCATTGTGACCTTGCTACTTTGCTTAGAGTTTTGAAAGTAGATACAGCTATTGGCCTGTGGGCATGGATCAGGAACATGTCAATAAATCCAAGATTGTGGTAATTTTGGCAGCCATATTTCTTCATTCTTTAACTGCTCATTGTAGCCGTAATATATCGCTTAGACTTATAAAATTAGCTACAGGTATTGGCCTGTGGGTGATAATCTGGCACACATTGATATATTTCACATTGACAGACAAGCGTTTAAACCGCTTGCGGTTCTGGTTAAAAAATAACCTTGATTGCTGGAAGTCAATCTCCCCACAAGCATCGCACCCTCCCTCGTACTGTCCGTCACTCTCACTGGTCAATTTTGCCTCCTCTCCATTGCCCTCTGCCTTCACCCTATCCTATGTGCCCTCTGCCTTCATTCTATCCTATGTGCCCTATGCTATCTCCCCTGTCCTCCCCTCATTTTCCATCTTTCCCTCTCCTCTCAATCCCCTTTCCATTCTTCCTCTTTTCCTTCTTTAAATAATCTTGGTTGCTCGCTGGTGAATCCCAATCTTTCTCTTTCTCCTTCATCCCCCTCTTCTCTCCTTTTCCCTTCCTTCTTTCCTCTTTTCCTTCTTTTATTCTCCCACCTCCTTCACTTCCAAACTTCTCCCTCTTTTCTATCACAGTCTGACGTACCTAAATCCTCTTTCTGTTTTCCTTCAATCTCTTTCCTGCCTTCATATGGGGTGGGGAGAGGGTTATGTTTTAAGCATAAGCAATTAAAGAGTGTTGTAAATTTTCAGATTCAAGACAGAGGCTGATGAAGTACATGCGTCTTGTGCAACACCAGTTGATGAATAAGTCGTGAAATTCATGGATAGGTCTTCCATGATTGTGTCTTCAGGTCTTTCAAGCTGTCAACTCTTCCAAGGTCAGTGGCAAATTGATCCCAACAGTAGATTCATGCCAATTTAATGAAATATAGCGTATGACTCTCCAACTAATCGGTGAGGTTTGCATTATTTCACATATATTTGTATTAATTTTAAAATGTAGTTTTGTGACGGTGTAACTTCCAAATTTTCCTCGCGTAATTCACGAAGTTATAAATATGGACATGCAATGTTTTTAAAAACAGTCTTGAATGCTGCCTCATCAATATCCCCTCTGGCATCTGTCTACCTCTCCATCCGCAACCCCCTCCCCTTCAACCACTCCCAATCCTATCCCCTCTCCCCTTTGCCACCTGTCCCTCCTTATTCCCTTTCCCCCCAGCCCCCACCCTCTCCTCTCCTTTCCTTCTTTATTTCTCCTGCCTTTCTGTTGCCGTATAGCCATTTCAAAATAGGTAAAGGTTATTAACCACAAGAGAGGAAATATGTTATTTATCACCCGGGTGCTTTAGATAATAATAAACATTCCTGATACCATATTGAATAACCCACTTAAGCCGCGAGACAATCATACAGTCGAACTTGAGATAAGTGGACAACAAAGAATATGAATGGGATAAGATTTTGTTGCTGGCTGGTCTACCTCTCTTCTCTCCTCTCTCCATCTCCTCAATCCCTCTCCTCTCTCCCTCTCCTCTCCTCTCTTCCTCTCCTCTCCTTTCCTCTCCTCTCTCCATTTTCTCCCTTTCTCTCCTCTCTCCCTCTCCCCTCTCAATCCCTCCCCTTCTCCCCTTCTCCTCTCCCTCTCCCTCTCCTCTCCCTCTCCCTCTCCTCTCCCTCTCCTCTCCCTCTCCTCTCCCTCTCCTCTCCCTCTCACCTCTCCCTCTCACCTCTCCCTCTCGTCTCTGCCTCTTGTCTATGCCTCTCGTCTCTGCCTCTCGTCTGTCCCTCTTGTCTCTGCCTCTCGTCTCTGTCTCTCGTCTTTGTTTCTCATCTTTGTCTCTCGTCTTTGTCTCTCGTCTGTCCCTCTCGTCTCTCCAAAAGATATTCTTAAGCAATGGTTAAGACGTCACCCGCATTGCACTGCCATTGCAGCTGCCTGATGTCAAAATCGAACACGAGCCCAAACAATGTCAATGTGTTGTCGTGGTTGCTTCATGATGACTTCACATTTGTGTAATGGCAGGAAAAACTCTTTTAAAGTGACACTTTTGACTTAAACCAGGGGGTGGGGGGCAGGGAGAGGGTTGGGTAGTGGAAAGGGAGGCACTCAGAGTCTGCTGGCTCAGACAAATATGAAGCAATCAAGCTAAAAATACACAGACACAATGTCGATATGCAAGCCTACAAACGGGTCAACTGTAATAGAAATCAGAATAGAGGTCTTTGAGATATTCAAGTTTTCGTAAAGGGGGACTTATTTTTGTTGAACTGTTTATTATGATCCAACAAATTTCTGCATTTTGTTTAGTTTCTTGTGCCTTTCAGCATGATGATGAAACACCACTTGCACCACTCTAGGAAATTATCTGGCTAAGGCTATGCCTCTGCAGTATTGAAATAATATAACAACATGACAAAACCACTCGAATCAGGGTCACAATCAGGATATTGTTATGTAGTGCTCGAATGGGTAGTTTATTTTTTCACCGGATTTAAATATTATTGGAAAGATTTTTTTCCACAAGACCATTTAAATACAGAACCATGATGTACCCATGGAGCAACAATGGTCATGACATCACAATTGCATTGTTTGGGCCGCTGTTTTGTGACGTCATCAGGCATCTCATTCTGCAATGCTGGTGATGTCATAACTATGTTTGACAGTGATTCTAAAAACATCATAGGTCCTGATATTTAGGCTGTAGGCCTAAACAATTTGATGATATTCATAGCCAACCAGCTGGAAATGCTTCAATTATGCCTTCTCTTGTATCAAGTGAAAAAATATTTGTCTCTCTGTTTACAGGTGGCAGAAGAACGAGGAGTGCCAGTATCACCAATGATAGTTTGATATGGTAAATATGCCTTTTTTAGATGTCATTGATAAAGCCTGGCTACTTTGAAATAATGCCTAAACACTAAACGGGTATCATTTGTACATGTACACTCAACAAAAAAACAAACACCCCCCTTCATTTTTTCTAATAATTTGTATGATTTTTTGGGCCAAAACCAATTAAACAGTAGTGATCCTATTACGAAAATGTATCTATGTGAAAATAATTGAAGTGCGACCATTTCCTCTTTACCTTTGACCTCGTTTATCATATTTGGGTATTTTTTTTAAATGCCCATACCCACATCTCACTAAAAGAATTCATCTGGAAAGTGATCTGTAGCTATCAAAAATAAAGCATAATGTCACCATTTTTTCATTTTTTATGGCTTTTTGATGCACAATGCAAAATGACACTTAGATTTTTTTGGTGAGATGTGGGTAATCTGGTTATGGGGCCATTTAAAAAAAAATCCAACTTTGATACACAAGGTAAATGTTCCGGAAATGGTCCCACAAGGTAAAAGGTAAATGTTAGGGAAAAACGGTCGCACTTGAATGATTTTCGGCACATTTTTATAATAGGATCAACACTGTTTAATTGGTTTTGGCCAAAAAAAAATTATCTCACAAATTATAAGCAAAAATGAAGTGGTACGTTTATTTGTTGAGTGTACAGTAGCAAGATTTTATACCTACCCTGAAATGTGGCTGAGTGGTTTAGGTGCCCGATAGAAGGTCTTTGCCTGCCTGGGTTCAAAATTTTGAGCTGGATGTCATCCAGTGCCACATTGTATCAATGCTTAACACGGGTTATCCTGAAGTGGTTAACTCCCATAACTTTACTTTTAACAGGGTTACTGTGAAAATAACTTAGCAATGTTTTATGCTGACCTCATGTTACATGTACAACCCAAAATAAAGTAAGAAAATTTTCTGTCTGAAGTCCTCTGTTTACCTATTTTTCCCTCCTTTCCGCTCTTCACCCCAAACCTCCTTACTACTTCTTTTGACTCCTCACCACAACCTTAACACATATCAAGAACTGTATTAAGGCAGATGGTGATTTAATTTCAATTAGCAAATGGCATAATATCAAGGAAATCAAACACAATTGGGGTGAGAGAGTTGGAATTTGAGTTGTATAAATGTTATTTTCAAGTAATTTTAAAAGGTTGTTTCAAGTAGGTAAATGTGGGAAGGGATTCAGAGGTAGCCAAAAGGTGTGAAAGGGTAAAGTAGTGGCTGATTCTTCCTTCCTGCTGGGGTAATCGTACTTTATTTTGGGTTGTACTGTATATAATGACTAAATCATTTTCCCAGTAACCCGTTAAAAGGTGAGTTATATGAGACGTTAAGTTGCTGGCCCCTTGTATCAGTGTCTGTGCTGGGCAAGTAAAAGATGCCTCACATTGGTTAAATGTATAACATGTTGAGGGCATTTGCTCTCTCTCCCATCTCATCAATCAACCGTCGTGAGTGTCCAGAACTGGGCTTAGAGGGCTGCACTTACCATAATATCTATCTATCATAATGCTTTATCCCACTGCGACCATGACTACCTTATGATTTCTACCCAACAATTTTGACTTGATCAACCATTTCTTGAACACCTTAAATATTTGTGAATCAGTGCAGACATTGTATTGTTGTTTGTGTGAACCTCCTCCCTCTCCCGAGCTATTGGTTATCTAACCATTTTCCTTTTGTTCCAGGTGTCATGTCTGCAACTGATTTCTCACTGCTGGTAGACAATAGAGTTGTGATAGAAAAAATGAAGACTTTCTACGATGCTATGGCACGACTTTTTGCCTCTTACTACAATGCTACGTCGTGAATATCGCATTTCCTCCAGAAGTGCAAACAAGCATCGAATTTATCGTGCAGAGGTAACATTATTCTATCTATCTGATGGTTGGACTGTAAAAGGTACAGTGCTTGATAGGCCTGTAACTGAAGGCAATCAAGTGACAATGCATTTTTCATTAGCAAAACCATAAGAGGGGAAATATGTTATAGTAACTTACAGTAATACTGACTTCTCTGAATTAATAATTTGAGGCTAAGAGGTCACTGCTTGGCTATTTTTTGCAAACTTGAAAATGTGGAAGATATAACAATAATAAATAAACCCAACAGAATATCAAACAAAATGGGTTTTTTTGTAAAGCTTTTACATTTTGAATTTTTGTGTTTCAGTGTTTCTTCAAGTAAATAAACCTGGAGCGAGTGAAAGGAAAGAAACACACGACGATTAATCGGAAAGTTTTGAACTTTGTCAATGAAATGGCAACTTTTTTTATAACCTCTGTCATTTTGGCAAATACAATAATGTATGCTGGCATTATTTTGAGTGAACATACAAAGATAAATTTAAAAATAATTCTTTAGATATTGCATTCTTGTCCTCTGGAGTCATGTTCATGAAAAAAGTGACATTAGATGGAATTGTTTGAAATATTTACTATGAAAAATTGTGTAGGCCTATCAAGCTAATGAGGAAACGATACTGTTTATATAGTCTACATGTATGAACAACATGTATGGACCTTGGACAGCATATGGTATACAGTGTGTTCTCAAAAATATAGAATGCTGACTTTAATATTAAGACACATTTGTTTAATATTAAGACAAATTTATTTAATTAAATTCATCAGAAGAATCGATGTTCTGTGGAGATGTTCACAACTATTTAGTGAAATAATGTTATTGTGTGAAGCAGCCAATAAGTATCCTTTGATGTTGTTTATAGTCTACAAATTCAATATATTGGAAACAATGTGTTTTTACAGATATAATGCAGATTTCAATATTTAAGACACGCTATCGAATTTGGTTCATCAAAAGAATTGATGTTGTATGGAAATGTTGTCACCTATTTTGTGAAATAATGCTATTGTGTGAAGCAGCTAATCAGTATCAATTAATGTTGATTATAGTCTACATATTCAATATATTGGAGGCAATTTGTTCTTACATATATAATGTAGACTTTAATATTTTCATCAAAAGAATTTATTTTGTGTAGAAATGCTGCCGTCTTTAGTGAAATAATGTTATTGCATGAAGCAGCTAATCGGTTAATAGACTATATAAATTGTAAGATGAACATTATGTTAATACACTCTGGATACAGTTTGTTATTGAAGCTTGTAAATTAATAGTAAGACATCTTTCATGATCCTGTCTTTTATTTGATATATTTGTGATTCTACCATAATAAAGAAGTCCGATTTATACAGGTTTATTTGTTTTGATGAGCACACAAACCGTAACAACCGCATACAGCTTTCATTCTTTGACGCCTGTCCCTGCAATTGGGAGCAGGCTTTTTCAATGCACTCCTGGTAAAAGCCGCAGACTCTCTTGGTTCCTTACAGTACATACATACATGCTATGTGCCTTTTATATAACCAATTGAATGGGCAATTATTTCCAGCCTCACGTACTGTTGGGATGGTTTGCACCTCTGCTACTGTTAAATCTTTGAATGATTATAAAATAATGAGGAATGTGAAATTTCCATACTTCATGGAAGTATTTTCCACATGAAATCTGCAGTGGATATTACATCATGTTGGCCGTAATATATCAAAATTATACGGACACATACATTTGATGTTACCTTAAAAGGTCCGTAAAATGCAGTGCTGTGCAGAAAAATTTACAATAATAATGGCTGTGAATTTTACGATCAAATTGCTGTAAATTTCACAAAACCCAGGTGGTTTACTACAAAGACATCCATTTTTCCTTGTACAATTCATGGCACAAAGCCTGTTAATTTTACGGTTTTTATCTGTGAACTTAACATGTGTGTGTAAACCATCTACAGGTCCCTGTATATTTTACGGTTTTCTTTTGGCAGGAAAAAACTGCCGGTCATTTCACCGTAAAATCTACGGAAATTTCTAACAGTGCATCCTGTACTTTAACATTTCATCCCTTTGTGCTGTGACTCAGTAGGTGACTTCTTCAGATATATCGAAAGTTCAGGATGTCAATTCACAAACTGCCTACTGTTTTTGACTCATAGAAAAATAACATGGCATGGGTGTGACCTAATAAGGAACATGACAGTGCAATTACATAAGCACATATCATTTGATATTTGCTGCAAACATGTTTTTAAAAGCTTTCTTACTGTACAATGTCAGACTGTACCTGTCCGTTCTATTCAAAACCTTCAAGGGAATCCTCAATATGTTCACATAACGATGATTCCAGGGAGCATACTGTATTTCAATTATGGGGAACATACACAAATATAAAAGTTTGGATCAATTTAGGGCATGGGGAAAGAAGCAGTCTGGTTCCAGACTGGTACAATGTATAAACCCTCTCAATGACAATACTCAGGAAATTCATGAAGCCTCTCAACGACACCTTCCGTGACTGTTGGGACAGCAGCCTTCATATACCATAAGACGATGTTGAATATCTGTGCGTGTTGAACTTTTCTATAGAAATGTCACTGTAGAATGATAATATTACACAAGAACATGCTTTGTTTGCTGATTACATTAGAAACTGAATCAGCCATGTGGGATTGCGTGATGTTTTGAACAAATACTTGGTGCCAGATGCTCACCACATGTGAAGTAATGTGTAGTGTTTCACTGAAGGAAAAAACATGACCAACGAAAGCTGTGAAAGGATTTGAAACACGAACATCATCACCTTGGAGAAAACTATATACAGAAAAAAGAAAGAGAAACATGATTTCATCTGCCTAATGGAGGGAAGCAGTTATCAGTTGCAGTTAATGTTAAAAAAGATGCAATGAGGCTGTTATAGGCTTATAGTACATGATTGTTTAGAGTGTTGCAAGATATGCAAGCGTAAAAATTATCAATCATCAACAGCATCATTCAAAGCTATTTCTGTGGCAGAAAATGTAAAAATAAAATAGGTACTGCAACAGTCCCTTGGACAAAAGAGGCAGGCCCTAGATCTTAAATATTGCCATACATAGTATGTTGTGCAGAATACAATGCCATTTCCAGCCTGCTTTGAATAATTTGTTTTGTTGGGGAATAATTAATTGGAGGGGAGAATGCATAGTGTGCAGCATAAAGGCAATTATAAGTAGCCTTGACAAATTGATCACTCCCTTCTGTAAACAGTTATTTTTTGCCTGCCTTCACGAATACAAACTATGTTTTAGGTAATGACACATGTTGAAATGTCCATTTAGTTCTATGCACTACTTTTATATGTTCCTGTACCTACGTGATAGCTTGCTGCAGTGGCGTAGCCAGGATTTCTTCAGGGGCCCAAACCACCAAGACATTTCCCCAAAATTGTAATGAGATTTTTGGAGTCCGTCTGAAGCTGTGAGACTCTCAGTGACAGTCCATATTAACAGCTTTTCTTGTGTCACGCATTGTAATACAATGTTAAAAAATTCTTTCAGAATCCCATTACAGTTGTGTTTGTCCTATATTATTAATAACAACTTAGTAATCTTTCTGAATAATATGGTGAAAATGTCTGGAAAACATCGTGAAAATGCTAAAAGAGCTTTTAAAAGAAATTAGTTTCTTGGTTGGCAATTCAGAGAAACTTATGGAAGATATACCTGGAAAAAAAAAAGCATTTCTTTGCTAAAATAGGAAAAGCTAGGATCTAAAATCCAGGGGAATACACAAAATGTTGGAAATACGGAAATGTCTGAAAAAAGAAAGAGGAAATTTTAATTTTATTTTTTATTTTTATTTTATTTTTTATTTGTTCAATTGTATGATCATACATGGGTATAGCCCAAGCCAAATGAATGTGGGTACTATGATTCCCATACCTAAGGGTAAAAGACCAAATATTTCTAAATCTGAAAATTTTAGAGGTATATGCTTACAAAGTATGTTTTGCAAGCTTTTAGATATTTTAATATTCTCAAAAGAAAAAAAAAAGTTAGTTACATCAAATTTACAGTTTGGATTCAAACCCAAGTTGTCTGCTTCACACGCTACTGCAGTTGTAACAGAGACTATTGATTATTACCTAGATAGAGGTGGTACTGTATATGCATTGGCTTTAGAGGCTAGTAAAGCATTTGATAGGGTTGAATATGTAAAGTTATTACAGCATTTAATTTCTAGAGGAGTTAATCCTTTTTATGTTAGAATTTTACTTAATATGTATTTAAAACAACAGATAAGAGTTTCATTTAACAATACCATGTCAGATTATTTTGATGTTACCAATGGTGTAAAACAGGGTGGTGTTCTATCGCCGACTTTGTATAGTGTAAATATAGATGATATGTTAAAATCTTTGGAAAAGTCTGGATATGGCTGTTACATAGGGCAAATGTATACTGGTAGTATAGCCTATGCAGATGACCTAATATTGCTGTCACCTACTCTATATGGTTTAAATAGAATGGTTGAGATATGTGAAAATTATGCTAATGTTCATAGTATTATATTTAACGGTAAAAAAAGTATGTTAATGAGATTTAGTAAAAGTTTATCTGTAAATTACAATGATGTATATGTCAACGGTCAGAAGTAGAAAAGGTTAATCATATGGTATATTTGGGACATACTTTATATGAGGATAGAAGTAATAATATGTTAAATGGAATTGTAAATGAATTCAATGTTAAAGCCAATACAGTTCTCGGTACATTTAATCATCTGTCAGCAGAAATTAAAAATGATCTGTTAAGAAAATATTGTAGTAGCTTTTATGGCTCTAATCTATGTGCTTTATATGATAAAATTGGAATTAATCAGTTAAATGTTAATTATCGTAAAATACTTAGAAGAACCTGGAATTTGCCATGGAGAACGCACTGTAACTTACTACCTCATATATCAAATTCTGTACCTTTAGAAGTCTCCCTTGATAAAAGATTTGTCAATTTCTTTAAATCCAGTTACTATAGCAATAATCCTGTGTTAAGCTTTGTATTTCATCAGGCTATATATTTCTATACCAGAGATGGAAGAAATTTGAAATACATAAATAATAAATACTGTTTAGATATTATAAAAAATAATGAATTAAATTGTCAGGTTATGAATAGGAATATTGTTACTTCATGGAAAAAAGGTATATGTGATGAAGATTTAAGAATTGGCACTCAAATTCGAGAACTTGTCATGATGAGAGATTCGTTTGATCCTTGGTTATTAGATTATCACGAGTGCCAAAGTATTATTGACGACTTGTGTCAATATTGAAGAATAGTTCAATTTATTTTAATATTATTTTAATTTTTTTATTAAATTCTAAACTTTATTTCTTGTAAATACTTCTGTTTGTTATACCATTTGTGCTTTTACTTTTCTTTCCTTTCTGTTTTTACATTGTACCTTGAATTGTACGTTTAGTACGAAAATAAAGATTTATTTAAAACGTTTTCTCTTTTTAATAATTCAGTAAAGACTTAAGGAAGATATAAATATATATATATATATCTATATATACAGTGACAAAAAATATGAGGGATTTCTTTCGCATAGATGTGCCCACTGGAATACTATATAGGAAAATTAGACAATAGACACATTTCATAAGACTTCTAGCTGTACAAAACGAAGCTTTTAAAAGTCAATAAGCCATAAGAGCATAATTCATCTCAGCGGTCTCACCTTCATCATAATCATAATTGTGAACTATTGGTGAGTGGAGTTCTCTTTGTCCAAGATTACTGAGAACCTTTGAAGGACTTTAATTTGCTTAACAGAAGGAAAATTACTCCAAGCCATCGATCTCACATTTCTCCATTTAATTGCGCTTGTTCTTATCAGATCAAATATTATTTAATCTCCTCTAACAAGATTGATAAAATGGATTATGACTCATTTTCATTCAGCATTTGTGCTTAATAAAGAAATTTTGCTTAATTTTCCTTAATTTATTTCTTGAAAGAGAAAGGGGGCGACAATTTAATACTTTGTGACAGCGATCATTTATTTCTAGCGCCCAACGTCCCCTAATATTCATTCCTGAATCAAGCAACACTCTTTAAAGAAATACCACTGCCATAAGTTATTTATTTCAAGACTGGCCATTAATTTCACCAAAACGTTGCAAGAAATTATTTATTTAACAAAAAGTCCAAGCCTCCCTCCTTTCAATAAAATAGTGGCCCTAAAATGAGTCAAATACAAGATTTTTGTGATAAAATAATTTGGTAAAAGGAGACTATTAACATTTTCCCAAAATTATGTGTTTTTGATAAGTACAGTTACTACAGTACTTAATTAGGCGTTACGAACATGGGTCATAAGATCACTCTATCAGGCTCTTTTTCACCTGTGTCGGTCTAAACGTATGCCAATCGCTTTATCTGCATCGAAACCTTATTTAGCAGGGCAGGTTTGTCACGCATAGGGAAGTAATAATGCATTTATACATAGAAGCATGAAACTTGGCACACAGTATAACAACGTCTTAAAGAAAATATTTAGATAGGGAGCCACTTCAGATTTGACTTGGTTGACCCATGGCAGCCATTTTCCTAAATGGCGGCTAATTCTCTATTTTTTCTGCTTCCTGTGAACTGCCTATAGTTTGACTGTATGAAAACAGTGCTTATTATTCTTACTACAGATCTAAAAAAAAATTATCAATTGATTTCAGGATTGAAATGAGGAATTTTAGGGTAATCAGGGTACATTTTGTTAGAACTGTTGAAGAAAATGCAGCATTTTCGCGGTTACCCATAGACCATAGTTTCGTAGAATCTCAATTAATTTTTAAACAGACTATTTGAATTCCTTGTAAAAAGAGCTTTCAAATGAATGGTCAAATCAATAGTTTTTGTTAATTCTTTTTCAAAATTAAACTAAACACTAAATCTTCAGAAAACATTTTTTCCATTTTTATGATAAATTTACGAAACCCATTCATGTGACCACTCATTTGAAAGCTCTTTCCACAAGGAATTCAAAAATGTAACTAATTTTGAGATTTATATGGAATAGACATAACAATGCGTAACCGCGAAATCCAGTATTTAAATCAGTATTTCTACCAAAATGGATTCCAGCAAACCTGAAAGTAGTGCAGGCTATCAAAAAATGTTAGAATAATGTACTGAATACCTAGAGAAGCAATAAAAAACACTATTTGCATGTACTCTATTTGTAGGAACTGCACAGAAAGCAGCAAAATGGAAGAATTTGCAGCCATTTTGGAAAATGACTGCCAGTTGCCACCTAAGCTAAATCTGAGGTGGCTCCCTATCCAAATATGTTTGTATAGATGTTTTTTAAGTGTGCGCCAAGTTTCATGCTTCTATGTATAAATGCACTATTTTTTTACATACCTGCCCCGCTAATTCTTGGATGTTCATATGTGTGTGTGTGTGTGTTTGTATTTAACGCCTCTGCAGCACCTTATTGGGCTATATCGAGGCTTGCTAGGTTGTTATTTGTCTTTGTTTATTTTCCTCATATTTTGTAATATGTCTGTGTTTGGTACAAAAATGAGATTATGTTTTCTGGTTTATCTACGAGAAGTCGAAAAGGGTTTGTTGGGAGAAGTGCATTTCTTTGTGTTTGAAAATCTCTACAATCCTTTAGGATATGTTTAATCGTGAGGGGACATTGGCATTTCTCACAAATCGTGGTTGGGTCACCCAGTAGAAGACACCTGTGAATCACAACCTGGTCTCTCCGTGTTCTGGAGGTAATTTGTTGCACAATCCCTGACTCTGGGAAAGATTACTCTGAGTTTATTATTCTCACATGCGTTCCACATAACTTGCCATCCGGACTTTATATAATCATTGATAGTTGGACGGAGGTCCGTGTACGGTATGGTATCAACAGTGAGATCTTTGGAAAGGGCATTTTTCGCCATAAGATCTGCTTTTTCGTTTCCAGCAATTCCCACATGACCTGGAATCCAGCAGAAAACAATTTCTTTGCTGTCTAATCCAGACAGGAGCATGAGTATGTCTTGTAATATGGGATGATCTAACCTCTTGCTGGCAAGAGCTTGGATTGCCGATTTAGAGTTGGAACAAATTACGAATTTGTCTTTTTCAGACATTCCAGCAAGCCATATGGCTTTGTAGATTGCTAAAAGCTCAGCAGTGTATACTGAGCTTTCATTTGGGATGCGCTCACTGTGTAGGTTTGACTTACAGGAAGTTACAGCATAAGCCGTTCGGTTTCCATCTTTTGAGCCATCTGTATATAAGAATTTGTAATCTTGGTATCTAAGTTTAAGATCGTAGAACCTTCTTTGGTACTCTAGCGGGTCTGTTTCTGCCTTTTTCATTTCTTCCAGTTCAGTGTTAACAACTGGTTTTTCTATACTCCAGTGTGGAACTTGTGGAACTTTGTTCTCAGCAATTAACAATGTGTCTATTCCAGCGGCTTCCAGATGCGGTCTCATCCTCAACCCAAGTGGTCGAATAGCAATTGGTCGTCTGTCATATTTCTCTGTATGGCTTGGATGTTCATATTATCAATATCCGGTATAGTTTTCATTTATGAATTCCAAGTAAAATTATTATGAAACACGTGCCATGAATTTACTCTCTCCATAAAATAATGAAAATAATGCCAAAGAATCATTACAAGGGCAACTTCGACATATTTTGAAAGATTGCTATCATTTTGTGTTTTTCTACTATCATCATTTTCTGCTGGCAATCAGAAATTCCGTCCACAAAGGTTCTAATAAAAGCAGGCAGACAGTTTTAATACTTTACTGAGCAAAGGTCCATGGCAACCCTCAAGTCACTTTTTTCATTGACATGTGGTTGTCCAAGTTCTTTTCTATGCTGTTCAATTGTGATGTCAGAGAGGACTCAGTGGCACAGCTGGCATCCCTATTCCCTAGCATTGTGCACAATATATTTAAATAAATACAAGATAACTACAAGTTGTGGTTTCATTTTAAGATTGGATCGGATTCCCCAGCTGCCAGCCAATGTTAATCCATCTCAACAGAAAATCACAGCGCAGGTAGCTTCCTTTGACAGACCAATACATCAGCACTAGAAGGAAGGTTCCCCACTGCTGAATTTCTTGGTCCTATCAGAAACCTAGTACGACACCAGTGTCTCTATTCATCGGTCCATCTGATTCGGACCAATAAATTCGGCACCAAAGGTCATGAAACCCTTTATCCAATGGTGAAGTGTCCTGCCAATTAATCAACATAGTTATCGTTAAGTGTTGATTTATCTTGTTGTCAAAACCTTTCCATGCGTTATTCAATCCCTTCAAATGGCTTGACTTGCTATTGTCTATGAAATATTGGCAAGTATTTTCGATCACACTCTGGACCAAATACTACGAAATCGTAATTTTTAAATCAAACACCAAAACCAGGCATAGCTACTCTGATGGAAACGGGAAGTTACATTTTAAATCTTCATCAAAATCTGAAACCATAAACATGACAAACATAACATTTTCTTTTAAAAATGGTTTAATGGGATGGTTTTCAGATAAGGAAAGCATCTAAAATCTACAAAAACCTCTTTTAACTTCATTGATCTGTGCAACTGGTGTGTGTATTTTTGTAGCACTACCAGGAAGACCAGCTTAATTTGACAAGCTTTTTGGACACCTGTCAAAAGCATGCAATACACTTTTTTTAATGAAGGAGAAGCTGTTTCCATTTTGAGTTGTTTTAGCAGTGGCATAATTTGTTCTGATTTTTATAAGATGGCTAAACCTTTGAGATGCAAACAAAGAAGTCAGTAACACTGCTCCACCACTGAGTAAGTTACCATCTCCTCTCATAAATAGCCTCAGATTTTTTTTTCTATTTTCTAATACTCTCATAGCACAAGTGGTAGAAATATTGTTAAGATACACATAGACCAACTGCAAAGTCAGGCTTACCTGTCTGTTCTAATTTTGGCCTCTTAGTAATCATTTTAATTGATTGATTATCCTGAAACATGCATGTCCTAGTGTGCCATGTCGGTGCTCTTGTTTGCATAGCCAGTAAATGGGTCACAGTCATTGTCATGCGATAAAAACTAGAATTATAAACTAAGTGTTGTTGGCTGACTAATAAACAATTCCTGTTATTACTTCGTCATGTCATATCAATCTACTACTAACAATTCACTGATGACCCTCAATATATTAATTATCATACAAAGGGTCCTTTCAAATATACTTGTTCATCGACAAGCTTTTTCTCAGCATGAATGAAAAAAGAAGATCCTTCACCTCGCATTAGCCCTGATTTAGCTGCAGCTTTAGCCGGACAATTTAGAGTGCACTCAATATGTTCAAAGTTTCTGCAAGATTGAGGTGTAAGTGAAGTGCATCTTCATGTAAATAGGCCTTGGGTTATCCCCAAAAATCCCTGACAACCTAAAAACGTAGTAAGTAGGGGTGGTAAGGCTTTTAAGAGCCTTTGATCAGGCAGATGGTGTAGGGGGAACCGGGGCACATTGGGACGCGGGGCACTGTGGGACGGTGGGGTTTTCTTGGATGGCTAAATTAAATGGTACTCCAATGGAACAGAATAAAGTGGATTGCTTCCAAGTGCAGGCATGAAAGCTTCCAAATATGGCATAACTTCATCGAAATTAATATTGGGAATATATCGAGGTCATTTTCATTTGAGATTTCATAGGTTTTTTCCATGTTTTAATGCAACATGCAAAAGTGCAAATGTAGGGGAAGCTTGGGAGAGTTGGGCCACTTTTTACATTCTTGCACCTCCTGCTTACAGTTATGATTATATAAACATGCTTAATGCATGTTTTGTATCTTGAAATATTTCAGAAAAATATCTTTAGGTTTGCATTGATATTTGCCCAAGAACATGTAAGCTACAGCCCTATGAAAATTGGAAAAAAATTGGCCCAACTCTCCCCATCAAGTGGGAGACTTGGGCCATTCAGGGGGGAGACTTGGGCCATTGCAATATATCAGGTTCGGTAAAGCTGAACTTGAGGCCATAATAGTTTTAACCTGTAGTGTGGTGGTCATAGAAGTCACTAATCCTGAATTGAGGCCTCTTGCAACTCTAGTTTGCTGTCACACTTAAGCCTCGGCTTGATGGCCCAACTCTCCCCATCTAGATTTCCTGATATCTAATTTTATTAGACCATGAATAATTATTAAGGCCTAAAATTATTCAATCTCTGTTGAAAAATGCTCTAGACAAGTTCTTTTGTCTTAATAAAAATAAATCTGGGTAAATGCAACACAGCTGGACAGAGTATTGGCACTGTCCCAACTCTCCCCCATTCCACCATTTTTCTCTAAATCCCAATTGTGACAAAACCGGGTGTCTGATAATTTTTCAAAATATGTTAATAACAACTGAATAGTCAAGCCTACCAAGCATGCCATAGAAAATTTTCTCAGTCCTTGTTGTCTGACAGACTATTAAAAACTCGTAACATGGCTCAGTTTTTCCGTTTTTCATCTAAATTTGAATTTTCTTCTCTCTAAAGATCGTGACAAGCAAATTAGCCAGAAATGTTACATCCAATGAAAGATTTTTATTTTCATAAAATTTTGGTGGCTGCAGCTTTCTCCAAAAAATTTTAGTTTCCTCAAAAATCAGGGTGGCCCAACCCTCCCTGCGGCCCAACTCTCCCAAGCTTCCCCTACTTGATTACCCGAAACCTGTAATACATGCTATAATGTCTGACTTCGTGAACGGAATGGGACAAAATTTGCTCAGAATAATATTATACCCTAACCAACATTTGTGGGTGAAGGACGTAAAAATATTCCAAATACTTTCGGAAATACTGCAAAGTGTCATCGCTGCCAACTCGGCTGGAAGAGCGCTTGGAAGTATCCAAAACAAAGTTTACAACACTAGCAATTGTGCAACGTACGAATTACGTACGTAAAACGTGCGTAAAACGTACGTAAATTTTACGAACGAAACTCACAAGAAAGAGCCGATCCGTAGTTCGTACGTACATTTCCGTACGAATTTCATACGAATTTCGTACGTATTTCGCATAGGCACTTTTCGTACGAATTTCATACGTTAAATCTATTATTTTAGGCATTGGAATTTAGCTTATTAATCAGGTCTATTTCATTTAGAAATTTTGTCATTCATGATGGGTAGAACAACACAGTGATATGAAATTAAAATATTTATTTGTACAATTATGCTTATACTGTATACAGGTATAAATTCAATGAAATTTAATTTGGTTTCAATTGCAATTGTCCTTTTTTTCCCCGCTTTTTTTTCTTTATGCTTCGTTTTCAACCATGATTATTGCGATAGATACTCTTTATCTTGTATTTGAGTCAATAGTCCATATTTTCAATAATTTTTCTTCTGCCTCTCCTCATTTTATTCCAATGTGTCACCCAGCTTCAGACATACGTTGTATAACCAATCCAAAATTTCTTTCTGACCATGGCTTGTCCCACAACATGAGAAGCTGTCTCTGAAAAATAGATAATTGAAATAATATTAGATTAAGTCTAATTACAATTTCATAGTCATTGGGCTTAACGGACGAAAAAATTTTCAAGAAGGTAATGTTTGGTAACAATGTTGAGGAAATAGTGATGATGGAGAATGCAAAGTTCAGTGTCGAGTCGGCCAGAAATAAAGACACCACTGAATGCTCTTTTGAAAAGATACTCATGAATTTCCCCTCACTCAATATCAGTAAAACGCAAAACTGCAATTTATGATATTTGAATTTTCATCACAGTATCTTGGACATGTACAGTTGCTCTCCGAAGTAAGTAAACCACTCAGTGATTTGCCATTGAACTCCCCAATAGCATTTTAAACTTGTCTTGCGGCAATGGCTAGGCCATAGCAGCACTAATAACTGCATCATCAATATGATGGTTGATTAACACCATTGAAGATTCTTACTATATCTACTAGCATGGTCATTGAATATGTACCAGGGGTCTTTATGCCAGAGAGGTTATAATCTTGCAAAAGTAAGTACATCCTCTCCTATCTTTTGGCATTGCACTAGGGGTGTACTTACTTTTGCGAGATTATAACCCCTATCTAGCACAAAGGCCCCATGTGCAAATTAAATGGCCAGGGAAGTTCATGTAATAGGAAAACTCAACGGTGTGATACAAGAATCGTTGCAAAAATTCTTTGTGTAATATTAGTCAAAACCGGGAGCCAACTTAAACATAGTCTTCAAAGGCAAATCATTGAAGGGTGTACTTACTTCCAAGAGTAACTGTATGACATTTAGGCTATGTACCTTTTATGTATATTGGTTAGGCCCACCTGAACATGTAATAATTGTAATTTATGTTAAACTATGATCTGTGTAAGTAAGTTGAAGTGAACATAGTTAATGCTTACCAAAAGAACAGGGAAGACTTCTCGAATGGCAACCAGAGAGGTGTCTATCTAAATTAGGAAAGAGCTGAAATCAAAAAGAACAAAAATTATGGGTGGTGTATCGCTGGACCTAAATATGCTGGCAGGATCAAGTCTTCGTTTTGAGTCAGCCTTTGTAGGACTAGTGTATTGCAGTAGACAGAGTACTCCAGGCTTACCAAATGAGCCTGCTGTTCACAAGACAAATTTTATAAAGGAATATTATGAGATTTGGAGTAACAATTTCGAAGGACCCCTATTGAAAAAGGACGTGTCCATAAAGAAAAACATTATAGCCCATGAATGAATTAGCTGTGATTGCAAAATAAAACTGGACAGAAAGTATTAAAACTATACAGTGATGCAAAAATTGTTCATTGGCAGCTTTAAAAAAAGAATTACTCTCACCAAATAAATTTGGTAATCCAATATGGTGTAACTTGATTAGTCAAAATTGATTGGTTGCAAAATCAGGTCCCAAACGTATGCACATTATGCAGTCCCAACAATTCATCGTCACTCTGCTCTAGGCACTGCCCGCACTGCAAACAGAAAAACACAGACATCAGGGAGAGTATGGTAGGATGTTATTATGTCTACTCAAGTTTGCAAAGCACTGACAAAATTTTCGACTTCATCTCTCGAACTTTAAGTCAACATAATAACTGAATGTTTAAAGCGTTTCTTAAAACAGCCCTTGGAAAACTTTTTTTTTTGGTGATATGTGCTACCTCAAGACTTTAGAGCCGATATTCCACAATGGCCAGTGAAGTTCAGGCAAAAAACCATGTGATTCACAGCATGTGGTTCATCGTTGTGAACTACATACATATTGTCATGGAAACAAGGGGGGGGGGTAGTGAAGTGATGACGTCACAATGTTTTGAGGCTCTGGTTAGTCGGAGTGGTAGCTATGGATATTCTTGGGGCCATTCAAATAAAATAGTGGCTCTTGAAAAGTTGACTGAGAGATATTAATAAAATATATTATAAATTCATGTCATGTCTGCTGCAGAATAAACAATCGTCCTACAGACTTGTGCTGTAGGCTATTCCCCTGTGACATGACATTCATCAGGTTCATTGCTCATTGTTGTGAACCATACTCTCATTAAGTTCTATCATAGTGCCACTGCGAGTCTGAGACGAAACAATATTAAACTGCATTTTACAACATTAATGCTTACTGAAAGTGTATGGAAGACCTGAGGCTTCTGGAATGGCGACCATAGAGATATATCTCTCTAATTCAGGTAAGGGCATTCCTTTTCCTTGTGAAGAAGACCTGAAATCGAAAAATAAAATTATTTCCAGCTGTATTACTGTTTACTATAAGAGCTTCATAACAAAAATACTGTGTTGGTGGCAATAGCCTATATCTGTATTTTTTTTAAACCCAGTTAATTTGTTTTTAATATCAGTTAAAAATCCAATTAAAAAAAGAAATGTCTTGTAATTGCCAAATATGCGTAAATAACATCCAATTCAACAGAAAACAACACAAGAAAAGTAACGGGAATACCAGTGCTTTTCCTATCCATTAGCCACATTAGCATCCTCCTTGTGGCTAATGAATATCACATATTTTGCATGCAAATTAGCCACACATGCATGCATTTCACTCAAAATTGGCCTTTGTGGCTAATTGGATTTTCGGAAAAGCACTGGAATACCATGGTTTTGAAAGATATCATAAATCTCATTTTTGAAAATCATGAGATTTCAGGGCTCGCCATTGGGGATTTACATAACAAATAAGGGCTATGTGACACCTCTCAATATTAGGGCTGGACATCGTTCAATGTTTCACATTATATGTCATGATAAATTTGTCAGTGTTCCAGCTAGGCCATTTGAGCATGGCGCCGCGCCATGCCCGACCCTCGTCTGCCATGCCCAAAAAAAAAAGACAAACAATTTATGGGCCACCATAACATCGAAGTGCAGATAAAATTCTGAAATTGTTTTAGTACCTTTCTGTGCATGTTTGCAGCAGCAGATTTAGATTTTAATTTCCCTTTTCAGCCTCGAAATTTGTGTTCCTTACAATGAAGTAAGACATGGCTTCCTTCAGTTCCCTGAAATACAAAATACGAATCAGTTAGCCTATATTAAAATTGGAATAACATCTATAGGCTGTTAAAATTTTATGGAGCTTTTGCGTCTGATACCTCTTCAAAAATGGTCTCAATCCACCCATAAAGTCATGACTTAATTTAATGATATAAATTAATCCTAGCTAAATTGAGGAATTGAGGTTGTTGTCAGACTATAAGCGGGTGACAATTTAATTAATATCCGGGGGAAGGGGGGGGAGCTTGCAGTTTCCATCGGTGGAAATTATCTATTTCATGGAATCACGCAAATGGCAGTCCCAGTGGGCACACTACGTAAACTCCGACATTGCTAATTGGTGGAGGGCTGGGCCCGTATTCACAAAGAATTTGGGGCATGCCCCACCAGCCTGGGGCATGCCCCACCAGCCTGGGGCATGCCCCAGACTGGGGCAGATTTTGAAATGGTATTCACAAAACATTTCCTGCCCCAAAACTTGCCCCAGAGGCAGGACTGGTCCAAAGCAGTCCCCAAAACTCGTTCCTCACCCCAAAACTTGCCCCAAACTGAACAGATGAAAAAAAATGGCTTACATTCTTTACCAGCAGATCCATCAACGTCGGGAAAGGGCACCCAGGGTCCTACGGGTGCGGAACAATCCCCTTGATTGGGATGAAGCCTATCTCAGGAACAGGCTTCACCTGTCAAGGGGGGCGTTCCTGCAGCTTTGTGAGCTTGTGGACCCTGTGGTGTCCAAACCAACAGGCCGGTCAATGGCAGTGCCCACAGCAATTACAGTGGCCATTGGCCTGAAGCTTCTATCAAGCGGTTGCTTCCAGTTGGGTTCGGGGGACCTGCTGGGCACAAGCCAACCAACTGCCAGCAGGTCCTTCCACTCCTTCTGTGGCGCACTGGCTGCCAGGAAAGATGATTTCATTAAATTTCCCTCGACACTTCACGAATGTGAACTCAAGTCACAGGCCTTCTACGACATAGCAGGTATGACAACAGTGAAGTTGTAGTAAATATTGGTATTCCCTGACCTCTTCTGGCAGGAGGAATGTGTCTTAATACGTTTATCTGTAATGAACAGATCTATGTAAATGTCATTTTCATGCACAGCTCAACACTGTTTTTTTTAACCTAATTTACGAAGTGTACACAAGAGGTCAGCTAAAAAAAGTATAAAATTCACACCAGGGGAGGCATGCATGTCTACCCTGTGGCTCCACCAAGTTGCCAACATGTGTACTTTTTCTGTATTCAATGTTGGCTTAGGTGGCTAGGCCTAGGCCTATTCAATTACTTGCAAACAGTTTTGTAAACAGACAGATCACCTGTGTGTCTAATTCACACCTGCCACTCATGATGTTTATAGCTGTGAACTACACTGTCATGGAGTTTTATTATAATACTACTAATAAGGCCTAGTAATTGGGACAGTTCAATATTAATGACAAGAAGGTTGGGAGTTTTGTTCAAAGTCATAAAAAGTTGTTACCCCTTTTTCCATTGCAGTGGTTTTAGGGGTTTTTAATAGGGGGGATGCAGGGTGCCCACCGAACATCGCAAAAAATATTATAGGAATTTTTTACTGTAAAATATAGGAAAATACAGGAGGTTTTCGCCCATTTTAATAAGACAATATATAGAAAATATTTGACAGCGAAACCATCAGCAAATCCTGCGATCGCTTCCACCATTAGCCGAAAACTTCATGTCGCAGACAAAAACGTGTCTAAAAATTCATATATTTTGGGAGAAACGATGTTTAAACTTTATGTCGCAGACGAAAATGTGCATATATACGCGCGAAATATCATGAAAACTTGAAAAATATAGGAATTTATAGGAGGCCTTAAAAAATATAGGAATTATAGGAAATATAGGAGGAGTGTTGTCTACAAGTGGACTGCTCTTGCATTGCCACAAATCAGAACATATGCTGTCTTGTGTTGCCACCTAGTGACTAGTGTGCTATTCAGCGAGCTCCTGCGAGCGTCCACCTACTTTCGACCAGAGGAAGACACACAATTTTGTCTGGAAGACACCGGGGCTGTTTCTGAGTGTGCTGATGGCCTTGTCTACTTCCTTAGAGAATGTGATTGCCGAGTCTGACTCTGGTATACATATATGTTGAATAGAAATTTTGTGAATGTGCAATGAAATTGGAACTATTTCTTGGAACAGCAATGCTGTAGCATAGGAAATCAACTTTAGTGCCAGGTGGCAGCAGCATGCAGTTCTCAGTTTCACCAGACTGGGAGGAGTGGGCACCCTGGGGATGGCCCTTCTCTCTGGGCCAAAATTAATTAGGGGAAGATGGGAAAAAAATATACTTGGGTTCATCTGGATTTACTGGATTGATCTTGTATGATATACCAGCTGGGGATATAGGGGAGAGCGGGGCACCGTGAGCTGCTTTTCTCATTTCAAGCTCCTGAACCTAAAGTTTCAATGGTAAATGGCTAGTTGCTATAATCATATTGCCCCGACCCTGGGGCACCATGAGCCATGGCATGGACGGCTGTTTACATACATGTATATATCCTTCTCATTCAACAGTATAAAGAACTGATACCTCATAAACCAGCTAGGCCTACGTTCCGCTCCAATCTATGCCAACTTTTCGCCAAAAAATAATCCGAGAGTTGAAAAGATTGGAAAACAAAGGAGTGAAAAAATGAAGTTTTTTATTTTTTTGTTTGCATTTTACCGATTTTTACAGTATACCGGTACAGACGACCACTGGACAGGTTTTTGGAACTGAGCAGCGGTGCGGTAATGAAGATGTGGTGGTACTGGAGCCTACCGGTCTAAAGCGGTCACATCTGCTTTCCCTACAGCCATGCACCAATGAGGCTCAGGATGGGGTTTTTGGGGGACATGGAATTCAAAAGTAAATGACCAGGGGACATGGGGGACATAAAATTCCCTCCAGAGCTGAAGGACAGGGAATTCCAAATTAAATTAGAAAAAGTGCAAAAGGACAGGGATTTCAAAAGTATAATGGCCAAAGGACAGGGGGGCGCAAAATCCCATCCATAGCCTCACCAACACATGGGCCATAGTGGCTGATACGTGGCTTTTGGGGAACAATACATGAGCCGATTGATACGTAAACGCATGGGATAGTAAGCCAAAACAGAATAACTTGTCAATCACATAGTGTTTATTCACTTTTATGACCTTGTTAACATTTCCAACATATGATAAAGGAAAAATTAGCTAATAGCTATAACAATATTGATACTGTATAGGATATGTATATTCTAACAAATAACAAGAGTATATCAAATATTTTCCTTTAAACACATGCTAAAATGTGTCTTGCAATTACTTCTATATGTTGATCGTTTTGTACAAAATTAATCGTAAATTGTAGAATTGATCATATATATATGTAACAAAGATAGTTGTGCAATAAGTCACTGATAAGGCTGTAAGGGGATAAAATTGATTCACAAGTTTTGAGGTCTTGGCTCCCAGAAACTAAGGAGATTTGCAAAGACAAAGCAGGGTGTCGGAAGAAAACGCCAACTAACAGGTTGCTAAAAAAGGACAAATTCGAATTTACGCTACAAAATTTAAATACAGCATATATAACACTGATGAATGAATATAAACTAATGTGATCCTTAAAGCTAGTATGTCATCAGATTAAAATGAAGTCTACAAGAAAAGATTTGAGTCATGTATATATGTTGATCCTATTATAATTGCCAAATGTACTAAACTGTCATTATAAGCTCAATATGAAGATGAATTCCTTTAAGAATATAAACAAATGCTCTTTCATTAATTATGGAAAACAGGCAATTCTGCTGGTTGGAAGTGTATTCTACACTTAAAATCTAACAGTTTATGACCTATAACTACCATTTGTGAATTTTATATACAATGGGCGGACATACTAGCTTTAAGGAAGGCCAAATTTAGTACTTTCCTTGAGATCACAATGGCACTAGACATGGGCGGGGGGGGGGCACACCTGCAGACTAAGTACTCCCAATTTATTGTTATTTTCTATAATTATAAAACAAGAATCCAGGGATTCAAAGCCATAAAGGTGAAGAAATGGATGATGAAAATACATACATGTACAAAGTCAAACACAGGATCGTAATAACCAGTAGGTTACTAAACATCATCGACAGGTCTGTAAAATTAACTTAGTTGGCCCTGCCTTTATGTATGAAATTTGTATAACTCGACTAGATTTGATCAAACAATATACAATGAGCAAAATTATAAAAATTTACACACTGAATTTGTGTCTTTCTCTAACAACATTGCATGCTAGCATGCTAGCTTGTGCTGCTACCCTGTGGATTGTTTAAAAAAACTTGGCTTTTATAAGCATGTGAAAAGGCATGTATAACAACAATGAATCCCTTCAAGCATAAATGTAGTACTTAGACACAGTTTCATTTAAAAGCACTACCCTTTGATTGTCAGACCTGTACCAATTTATCCATTCCACACATCCTGACATATGCCATTTATTCCTCCAGTGAGGATCTCATGAACAGGATCAAATTAAAATTTAGGCATTAACACTGAGCATATTTTCTTATGAATGACCAGAAAACACAGTGCAGTGCGTGCACCTACAATAGTACAATGATCGAAAGACTCAGTGTTGACCAATTTTGACCATCACATTTTGAATTCAGATTGATATTACTAAATGTACATATACGCAGGAATAATTATACTCTTTTCAGCTGACCTTTTTTGGCATGTTGCAACATGTTTACAATATAAAAATTGACAAATTTGATATGCTATAAATATATACGAGAACAACAATAATAATGCATACATGTGACAACAGAACCGTAACACTGATTTTATTTGACGGGACTAATGACTTCAGGAAAGGCAGAAGATACTTGTCAGGCTGGAGCCCATAGATAATATTACATGTATGATTGAATAAATGCAGCCCCTTAACTCTTGAGTAAAGCAATGAACATTGGCAGCCACTGTTATCCCACATTCCTCAAATATGACCCAATAGGGGGAACGGGGGCACATTGGGACGCTTTTAACGTCTACTAATTTTGCTCAATGCTGAAAGCACTGAAGAACTCAGAAGTTTGCATGAACATCACCAATACTATTGAGCTGAAATGTAAGGCGTAATAAACTAGACTGAACCTACCCTTTTGCAGCCGGAGAGTCGAAAAAAATGACTGTCCCAATGTGCCCCGGCTAAAACAGCCAGGGCACATTGGGACATCAATTAAAAATTCATTTTAATACTCCAGGTGCAATAGATATCACATATAAGTAGTGTGTAAGATAATATACAGTGCATTAACACTTTGTAGTGCCAATAGTTCATAACTTTAAACATTTTTAAACATTTAACATAAACTGTCCTGGGTGCGGACATCTATGTAAGTAACACACAGTGCTTTGCAACAAATTTGTTCACAGAGCATGGTAATCCACTATGCCTCTATTCCCTGTGGCCTGAATACCTGTTTTGTGCTGTCCCAGGTCATTCAGTTGCCTTGGACACTTAAATTCTGCCTGCGTCCAGAACCACTTATACTTATACTTATACTTATACTATACTACTATATTAAGGGCGTCCCAATGTGCCCCGAATTCACGGTCCCAATGAGCCCCGATATGACTTTTACACCGAAATGCTAATTTCTCGGAAACCAGTGAGTGTGTTTATCACAATAGCAATTCATAACTGTTCGTTACGATATATAAAATTCATACAAGCACTGAGAAAGCCTCATTGTTCATGGTTTGTCCACAGAATGGTTCGAATTGAACCCTTCCATATTTACTTTAGTGGTAGGAAAACAAACTATTGCTCGCCATACTTCTGCATGTGGCTGTAATTTGTCCATAAAACCATGATGGCACTACCATATCCTATACCTTGCCAGGATTCAAGAAAACCCCACCGTCCCACAGTGCCCCGCGTCCCACAGTGCCCCGCGTTCTTATGTGCCCCCGTTCCCCCTACATATATTTTCATCTCATCGGACGAGGATTAATGCCAGCACAAACAGTTTGGTTGAGGATGTTCATTAAACCACTGGCAAAGTGTCACCCGTTTCATGTACTTACAGACAGCACCGTATTTATTTATAACCTATCTGCGTTGACACTTGACATCTTTCAGGATTTCCAAGGGTTATTGGGGCAGTAGACTGCACTCATGTCATAGTAAAGGTACGATCTGAGAATGAGGGAGACTACATCAACAGAAAGGGAAGGAAAACTATCAACGTCCAGGTAATGTACTTATTAATAAAAATATATTATGTCTATGTAACCAGTGGTTCATTATTTAGTACTGATGCTCAAAATGAATAGGCCTATGTTACTTTGATTCCTATATATCCATCTTTGTTTCCTTACTAAAAATAATGTAAGTATATTCTTTCGAATTTAATGAATTAATTGTATATAACACCCTAATGGTCATAAATATGGAATACTTGAGGAATCTGCATAGAAATGGATAATTATAATTTTGACAGCTTCTGCTGGAGAACATAGCGAAGAACAAAAAATTCCAAAATTCATGCTCAAATAGCAGTTGAGACTTTGAAAGAATGATCGGGAGGATTACCATAGACCTTCAAAGTGGACCTTGCCAGTAGTATTCCGAATCCAAAATTTAGTCTTCTTCACCACATTTTATCCAAAAAGATTATCCATATTTATGAACAAGAATGTATAAAATTAAAGAGGCTCCAAACTAGTAGTTATTTGTTATATTTCAGGCTGTTTGTGATGCACAAAGGAAATTCATTAATCTTGTGGTCAAGTATCCTGGCTCATGTCATGACTCCTATATATTGAGAAACTCCAGCATCTTTAGATTTTTGAGTCAAGGTAACTATAAACATATATGGTGTGAGGAGCAGGCTCAGACTCAGCCAGCTAATCAGACAATTAAATGTGATTTTAGAGGTGATATTTACAACTTAGAAAGAAACTAATCCTAATCAATGTCATTTTAAGATTCTTCAAATCCAAATATATAGATCTGCCATCAGTGAATGTAGCTTAAATAGTTCCTGAGATAATTAAACTCGTTTATTGTAGCAGATATTTTTCTGTCGTCAAGCTGTGGTACTAAGGCACATTAGTTCAGAAGCCAAACCCAGAAATGTGACATCCAGTAAACACCCCTGATTAGATTTAGTTTGACACTTGATGGTGTTAGGGTACCAATATATCACTTTCTAGTTGCGATATTTCAAGCTATTAAATTTGACTATTTCACATAAAATCGAATTGAAATTCTATACTATGAATACGTAGGACTAAACTTGAAGTATAATTATGTTCTTTCTAATTTCAATTAATTGCTTATTTTGTGAATTAACGAGAATTAAGTGAGGATAATTGGTCAATTTGGATCTAACAATTTAGATTATTTAAAGTTATTATTTCATCAGCTCAAAAGTAGATTTCATATCTAACATATTGTAACTGAAAAATTATCTTAATTGCCTTTCTAAATGTGACATAAGAAGTTAGTTTTAACGCCTTTGTTTACAAATCGGGTATTGCAAGGCTCATGCCTCCTTGTCCATCCTGTCCACCTTGTGTCTATAATACATCAACTGCATGCTGGCTGCCTCTTTCTGGGCCCTTGCTGCTTCAAGCTGAGCCATTAGGGTGTCCATCATCAAATTTTCCATTGTATTATTTTTCTTGTTGGGTTTCTGAAATTATTTGAAAAAATTGATAATTCAATTACGATTCATGTTTTTACAGATTACTTAGTAATCTAAGTAGGGATGCACCGATACCGCCTTTTCACTTCCGATCCGATACCGATCCTGGTATTTTGTTGCCGATACAACCAATTTCCGATACCATTCCGATACCGATACCATTGGTTAAATGGAGAGTAGTGCTACCCATCCGATCCGATGCGGTGTTTTAGGGCTGGATCGGCACCGATACCAATCCTGAGTATCGGATCGGTGCATCCCTACTGAGATTAAATTTTGTGAGCATTCAATTTCATAACACTATTCTTAAATTTAAGTTTTTAGAGATGCTTGCTTGCTTTTGCAAGCGCATTTGCCTGCTTTTGCAAGCGCATCTCTATTGTGGGAGGCTGGTTACCTAAACTTATGACAACTGCCATCATCGTGCTATTTCACCTCTGTCATTAAAACTTTACATACAGCCTCACAAGAATTTTTACTTGCGTTGAAAAAGTTTTGGTAGATTTCTGAGATGGAAAAATTAATAAAGAAAACAAAGAGGCTGACTTTCTTCAGGTCAAAGGTCAATCACGGCACCTCGCTGCTGAGCTTTGTTGTGATCCAGAGGATCAGCATTTTCGCGCCGTTTCATGTATTGTGTGTCTTACCTAAATAATGGCTGTTTATTTTCTTCCATGCTATTATAGGCTATGTACATGTATATTGACTGAATTTCACTTAATGTGTCATTTGCTCAAGTGCAATTTAACTTCACACCTATCCATACACAATTAAACTCGCACCTCAATCAGAGAATTACCTGTTTAATCATCACTTTGACATTCACTACCCTTTCATACACTATTTCACTTTACCTGAATGCTCGAATCTGTTGATACACATATAAATGAATAGGGAATAGATACAGTGATAGATGGATTTACATGTAGAGGGAGATACACGTAGATAGATCTTTGTAGATGAAGATACAAACCTGCCAACTTGCTAAACAAAATAACCTGAATCAGCCAACTTGCGTAACAAACTATCCTGCTTGTGTTGCCTAATTATGTCCCTACCAGTCAGGCTGTACTCTGACGTTGTGCGCACTGGATTAAAAGATTTGGAAAATGGACTCAGGTCAAGTCAAATGATAAAACAAAAATTCAGAACAGGGGAGGCTCCCAACAACAGAGAGTCCCAACCACTAAAAGCTGCTTATGGAACGCGCAAAGCCTGCGTCAAAAGACACAGGTGGTGAAGGATTTCAGAGATGAATTCGATCTTGACATCTTTCTTTTCACTGAGACCTGGCTAAAAGCAGATGGCAAAGTTGAAATCGGTGAACTGGAAAGAAATGGTGAATGTTTTTACTTGGGTTCACCTCGTGAGGACAGACCAGGAGGTGGAGTAGGATGCATTGTAAAAACGGGAATTAGAGCGACGAAAAAGGAAACCATGAAAACAAAAGAATTTTGAGCATATGGAAATTCAGTTACAATTAAATGGAAGAATCCTCACAATTCTTGTGGTGTACAGGCCTGAACTGAACCCTCCAAAAAGAACAAATACAATTTATCAGAATTCTTCAATGAATTTACAAACTTCTTATCCCACTATCAGACATATCACAATGAAGCTACAGTAATCGGAGACTTCAACTTTCATGTGAATAAACCAAACGATGACAAAGTTATCCAATTCAACAACATTCTTGAAATGTTTGACCTTGTTCAACATGTGTCTTCACCAACACACAAAGATGGAAACACACTTGATTTGGTAATAACCAACAAAATAACAACTCTCAAAGATTGTGCTGTCCATGATCTACTGTCAGACCATAATTGTATCCTCTTCAATATCGTCATTAACAAAGGCAAGAATCCACAGAAGAAGATCGCCTTCCGGAAGACCCGCAGTATAAATTTATAAAAATTCAAGAAAGACATTGAACAGCATCTGTCACAGAAAGTACAACACCATAATCGATCAACCTACCTGAACAGACTTGTAGCGCTCTACAAATCAACTGAAAAGATTTTTGACAGACATGCTCCTGTTAAGACTAAACTTGTGACAGTGCGTAAACCTAACCAATTCACAAATCATGAGATAAAACCACTTAAAAAGGAAAAGAGAAAAGCTGAAAAAAATGTGGAGAAGAACTGGTCTGGAAAAAGACTGGAACACCTTTAAAGAAAAACGAAATGCACTAAATGAAAAGCTTAATCAGGTGAAATCTGATGATCTTAGGAGTAAAATTCAGGCCACAAAAGGAAATTCCATGGCGATGTTCAAACTTCTCAATTCTCGCCTCAACAGAAAACAAGATTGCCTCTACCCCATCACACAAATGAAATGGAACTGGCGAATGACTTCAGTTGTTGAAGTTGACGAAAAAATCAAAATTATCAGATCTAAATTAGATTCGGGACTTACAAACACAACTGAGGCCTCTCAAATCAACCTCAGTCACAATCTACATCAGTTTAAGGCTCTCTCAGAACAAGAAGTTAAGAAACTGATCAATGAGATGCCTGTCAAACACTGCCAACTTGCAGTGTTCCAGCTAGGCCATTTGAGCATGGCGCAATGCCATGCCCAACCTCATGTGCACCATGCCCAACTTCTTGTGCACCATGCCCATTTTTAGGGTAAAAAGCAAAAAATTTAGCAAATAAGGGTCTTCACTATGGAAAAGTGCCCTTCGAATCTGGAAAGTGCCCTCCTTTTCAGGGTTCTTACATGCCCAAAAAGAAGTCTAGCAGGACACTGACTTGATCCTATGCCAACATGGCTACTGCTTGAATGTATTGATGAATTTCTGCTAATCATAACTAAAATAGTTAATATGTCATTAACTATTGGAGAGATGCCCCTGGAACTCAAGCATGCACTTGTCAAACCACTCTTGAAGAAAGAAGGTCTTGAACTGATCAAAAAGAATTATCGGCCAGTGTCGAACCTTTCTTTTCTCAGCAAAATCATAGAGAGTGCCGTGATCAAAGAGTATGTTGATCACCTCAGCAAGAACAATCTTGAAGACGAAAGACAATCAGCCTACAAGCAATATCATAGCACAGAAACCCTCTTGAAAAAAATGCACAATGATCTTTTGCTTAATCTGAGCATGGGTGAGGTGACAATGCTAGTATTGCTAGACTTGTCAGCTGCATTTGACACAATTGATCACGGAATTTTGCTAGAAAGATTGCTAAACAGGTATGGTGTGCAAAGTGCAGCTCTGAGATGGTTCAAATCCTACATTTCTGAAAGATCACAGTCTGTGATAATAAATGACAAAACTTCAGGCAAACTTCCACTGAATTTTGGAGTTCCTCAGCGTTCCAAACTAGGACCAATCTTATTTAACTCCTATGTTGCTCCAGTCAGTGAAGTAGCACACAGAAATCAAGTTCATGATCAGAAGTATGCTGATGATGAGCAACTTATTCTGTCATTTAAACCAACCTTTTTGGGTCAAGAAAATGCAAAACAGAAAACGGAAAATTGTATTGCTGAAATCCGAAATTTCTTACATGACAACAAGCTGTGCAATAATGGAGATAAAACTGAACTTCTCCTGATTGGAGCACCAAATCAATTGAAGAAACTTCAAATAACATCTATCAATGTAGACAATGTTGAAATCAAAACTGCCAACCATGTCCGCAACTTAGGTGTGCTCTTTGACAAAAATATGACCATGGAGAAGCAGATCAACAAAATGTGTTGTAACGCATATTTCAATTTGAGAAACCTATCAAAACTGAGAAAAAACCTTGACAAGGAAACAGTTAAAACTGCTGTCAGTGCCCTTGTCACTCCTCATTTAGACTATGGAAATGGATTGTTGTATGGCACTGCAAGCAGATCGTTAAATAAACTTCAGGTTGCTCAAAACTCAGCAGTTCGATTAATTGAGAGATTGAAAAAGCATGACAGTGTTAGCCATAGCAGGAAACAACTACACTGGTTAACAATCACAGCAAGAATTCAGTTCAAACTGATGACAACTACATGGAAAGCAATAAACAATCAGGTTCCACAATACATTCAAGAACTTGTTCAAATCAAATCTCAACAGGAGCATAACCTGAGAAGCAACCACAAGCTACTCTTAGCAGAACCTGCCCCATGCAACAAAAATAAGTTTGAAGATCGGGCATTTTCCTATGCAGCACCAAAGCTATGGAACAATTTGCCTGAAAAAGTGAGAACTGCAAAGACATTAGAAAGCTTCAAGAAGAATCTAAAAACACATTTGTTTCAGAATTCCTACAATTGATTGATCTGAAAAGCGCTGATGAGCAGTTTACTGAAATTAGCGCTTTATAAATCTATATTATTATTATTATTATTATTACAATACTACCAGTGGCTTGAGAACAGAAAGGTAGATATAGGCAGTCTATCTGCAAGCATCTCTTAAAGTGCTTGCACGTTATTTTTATCTTCCTTCAGACAATGGAAGATTGGGACACCTGTTGGGGGATTCAGGTTACCCCCTGAAAACATTCTTACTGACGCCTTACCAGAGGGTGAACACACCAGCTCAGGAGCAGTTTAACCTACACCAGCGGCGCACAAGGTGTGTCATAGAACAAACATTTGGCATGTGGAAACAAAAGTTTCCAATCTTGAGAGGGATGCGGATCTATCCGGAAAGGTATGTTTAACTTGTCAGACCAAATAATTTCCATATAATGCCCCTATCTCACCGCAAGAACCGGAGAACTTTTTATCCCTGAGGGATAGCTTGAGGTGAATTCTAGCACAGGCGGAATGATCACAATTGCTTAGCAGTTCTAGAGATAGAGAGGAAGGTGTATGGCTCAAGTGCCGCCTGGTGGAGTGCAAATATAGAAAATTGATTAAAATTGCTCAAGGAGCAGCCTTTCACAACATTCTTGTTGGTTCTATGAGATAATAGTCTCTCAGCTACACTTAGAGATGATTTTCACCCACTACACTGCATTTAGACTCGCATTAAACCTTGTTTGGCCAATCTTACCTATGTGTGCACCCATATCAGCATACATCACAAGGGAATTCCCTTTGACAGCCAATCAGAATTTAGGAGACCACAGAGCCATCTCTTGATTAAATTGGAACCTCAGTCTGCCCTTTGGTGAGCATACTATAGCCTGTTTCCTAGCCACCACAAAACAGGCCTGGTGGCCCTGGGATATCCAAAGAATACTATTTATGGCAACTTCCGCAAATATGACCGCACACGGCGACTGTCATTTTCCCATAGGGGGAGCTTGAGCAATACACCTTGGTATAATATAACAGAATAAGGGCAAAGCATGTGAACACTGCCTGTGATTCTAGGAAAAAAATGACCAACCCGGCAACACACAATGTTTATACAACGATTATATAATTAATTAAAAGCATATCACGGTGGAATAAGATGTTAAATCGGCGGCATAAGATGTTAAATCGGTGGGATAAGATCGTAAATCGGCGGAGACAAGATCATAATCCTGTGGGAAAGATCTAAATGCCTGTGGGGCAAGATCTAAATCCCTGTGAGATATCAAAAATCGTCGGCGGGATGTCAAAAATCGTCCGCGGGATGTCAAAAACTGTCGGCGGGATGTCAAGAACCGTCGGCAGGATGTCAAAAACTGTTGGCGGGATGTCAAAAACCGTCGACGGGATATCAAAAACTGACGGCGAGGCTGCAAAATGTTCCGCAGGGTAAGTAAAAATATCCCTCAGGGGCAGGAGAGGTCCCCACAGGGGCAGGGAATGTCCCAATATCCCGCTGGAGATGATTTTGAGTCGTTTTCACTGAAAAAACCCCCGCCGGACATCCAAAAATTAATAAAAATTTGGGCTCTATCCCGGCAACTTGGAAAAAAAATTTCAACGTTTTGAAACTTTTTTGACATCCACGGCGCAGTTCTTCCCATTTCTAGGAACCATGAGGGAAACGAAAAGTACCTCTGCGGGATATGAAAAATCGTCGGCGGGATCACCCAAATTCATCCAAATTTCCAAGAAATACCATCCCGTCGACGCCTGAAGTGCTCCGTAACGTGCCGTGAGATAGGGGCAAAAGACCACCCCTCAGTGTGTTGGTGAGGCAAGCGTGGCTACTCTTACTCCCTCCCCATCTCCCTCCTTACCGGGGGAGGGGGAAAAAAACAAACACTTTGAAAAACAAGAATCCGCGGATTGCAAAACGAAGGGGTGCGAAACTGAAGCTGCAGCTATAGTTTGCTAAGAAACCAGAACTGCATGTAATATCATCACTTGTCTCTTAATGCGTAATCTATCAAGCCTGTGCGTGACAATGACCTATAAGGCAATACCTGTATTCTCGACATGTTCCTGATCCACACTCACAGGCCAATACCCACAGCAAATTTCATAACTGTTTGTAAGTGTAATGTAAAGGTCACAGTTCAAGAATGATGGCCATTTTGTGGCGGCCATTTTGGCAGCCATCTTGGAATTCATGTTGCCAATCCCAGGGGTGCCGGAAGGAATCCTGAGCGGCAGGGGCGGTCAGACGAAAAAGGGCAAATCTTATTCGCGCCAATTTCACATGACAAAATTTAAATGATATATATATATATAGAGTCAATAATAATTTTGAGTAGATACTTACTAATTTGTGCCTAAAATTGATAGATAAGGCCTTATCAATATATTTTTCTTCAAGATCAAAAGGGCACCCTTGCCCCCCCCTGCCCCCTTGGGCAAGGGCAGGAGGGGCAATTGCCCCCCCTGTCCCCCCTGTTCTGGCACCCCTGGCCAATCCATACCCACAGGCCAATACCTGTACCAAATATTATAAGTGTTAGTGAAACACTAAGGTCACAAATGGCCACTCACAAACCTTAACCCCGACAAGGATGACGACGACAACGTTGATTGAGTGACGACAATAGCTGTTTGAATTCAAAGAAAACCCTTCAAAACAGACAAGCTAAGAATGTGCAAAAGAGGTAATGAAGAGGCTTTGGAAGACAAAATTGTGTACCATGTGTTGACATACACACAAGAACAGACATTGACTATTAACATGGCTGAGACCAGAAGCAGCTTGAGTGCATCGGTGAAAAGCACAATCATCTCTAAATAGAAATGATAAGCATAACACAAGGACAAGAAGAAGTATGATGGTCATGGAAAAATGATTCTAATAAATCATTCAATCAGAAATAATCACATAATTGAAATCTGCCCTGTATAATTTCATAATCATGAATGAAATCTGGTCTGTAAAATGAGAAGTATTCTTTCTTTTTTTTGTTTTGTAATTAGAGATTAGTGCATTCTGGTATGATTATACAAGCTATCCATCAATCTATTATCTATCAGTGATCAGTGAATCTTCAATCAGGTTTTTATGGTGTTCCAAATAATTATGCAACTTTGTATTTTTAAAAGTCACAATTGTCAAAAAGGCACAAAAGTGAGCCAGAAAGTATATATCCACAGACAGACAACCCTAGACCAAAGTTATTACAATACCATTTAAGAAGTAAAGTTCACTAAGGATTAAAACAAAAGAAAGTGATGGACATATTCACAAGCTGACAATTGATCTGTTTAGATGGCCTGATTCTTGACCGAAATAAATAATCGCTCCTTTAGGTGCATAGAAAGAACTTCATGTTATGAACAATTAATTGGATTAAATGTAAAAATTATATATCACATTTCAGGCTGGTCAGCAAAAATTGCTAATCATTATCTGACCCTTTTGGGGTGCACAGTGCTGTCATAGGTGTACTAGGACGTCGACCAACAAATTATTGCACTAATGTGCCAAAAACTAAATTCACAAAATATTCTGCCTGTAACTCCCCAAAAAACTGCCTTCTCAACATTCTTGGGAGGCCGACCCCAAGCCAAGATTAGCTTCTGCCCGTAAGCCATCAGAAGAGTAGCCATGTTACTGGGGCTAAGCCAAGATATGCACAGTATAATTATTCAAGCCATAAGAAATTCTGATCAAATTTGCTTTTTAATACACCACTGGCTAGCCATTTTGTTGACACTAGGCCTGCATTTTTGCAACCAGCTTTCACATTTGGCAGAATTGAGATTCACTCAAATTGGAAATTATTGCTGAGACATTCAATGATTGAAACACTGACAGACTGTCACAACATGAAAATGATGAAACAAAAGTCGGTTGCAGCTGCAGTTATCATTGTCATTATCAGCCTGATCAGCTATACAGCTCTGTCAACATCATTCATTCATTGTCAATGTCATTGTCAGCAGGTCAGCTGTCAAACATAACTGTTATCATAACATTTGAACTCCATGTCCAACACACTGGCTCACAGAATTCAGCTCCAGTCTATTGCACAGCCTGTAAGAAGTGAATTCCACTAAGATTGATTTTATTTGGCACCTGCTTACCTGAATATCAACTCACATTCAGACAACATCCACAGGCGGAATAATCACAATGGCTTAGCAGTTCTAGAGATAGAGAGGAAGGTGTATGGCTCAAGTGCCGCCTGGTGGAGTGCAAATATAGAAAATAGCATGCAATGCATGCACCGTGTCCTCGAGCAATTTAATAACCCTTATAAACTCAATGGGATATGATCATTACATTAACACATCTCTATAAATTGTTAAAAGTTGCATTCTATCTATAGATATATCAATCTACCTATCAATCTATCTATCTGTCTATCTGTGTCTATGTGTCTATCTGTCTATCTTTAGTAATTGGCTGAAGCATAAATCTCAGGTTGTGGTGCACCCCACTTTGTCTCAGGGCGGAAGGGCCAAAGGGAAGAAGAAGAAGATGCTTCTCAGAAATCGTCTGCTGAGTAAGGAGGAATTTGGGGGATTAAAGTTAACTATTTAGAGCAGTGAGACATAAGATTAAAGCCAGGGCATCTAGTGCAACAGTGTAAACACTGGGCATCATAATGGCATCATAACTCTGGGTTGTTCTTGCATCTGTGAAATGCTTTTCGATCCACACCAACTTTGATATGACAATCCCATTGATGACGACAAAGGGCCCGAGGCCCTGCTCTCGGACACAAAAATTGATTAAAATTGCTCAAGGAGCAGCCTTTCACAACATTCTTGTTGGTTCTATGAGATAATAGTCTCTCAGCTACACTTAGAGATGATTTTCACCCACTACACTGCATTTAGACTCGCATTAAACCTTGTTTGGCCAATCTTACCTATGTGTGCACCCATATCAGCATACATCACAAGGGAATTCCCTTTGACAGCCAATCAGAATTTAGGAGACCACAGAGCCATCTCTTGATTAAATTGGAACCTCAGTCTGCCCTTTGGTGAGCATACTATAGCCTGTTTCCCAGCCACCACAAAACAGGCCTGGTGGCCATGGGATATCCAAAGAATACTATTTATGGCAACTTCCGCAAATATAACAGAATAAGGGCAAAGCATGTGAACACTGCCTGTGCAACATCACATCTTGAATGACTGCAGTGAAACCAAGCACATGGTGGCTATTTTTAGCACAGAAGGAAACAAGCCAATGACATTGCTGATTGTGATATGACGTCACGGGAATCCCATAATCGAGCACTCTGATTCGCTGAGAGACAGGAAGGGGCAGTCCTAGTCAACTGGGGAAGGAGGAAGTGAGCAGCAGACATGGCTGACCATGCTTGAACTGCTCATTTATCTCACCAAAATGTGGCTTTTCAATGTACTTACTGACCAATCTTGGATTATATTTGCGGAAATAAAGATACAAAGTAATGTTTCAAAGGATATTTCGGGTATGTAATGGCGTTTTTTGGTTGTAATGATGTTCGTTTGCAACTAGGTCAAGTTGACCCACATCAACAGAGCGCTTGACCCGGAAAATGTCTGGCAGTTTGAGCAAAAACACGACGTGATTAAACGGTCAGAACTAATCACTGCAGCATTGCAGGAGAAATCCCGGCCAGATGTATGATGTAGAGATGTTGGCTGAAGAAATACAGCCCTCTCAGACCGAGACGTTTTTCCTCAAAGGCTGTAGGCCCGATTACAAACACGGTCGTGAATACGTTTTTGGGGGCAAATTTCCATTTTTAGCAGCCGAATTTCGGGATTTATGACCCGTTATTTCGAATATAATGCTAACCACGTCCTAATCACTCGTCTGCACACAACTATATATCCCAAACTTTCGATTAACACAACTTTCAGACTTCAAAATGACGATCCAGTACAGCAATCGACGTGCGTCATTAATTAACTATCAAACGGTTTTCGTGACGTTAGGACTCGTTAAACGAGGGCGCTAAAAGCGCCCTTCGTTAAAAAAGGACTGTGTGGCTATGGCCTATGGTGACCCCTTGGCAGCGACATTGAATTGATTTGGATATCGAAGTAACTCGCTTGGCCATATATTGAAACATATAAATTTTGTTTGTATCTATAATTTTATGATTGCAAAAATACTCAAAGATCTGAGTCTGAAAAAAAAAAAAAGAATCTGAATCTGAATCTGAATCTGAATCTGCTATGGACTAAGGGGCGGACTGGCGGCATTTCGGGCCCCGTGGCAAAATAAATCAATGGGCCCCTACATCTCTGCCGTCGGAATTATTTCCATTTAAAAAGGAAAAATTCCACGGGTCCAATTTGGCAAATTTTTGATATTTGGTTGCATGGGGCCTCCATATGAGAGGAGGCGGTCCTTTCAGTTTTTGAATTTCAACACACAATCATGAACTTAATAGCAAAATTTTGCTCTTTTCTTAAAATTTTTATTTTTTGACATCTTGTGGGCCCCCCTGAGTGGATGGGCCCGTGGCAGTTGCCACTTCGCCACATAGGCCAGTCCGCCCCTGGCTATGGTCTTTCTGAAAAGCATGTTGGATTTTACTTAGCTATTGTCATTAAATTTCAGGGCTGTGAAGGTTATCGTTGCCGCTGGTGTGGTCTACAACCTGCTCCACGAGCGTGGTGAAATCAAGGTACAACCCATGGTGGCCATTTTGTAGTGATCAATTTGGCAGCCATCTTGGATTTCTACACATGTTCCCGATCCATACCCACTGGCCTATACTTTATTAAATTTCATAACTCTAAGTGATATATTAAGGTCACAGTGGGCAGTTCAAGAATGAAGAAAGATGGCTGCCAAAATGGCTGCCACAAACGACCATCTTCGATTTCTCAAAATGTTCCCAATTCATATCCACAGGCCAAAACCTCTACCAAATTTCATAACTCTTAAGCAAAATATTAAGGTCACAGTGGGCAGTTAAAGAATGGCAGCAATTTTGTGGTGGCCATTTTGGCAGCCATCTTGGATTTCTTGACATGTTCCTGGTCAATACCCACAGGCCAATGCTTGTACCAAATTTCATAATTCATAAGTGCAATACTATTAAAGGTCACAAATGGACACTTCCAAGTTACGGAAACCTTAACTGGGACAATGACAACGCCAAGACGATGATCATGTGGCGACAATAGCTCTTGCTTTTCAAAGAAAACAGACGAGCTGAAAATGCAATGATGCAGGCCCACATATGCTGAAAAACGCCATGGGCCCCTCTATAGACCACCCTGTCTGGATCCGCCACAGCATCAATAAATTAAAGTGATTGATGTATGGTTGCAGAGGAGTTTACTAATGCTCACGTTTTTTTTCCATTACAAAATTGTGTCCAGTTTATATTTTACATAGATTTCTATATTCTTCATGTAGATCACAGAGTACCAAAATCTTGAAGACGAGGATGAACCCATTCAAGTGGAAGAGAGAAATGCAGCAACTGCTAAGAGGGACGCTATTGCGACAAGCAGATTTAATAGGGTATGTAATTACTATGTATATAGCAGAGATCCAAGCAAATGCAGGAGAATAACCTTAGATATTCCCACTTGCAGTTATTCTGAATTGGAATAACCCCCAATTGTTCATCTTATTTTACAACTAACATGAAATATGGAACAAGAAAATCCATTTAAATTAAATGAATTAAATCCGGCTAATTTTTAGGAAGTGGGAATTGATGCTAAGAAAGATATTTTTAACAAAAAGTAGTGTTAAATTTGTTGGAATATACCTTCAATTGGCAACTCCTAAAACCAGGCTTTGAATCACAGATTCATGTTTCATAAAAGATGTATATAGGTTCTCTTTTATAAAAAAAATCTATAAAATGAAATGTTTATGAAATTAAGCAACTTTTTCTTTTTTCTGTATTTTTGATGGCTGAGCTGGTTTGGAATCTGGATATGTATGACTGGTGTGATTGTTAATTTCTTCCATACACTGTAGACAAATCTTGGAAGTTTTGAGGCCTTCTCCTTTTAGCTGTGTGCCAATCCACTGAACACAGGTCTATCTATCTATCTATCTATCTATCTATCTATCTATCTATCTATCTATCTATCTATCTATCTATCTATTACTAACTAACTATCCATATATTACTAACTAACTATTTAACTATCTATCCATTACTTACTAACTAACTATATATATATTACAAACTAACTATCTATCTATTACTAACTATCTACTAATTAACGAAACCTCTCTATTACCAACTTTCTATCCGACTACTTCTTAATAAATATCTATCTCTATTACTGACTAATTATGTATCCATCAACTACTAACGCCATCCATTTATCTATTACCAACTATCTATATATCTATTACTAACTAGCTTTATATTACTAAACTAGTAACTAACTAACTATATATCTATTATGAACTAATTTATCTAAATACTACTATACACTGACTAAAAATAGGTATTATTATTATTAACTAACTATATATCCATCTTTCTATAACTAATTAATTATTTATTACTGAGTAACTAACTCTACTATATCTATCACTATCTATCTAATAATTACTAACTATCTATCTGCTACTAACTATCTATCTATTAATAACTATCTATATAATGGTATCCATTACTAATTAACTATCTAAATATTATAATAAAACCCACTAAGGGTGGTGGATCAGTCCAACTGAAAGCCATAAGTGGTCTGGCTGGCGGAGGAACTCACGAGAGGCGAAGAACGTTTTTTTTCTCCAGTTTTGGATAGAAGCTAACCCAAACAAAAAGTTAAATAACTCAATGCATTTATAAGTAACATGAAAGATGAAAAAAATAAGTCATACTTACAGAATTCTGCGTAACCGCAACATCAGGCATAATCGAAGCATCAGGCATAACCGCAACATCATTTACTTGCTGTAAAAAGAGGAACAGAAAAATAATCCAAGTGGTGTCCATCACCTGTTCTTTGCAAACTATATTGTCAAAATCAGTCATTGTACTTCTAATTAATTTCCTAATAAGAAATAATCTATAACAATACTAAAAGGTACCTTTGGTATAGTGGCCTCCTCAACGTTTCCTTGCTGGAAGAACAAGAAAATACATTTAAACAAAATGAAACAAGCATACATAGTATACATAATCCCCACACATCAGAATCTATCTATATCTACCAGTCTGTTTGTCTGATGGATGTTATGATTTGAAATAATTTATGTGAAATTACATGCAGCACAAAGCACAAGTTACAATTTTTGGTGGGCTGAAGGAACCACGGTGTCCAGTTGCACTCTCCACCACTCCCTAGGTGGCAGACTGCTCCAGAATGGGAGGATGACCCCTGGTTTGTAAATTAGACAAAATGGTGGCTTGACTCAAAACCAGAGCAGCATGCTTCTAAATTCTTCTGGGAGTCTTAATGTGATCATAATTGGTTGGTGGAAAGTTAGATTTGACATCTCCACACCACTTAATGTATGCTCACCAAGTTTCATTAACATACAAGGTGTGGTTTTTGTGATATTTCATGGATGCCATATTTATGGATATCAAAACCTAATCCCCTACAGCATAGCTGTGTAGAGATAATAATTAAGCTGTGTGGGGATAATTAAGTTAATTAACTATAGGCAGATTGGGAAAAGGAGTTGCCCAATGCCTTGTAATTCTGTACCATACTGCATAGGGACGAAAATGTTGTCTATTTTATATTATTAGACAAGCCAAAAAGTAATGACCAAGCACTTTAAGAGCTTGTACATAGACTATCTATCTATCTATGTGACTAGGCTTATTAGAGTAGGGCGGGGCATGCAGCCCCCTTTAACTTCGAGGTACGATTTGACCTACTTTTTATGGTCGAATATTTGAATGCTTATGCTGTCAGAAAGGGATCACTTGACTCTACTTTTAACTGATGAAACAAAATTAATGTCTTCCAATTTTGATAAAGGAGTTACGGTCCTTTTTGTAAAAAAATTTAAAAAGCCCTTCTTACCCCGCCCATCGGCCAAGTAGTCCCCCTGTTATAATCCTTTTGCCATTTTTTTGTGAGCTCATTCAGCTAGTTATTTCTTGGGGGTATTTCTGTCATTTTTAAGGCATTCTATTCACTTTTTCTGAATTTCAGAATTTTTATGTACATACATTTATTTTTTAATATTTTTTGCCCTGATTCAATTTTGGCCAAATTTCAAGTTTTGATTTTAATTTGCTATTCTATCAGGATTTAAGGTAAAGTACACATCATTAAATGGTTCTTGAAGCAGCTTCGAGGCCCAAGTGAAGGGGCCTCATGCCCCATACCATGTGGGGCCTCTCGCCCCAAAGCTACATATTTTAATTTGACCTCTATATTTTGAACTAAAATGCAAAAAATATGATCCAAATCATATTTATGTGATGGTCATAAAGTGAAGCAATGCCGATATCCTTTATACTTCTAAAAATTTCCAAAGTTATTTCTGACAACACCTTTCAAAGAATTAATCAAAGTTACAAAAACCATGCAAATGTTTTTGTTTTTTTAATTTCTAGTATGGTTTGGTGCTGTTTGCCCTGAAAATTTGTGACGTCACCTAAAAAGCCTCTAGCTTCGATTCTATCAATAAGAAAACGCACCAAAAATGTAAGTTCATATTCACAGAGCAAGGAGTACACAGGTCGCCAGCAGAGCAGCGCCCTCTCATGACACGTCTGAACACATGATGAAACTATCCTCTAACACCATTACCAAATCACAAATTTACTCGCTATAATAAAGATACCATACTTACAGTCATCTCTGGAGCCACCATCGCCTCTTCCGGCTCTAAAATCTGTTAGAATAAGAAGCCATCAAATAATTAACTTTCACAGGACAGTCAGGACTTATCATAAATGTTTTTTTAATGTTAAGCACAAATGGGGTTGTAACAATACATGGAATCTTAATTGTTTAGAAATATTTATCATACCAGCTAATTTTCAAGCCTAACAATCAGTATTTTTTGCAAAAAATTCTTAAAAGCTGTGTGAAGTCAGAAAAATACATCTTTTTTATCTGCCGCAAACCAGCGGAATATCATAAACCGGTCGTTTTGCGACATTATGTTGTGAAGCAAGGGTGATTTTGGATGGACGCCATTTGTGGATATCAAAACTGAATCCCCCTACACATAGCTGCGTGGGGGTAATTATGATTTTTCATGAAGTTTCAAATATTTATAATGAAGTTTGTACACTTACATCTTGTAGATCTTGCAAATTAATAACTACTGTGCCATTCTGGAAAAAAAAAACACATATTAAAGATATATACGAACTCAAGATACTGCAAGCGCTTTATCCACCAGAGGCCTATTCTACATACAGTGGACAGTGCTGCCACCTAGCCTATTCTTGATCAATTGCTCCTGTCAGACAACTGTGAAGAAATGCAGGCTATGATCAGCAGCTGCTACAGCTATGCCAATGAGCACCAATATGTCCTACATCCCATGAAGAGCACCATCACTCCATTTCTCAACATACCACCTGATAGAAGAGATTACAGCTGGAAGATCGGGGAGAATACTATGCCAAATGCTTCCTCATTCACTCATCTGGGTCTAGTCTGGAATGAAGGCAAAACTAGCCCGGACACAGAATTGAGGATTCGAACAGCTAGGAAAACTGCCTATGCCTTGATGGGAGCAGGACTACATGGCGTGAACGGCCTAAGCCCGTCAGTATCTGCACATATCATCAAAATTTACGTTGTACCAAGACTTCTATATGGGCTTGAAGCAACCGTCATCTCCAGGAAGCAGAAAGAAGAGCTGAGTACCTACCATCGGAATCTGCTGCGAGCTATACAGGGCCTTCCAAAGAACACCGCACGGGAAGCCATCTATCTACTATTGGGCGAGCTGCCCCTCGAAGCAGAAATGGACATTAGAGCGCTGGGGCTGTACGGTGCGATATGTAGGGCCGAAGAAAGTACAACCCTTAGGGAACTAGCCACAAGACAAATGTGTCTAGACAACAAATACAGTTGGTTCCAGGAAATCATCTCCATTGCTGATAAATATGGTGTGAACCTCTGCCTCACAATCGAAGCCCCATGGAGGAAGCAGACGTGGAAAGAGTATGTCGCAAATGCCGTGAAAAACTTCTGGTTGAAATCATTGATAGAGTCGGCAGCGGCAAAAACATCATTGAAAATGATAGACATGAGGAATGCAATGTTGCTGAAGCCCCATCAAATGTGGATTGCCTGTAAAAGAAGCCCGAGGATGGTCCAAGCAGCTGTTACAAGAGCTAGACTACTTACAGGTACATACCTGCTTCAAACGAGAAAACAGAAAATCAACAGAGGAGAGATCAGCAACATATGCCCACTTTGCCACACCGAAGCAGAAGACACTTTGCACTTCCTACTGAGATGCCCCGTAACAGAGGAGATCAGAAAACGGAAGCTAAAAGAACTTGGCGAAAGAAACTTCAAATTTGACCGTAGCGGAGTTAGTGCCCTCTCTCAACTGCTGAATGGACCCCAAAACGAGGACGAAGAAAGCAGCATCACCCATGCCGTAATCTCCGAACTATGCCACAGACTCCACAGCCACAGAAACCACATTTTACAAAATTTTATCTACCCTATTACACAGGGGTGCTCCTGATCTTAAAGGAGGAATCTCCACAAACAAGACAAGACAAGGTGGACATGGTTTATGGTAGCAGGTTCCTAAATAAAATACTTCATATTTTTAATTTAACGTTAACAAGTGTAAAAAAAGTTATAATGCGAGCATGGGTTCAACTTTAGTATATTTCATCGAAACTAAGGGTCACAATTATTATTATCAACTCAGAAATATACCTTGACCAGATAATTTTCCTTCAAATTTAACATTTCTGAAGATACTTGGAAATCTCTGCAGTTGGCACTCAAAAATTTCGCCAAGATCCAAAACTTGTTTGCATGAATATCACCAATACTATTATGCTTAAATGCAAGGCATAATAAATTAGCTGGCATCTACCCTTAGTTCATCACTACAAAATAAAAACAATTATTACCTCATCTGTTGAGTTCTCGAGAACAATGCTATACACCTGAGGTTCTGGAAAGAAAATTACCGTTAGCACTAATGAAACTTGACAGGTTGGATCATGGCGATGAGACTATCAACGTGAAGTTACTCTAACCAGTGTAAAATGTACCATCATTGTAGCTAAAATTTGGGCTTTTTTTTTTAGAAATCTTGGCAATAATTTCACACGTTTGTTGCAGATTCAGTTACAGGGAGAAATGTTGCTAGACAAATGTCATGGGATACACCGTGCTCCCAATTATTATGCAACCACCATATTTTTTATAATATCTCAAAGAGGAATAACACTGAAGGATATCCTTTACACCAAATGATGTCTGTGCCATGGAGCCAATATCCTGTAAATTTTGTCCAATTCAATATGCTAAATGAGGAGCTACATAACATAGTAAAGTTTTGCGGTGTTCCCAATTATTACACAATTTCGTGAAAGTGCACCCACTACCACCCCAAATTAATCAAACTAATCTTAAAATACCATGAACACTGAATGAAAAATAGAACCATCATTTGAAACATTGATGTTTTCACATGTAAACAAATGATATTATTCCCTTGCATTGAATTTGAAATAACATGGAAATGACACGCTTTTTGCAATGAAAGCTCTGTGTCGGCAAGAAAATTATGGAATCACTATCAACCTCATACTCTGCTTTCCTAAGGTTTAGAACTGTCCCCCAAACTCAGGAAAATCAAATTTAGCCAGTGCACGAAAACACTGTGCATGTGAATGATATCTTCCAATGAATTCATGTTATTCCCAGTTAAATGGGACAAAATTATGGTTGCATAATAATTGGGAACGCAGTTTAAAGATGGACATATCTACAATATATAATAGGTAAACAGAGAGACCGCCAGATAGATAGAAGATTTCAATTTTTAGGACTGGCAATTTTGTAAGCCATAAAATATATTTGGTGTGGTCAAGCTGATAATTTAACCAGTACCTGTTTGATTTGTTTCATCCACTGGCATGGTATCACCTGCAAAAGAAAAAGAAAAGGTGGAAAGAAGACACAGTGAATTACAGGTGAATCAGTGACTTCTCAAGATGCTGATAAGCTATATATATATTTCTGATATTGCCATATTCACTGTGTCCCTGCACCCTCCACAGATCCTCTCTTTAAGTCGAACCTATACTAAAATTCTCTAACCTGGATTAAACGTTTGCGACAAATTAGAACAAAATATGACTTTCAGAATGCTCAGAAGTTCAAACTAATTAATTTCCGTTTCCCGTTCAATACATTGTAGCACTTGCGTTCAATTATGGTCCTCTTCAGATAAACGAAAAATATGCACTTCAGCAGGGTAAAATAATAGTGAAAGATAACAGACACCCCCTTCACTGCTAAAATAATAAAATATTTGATTGGGGTCCAGATTGATAAAGAATGCTGTCTCAGTTCGGGACTGACAAGTGGCAGCAGAATACTGACAGTCCCTGGAAAATCGAATTGGGTCAACAATAATTTGATCTGTTTTGGACAGATCACAAGATCAGGTAGCTGTCCATATTACTACGCCAAACTACTTTCACAAAGAATGGTTGCTGGAAAAGATCCAGTCCACTGTGTTGAATGAAAATGTTTGGAAATAATAAGACAAAAGAAAGTTTTGAAGTTTTAGTGCATGTTAAATTGTGGTCATAAAAGTGTCCCAAAAGAATGCTCTCTCACTTATTCACGTGTCCATACAAAGCCAATGTTCTTGCTTTGTGATGTTAAAAATGCTCATTTGTATTTATAATGTTACTTTATGGAGATTTATTAATTAGGACAACAATATAAATTACAATTTCATAAAATCTGTGTAACACTCAACAAAATGTCTTGTCCATGCAACAAGTGGACCCCTCTATACTGGCATTATATGTGAGTTACAATGTATGCGTCCTCCATGATAAAAAATAATTCCAACTTATTTTGGTATTTACAAGCTGTCTGCTTAAAATTGAAGCCGACCAAAGTCAGATTAGACACAGAGTTTTTGGAAATAAACTAGACCAGCACTAAATGATGGAACTCCTGGTTTCTTCCAGACACTGCACAGTTTCTTCCAGAGATTGAAATTCTGTTGACCAGTCACAGGGGCTTGCGAATTTTGCACCCTAGGTGGACGCTCCACCCACTTTTACATCCTCCTATTCGTATCACCGCCTACCCTTATATCCACCTACTTGCAGGCAAGTTGTATCTCAACCTGTTTGCACTTGATATCTCCACTTACTCTTAATATGTAAATGGCACTGCCATGAAATCGCGCAGCATTTCAAAGTTTTAGGACTTACAATGTTACCATACCTTTTGTTTTTATTTCATATTCAATGTATAAAGGCAGTAACGTAACTGTTTCAATAAAGATATAGAAAGAAAGACAAATGTATAAAAATAGAGAGATAAAAAATATACATACATGGTGATTGGTGACCCAACAAAAAGTTAAAACTTGTGCAAATGAACTTTACCAATGCACACTGCAGCTGAAAAGTGCACAATCTTCTTGAAATTACACACAGTGATGTACCTACATATTGACCTACATATTGACAAAACACTGTTAAAAGTTTTTTTGACCTCACAGTGACCTTTCACGTAACCTATATCCTTGAAATGCATGTGTTTTGACATTTTCGTCTGTTTCTTGGATAAAATTTCTTTTAGAAGTCAGCTGATAAGTAAAATGTCTTAAAGGTAATGCCATCTTTATATGCCATTTTGTCATATTGCGAGTGGTCAAGGCTACGTGGGAACAGATTACTTCTGATCGAAATTGACCAAAACTTCGACTGGCCACTTTTGAGATCCTGTACACTGGGTTTAAGCTGGTTGGAATGTATATTTTTGTTCAGATCATAGTTTGTGCACCTCCAGCTGTGATTTCATGCGTTATTCATCCAGGTTGACTATATATTTTATCAGTTCCTTTATGTACAATGAAATATACGGCTGTGACGGGCTGTCCATCAACTACCTGGGTAGTAATAGCCCAAATTCCATTAACACAATGTATATGGTCCTGAAACAGCATTTTTTGGTTTTTGAAGTTTACAAGTCAAATACATTTTCTGTCAATATAATGACAATGCTTGGATTAGAGCACCCTCAGTGATTATCTATACAAGGAGAGATTGGTGGTACACAATGACCAGTCAACTCCTAACATCTCCATTTCATGTGCAACAATTTTAGAGTTAAACATAAAGCAATTCATTTTTAATTAAGGAACAAGCACTTCAGCAAAGATTCTCTGGGTGGGAACAAGGCACTTATTAGGCCTCCATACCTTATTGTAAGACAGTTTTTGACTTAACTTTTCAAATATTTCCTGCTAAATAGAAATAATCTCTCCTAGACCTGGCATATTATGCCTTGCGTGACCATTTGATTTTATTCTAAAGGGGTTCTGATGTTTTTTTTGCAGAACCAATGACCTGGACCATATTTTCCTGTGTCAAGCTTCTTTACACACCAGTCAATAAATTGCAATCAGTTTTTTGTATCTCAGACCACTCATACCGACATTTTCAACAGCCTTATCCATGCATCCTCTTCAACCCGGCATAGCAAATCTCAGGGACAACTCACACTTTGTTATAGCAGCAAGGCTATGCACGTATGTCTGTCGTTTTCGCCTTTCAAATGCAATGTGTTGAGAATTACCAACAAAATGAGCCATAAATCAAAGTCCTGAGGCAAAAATTGATGATCTTGTGACCACCCAAAGAAGTGTGAACTTTTTTTTGGGTCACCCTGTACAATAGATAGGGGAGAGCGGGGCACAGTGAGACACTTAACGAGCATGAACATAACTCAAAATTTCTCCAAACCTGTAAAAGGTAGGAACCTGAAACTACTGGACAATATACCCAACGGCATTATCTATGATGTGGACCTGATCTAATTTAACTTGTTACTGTCAACATTTTGGAACACTTGAAAATAAAAAAAGTGTGTCACTGTGCCCCGCTCACCCCTACATCATTTCCAAGAAAATTCTCAATATTGCTTACTTACCAGAAATTTCTGTCTCCATGCCCTCAGGTACTCCGGAGACAGTGTGGCCTTCTTCCAAGTGGTTGGCCATCACTGTCTCCGTTTCACTGAGGGTTGGGCCTTTGCCCCCACCAGTTGGCGGCTTCTTCATTTCAGTTAACTTGCTCTTTGCTGAAAAAGAAAATTATAATATAAATATGTAAGAAACATATTGTGTGTTTTTAGAGATGCTCAATGAGTTACTGAGGCAGTTATGGTCTTAGTTGTGGAACAGACTTTTACGTCACTTCCCATGATTCAATTAACCCCATGATAGCCTGTTTCAACTTTCAAGACTGCATTCGCGTTACATGTACTGATGATGTACAATTGTGAGGATACATACTTGAGCCCTTTATCCGTTGCCATCGTTTCTTTACTTGGTTGGCATCCCTGGCCTCGGGACTTTCAGGCAAACTGTAATGAACAACAGTCCATATTGAAGTAATATCCAACAACTGTTCTTTTTTCAAATTGAGGGGAGGTATGCCAGAAAAAAACACAGCTTCACATATTGAGTTTATGCATACAGTGTATTTCCCACAACAGACAGTGAATGTTTATTACAAAGCTGTTTGCACACTTTCCTTTTGGCCATAAACACTGTGTACCGTTTGCTCTATGCGAAGCGACCTAGTTAATCACAAAATCTTAAATTTTAGACAAGAAACCAATCAAATTAAAACAAAACATAGCCAGTATGCTGTATTTATGTATTAGACATCTTGATGTGAAATTATAAGCATTAAATCTTTAGCAATCAAAAGATTTGGAGATTCTAGTAAAAAATGCACCATAATTTACTAAAACTGCCTAATCTCCCAGAAAACTTAACTGATTGATTCCAATTTTTTTATGTGTGCTACTTGTACTATAAGACAGCATACTGGCTATAATGCAAAGTTTGTTGTTTGCTCTATATATGAGAACTAGCCAAATGTAAACAAAAAAATCCTTAATTAGGTCACTTGGCTGGTACACAGTGTAAAGCATTGGCCCTTCCTCAAGTAGTGTTCTGCTTTTCAACATGATGACAAAGTTCTTGCAACCTATTGAATCGTGGGATTTCTGTTTTATAGAAAATTATGAATTTTAAATTAGTCTGTGATTCTTGGAATTGGAACTTGTTTACATGCATTAAAATCATCCACTTTATTTTTCAGTGGGAAGTGTAGATCGATCCGAAATGATGGAGAACATCAACATCGCAGGAATTCCATAAATTTGTTGTACTGCTATACATGTTATGGTTGTGTTGCAAAATATGTAATTATTTTTATCCAAATAATTTTGTCAATGGCTACTCTGTGATATAATTTCACATATTAAATGTAATATATATATATATATATACTTAACACTAAATCAGGCTGTGATCTCGTAAATAAAATATAAGGATTTCTTCTAATTTTTTATCTTATTTTATTTCAATGTGGAATTGACATCCATGTGCAATGTACTTATGTACTGAAAGTTTATGTTTTTGAGGCGATGCCTCAGCCCTTCGCTGATATAGTCTTAGTGACTCTATATATAGCCACTCGCCTCTGTACAGCTGGGTACAGGCCTCCCGATAGGAGGCTTTTTCTAAGATTCAAGAATCAGTCTGTGAATCTACGTCAGCAGTCAGCAAAACAGGGGTCTAACGTCGTGCATTAAATGCGGACGGACCAAATTTGCGGGACGGTGGGCTGCGGGATTTCGTAATAAAACGCGGATACGCAGTTGCGGGACGAGCACTCTTTGCGGGATTGGCCGTAATTAAATGCGGATGGGGTCAAATATGTGGAACAAGCTGAATTTGCTTTTAAAATCGCCTCTATGGTGGTGTTTGTTTTAAGGCATTTTTGGTTAATTGCTATAGGCAAGTGAATTTGAAAGAGCAATTAGCAGTTTTGATACAATGGTATTATGTTTTTAGCCGCACCGCACTTGCACCCGCACTTGCACCCGCACGAGACCTGCACAAAGCTGGTATACAGTGCCGCCTGTAAGTAAGTGAAACGCATGACATTGTGCCATTGCATCAATGCTAAACATCCTCAGCCAAACTGCTTGTGGAGGCATGAATTCTCATCGGATGAAAGGGAAACAAAGTGGGTCATAAAGGCCGATGTGTGAGGCATGTGGGATAAAAATAGCAGCCCATTTTCTTCGCTGTAGTTGGAGTTAGGTATGGGTCAAAGTCTTTGATAAGTAAGTGAACCACCCTTCCCTATGTTTTAACATTGGGCCTGCGTTTCACTTACTTATCAAAGACTTTGACCCATACCTAACTCCAACTACAGCAAAGAAAATTGGCTGCTATTTTTATCCCACATGCCTCACATATCGGCCTTTATGACCCAAAATGTTTTCCTCTCATCGGATGAGAATTCGTCCTTCCAGAAGCATTTTGGTTAAGGATGTTTAACATTGATGCAATTGCACAATATCATGCGTTTCACTTACTTACAGGCGGCACTGTAGGCAACGCCTCCTCAGCTCACCATTGAAGGATTGAAGGATGGCACAGCATGGAAGTTTGACAATAGAGGGAGAAGGTACAAATAAGTGTTGAATTATTTACTGCAATTGAAACATGTGTGAGATGTCCATCCAATAGAAATAATTCACATGTGATGAGTGATTTGGAGAAATATGGTGATTTCGACGAGGAGCAGCCATGCAGAGAACAGTGAATCAGAGCAGAGTTAATCGCCAAATTACCCCATCCTATGGTAGCTCCACCTACTATTACATCCTCCTAGTCGCATCACCACCTACCCTTATATCCACCTACTTGCAGGCAAGTTGTATCTCTATCTGATGTGGGATCCATAGAAATTTACCTGATTTGACATCGAATGTTTGACTTACTTAGATATTTTTTTTGCAATCCCATTCCACATGAGTTTCCTCTTCTTATTGGTCATGCTGCCTTTCAAGGGGCCAAAAAGATGTTGTTCAAGGGCTTTTATATCATGCATCAATACCAGATCCTCCGCAATAACGAAATTGGCTGCCCTGAAAAAAAACAAAACGTTGTCATTCATGACAATCTTGCAGTCCTCGTCATATTTACGTGGAATCACAAGTTATTATATGAGCGCAGCTCATGGCTGCCGAAGGCAGGCATGAGCGAAGCTCACTTAGCACAAGGACAGCTCATTCTGTGTGGTGCTCCTGTCTGCAGTGACTGCCTGAACAGGAAGTGCCTGTAGTTACCATAAAAGTGGAGCTGGTAGTTTAGTCAGAGTTTAGTTTGGTAAATAATTAAAATATGTTAAATAAATTCCAAAATAGATTTAAAATTTCAGTCTTGTCCTATAACAACCTCCAATGACATATTTCAGGGATATAAATTAACATGTGTTTCAACATTGGAAATAATTATTTCCATACCACTTGATTTCAAGAAGTGAATAAAGATTAAAAGTCAATACAAATGTTAATGACTTAAATAGATCACCAAGTAAGAAATCATAACAACACTTAAGGTTACATAATCTTCATTAACTATCAACAAATTATGTAACAGTCTAATAGTAAACAGTCACCTCTGAATAGCTATGGTTTTATTGATCTCAGTTATGTAACATCAACAATTTAGTGCAATCTGTCTATTTATCTATCTAATATTATCTATAGATCTGATCTTATCTATCTAATCTTATCTATCTGCCCATTTGCCCAGTCCTTTAAAAAGATAGGTTGGCCTTCTCCATGGAATGTTGAAGATGATGCAGTGGTTCTATGACAATGCTGCGCGAATTTCATGGCAGTGCCATTTACATATTACAAGTTCCTATGGAAATCGATATTGTTTTTGCCCTGAAAAGGTCCTAACTTTGGTCAAGCATTCAAGAGTGATAGGACTGTTTTGGACATTGCCATTTGTTGCAATGACACATTCATTACATTAATTGATGTTTGTGATTCAATTTCCATGTCCAACGTGTTTCAGTTAGTTTAATTTTGTGAAAGTTGTTTCAATGGAAACAAACAAAATCAACGAAATTAGCACAAGGTGGTAGCTCCATCTAGCAGTTTTTTTCCACCTGGAGGGAATTTTTGGAACCTCACACCCTAAAATTACTACCAAGATAAAAAAAATAGTTACAAGGGAATACATGACTTTGTGGCAGAACTTTCTCTTTTTAAATGCTAGTTTATGTAGCGTGTACAGGCATATATGCGGGCATAAAGTTTGTGGGCACAACTGCCTGTGGAGCAGGCGCGGGCATTACATTTTGTAAGGTGGGCTGACCGTGGAAGCTCTCACAAAACTTCCTGCAGGCGCGGGCCGGGCACGAGCACAGCAGCTGACAAAACCTGGTGGAGAACTGACGTGAAATTGCCCCTCGGTTATCACGTGGAAAACCGATAGGTTATTGCAAACGCTAACCACGTGATTTTGTCACCAGTTAACCACATGATTTTCTGGGGGCAATCTTCACCAGTTAACCACGTGATTTTCTGTGGGCAATCTTCACCAGTTAACCACATGATTTTCTGGTGAATATCTTCATCAGTTAGGCACGTGATTTTCATGGGGCAATCTTCACCAGTTAATACTTTTTGATAAGAGGCAAAATCTCCCACTGGTTAACTTGGCTCTTTATCAAGCCAGTTAACTTAGACTGTTTCAAGCATTATCTTGGGGCTGAGGCAAAAGCAGCTAAAAGCCACAAGAACTTGCTGAAAATTTGTCACTACCAGTGTGATGCAGTGAGTCTCTTTTCAGTGTTCTTAAGGGTTACCAGAATCAAGGATTGCCGTCATGTAATAAAACCCCATGACAGTGTAGTTCACAGCTATGAACATCATGAGTGTCAGGTCTGCTCTGAATTAACACGAGTCCGAAGGACGAGTGTTATTCAGAAGGCAGACCTGACACGAATGATGTTCATAGCTGTGAACTACACTGTTATGGGGTTTTATTTATATCCCGCAATGACTTTATCAGTGTTTTCTAGTCTGATAACTTCAAATTCTCCCAAGTTGGGAGCAGCAATTTGTTGTGACGTCACCAGCTGCCCATTGTGACGTCATGACATAACAATCGCTGCCCATTGTTTGCATAACAACGTCAGATAATTTATTTCATTGAGTTCACAAGGATGAACTCAATGGTGTGAACTCAATGGTTTTTTCATGGTGTTCACTCGCAATTGCGGGATATATCAATTAACATGTAACTGTCTATGAATTGAATATTAAAGAAGTATTTCCCTGTCAGCATGCCTCGGCGGTCCAACGATGGCCCAACGTCAGTCCGATGTCAGTGGCATCGGACCAGCTTCGGGCCGATGTTGGACCGCCGAGACACGCTGATAGGGTTGGATCTTAATGTTCATGCCTCTGGTATTTCTTGAGTAGGTGTTTCGTGACGGCAAGTGCTAGGGTGTCTCCCGCAGGATCCCCGGTAATTAGTCCATCTATTCAGTAACACACATTAGGCACGGTGCAGAAACCATAAAGATGGCACTACTGTAGCCTGCTTATAAGCATAATTCCACCATATACTGTGCATTAATGATTTAGAAATAATAATCATATGTTTAATTAGTAAACTCAGTTAAAGTAAACTTAGTGCAGAACTCGGTGCACAGCTGTGTTTCTGGTACAGGTGGCTCCATCTATATTTCTGGGGGGCAATCTTCACAAGTTAACCACATGAAGAAAAAAACGTGATAACTCTCAGTTATGTGGTTAACCCTTACTGGACTGGGCTGTTCAAACTAAACAATCTCCCAGGACGATTGTGACGTCACAAGCTGTTGTTTAGGGACATAAATGGTCCCTCAGGCAGCTAGCTAGGGATGCCATAAATGTCCTTTCAGTCCAGTAAGGGTTAATATGGTAAAGCGTTAATCTGGTGACATTCATCACGTGGTTATCCCGTGAAAATGTGAGAGTTTTTCTCACATGAACAAAAACACGTGATAACTCTCAGTTATGTCATGTTCACCAGTTTCCCCATGTTTATCACGTGAACTTCACGTGCATTGTCAGCTGGGAGATATGTGGGCGTGGGGCGGGAGTGGGCAGAATTTTAGTGTCCTCGTAGGTCTCTAGTAGATAAGGGACCGTTCACAATTTATGACTGGGGCGGTGGGAGTTTTACTGGAACTTCCCGTCAAAAATTAATACCCCCCTTGAGTTTCATGCGTATTTTTAGTACCCACCAGTTGACATATAAAGCAATACACACACTATATACTGTATACCTGGTACAAGGTCACGCATACAGATTTGCACCATTTCGTGGACTTTCATGCGTAATAAATGGTGATAAAGTGAGAGTATGCATGGTTTTTAACATTTTTCCTTGTCAAAATTTCTTACCCCCCCCCCCCTTGGAAATGTTGTGAAAAATTAATACCCCCCCCCCCTTGGAAATGTTGTGAAAAATTAATACCCCCCCCTTTGAAACACATGTGAAAAGTTAGTACCCCCTCAGGCAAAACTCTCACCCCCCCCCCCCTCCCAGTCATAAATTCTGGAAGGTCTCTAATGGACTTCATCATTCAAAAGATGACGGTACTCCCATCTAGGGAGCAGGGGGGATCCAAAAACTGTAACCAATAGTCAAAACACCCCGGGAAATACACATACTGTTACCATGGCATGGGCATTGATTGAGGTACTACATGTAACTTATCACATGTTTCAAGGAGGGGTACTAATTTCTACAACATAGGTCATTATTAATTTACCTGTCATGCTAGAAACAGAAACAAGCTTCTATCAGTGTCTATACAAGCTACAGGTTTAATTTCAACAGAAAAAGTGTGAACTTACGCCTTCTTGCTGTTTGGGATGACATCATTGTGTTGCTCAGCACAGACAGCAGCTGCAGGCTCAGCCATTGTTGTTGTTGTGGAATGTTTACATTTGTGTCATGACGTCATGACAGAATTACGTCATCAGCAGAATAGTTTTGCCTCCTTCAGTGGAGAGTTTCAAAACACTGCTGAAGGCCGGAGGATACTAAGTGACTTTCTATGGTACTGTAAAATTTACAAAATTCAGTATTACTTGCTTGGGGCATGCCTCAGTTGGGCATGCCCCAGTTGGGGCATGCCCCATGGGGCCAGGCACAAAATTGCTTTGTGAATACCATTTCTGGGGACAGTTTTGGGGCATGCCTGTTGGGGCATGCCTTAGGGTGGGGCAAGCCTCACTGGGGCAAATCTTTGTGAATACGGGCCCTGGTCTGTTGGTCACGTAGATATGTATGGTAGAGACTATGTCGCCCCAACGTGAACACGACGTCGTGGTTTTTTTACAAAGTTGCAACAACGTCGCAAGCGAACGTCGAACTCCTGACATTGCCTCACAATGTTGTAAAACATCGCCACAACGTTGCATGCTAACGTCATATCTTTGACGTTGCTTCACAACGTTGTGACAACATAATTTCAACCATACAATTCTACGTCATTTGACGAAAAGTGTGACGTCGTTGCAACGTTGCTGCAACGTCGATGTGCCCATGGGGGTAGGCCTACTAATCATTTATTTCAAGTGCACAAAGTCCCCGAATTTTCTTTCCAAAATCAAGCAACTCCTTGTTAAAAATACCTTTTGCAGAAATTATTTATAGCAAGCATGTACACAAAAAGAAATTATTTATTTCACAAAAACCGAGTAAAAAAAAAATCAATTAAAAAAAAAAAAACCCCCTGGACATGGACATTATTAAATGGTCAGCCCCCGGGGTCACCCCCTAACTAGTCATAAAGGTGGGAGCGCCTTTTTTAAAATTTTCATTAATTAACCCTTACTGGACTTAGCTCCAGTGTTTGTAAACTCCGCACAAGTGATAAAATTAATAGACCTGAGTAATGCCATTTAATAAGCCACAACAACAAGTTGACAAATGACAACACAATGATTATCTCAGGAAAAAATTACCAGCAGTAGGGCCTACCATGATGTGGTAGCTTTAAACGGAATTTAATCATAAATTTGAGCACCAGTAGAGCTATTGATCAGTTGAGTATATTCTGAAGCACTAACCTTTTGAGTATTGTGGTTTTGTCGATGATTGTTTTGTAGACACAACAATAAATTCTCTAAACATTTTTGATGAGCTTTCCTGCCTGTCAGTCCACCCAAGATCAACATTCCAATGATGTCACAAGCACCTTGCCTATTGTGATGTCATCAACAATCACCTTGGCAACCTGTCACTAGTGACGTCATGCCACCTGGTGGATTTGTCTTCACAGCAGAAAAAACAACAACAAAAATGAAGAAGCGGAAGACAGCCAATAATGCAATATTTCTGGGCTCCGTGTTCATTTATCAGTGTCATCACAGGCTGGACTTAGTAGGGAAGACTAGATGCAAACAAAATCAGAGATCTCTCCTTGGAAGGTAGGCCTAGCTGGTAAGTTTTTTGTGTGTGATGACTGATGATGGGACTACTAAATTTTCAAGTCATGAAAATCTCCAAGCTTGCGAGAATTTGTGTGTATTTTAATCAGATTCAGAAACATTACTGTTCAGTAAGGCCTACTGACTGTCCCTGGTTTTATTGTTTAGGCTTGGACTGTGCTAGCCCCAGTAAAGTGGCCATAGGCGTATCGGAGGGGGGGGGCAGGGGGGGCAATCGCCCCCCCGAAAAGTTTGGGAAACAGTAAGATTCGGGCAAAAAGGCTAAAAAATTTGGGCAGATAATTAAATAGGCCTAAAAACTACCGAAAATTATTGATTTCCAGGAAATTTAATTTGAAATGTTTATAAATTTAGATCGTGAAATTCGGGCAAATGTCGCTCCTCCCCCCCCCCCAAAAATCGCGCGTGCCGTACACCTATGAAAGTGGCTGCTCTTCTGATGGCTTTGGGGCCGACCAGTCTAACCAGATGATCTGTTGCCAAGTCTTGGGGGGGGGGGCTATGGACTTTTGGTGTAAAAAAAAGTTTGTTTCCCACTTGATACTGAAAAAAAAGTTTGCTCAGCACATGGAAATTTAAAAAAAAAGTTTGTTTCCAGCTCTAGAGTAATGTTAAAATTCCGATAAAAAGTTTTGTTGAGAGTCCGCATGTGGAAAAAAATTTTCGTTGACGCACTGCGAAGGAAAAAAAAGTTCTTTGTGGGAGTAAAGTCTATAGCCACTCCAACAATCGTCTGGACCGCCCCTTGCTGTACGGACAGGAGCTAGGATTGATGCCCCACCACTTTTTGCCAAAAAAAAGGGTAAAAAAATTCAGAGCTTCCGTAACTGCTGTGCCCACGCAAAAAAATTAAAAAAGTTGTCAGTGCCCCACCACTTTATTTTGGAAATGACGCCACTGAAGAATACAGTTAGAATTAGATCTAAATAATTAATACTCCGGTAGGCCTATCTATAGACATTTGCCCAGAGGGTCAGAGCATAGTGGGTTTTAACCACCATAAAAAAAAATTCTAGTAATGGCATGGCACCTGCTGGATATGGTCCGCAAGGACATGCAGAATCATTGCAGATTACATAACTGAAAATGGGAAAAAAATTTGTTGGAAAATTTGTGAGAAAAAATGAATTTTTATGTTGCAGCCATTGGCAATGTGACAAACTGCCACACAATAAAAATTTTTCTCAAAATTTCCCCACAGATTTTTTCCCCGTTTTCAATTAAGTAATTTGCATGTCATTGTGTACCATATCCAGCAGGTGCCATGGCATTAGAATCTTTCTAACTTGATGGTGGTTGAAATCCACTGCGAGAGGGGAGCCCCTCCTGCCCCGCCCCTGACAAAGGGGAGAAATTTCAGGGCAAATTAGTGACAGTCTCCCCCCTGCAAAACGGCCACCCGTACCTATGTATATATTAGAATTATAAATGCTTGGCCGAGGCCAAGGCAAACGAGGGCGGCAGCCAGACAAGGTAGATCAACATAGTTTCCAGACCAAGGAGTAGGAGCCTGAAGCGATAACAAGAAGTAAGGCTACAAGAAATGATGAAGCAACTATTTTCCATTAAAAAAAAAGCTACTGTAGGGCTAGACTAACTTATAAAACAAATCTGTGGATCCATGAATAATTTGTCTCGCTTGAGATAATAACATGTCAATGAACAGAAAATTGAATCAAGATATAAAAAAATATTTTGCTCCCTTGCGTTATTTGAGAAAAGTTATTTTCACATAGTGGTCACACCTTCATGGAAGATGTCAGGAAAAATTATAATTTTTTGAGTGGTGGTGCAAATGCCCCACCAGCCCCATCTACAGTGACGCCACTAAGCAAACCTTGAGTGGAGCATCCAGCTACATAAACTCTAAGCAGGTTCTCTCAACCGATAGGCCGTGTTAGTAGAATTCTCCTTTTTCCAGCACTCTGACGTTTCGACGCACAAATAAACTTTTTCCGGGAACACCCGCCATTTTGTAGGCCTGTACAATGCAATGGGGCCGGGTTTCACGAGGACCATAACATCGTTAAAATGAAGCAGCTTGACAACACTGGATTAGCCCAACCGCGTGTACTTCTGGGTCTAATCCTTGGATCCCGCCACTTTTACAAGACATACCTGTGATTAATCCGGATATTTTGCTCGATCAAGACTTAGTCCGTCAGGCCGACTCCCGCCACATTTTTCCATCTTGGTCGGGCCGTAACAGAAGATACAAGTTGTCATTCGACTGAATAATGGCGGAATCCATGGTAAACATTCCATTTAAGACTGCGATACAATCCGTAGTGTTTTAGTGGTTTTACAACTGTCCTGGAGCCTGGAATCCAAGCGTCCATCGACTTCGCAATGGTAAAAAATGGCGGCATGTTCCAGGAAAAAGTTTATTTCTGCGCCGAGACGCCAGAGAGCAGATAAAAGGAGAGTTCCACTAACGCGGCCTATTAGTCACTCATTCATGCATGTGTCAATCTAAAGACAAATTTATCTTTTGACTTTGTAAGAAATTGGGATTGACAGTTAAAAAAGGGTTCCGTTACTGAGATAAATTTCCCATGAATATCACTTTTTTTAATCATGCAATGATAGTTATGGATTTTCAATTTTCAAATGTTACATTTTTTTTTATTCCAGGTTGAGTGACCACATCGAACAAGGATCTAACTTCAGAAGAGATGGATGGATGGATGATTTTGTCCAGGACGTATTTATGCACTTGGTAGCCTAATAACAACAGGAAGAAGACACAGCAATGATTCAAAGGATGACTGAGGCAGCCTTCCTACATAGGCCCTGGTGACCTGGCAAGAGCTGGATTTGAACCCTCGATCCAGCGATTGGCTGCCTAGCACGCTACCATTAGATCAACCCTCCCCCCTACTTAAGGTGATCAGAACTTAATATGAACAAACTTGTGTAATATCATGAACAGTGGTATGTACCAGATAGGCCTTAGATCGGATTTTCAAGTATTTCCCAAATCTTTTTATTTATTGATATATTTATGATGTGTTTAATTGTATTATTTACATGTACAATGTACATGCTTGCTGTTCTTTGATTATCAGTACCTCCCAACAATTGACTGCACAAATTCAAAGAATGAACTGTCAGTTTAATTATAGCATTAATGAATAATGATTATATTTTTGAAAGCCTTCTTAAAGCAACAAGGTTTTTTGTGTCAACCATGTAAGTAACATCATGGGTATGTAAATCAGTTGTTTCAGTAGGTTAGAGAAGGTAAGAATCAGTAAATTACTGTTATGTCTGGCCTAACGGTCAGTAACCCTCTGATCATTGGTCATGTCGGCCACACCATGCTCGTTATAGGCCTATAATGATAAAATACATTGTATCTAAGCTTACAAAATAAAGAAATGAAAAAAACAAGGCGCTGTCTTGGAATGATTTTTTCTAGATTTCAGTATATTTTGAGGTCATTTACTTTGGCCCTTTCAGTGCAGTAGTTACCGGGATGGGCTTAAGTTTAGACGTACCTAGAATAACTAAAAACAATCAACGAACAAAGCAAATCATAGTCCAAAGACCAGTAATTAATGTGTAGAATCTAATGTTTATTTGTTTGTCAAAAGAATGTCATGGTTATCGCCTCAATTTGATAGAAACAGAGTCACTTCCAAACTTTGAGGTAGGCCTTTGAGGTAGGCCCATAGGCCCACTGGCCTATTTGGAATGAGAATGTCGTAAAATATCAGAATTTTTCTAAGTCTAGAAAACGTATGGTTTTCGTACGTAATTCATACGATTTTCATGCGTAAAATTAACGTATGAATTACGTACGTCAACACGTACGAAATTCGTACGAAAATCTACGTACGTTTCACGTACGTAAATTTTCGTACGAATTTCGTACGTGAAAACAGTAAATTGTTTGATTCTGGTGTTGTTCCTATTATGGATTATTGTTCAGGAGTTTGGGGCTACAAAGACTTTTCTAAATCTGAAGCAATACAAAACAGGGCAATACGATTTTTTCTAGGTGTGAATAGTTTTACCCCAAAACACGCTTTTAAAGGCGATATGGGATGGATTGATTCAAAAACTAGACGTCATATTGAAATACTCCGTCTTTGGAATAGACTTGTTTACATGGATGAAAACAGACTAACAAAGCAAGTGTTTGAAGTTGATAAACAAATTAACAAGAGAAATTGGAGTAATGAGGTTTTACAAATATTCACTAAATTGAATCTTACTCAAAATTTTGTAGAAAATTTACCTATTAACCTAGAAAATGCACAACGTCAACTGATGGAAATTTATAAAACCAACTGGAAAAATCAAGTAACTAACATGCCAAAATTAAGAACTTACAGAGAGTTTAAAACTACATTTGGTACTGAGGATTATGTGTATAAAATTTATGATAGAGGGTCATTTGTCTGTTCTTTCACAATTTAGGTTCGGTGTTTTACCATTAGCAATAGAGACAGGACGTTACAATGATATACCATTGGAATATAGAGTTTGTGAATTTTGTTCCTATCATGTTCTAGAAGATGAAAATCATTTTTTGTTCCATTGTAATACTTATAACGATTTACGTAATTTACTTTTAACTCGTGTTTTAGATCATTGTGTGGATTTTTATTTTTTATCATTACAAGAAAAATTTAAGTTGTTGATGTCCAAGGATTTAGTTAAATTTACCGCAGAATATTTGTTTAAAGCTTTCCATAGAAGAAGAAGTTTGTTGTTTAAATAATGTAAATATGTGATTGTAAATGTTTTAATATTGTAAATATGTGATTGTAAATGTTTTAATATTGTAGTTTCCAGAAAATTTGTTGTTAAAGTTACTTTTGAATTATTTTGATGACTTGTAAGCCCATATAGGGCTGGGTGTATATTTTTTACACATGTCAATAAAGAATTTGTCTGTCTGTCTGTCTGTCTGTCTGCCTAATAACTTGGCACACGGTGTATGGTATGATAATACACTTGGCTAAATACAAATTGTGGCATTATGTTCACTGTCCAGGATTTCATGTATTCTTTTGCCAGATACAATTACAAAAAAATACAAATAATTTTAAGTTCCTTACATAATGGGAGCCAAGCTTATTCAATAATTTACTGGTTTACTCATTAATTGCTTCCAAATTTCTTCATATTCAGTATTACCAATGTTATCAGACATTTTCCCTAATCTTACTCTTTTACGTATAGGAAAATAGCAAATAGTTGTAATGACAAATCTGACAAACTCATTGTTTCAAGGTAACCAATAACATTTTCTAAAACATTTTTAGATGAAGGTTAGTGAGGCGTGTCTCTAAGTAAACTGGGCTTGATTTATCCTCCAACAGATCTGAAACAACCTTATAACCTCATAAGATGAGTAAGTGAAGCTTTTAATAGTCTTTGATCACCAGAAGGTGTACTTGTAGCTGGTCCCCAATCCATAACATCAGAGGATTAGAACTAAGATGAGGCCGGATATTAACACTCCACTGACAGGGAAGCTCATTTCTATGTATTAAACAAGGTGGCTCAGTCCTCAGTTGGCCGGAGTTTTTCAGGAGCCCAGCATTACCTCAGACTGACCTGACCTGATTGTCAGTGCATCTCTGATTCGCTGAAAAGGTTGAGATAATGACCTCAAAGGGTTGCACCTATCACAAATACATGCATAATGACACTGTTGTCAGATTAAGGGCTGTTTCGGTGCTCATATTTGCAAATAAGAGGATTAGTTTGCATTCGTCCTCAAACAAGCTCCAGCAAATCTTGAAAATTAAGGTTGCCAATTCAAAAACTATGGTAATCAATAAACACAGAATAAAAAAATTATATTCCACACACAAATATTACAACCAAATTGAAGCCAATAAAATTTTGAACAGAAAACGAAATGCTCTTATGTCGCATCTACAAAAGACGGAGCCACTGTGCATGCTGGATTTGGCTGTCTGCTATTATGAAGGCCTCAAGAAAAAGCCATTTTGTGACAATTCAACAAGGTGTCATCCACTTCTTGCTTCACAAATTAATAGTATTACACTTACTTGACCTACCTTAAACAGTTGACAGTATAAAACGCTTTTAATAAGAGAGTAATAATCCTACTTTGCCTCCTGTTTACTGGAGCTGGCTGTTCCAAAACATGGTTTGCCTCCCTCTGAGCTTAATTTCCATGGGCTTCAAACATGGCATAAAGCCTTCAAATACCATAGTGTAATCCACTATTAGTTCTCTAAGTTAGTTGTGTCGAAGTCTGTGTGGCAAACTATCAACAGACCGCCTGAGAAATAAATCGATAAAAAAGGTCAAAACCCACACGACTGTGACAACTCCCTTCAGGTTTTAATTCGTATGACTTGTCACAAAAAAGCTCCGGAAAGATTAAGAGCAGTGCTCCATAAACAGTCTATAATAAGACTTCCAATAATATTATATTACGTTAAGCAAATGAATCCAGCCAAATAATGACAAGCCAAACAAGTATTAACCACATGCCATGGTTTCTCAGTTATTACTGTAAATAGGTTAACTTAATAGAGTAATTGTTCATTCTTGGCTTCAGCCTAGTTGTCACTTTACAACATCAATAGCCTGTGAATTAAACTACATGAAATTCGTTTTGCTGTTACTTGTCACTTTTACATAAATTTATAAAAGAAACATTTGCTATGATTTATGTGTATGTTTTTGTATTGAATCTTCTGACAAACTATCCAATCAATATGTGTGATTACCATTTTGCTGAAGTGAGGATGGCACTTCAGATAAGCTCCATAGGAGTAGGAGTTTTAGTTGAAAGACTCTGACAAGTTGCCTGTCGCTCCTGATCCAGATGAGATTACATGTAAATGTAGGTCTAAGGTGCAACGTTGCAAGACAAGTTGCCGACAAAGGAAAAATCATCAAAGTTTATTTCTGGTCATTAACACCAAATTATGAATGGTTGCTGCATAATTATTTGGCCAATCTGTTCAGTGCCAATCTCTAAATAGTGAGCGAGTCACAAGGTCGTACAATTTGCGTTACAATGCAGGACTCAACAAAAACCTCCTTTTCTCTCGAGATTTTTTGTGGCTAACAGCCTCATTCTGTAAGGAAGACACATTTTTTGCAGTTAATATGAAACAGAAGAAGCTAAGCCTTTTAATGATGTATAATAATTCGTGGCAAATAGGTACATGTGATCATAACATGAATGTTAAATTTCTCAAATTGTATGAAATCACAACATCTGATCATTTGTCTTCCTGGATTTCGCCAATCACTAACTGATTCCTGATCCATCGCTTTCTCCAAACTCTAATTTTGGAGCTTTCCATGGGTATTTGACTTTGATGATATATCTAAATATAGGTCTATGAACAATTAATTAAGTAAAGAAAAAAAATGGTAAGGTGCAGTGACTAGGCAATTCCAGAAGATTTTCAAAGCAAGCTATAGATATGAAGCTGACATAACAAGATAGGTAGCTCTCGTCGAGCCCAATTTAATGGTAAAAAATCAAGTCTGTATCTTTATTAAATTGCAAAAAGTAATCCTGCATTATGGTTATTTTTTAGGCCTGTATCGTATACCCTTGGTTTTTCTGCAATGACATAAAAACTTAATGCGACATGACTTCTGCTTTATATTATATTAAATATTTATGTTATGTTTTGTTGCATGATATCAATTTGATCCAATTATACCATACTGCAGCACACAATAGATATTTATCTCGAAAATTAAATGATATAGCCCATATGAGCCAATTCTCTGATAAATGATACGTGCATACAACGGAAACTGCACTCATGCTAGCATCCACATTAGGACAATACAGTGCACCAAAAAAGTTATGGGAAAAATTGGAATGGGTCAGTTTTTGTCCCTAATTTCTCAATAATCAATTTCCGAAGGCAATTATTGCACATCTACCCTTTCAATAGACATCTCATGAACAGATCTACCTGGTTACTTTTTTGTTTTAATCTGCAAACCGGGTATGCCAGGTGATTCTTGGTTGCAACTGCAAATTTCGACCTCAAAAAAGTTATGGGAAAAATTTGATTTCTTCAGAAATAACAACTTAAAAATGATTTCTCTTATACAGGTGACATCAGTAATATGTTATCAGAGTATATTGGTCAAATCGAGCATTGTTTAAACTTGAAAGATGTTAATAACAATGGTTTCTAGTCATTTTTAATGGATATTAATTATTTTGAAATGAAATACCATTTAAATTAAGTATGTTCTAAAAAATATATCCTGTAGCCTACTCAATGCTCTGGTATTGTTGAAATAAAATATGTTAGCCAAATGATTATTGAGCGTGTATAAGTTGTGTCTGTAAAGTGAAGATGAGCAGTCCCCTGAATGATGAACATCTTGAGGCAAGATAATAGCTAACGGCATAATATAGGCTTTATAAATGATCTTCATTTACCTTATTTTACTTGGTATAGCATCTTAATTGGTTGTCATCACGTCTCAGTGCCTTTATATAATGTTTCAAAAGTTTCCAAAAGGATGAGGTAGTAAAAATGAATGATTGAGGTATCTGTTGCAAACTAGTGGAATATGGGACAAACAATCAACATGCTATAAAAGCCAAAGTTAATTTTTCTGTATCATTCCAATTGATACAATTTGATGGATGGTGAGTGAAATTCATCTTTGAACCTTGTGAACTTGTGATTTGTGCGTGATATGACCATGGATATGGAAAAATGCATTGGAAGCATTTGACCACTTTTGCAGCATGGGAGTGTGAATAATTTGGGCGTGTATAAAGTGGTAGGTGCTGTGATTTTTGTCATTCAAACTACCTGGACAACCTCTTCACTTACAAAAGTAACATTTTAGTGCAGTTTCACCACAAACAATACTATATTGCTGAAAATTCCTGACGCTGAATATCAGCACCAACATATCTGTTGACATAAACTTTGAATTAACTTCTGTCCTGGCTTACAAAAATGCATTTTTGTAAATGAAAACAGAAGCCCCCACCAATAAATGTTGAAATAAATGCTGTGTCAACAGATTTCCGCAATTAAATTGGCATTTCGATGGGCAAATATCAATTTGAGAATTATTTGTAATAACATACTTTATATCATTAAAAATACATATTTCTTGAAAATGTAACCACAGGATCTTCATCAAAATGGGCCCACAGTCAATTCTCTACTTATAGAAACTAACATGATAACCACAAAGCAATAATTCATACTTATATTTCAGTATTTGACCTTTTCATGAAAAATTCCCACAACTTTTTTGAAGGCAAAAAATGGTGCTCGCACCAAGATTCACTGGCATATCCATATAATAGCATAAAACCATGAAATTATTATCCAGACCTGTTCGGGAGAAGTGTATTGAAAGGATAGAACATCAATAATTATCACAGGAAATGCCATTCTACAAAATTGGAGGCAAAAAGGGGGATCACTGCTTTTTTCCCATAACTTTTTTGGTGCACTGTATGAGTGTCTCCTGGCCTTGCATTTCGCATAATATTCCAATTTTATTGTATAATATACTCCGGTCAAATAAATGCCCCTCTACCCTACTATTCTACTCATGTACATCGTACGTTTAATTGTATTATCACTGAGCTTCATGTGAAACTAAATAGAGGAATACTGTACATACTAACCCTACTAAAGAAAACTATAATTAGCAAATTCTATAATCCAAGAAGAGCACAGACGCACTGAAATACATGTCCTTTATTTCACTTCTACCTTTTGAAATCACTGCCTAGCTATTCAATATGCGAGAACAAAGATGGATCACATTGGAGCAGACAACAGAGCTTCACATTTCATTCCCCTGGGAGCATCGGTCATTCATTCATGACATCTGAGCCGCCTTTTAATGAAATTGAATGACCCCCATATTGATTAGTGGAGAGAGACCTACAGATGTAATCTGACTTGTTGAGTCTATTCTTGGCTAACCTGAAACACCTCAAGGGTCACTTGGAAACTAAAAATAGCTCCATTGCTACCATTGCAACAGGCATACAATGATACATGTAAAAGGTTCCTTTTCTGGCCCTGTTTGGGGGAAATCCTGTTCGCTGGTCAGCCATTTTTCAGGACAAGTAGAGTGTCTACTCAGTTACTAGTACTCTAAGGGCATTCATTTGTCCAGACGCTCTTCGACTTGTTATGGTGACATCTAAATTTGGCTTTACACCACTTGCACATTAAGGGGGCACTCTATAATTTAAAAGCAGGTGCTTAGCATTTGTCTCATTCCAGAAATTTGTTTAGTTTACAGAAACGTTGGAGTCAGACGCTACACGGTGTAACTCATTTTGAGTGTACAACACCCTCAATTATCTAATTTTAAACATCGATAAGATCGTTGATACACAAGAGCATTTTTTTACTCCAAGTCATCTGTAGTGAATAAGTGATAGGCCTTCTTGCAAATGCTTTGAAAATCACACTTTTCGGACCAGTAGATACTCTGATCCGAGTTTCAATTTATTAGACAGTGGCATTTTTGCAATTGTAGGCCCTGAATACTTTTTGGGCTATGATGATGTTGGTGATTCTGTCATAAATTTTAACCCATCTTTATTTCATCTAGTTATAGCGTCGGATAATGATCCTTGAGTCAGACACCTAAATTCCAGACATTTTAAAAAGTGATATATGTGGCCAGACTTAAGGGTTACATGTTATATCAAGCAGGGTAACAAAAAATTAGAGGGGTAACCTTGAGTCGGACAGTTACAAGGCGTTGAATGTACATTTACTTAAGATCCTTCAAATACTTTTTAGAGGCCATATTAGAGCACAAAATTCATCAAGCTCGGTACTTACCATGTGCTTTAAAATCAGATGTCAAATCAATATACCATATACCTGAAAAAGATCCATCAAACTGATGAAATTTTACTGAATTGCACAATTCCTGACTAAACAAAAAATTGAAAAAAAAAGAAGATTTTTTGCCCATTTTCAGAGTCATGAAGGACACACTATACAGCTTTATGTTATTGTATATCAATGAAGTGGATTTTTGAAATAATGGACGAAGCATTAAAAGCTTGCTATTCGTACCAAATACTGTGCTAGAAGGATAATGAATTGGGTAATTTAAGCCTGTCTAAAATGTCCGACTCAAGGAGACATTTCTAAAATGTCCAACTCAAAGAAAATTACCCTATAAAAGACTCTGTGGAGCTCAAAATTATTTGTCAGATATTTTTGCATAAAATGATGTCAAAAACATTCAAAACTTCTTATGGTTATGGGCAAAATTCACATGAAAAAATGTTCAACTCCAACACACCTCAATTTGTAAAAATAAAAATCATGCAAAAGCTTTTGAAGATGGGTTGTGGCATGGGAATATGTACCGATTCTGGCCACCACAGGGCGTAAAATAAATTCTCTGGTAATGTTCAATATTAAACACCAGTTCAAAGAGGATAATCCTATATGTTAAGATACGTAGGCCTACCTGCTCCCATTGTGAAGTACTACAAAATCTTTTATCTACCTCTATCAAGCTCTATCCCATCTGTGTTTATCCTGTAATAGGGGCCGACCAGAAGTAAGGCGTGGGACTCTGGATTTTACCCCTGGGACGAACATTCTTTTTGTTTGCGATGCACTGATCAACAATTTTATTTCACATCTGGACGAGCGACAAGTATAACATTAAGCTACCCTCGCTACTAGGGTGGCCTAAAAATGTACAGGAAAATTTTTTTTTCTGAAATTCACATCGCATACCCCCTCATTTTAGGAGAAATGGTGAAAAAAGCACCTTGTTAAAATTTCATGAAAATCAGTCAAGTCTAAGTGGTCTCTCAAGGCCCCTCAATTCTCACGAAAAAGAAACATTTCAACCATTTTCGCCAATACGCGGTTAGCCAAAACTTTGTGAATTTTTAATGAACAACATTCTAATTGCCATGGTTGGAAAGGTATCAAAATTAGCTTCAATTTGCATACCAACATCAATGGTCTAGGATGATATCTTGGCTCCCATGGACTCTTCAGCTGACAGTGCTAATGTGCGAAAGTGTTTACTGAATGATCAAACCTGTTCAAGAAAATATTTCCATTAAATTTCACTGTCAATTAACATCTTCTTATTCTCCAAAAGGCAGGATGACCCGATAAAACATAAAACTTTTTTTTTTACCATGGAGAAACCCGCTTTATGAGCTGTAAAGTTTTAAAGAAGCTCTGGGTATATTTAACTGCTGTTCTTGTGTGTGATTGTCGGTAAAGTGTTTCTTACCTGTTATTGACCATTTTTGACCAATTTCCAGGTGATTTTAGAGCAATAACTTGCAATTTAATTACCTGCTATCTTCAACATCGTTTTTGGCTCCAATCCACATTGTTTTGACCTCGATTTTCGCTCATTTTTACCTTCGTTTTTGCCTCTGAAAAGCTATTTAACTGTCATATTTTCTATTTCCAGCACTTATTTATCATTCCACAACACTTGACAGCATTAGATTTCGGGAATTTAAGTTTTAAGAGCTCAACATACTGCAAATACACTGCCAATACACATCAAACAACTCAGCTCTCCAACACCAGCCGAGCACACAGCTTTCTCTCAACACCAATAATTTTATTATACTGTGTGTAAATATTATTATACTGTATCTAAATATTGTTTTGTACTATCATCAGCCCACTGTTTACTAACAATATTATATTATTGATGTAATTTCAGATTTGAAAAATTGAATTTGAATAAAATTTAATTTCAAGGATCTTTTATTTAACTACTTTGCTTGTGTTTCTTGAACCTTCTCTGTCTGGTTGCCTGTTTGCTTACTTGTGTTGCTTAACGTAACACTTGTGGGCCCCACTTACCTACCTTGATTACATGCTTGCTTGTGTTGCTTAAACGTAGCACTTGTGGGCCTCGCTCACTGACTCGAATACTTGCTTGCTTGTGTTGCTTCAACGTAGCACTTGTGGGCCTCGCTTACCTTACTCGATTACTTGCTTACTTGTGTTGCTTAAACGTAACACTTGTGGGCCTCGCTTACCTACCTCGATTACTTGCTTGCTTGTGTTGCTTAAACGTAGCACTTGTGGGCCTCGCTCACTGACTCGATTACTTGCTTGCTTGTGTTACTTAAACGTAGCACTTGTGGGCCTCGCTCACTGACTCGATCACTTGCTTGCTTGTGTTACTTAAACGTAGCACTAGTGGGCCTCGCTTACTGACTCGATTACTTGCTTGCTTGTGTTGCTTAAACGTAGCACTTGTGGGCCTCGCTCACTGACTCGATTACCTGCTTGCTTGTGTTACTTATACGTAGCACTTGTTGGCCTCGCTCACTGACTCGATTACTTGCATGCTTGTGCTGCTTAAACGTAGCACTTGTGGGCCTCGCTCACTGACTCGATTACTTGCTTGCTTGTGTTACTTAAACGTAGCACTTGTGGGCCTCGCTCACTGACTCGATCACTTGCTTGCTTGTGTTACTTAAACGTAGCACTTGTGGGCCTCGCTTACTGACTCGATTACTTGCTTGCTTGTGTTGCTTAAACGTAGCACTTGTGGGCCTCGCTCACTGACTCGATTACCTGCTTGCTTGTGTTACTTATACGTAGCACTTGTTGGCCTCGCTCACTGACTCGATTACTTGCTTGCTTGTGTTGCTTAAACGTAGCACTTGTGGGCCTCGCTTACCTATCTCGATTACTTGCTTGCTTGTGTTGCTTAAACGTAGCACTTGTGGGCCTCGCTCACTGACTCGATTACCTGCTTGCTTGTGTTACTTATACGTAGCACTTGTTGGCCTTGCTCACTGACTCGATTACTTGCTTGCTTGTGTTGCTTAAACGTAGCACTTGTGGGCCTCGCTTACCTATCTCGATTACTTGCTTGCTTGTGTTGCTTAAACGTAGCACTTGTGGGCCTCGCTCACTGACTCGATTACCTGCTTGCTTGTGTTACTTATACGTAGCACTTGTTGGCCTCGCTCACTGACTCGATTACTTGCTTGCTTGTGTTGCTTAAACGTAGCACTTGTGGGCCTCGCTTACCTATCTCGATTACTTGCTTGCTGTGTTGCTTAAACGTAGCATTTGTGGACCTCGTTCACTGATTCAATTACTTGCTTGCTTGTGTTGCTTAAACGCAGCACTTGTGGGTCATACCTACATCAATTACTTGGCTTCTAGTATTGCTTAAACGTAGCAATATGTCTGGACACGCTAAGCTATACTCAGATGTTGTACGCATTGGTTTGACTGAATCTAGAAACCTGCATAATTTCACTTCCTCTGATTTAGCAAATAAGAACTGCCGCTTAAACAAAAGCACTTGCTCTGATAATGTCAAGAAGAACCCCAAAAACCTGGCAAATCGCAATAAATTGAAGGCTTGTGTATGGAATGCTCAAAGTTTGAGGCAAAAGACTGAGTCTGTGAAAGATTTCAGAGATGAGTTTGATCTTGACATATTTCTGTTCACTGAAACTTGGTTGAAAACAAATGACCAAGTTGAAATTGGGGAACTGGAAAGAAATGGAGATTTTTTCTATTTGAGTGCACCTCGTGAATCCAGGCCTGGGGGAGGTGTAGGTTGCATCGTGAGAACTGGCATAAAAGCATTCAAGAAAGAAAGCATTAAAACAAAAACCTTTGAGCATATGGAAATTGAGTTGCAAATCAATGGCAGAACTGTCACTATTTTACTTGTGTACAGGCCTGAACCTTCAAACAAAAATAAATACAGCTTATCAGAATTTTACAGTGAATTTACAAATTTTCTATCCCACTTTCAAACATACCACCATGAAACGGTTGTTACCGGGGATTTTAACTTTCACTTGAACAAACCAAATGATGCCAAAGTTATCAAATTCAACAACATTCTTGAAATGTTTGACCTCATACAACATGTACCATCACCAACACACAAAGATGGAAATATTCTCGATCTTGTTATAACAAACGCAACTACATCTCTGACAGACTGTGTTGTCAGTGATCTCCTTTGGGACCACAACTGTGTGCTTTTCAATATTAAAATTGACAAAGGCAAAAATCCTCAGAAAGAAATCTCCTTCCGCAAAACTCGGAACATAAATTTACGTGAATTCAAAAAGGACATTAAGCAACATCTCTCACAAAAAGTGCAACATCACAATCGGTCTATCCACCTAAGTAACCTGGTGGCACTCTACAACTCAACTGAAGAAGTTTTTGATAAACATGCCCCAGTGAAAACTAGACTGGTGACTTTACGCAAACCCAATCCATTCAGAAATCAAGAGATCAAACCCCTCAAAGCAGCAAAGAGAAAAGCAGAGCGATTATGGCGGCGAACTGGTCTTCAAAAAGACTGGGATAACTTTAAAGAAAAACGAAATGCATTTAATGAAATACTCTGTCAACTTAAGTCCCAAGATCTTAAGTCAAAGATTCAAGCTACAAAGGGAAACTCGAAAGCAATGTTTAAAGTTCTCAATTCCAGCCTTAACAGATATCAAGACTTGCCTCTACCCAATCACACTAATGAAAAAGACCTGGCAAATGAATTCAATGACTACTTTGATGAAAAGATCAAAATGATAAGGTCAAAATTGGACTCCTATTCAAACACAACAACTGATGCAAAAGTGAACCCCTCTAATAAGCTTGGTCAGTTTAAAGCATTATCACAAGAGGAAGTTAAGAAACTTGTAACTGACATGCCAGTGAAACATTGTCAACTTGATCCCATACCCACATGGCTGTTGCTTGAATCCATTGATGAAATGCTTCCAGTTATGACAAAAATTGTCAATATGTCGTTGACACTTGGAGAAATGCCTCCTGCTTTGAAGCATGCACTTGTAAAACCGCTTTTGAAGAAGTCCGGTCTTGAACTTACCAAAAAAAATTATCGACCGGTCTCTAACCTATCATTTCTAGGCAAGCTAATTGAAAGCGCTATAATCAAACAGTATGTTGATCATCTCTCGCAAAACAAACTTGATGATGAAAGGCAATCAGCCTACAAGCAGTTTCATAGTACAGAAACTCTATTAACAAAAATCCACAATGACATAATGCTTAATTTGAGCAACGGAGAGGTGACAATGCTGGTCTTGCTGGACTTGTCAGCTGCATTTGACACAATTGATCATGACATTCTGCTAGATAGGCTGCAAAGCAGATATGGTGTGCATAGCTCAGCCCTGAAATGGTTCAAATCTTATATTTCTGAGCGATCACAGTCTGTAACGATAAATGACACAACTTCAAAGAAACTTCCACTCAAGTTCGGGGTGCCACAAGGTTCAAAACTTGGTCCAATCTTGTTCAACTCATATATCGCTCCAGTAAGTGAGGTTGCACAAAGAAACCAAGTGAATGATCAAAAGTATGCGGATGATGAACAACTTATTCTTTCTTTCAAGCCAACCTTTCTGCACCAAGAGCAAGCCGTACGGAAAATGGAAAAATGTATTGCAGAGATAAGGGACTTCTTGCACAACAACAAGTTGTGTAATAATGGTGACAAAACTGAGCTTCTGCTGATTGGTGCTGCTGGTCATTTGAAGAAACTGCAAGTATCTTCAATCAATGTCGATAATGTCGAAATCAAAACTGCAGACCATGTCAGAAATTTAGGAGTGCTGTTCGACAAAAATATGACAATGGAAAGACAAATCAACAAGATGTGTCGTAATGCTTTCTTCAATTTGAGAAACATTTCGAAACTTCGAAAGAACCTAGACAAAGAGACTGTTAAAACAGCTGTGAATGCTCTTGTCACCCCGCACTTAGACTACGGAAATGGACTCTTGTATGGCACAAGCAGTGGCTTGTTAAATAAGCTTCAAGTTGCCCAAAACTCAGCTGTTCGATTGATTGAGAAATTACAAAGACATGACAGTGTAAGTCATAGTAGAAAGCAACTGCACTGGCTACCAATTCCAGCGAGAATCCAGTTTAAACTGATGATGATCACATGGAAGGCAATGAACTCTCAAGCTCCATTGTACATTCAAGAACTTATTAAAGCCAAACCCCTACAAAACCACAATCTCAGAAGCAACCATAGACACCTGCTAGCAGAACCAATCCCATGCAACAAAAATAAGTTTGAGGACAGAGCTTTCTCATTTGCAGCCCCAAAACTCTGGAATAGTTTGCCTGAAAAATTGAGAACAGTAAACACTTTGGAAAACTTCAAGAAGAATCTTAAGACTTACTTGTTTGAAAAATTCTACCCCTGAGCTCATTTGAGCAGCGCTAATGAGCAGTTAACTGGAATTAGCGCTATATTAAGTTATTATTATTATTATTATTATTATAATGTTAGATTTTGTCAAAAGTGCTGAAAACATCGGAGAGTGGCTGTTGCATTTCATAGTTTAACTTCATAAGAGTTAAATATAGGACAACATAATTTATATCATGTGAAACATAAGAATATTGTCTTTCAAGTGGTACCCATCATGGTGCCCTGTAATAAATTTGGATGAAGATATGAATTTGAAATACTACAATTCCCCCCTGCTATTTTATGAGTTTGCGACACACTTCAACATAAAATTTCATCACTCATAAACCGGGCATTCCCATGGTCAAAAATTTTTTTTTTTAATATTTTGTCATTCTGGAACTAGGAAAATAAGAATCACAGCAATTTACAGCGAAAAAAAATAAAAGACTGGCTTTTATCAGGATCGGTCGTTCAGCAACAATTTCATTCACGAAAAGTGTAAACTGAAGAGACCATGGGAGTTGAGATATTATCTTAGACCAATAATGTTGGTATGCAAATTGAAGCTCTTTTTGAGCCCTATCCAACCATGGCATTGAAAATGTAGTACTGTACAAATTGACTAAGTTATGAGGAACCGCGAATTTGCGAAAATGGTTGAAATTATCCTTTTTGCTAAGAATGGAGGGGCCTTGAGAGACCACTAAGACTTGACCGATTTTCTTGAAATTTTTACAGGGTGCTTTTTTCACAATTTCTCCTAAAATGAGGGGGTGTGCGAATAGAAAATCAAAAATTTTGTTTTTTGGGCCACCCTACTCGCTACAGGTGGGAACAAACACTTCTATTTCATGTGCTGAACAAATTAATTTTTACAGTGTCCAGTGGGAAAAAAACTTTTTATTTCATCACAATCCACAGTCCCCTCCAAAACGATCATCTGGTCGCCCCCTGATCGCTTAATTTGCCTCAAAAATAAATACCTTCAATTTAATTTTTTTAAATTTCCGGCTATTCTCTTCTGCTTTTAATTGCAAGCAAAAAAACCAAATTCTGTAAACTTGCCATTTCGAACAATGACCATCTTACACATGAAAAATTTAAATAGCAAAGGAATCATTGAATGCGCTGCCTTGACATTATCTGACACATTGTTTTCATTGCAATTTTTGGCCATTTTTATTAAGATTTTTTTTTTTTCAGACATATAAATGGAAATCATACATGAAAGGAGCCTAGAAAGTTGAAAAATAACGTAAAAGCACTTTAAGAGATGCTTCAGTTGTAGCTTTTATTCCTATTCCAAGTGGCACACAAGATCAAAGCAACATTTCTACTCTGTGTTGGGCAGAAATGACCAAGAAGGAAATTTCATAAATCCATGTCAAATATGACAAATGAAAATAAAAAAAGCGTAATTTTCTGTTAAGAGTTTACTTAGTTGGGTGGGAATTTCCTGTAAGGTAGGGTAACCAATCCAAATCTCTAGCATTCTGGACTGTAATTTATTCAAGAAGACAGGTCCTTGAGATACAAACTAAGATGTAACTAAAGAAAGACACGCGTGTAGCATTCTAGTTCTTCTGAATATTTCATAAAACAACTTAGAAATCACAAAAGGAATTGGAAATGTTTTGCGGAGAATGTCAGTGATAAGGAAAATACAGTGTCATTGAATCTAAAGAGCAATTAGTCTAATTAAATAATGCCTCAAAAGCAATTGCCTGGTATTTCATTTTTATTAATTTCAGGCTTTTATTTTCTTTCATTATATAAATGCAAGCAAAAACTGAAATGTCATGTTCATGTATTTACCATTTCAAACAGCATCCATCCTTATTTGTCAAAAAAATTGAAATTGTCAAAGAATCATTACATGAGCTACTTTTACATAATATGAAAGATTGTTTTCATTGCATGTTTTACAGTTTTTGCCTTTTAAAAATTAATCAGACATATGGAAGTTATATCAGCTAAGAACCAAGTATGTAGCAAAGGCATTAAGAATTTGAGGCATTTCCATATGTCCTGTGCAAAATTCTGTAATACTCCCAAGTTAGTTTTTTTATTGATCTATAGTTGTTTTTAAAACCTTCTCATCCTCTTTATTATTAGTTCAATTGCAGCTTCCATGCATGTCTTACCCTCTAATCTCAAGTGACTCACAACATTAAACAATATGGCAAAAAGTATTATTATGTGGCCACAACATGAACATAACATTTAGATTGTTTCACAAAGTTATGACAACATTGCCACAAAGTTGCATGCTAATGTCATATCTAGATGATATAGGTGTACAGCGCACAAACTTTTGGGGGAGAGGCAGGCAATATAAAGTTTTACCTGAATTTCAAGATCCAGATTTAACACAATTTCAAATGAAAAATCTCAGAAATCACAAAAGCAATCTCCGAGGAGAACTTCAGCAATTATTCAAATCTTCTCATCATGTCTAAAGAGCAATTAGTTAAATGAAATAATGCCATCAAACACAGAAAAAAACAGCTTCCCAACAAACACAATTACGTTTAAATTACGTTTATAAACGGTCGAAAATCCGTTGAAAAACCGTTTTTTCATTACGTTTAAATAATGTTAAATTGGATGGTCCAAAAAACATGATTTTAACGTTTAACAAAAACGGTTAGAATAATGTCATGCCGATATTTCCAAAAACTGTTTCCAATTGCGTCAAATAAACAGCAAAATTACGTTTGGTTTTAACGGTTTTCCAAAAACGTTTTTTTTACGTTATTTTGATGTTTTGTCCCATGGTTATAATTTATCATTTATTTTCTGTTTATATAACATTTTTAATTCACTCTTTTGGCAAACATTTATTCAACGCGTCAGAAAGATGTTTTTAGAATGTTTGCCAATGCATGCTTTTATAACGTTATTTGAAGAATGGTTATTTTACGTTATGAGAAAACCGTTATTTGAAGTATCTGGAAAATGTTTTCATTACGTAATGGAGAAAGCGTTATTTTTACGTTTTGAGGAAACATTTTTTCAACATTTTTGGGAAACGTTTTTATTACGTTGTGGGGAAAACCATTTTTCAACAGTTGTATTTCAAGATTGGAGGAGGAATGCCTTTATTATGGTGGGGGTGTCGTGGTGGCGCTGTATGCATTTGATTTGTTGTTTGTATCTTTCTTTTTATTGCATCTAAAGGATCCTGTGTCACTGCTGGCCTCATCATGTTCTTCCACTGCAAAGAAAGTATTTGTGATCAGTAAATTGTTATTCACTAGTTACATGATAAATACAAAAAGTCAATATGTGAATAAGTTATAAATCTCATAGAAATAAGGGTATAAGCCAAACAATAAAACAAACCAGCAGAGATTTAGAGAAGGCAGGTAAATAAGAAAGGAAGACAACATCATTGAAGGAAAGAGAAACAAAAATACAAATGGGAACTAGAGTATTCAGTATTTTAATGTAAAAAAACTGTTCAAATACCCATATTTTTAGTATATTTTCATTTGTAAACTCCCCCCCCCCGCCAATCTGACATTTTCTGGATCCACCCCTGGGGAAGATAGGAAGGACAGGATGTGATAGAAAACATAAGACTGGAAGGATAAGGTAGATGTGCCAGATGGGAAAGATAGAATAGATAAGCTGCATTGCAAGGACAAAGTAGATTAGTCAGAAAGGAGAATAAGGTGGAAAGTATAATATATTAAAAAGATATGACAGGAAGGAAAATATAGATAAGTTATATAAAATTGATGAGATGAATTAGATCAGATAGACATTATAAATTTGATAGGTTTGATGGACCTATTGATGGATAGACAGATAGAAAGATATATAGAATGATAGAGAAAAAGATAGAAAGATAGAAAGATAGATGGATAGATAGATAGATAGATAGATAGATAGATAGACAGATAGATAGATAGATAGATAGATAGATAGATAGATAGATAGATAGATAGATAGATAGATAGATAGATAGATCTATATAAAACTTATGCTAGGAGGTTAGGCCTAATTAAGGGAAAACTGTTTTTTAGATAGATAGATAGATAGATAGATAGATAGATAGATAGATAGATAGATAGATAGATAGATAGATAGATAGATAAGATAGATAGATAGATAGATAGATAGACTTTGCTTTTGTTTAGCATAAGCAAGATTATAATACCAGTAATACCTGGAGGCTGCAGCCAAGAATTCCTCAAGTTATTGTGTATCTGCAGAAAAATCCTGGAAGAAAAAGTGAAGTTATACAATTGGTGTTCTTTACATATTTCAAAATATTACCACCCAAATAATGTAATGCATGTTTCTTAATTGATAAGAAATATTGAAAAACTCACCTATGATTCTTCAGCATGATGTTGCCTGGACAAAATCTGGACACTTCTAATTCTATCTACTCTATAGCATGTGCATTCAGCCATGGAGGTTGTAAAATTGAGTTTCATGCATAAATTATAGGGGGTAATTTGGGGGTAATTAGCCACTCTGGAAATGTAATTCGACTATGCTTTACAATGAGCAAATTATATTGCAAAATAAATTCTTGTATATTTATATCTGTGTATTTGAATCTTAAATTAGCATTGCATTTCATTAATAGAGTTTGCAAGAAGAAACTTAAATGTTGGATTATTATTTGGAATATGCCACAATATAGTTATAATTATAGCATGCCTATATTATGATATTGTGTTACATGTAGATCTATACAATTTACAAATTTGACCTGTCTACTTAACTATCTAGTTATCTATTTAGTTATCTATTTATCTATCTTGTTATCTATTTAGTTACCTGTCTTGCTATCTATCTAGTTATCTATTTAGTAATCTAGTCATCTAGTTGTTTAGTTATCTATTCTTCTGTCTAGTTATCTATTTAGTTGTCTATCTAGCTGCCTAACTAGTTAAATGTAGATCCATAAAATTTACAAATAGGACCTATCTACTTGTCTGCCTATTTATTAAGTTATCTAGTAATCTGTCTTGTTAACTTATCCATTTTAAAGTGATCTATCTAATGATCCATCAAGTTATCTATCTATCTATATATCTATCTATCTATCTATCTAAATATCTATCTATCTAAGCATCTATCTATCTATCTAAGCATCTATCTATCCATATACCCATCTATCCATCCATCTATCTATCTATCTATCTATCTATCTATCTGTCTATCTGTCTGTCTGTTTATCTATCTATCTACCTGTTTATCTGTCTATTGTTAGTTTGTTAAACAGTTAGTTTGATGGTTAGATTATTAGGAAGTTATAAATGGATCAAAACAACAAAATCAAGTTGTACTTCAGCCAATGACAATAGATGCATAGATGCATAGATCTGTTTTCCGTATACAAGATTAGAAACACATACTGGGGCACCAAGTTGTTTTTACCTTCAGCGAATGAAGTTCGAAGAAGGTATTGTAATCACTTGGGTAAAAATGCTGTCCGTCCGCCAGGCGGGCGGGCGGGCGGGCGGGTGGGCGGTCGGGCGGCGGGCGGATAGATCGTTTCCGGCCCGGCACTCGGCCTCTATTGAATGTATAGGGATGAAATTTGGTACACATCTAGCCTGTATGGTCTAGTTGTGCCTTTTGATGGTCTGATGAATAGATCTTAAATACTTTTTGAAATAATTAACAAAATATAAAAATAATTTTTTTTTCGTTTCCGGGCCAAGGCTCGGTCACTATTGCATGTGCATGGATGAAATTTGGTACAAACGTGGCCTATATGGTCTAGTTGTGCCTTTTGATGGTCTCATTGACAGATATTCAATACTTTATGAAAAAATGAGAAAAGATATAAAAACATATTTTTTTTGTTTTTTGGGCTAAGACTCGCTCACTATTGCATGTACATGGATAAACTTTGGTACACATATGGTCAATATGGTCTAGTTGTGCCTTTTGAAAGGTCTGATGGAAAATATTATATACTTTTTCAAATATTGAAAAAAACATAAAAATTATTATTTTTGTTTCTGGCCCAATATCCGGTCACTATTCCATATACATGGATGAAGTTTGGTACACATATGGCTTGTATGGTCTAGTTGTACCTTTTCATGGTCTGACAGATGGCTATTCTATAGATTTTGTAATATTGAGAAAAAATATTTAAAAGAATTTTTTTTATATCAGAGCCATATAGATTATTAGGAAGTTATAAATGGATCAAATACAGTAATGCATTTTTCTAAACAAACCACCTATGCAATTAATTTAGCAGTGCTTTTTGATGCGTATAACACTTTATGAAACATTGGAAAAAGAGAGATAATGGAAGGCCACTACTCGACCGCTATTGCATACCTATAAGCAATTTCGTAAACACACCAATTTTATGATATTATTGTAATCTTCTAAAGGTGTTATTCGCTTAAGGTTTGCTGCTGCGCAGCCTATGTTTTATTTTGTAGAATTTAATGCAGTTACTTATATAATTATTATGTACACTGTACATACACAAATATATATATATATATTTCTATCATTTGTTTTTCAAATGTCAGCACAATTTCAAAATGATATATCTATCCATCTATCTATCTATCTATCTATCTATCTATCTATCTATCTATCTATCTATCTATCTAATCTATCTAATCTATCTTTCATCTTCCTTCAGAATTCTAGGGCGCATGATATTGCATTGCCATTTTAACATGTGAAAGATTGGACGGACCTGAGAGGGAACACCATGTGTTGTGTGCTGCTGCAGCCACAAGAGACAAAATGTTGTGCTTTTCAAATTTAGTAAAAAATTCACAGCACAGCAATGGAGGTAGAGAGGAAGATGATTTTTTGTGCAAAAGATGCGCATATTTACAGGCTAACTGGATATAAGCTTTCTATCCTGGTTGTGTTATTTTTTTCTTCATAATAAAGCATTAAGTGGCCGAAAAACGGCATTTTTTCCGATTATTTAGTGCCTTTTTTTGCTTAGAGGTCTAAAGTTTGCTATAAATTTTGGGGAAAACGATTTTACCAACACCCATCATCAAGTATATCGTATGTAGATTCCAAAAGTGTGAAACATTAGTTTGTGGGTGAAATAGTTGTTGATTGATGACGAGATACATTTTAACATGCAAGTCAAAAGAAACACAACTCGCCCTCATGCAATATTAGTCACCTTAGTGCTATAAAAACTGTATATATATAGGCCTATATGTGCTGTGCGATAACAGTATAATATAACATAATAATTTGGATTAACATTCTATGATTATATCACTTAAATATTGATTCAATATTTTGAAATTGGATTTTATATTGAGGTACAAGAAACAGTGAATTTGTATTTTCATAGATCTAGGCATATACACAGCCATTCTGTCATAAGTATAACCCAAAACTTCAAAGTTTTCTTTCACAATCGTTGTGCAATGTTTGATATTATGCCAATTTCATGTAAAATTCTATTGCAGTTTTAAGATTATGAATTGATACATAATTAAGTATAGCATACACTTCCAATAAACGAAAAATTAATCTAATTGCCTTCATTTTAAAACTCCAGGAGAGCCTCAATTGCTTGCTTTACTGAGTCTATACTTTAGCCTTCAGCAAGAAAGGAAACATGGGTTTTTCATAGCATTAAAAACAATTTATTTTATGATATCCTCAGGTATTCAACCGCACACATTTTGCCTGAATCAGTCCTTTTGACATTTGCTGTATACACTTTCCATATATTTACAATGTAAGAATAATGTATTTTCAATGTTGCAGAATTACGTTTTTAGATAACGTATTTTTAACGTTTTCATTGTACATATTAGAAACGTTAAACAATGAAGTTAAAAGTTTGACATTGTCATTCAGTTTCAATGACACTTTTCAATATGTTCTAAAAAAAGTCTTGGAAAAATGTTTCTGTGACCATGACGTCAAATGTACAAGCTTCATTAATCTTTTTACATATTTTCGCGACATTGGAATGATGTTTTTTCCACGTTAAAGAAAAACGTTTTCAAAAGGCATATTTCTAACATTTTCTTGAAACAGTTTAGAAACATTAAAAAATGGAGTTAGCAGGTTGATGTTGTCGGTCAGCTCAGAAATTCTGTTGAAAAACGTTTTATTTCAACATTTTGAAACGGATTATAGATAACGTTTTAAAGATGCTTTCAAGTTTATGTTCAGAAACACTTTTGAAATAAGCATTTTTTCAACGCTAAAGCCAGATGTTAAATCGACATTAGAACTTTACCAATATTCATAATGTCAGAATACTGTATTTTATGCCTTACAGAAACTCATTTTCTGGTAACGTATTTTCAACATCTTCATTAAACGTTTTTTCCACGTTAAAGAAATACGTTTTCAAAAAACATATTTCTAACATTTTCTTGAAACATTTTGTCAATGCTAAAGTCAGATGTTAAATAGACATTAGAACTTTATCAACATTCATAATGTCAGAATAACGTATTTTATGCATTACAGAAACTTATTTTCAGGAAACGTATTTTCAGCATTTTCATAAAACGTTTTTTCCCCGTTAAAGAAATACGTTTTCAAAAAACATATTTCTAACATTTTTAAAAAACATTTTTTCAATGCTAAAGTCAAATGTTTTATCGACATTAAAACTTTACCCACATTCATTATGTCAGAATAATGTATTTTATGCATTACAGCAACATATTTTCAGGTAACACATTTTCAACATTTTCATTAAACGTTTCAAATATGTTAAACTGTAACGGTTGGAATGAAACGTTTTCCATTAACGTTAAAATTTGGTTAAAAAAACGTTATCAAATAACGGTTTGAGCACCGACTGCTATAAAACCGTTGAAAAACCGTTTGTGTTTGCTGGGTTTAGTAGGCTTAAGATGGTCTATGTCCTTCTTCCATTATTACTACGAAATTATCACTAACTTATTCAATATGCAAGAACAAAGATTCATCACATTGATATGGACAATCCTGCTTTCTCATTGGCTAGTAGCCTTGCTCAATCATGTATATAACTTGAAGGATTTCAGCTGCCTCTAATGTAATTGAATGACCCTGCTAGTCCTCGGGCTCTGGCCACTTACTCGCAAAAAAAGTGCAAGGGTCTTAAGTGATTTTTATGTTGTAATATACACCAGCGCATCAGGAAACCATCGTCTTAAGTTTCCCACGTGGGGACTATGGCTTATAGCTCCAAAACCTCTAAAACCTTAACCATATTTTCAGGGAAATCTGAAAACCATATTTTTGACTTTTGTGAAAACATTTTTGAGGCTAGGTCACTCAAATATCTCATACATCATCTTAATATATAGAACTGAGATGCCTGAGCTTTTCATAACCATAGCTTAAAGCTAACTATGGAATTTTGACCACTATTTTCAAAACAGTGCAAAAATTATTTTCAGCAAGGAAGATTTTCCGAATTCTATTGTACATTAGCGGGGCAGGTATGTAAAAAAATAGTGCATTTATACATAGAAGCATGAAACTTGGTGCACACTTAAAAAACGTCTCTACGAATACAATTGTATAGGGAGCCACCTCAGATTTAGCATAGATGGCGACTGGCAACCATTTTCCAAAATGGCCGCCAATTCTTCCATTTTGCTGCTTTCTGTGTAGTTCCTATGAATAGAATGCATGCAAATAGTGTTTGTTATTCCTTCTCTAGGTATTCAGAACATTACTACAACATTTTTAGTAGCCTCAACTATTTTCAGGCTTTCTAGAATCCATTTTGGTAGAATTATCGACTCAAATACTGTATTTTCGCGGTTTTGCTTGGTTTCGCCAATTCTAAATGAATATAAAAATAAGTTGTATATTTGAATTTCTTACAAAAAGAGCTTTCAAATGAGTACCCGCATTAATGGGTTTCGTAAATTTGGAGTGGAAATGGAAGAAATGATCACTTTAAGTTTTTTGAGGATTTCGGTTCTGAGGTTCATTTTGACAAAGAATTAACGGAAACTAGTGATGCTACCATTCATTTGAAAGCTCTTCTTACAAGGAATTCAAATATGTGGTCTATTTAAATATTAATTGAGATTCCATAAAGTTATGGAAAACCGCGAAAATGCTGTATTTACTTCAACAGTTATAACAAAATGGACCCTGACCACCTTAAAATTCCTTAGTTCAACCCAGGAATCAATTGATAGTGTTTTTTAGATCTTCAGAAAAAATAATGACCACTGTTCTCATAATTATGGTCAAACTGTAGGCACTTCACAGAAAGCAGGAAAATGAGAAAATTAGCTGCCATTTTGGAAAATGGCTACCATGGGTCAACCAGGTCAAATCTGAAGTGGCTCCCTATCTAAATTTATTCTTTAAGATGTTTTTAAACGATGTGCCAAGCTTCATGCTTCTATGTATAAATGAAATATTACTCCTCTATTCATGACAAATCTGCCCCGCTACATGAACCAAATATGTATTCACTGAAGGACTTCTAATGGATCTAGAAAATTGCCTGATATCAATAGCTGCATTTTGAACCATTTTTGAACTTCATGCTGCCAGAATTGTGGACTCAGTACTATTTTTAGCTACCCCTACCCCAAATTTGTCTAGAATGCTAATATTTCGAAAATGCATCTTAACTTGACCAAGAATGCAAGTTTTACACTATAATTGCTCCCTTTTGCCAATCTAACAATACTGAACTCATATCTGATGAGAACAGTATAATTTATATCCAACATATTGAGATATCCAAGATGGCGTCCAAGATGGCTGCCATGTTGCTCTGGCCACTCAGTCTTGCTTGCAAAAAAGGTACAACGGTCTTAGCCCTGGACCCCTGGGACAGGGGTCATGAATCATCCCATTGGAAAATCATGGGAATTGAAAGAGAGGGTTCAGGAGAATCAAGATATCTTTTTAAGTATTTGCAGCTTGTTTATTCCACTTGTACCATATGAAAGAGTGCAAAATTTACTACTGACGGCAACTATTTCTTATTCCTCCACATGCTGAAAAGAATGAAAATTCATCCTGTGAACCTGAAGAAGTGATTTTTTTCTTTATACATTGAAATAAATGGCGTCATCTGATTGGTCAATTTCTGGTAGTGCTGATGATGTCACAAAAAATTGCCAGTGACGTCATAGGATAGCCTGATGACGTCACTCTTGTGCTGTCAATGGAGCAGAGAGATTTTGCCCATTTTTTCATAGAGTTTTCGTTCCTAAAACTGATTTTTCTGCCTTTCAACAGTGGCGGATCCAGACAGGGTCATCTAGGGGGGCCCGGGCGTGTTTCGGCATTCGCGGGCCCGAGTCGCAGTGTATTTGCTTCAAAATACTATTATTAATCTCAGTGGTCTAGGGGGGGCCCGTGCCCCCTAGGCCCCCCCCCTGTATCCGCCACTGTTCAACCTGCAGGAATTGCTTTCAAAAGTAGTGCCGTCAGCAGTAAAATATGTCGGCTACCCAAATCAAAAATTTCGTGAAATTTGGATAAGAATTGTTTAATATAGACCAATTCTCCTGATATCATGTCAAAATCTCACGGTCTTAAGTTATTTTTGTGTTGTAGAATACATCAGCGCATCAGGAAACTATCGTCTGAAGTACGAGGTGTTTTCCAAAAGTTCTGTCCAAAGAGTCATAACTTTGGCTAGATTTGATTTAGAAACATGACCTTTGGGTCAGATAATACTGACGTAAATGTCAAATAACTCCCAAAAAATCAGATCAAATAGATACAAATAAATGCCTGATCTGTTGCCATGGAAACCAGAAGTCATGAAATGCGGCCCAGACTTTGTAGTGCTCACTTAAAATTAATTGAACACCTGCTTCATTATCTTTGTCTCGGCTTATTAAAGTAACGTATACGTATTCATGATTTCTCTCAAGAAATACAATCAGGTAATTGTAATAAAATTAATAACAATGGAAAATTGTATCATCATCACATCTCAGTTACTTTACCATTACTCATGCAATCTCTCAGTTTTTTTATGAGATGAGAAGTTGTTTTTATATGGGTGGCATCATGTATATCTGTTATATTTTTTCAATTCAATTAGATAATAATAACTAGCAGCTATGGTTATGAAAAGCTCAGGCATCTCAGTCCTATATATTAAGATGATGTATGAGAAATTTGAGTGACCTAGCCTCAAAAATGTTTTCACAAATGTCAAAAATATGGTTTTCAGATTTCCGTGAAAATATGGTTGAGGTTTTAGAGGTTTTTTGGGGCTATAAGCCAAAGTCCCCCCGTGGGCAACTAAGTTGGCACCGCGACCCTTCCACCACAGGACCAATGGTGGAACCTGAATTTTTGACCCAGGACCAATTCAGAAACTGGTTGAGATGATTGAGATGATGGTGGAAATACCGACCAAAAGTCATTTTGTGCCTTACCCGGGGCGTATAGGGTCACACAGCATGGGGAACCCTCCATTCCACCACAGGACCAATGGTGGAACCTTTTATCCACCACAGGACCAATCGGATAGTTTGAGTCAGCTTTTGCTTAAATGCTTGTTATATGTCTCTTAAAAGTCATTTTGAGTAATTAGGTCAGTGTGGGGTTACACGGATGATGGAACCCTGCATTCCACCACAGGACCAATGGTGGAACCTTCTTTTTTCAACCCAGGACCAATTCAGAAACTGGTTGAGATGATTGAGATGATGGTGGAAATACCGACCAAAAGTCATTTTGTGCCTTACCCGGGGTGTATAGGGTCGCACAGCATTGGGAACCCTCCGTTCCACCACAGGACCAATGGTGGAACCTTTTATCCACCACAGGACCAATCGAATAGTTTGAGTCAGCCTTTGATATAATGCTTGTTATATGTCTCTTAAAAGCCATTTTGAGTAATTAGGTCAGTGTGGGGTTACACGGATGATGGAACCCTGCATTCCACCACAGGACCAATGGTGGAACCTTCTTTTTTTAACCCAGGACCAATTCAGAAACTGGTTGAGATGATTGAGATGATGGTGGAAATACCAACCAAAAGTCATTTTGTGCCTTACCCGGGGTGTGTAGGGTCACACAGCATTGGGAACCATCCATTCCACCACAGGACCAATGGTGGAACCTTTTATCCACCACAGGACCAATCGGATAGTTTGAGTCAGCTTTTGCTTAAATGCTTGTTATATGTCTCTTAAAAGTCATCTGAGTAATTAGGTCAGTGTGGGGTTACACGGATGAAGGAACCCTGCATTCCACCACAGGACCAATGGTGGAACCTTCTTTTTTCAACCCAGGACCAATTCAGAAACTGGTTGAGATGATTGAGATGATGGTGGAAATACCGACCAAAAGTTATTTTGTGCCTTACCCGGGGCATATAGGGTCAAACAGCATGGGGAACCCTCCGTTCCACCACAGGACCAATGGTGGAACCTTTTATCCACCACAGGTCCAATCGAATAGTTTGAGTCAGCCTTTGATATAATGCTTGTTATATGTCACTTAAAAGCCATTTTGAGTAATTAGGTCAGTGTGGGGTTACACAGATGATGGAACCCTGCATTCCACCACAGGACCAATGGTGGAACCTTCTTTTTTTAACCCAGGACCAATTCAGAAACTGGTTGAGATAAATTGAGATGATGGTGGAAATACCAACCAAAAGTCATTTTGTGCCTTACCCGGGGTGTGTAGGGTCACACAGCATTGGGAACCATCCATTCCACCACAGGACCAATGGTGGAACCTTTTATCCACCACAGGACCAATCGGATAGTTTGAGTCAGCTTTTGCTTAAATGCTTGTTATATGTCTCTTAAAAGTCATTTTGAGTAATTAGGTCAGTGTGGGGTTACACGGATGATGGAACCCTGCATTCCACCACAGGACCAATGGTGGAACCTTCTTTTTTCAACCCAGGACCAATTCAGAAACTGGTTGAGACGATTGAGATGATGGTGGAAATACCGACCAAAAGTCATTTTGTGCCTTACCCGGGGCGTATAGGGTCACACAGCATGGGGAACCCTCCATTCCACCACAGGACCAATGGTGGAACCTTTTATCCACCACAGGACCAATCGGATAGTTTGAGTCAGCTTTTGCTTAAATGCTTGTTATATGTCTCTTAAAAGTCATTTTGAGTAATTAGGTCAGTGTGGGGTTACACAGATGATGGAACCCTGCATTCCACCACAGGACCAATGGTGGAACCTTCTTTTTTCAACCCAGGACCAATTCAGAAACTGGTTGAGATGATTGAGATGATGGTGGAAATACCGACCAAAAGTCATTTTGTGCCTTACCCGGGGTGTATAGGGTCGCACAGCATTGGGAACCCTCCGTTCCACCACAGGACCAATGGTGGAACCTTTTATCCACCACAGGACCAATCGAATAGTTTGAGTCAGCCTTTGATATAATGCTTGTTATATGTCTCTAAAAAGCCATTTTGAGTAATTAGGTCAGTGTGGGGTTACACGGATGATGGAACCCTGCATTCCACCACAGGACCAATGGTGGAACCTTCTTTTTTTAACCCAGGACCAATTCAGAAACTGGTTGAGATGATTGAGATGATGGTGGAAATACCAACCAAAAGTCATTTTGTGCCTTACCCGGGGTGTGTAGGGTCACACAGCATTGGGAACCATCCATTCCACCACAGGACCAATGGTGGAACCTTTTATCCACCACAGGACCAATCGGATAGTTTGAGTCAGCTTTTACTTAAATGCTTGTTATATGTCTCTTAAAAGTCATCTGAGTAATTAGGTCAGTGTGGGGTTACACGGATGAAGGAACCCTGCATTCCACCACAGGACCAATGGTGGAACCTTCTTTTTTCAACCCAGGACCAATTCAGAAACTGGTTGAGATGATTGAGATGATGGTGGAAATACCGACCAAAAGTTATTTTGTGCCTTACCCGGGGCGTATAGGGTCAAACAGCATGGGGAACCCTCCGTTCCACCACAGGACCAATGGTGGAACCTTTTATCCACCACAGGTCCAATCGAATAGTTTGAGTCAGCCTTTGATATAATGCTTGTTATATGTCACTTAAAAGCCATTTTGAGTAATTAGGTCAGTGTGGGGTTACACAGATGATGGAACCCTGCATTCCACCACAGGACCAATGGTGGAACCTTCTTTTTTTAACTCAGGACCAATTCAGAAACTGGTTGAGATAAATTGAGATGATGGTGGAAATACCAACCAAAAGTCATTTTGTGCCTTACCCGGGGTGTGTAGGGTCACACAGCATTGGGAACCATCCATTCCACCACAGGACCAATGGTGGAACCTTTTATCCACCACAGGACCAATCGGATAGTTTGAGTCAGCTTTTGCTTAAATGCTTGTTATATGTCTCTTAAAAGTCATTTTGAGTAATTAGGTCAGTGTGGGGTTACACGGATGATGGAACCCTGCATTCCACCACAGGACCAATGGTGGAACCTTCTTTTTTCAACCCAGGACCAATTCAGAAACTGGTTGAGACGATTGAGATGATGGTGGAAATACCGACCAAAAGTCATTTTGTGCCTTACCCGGGGCGTATAGGGTCACACAGCATGGGGAACCCTCCATTCCACCACAGGACCAATGGTGGAACCTTTTATCCACCACAGGACCAATCGGATAGTTTGAGTCAGCTTTTGCTTAAATGCTTGTTATATGTCTCTTAAAAGTCATTTTGAGTAATTAGGTCAGTGTGGGGTTACACAGATGATGGAACCCTGCATTCCACCACAGGACCAATGGTGGAACCTTCTTTTTTCAACCCAGGACCAATTCAGAAACTGGTTGAGATGATTGAGATGATGGTGGAAATACCGACCAAAAGTCATTTTGTGCCTTACCCGGGGTGTATAGGGTCGCACAGCATTGGGAACCCTCCGTTCCACCACAGGACCAATGGTGGAACCTTTTATCCACCACAGGACCAATCGAATAGTTTGAGTCAGCCTTTGATATAATGCTTGTTATATGTCTCTTAAAAGCCATTTTGAGTAATTAGGTCAGTGTGGGGTTACACGGATGATGGAACCCTGCATTCCACCACAGGACCAATGGTGGAACCTTCTTTTTTTAACCCAGGACCAATTCAGAAACTGGTTGAGATGATTGAGATGATGGTGGAAATACCAACCAAAAGTCATTTTGTGCCTTACCCGGGGTGTGTAGGGTCACACAGCATTGGGAACCATCCATTCCACCACAGGACCAATGGTGGAACCTTTTATCCACCACAGGACCAATCGGATAGTTTGAGTCAGCTTTTACTTAAATGCTTGTTATATGTCTCTTAAAAGTCATCTGAGTAATTAGGTCAGTGTGGGGTTACACGGATGAAGGAACCCTGCATTCCACCACAGGACCAATGGTGGAACCTTCTTTTTTCAACCCAGGACCAATTCAGAAACTGGTTGAGATGATTGAGATGATGGTGGAAATACCGACCAAAAGTTATTTTGTGCCTTACCCGGGGCGTATAGGGTCAAACAGCATGGGGAACCCTCCGTTCCACCACAGGACCAATGGTGGAACCTTTTATCCACCACAGGACCAATCGAATAGTTTGAGTCAGCCTTTGATATAATGCTTGTTATATGTCACTTAAAAGCCATTTTGAGTAATTAGGTCAGTGTGGGGTTACACAGATGATGGAACCCTGCATTCCACCACAGGACCAATGGTGGAACCTTCTTTTTTTAACCCAGGACCAATTCAGAAACTGGTTGAGATAAATTGAGATGATGGTGGAAATACCAACCAAAAGTCATTTTGTGCCTTACCCGGGGTGTGTAGGGTCACACAGCATTGGGAACCATCCATTCCACCACAGGACCAATGGTGGAACCTTTTATCCACCACAGGACCAATCGGATAGTTTGAGTCAGCTTTTGCTTAAATGCTTGTTATATGTCTCTTAAAAGTCATCTGAGTAATTAGGTCAGTGTGGGGTTACACGGATGAAGGAACCCTGCATTCCACCACAGGACCAATGGTGGAACCTTCTTTTTTCAACCCAGGACCAATTCAGAAACTGGTTGAGATGATTGAGATGATGGTGGAAATACCGACCAAAAGTCATTTTGTGCCTTACCCGGGGCGTATAGGGTCACACAGCATGGGAACCCTCCATTCCACCACAGGACCAATGGTGGAACCTTTTATCCACCACAGGTCCAATCGGATAGTTTGAGTCAGCTTTTGCTTAAATGCCTGTTATATGTCTCTTAAAAGTCATTTTGAGTAATTAGGTCAGTGTGGGGTTACACAGATGATGGAACCCTGCATTCCACCACAGGACCAATGGTGGAACCTTCTTTTTTTAACCCAGGACCAATTCAGAAACTGGTTGAGATAAATTGAGATGATGGTGGAAATACCAACCAAAAGTCATTTTGTGCCTTACCCGGGGTGTGTAGGGTCACACAGCATTGGGAACCCTCCGTTCCACCACAGGACCAATGGTGGAACCTTTTATCCACCACAGGACCAATCGAATAGTTTGAGTCAGCCTTTGATATAAAGCTTGTTATATGTCTCTTAGAAGCCATTTTGAGTAATTAGGTCAGTGTGGGGTTACACGGATGATGGAACCCTGCATTCCACCACAGGACCAATGGTGGAACCTTCTTTTTTTAACCCAGGACCAATTCAGAAACTGGTTGAGATGATTGAGATGATGGTGGAAATACCAACCAAAAGTCATTTTGTGCCTTACCCGGGGTGTGTAGGGTCACACAGCATTGGGAACCATCCATTCCACCACAGGACCAATGGTGGAACCTTTTATCCACCACAGGACCAATCGGATAGTTTGAGTCAGCTTTTGCTTAAATGCTTGTTATATGTCTCTTAAAAGTCATCTGAGTAATTAGGTCAGTGTGGGGTTACACGGATGAAGGAACCCTGCATTCCACCACAGGACCAATGGTGGAACCTTCTTTTTTCAACCCAGGACCAATTCAGAAACTGGTTGAGATGATTGAGATGATGGTGGAAATACCGACCAAAAGTTATTTTGTGCCTTACCCGGGGTGTATAGGGTCGCACAGCATTGGGAACCCTCCGTTCCACCACAGGACCAATGGTGGAACCTTTTATCCACCACAGGACCAATCGGATAGTTTGAGTCAGCTTTTGCTTAAATGCTTGTTATATGTCTCTTAAAAGTCATCTGAGTAATTAGGTCAGTGTGGGGTTACACGGATGAAGAAACCCTGCATTCCACCACAGGACCAATGGTGGAACCTTCTTTTTTCAACCCAGGACCAATTCAGAAACTGGTTGAGATGATTGAGATGATGGTGGAAATACCGACCAAAAGTCATTTTGTGCCTTACCCGGGGCGTATAGGGTCACACAGCATGGGGAACCCTCCATTCCACCACAGGACCAATGGTGGAACCTTTTATCCACCACAGGTCCAATCGGATAGTTTGAGTCAGCTTTTGCTTAAATGCTTGTTATATGTCTCTTAAAAGTCATCTGAGTAATTAGGTCAGTGTGGGGTTACACGGATGAAGGAACCCTGCATTCCACCACAGGACCAATGGTGGAACCTTCTTTTTTCAACCCAGGACCAATTCAGAAACTGGTTGAGATGATTGAGATGATGGTGGAAATACCGACCAAAAGTCATTTTGTGCCTTACCCGGGGTGTATAGGGTCGCACAGCATTGGGAACCCTCCGTTCCACCACAGGACCAATGGTGGAACCTTTTATCCACCACAGGACCAATCGAATAGTTTGAGTCAGCCTTTGATATAATGCTTGTTATATGTCTCCTAAAAGCCATTTTGAGTAATTAGGTCAGTGTGGGGTTACAAGGATGATGGAACCCTGCATTCCACCACAGGACCAATGGTGGAACCTTCTTTTTTTAACCTAGGACCAATTCAGAAACTGGTTGAGATGATTGAGATGATGGTGGAAATACCAACCAAAAGTCATTTTGTGCCTTACCCGGGGTGTGTAGGGTCACACAGCATTGGGAACCATCCATTCCACCACAGGACCAATGGTGGAACCTTTTATCCACCACAGGACCAATCGGATAGTTTGAGTCAGCTTTTGCTTAAATGCTTGTTATATGTCTCTTAAAAGGCATCTGAGTAATTAGGTCAGTGTGGGGTTACACGGATGAAGGAACCCTGCATTCCACCACAGGACCAATGGTGGAACCTTCTTTTTTCAACCCAGGACCAATTCAGAAACTGGTTGAGATGATTGAGATGATGGTGGAAATACCAACCAAAAGTCATTTTGTGCCTTACCCGGGGCGTATAGGGTCACACAGCATGGGGAACCCTCCATTCCACCACGGGACCAATGGTGGAACCTTTTATCCACCACAGGTCCAATCGGATAGTTTGAGTCAGCTTTTGCTTAAATGCTTGTTATATGTCTCTTAAAAGTCATTTTGAGTAATTAGGTCAGTGTGGGGTTACACAGATGATGGAACCCTGCATTCCACCACAGGACCAATGGTGGAACCTTCTTTTTTTAACCCAGGACCAATTCAGAAACTGGTTGAGATGATTGAGATGATGGTGGAAATACCGACCAAAAGTCATTTTGTGCCTTACCCGGGGTGTATAGGGTCGCACAGCATTGGGAACCCTCCGTTCCACCACAGGACCAATGGTGGAACCTTTTATCCACCACAGGTCCAATCGGATAGTTTGAGTCAGCTTTTGCTTAAATGCTTGTTATATGTCTCTTAAAAGTCATCTGAGTAATTAGGTCAGTGTGGGGTTACACGGATGAAGGAACCCTGCATTCCACCACAAGACCAATGGTGGAACCTTCTTTTTTCAACCCAGGACCAATTCAGAAACTGGTTGAGATGATTGAGATGATGGTGGAAATACCGACCAAAAGTCATTTTATGAATTACCTGGGCCGTATATTGTCACACAGCATGGGGAACCCTCCATTCCACCACAGGACCAATGCTGGAACATTCTTTTTCAACCCAGGACCAATTCAGAAACTGGTTGAGATGATTGAGATGATGGTGGAAATACCGACCGAAAGTCATTTTGTGCCTTACCCGGGGCGTATAGGGTCACACAGCATGGGGAACCCTCCATTCCACCACAGGACAAATGGTTGAACCTTTTATCTACCACAGGACCAATCGAATAGTTTGAGTCAGCTTTTGATATAATGCTTGTTATATGTCTCTTAAAAGTCATTTTGAGTAATTATGTCAGTGTGGGGTTACACGGATGATGGAACCCGCCATTCCACCACAGGACCAATGGTGGAACCTTCTTTTTTCAACCCAGGACCAATTCAGAAACTGGTTGAGATGATTGAGATGATGGTGGAAATACCGACCAAAAGTCATTTTGTGCCTTACCCGGGTTGTATAGGGTCGCACAGCATGGGGAACCCTCCATTCCACCACAGGACCAATGGTGGAACCTTTTATCCACCACAGGACCAACCGAATAGTTTGAGTCAGCTTTTGCTTAAATGTTTGTTATATGTCTCTTAAAAGTCATTTTGAGTAATTAGGTCAGTGTGGGGTTACACGGATGAAGGAACCCTGCATTCCACCACAGGACCAATGGTGGAACCTTCTTTTTGAACCCAGGACCAATTCAGAAACTGGTTGAGATGATTGAGATGATGGTGGAAATACCAACCAAAAGTCATTCAGTGCCTTACCCGGAGCGTATAGGGTCACACAGCATGGGGAACCCTCCATTCCACCACAGGACCAATGGTGGAACCTTTTATCTACCACAGGACCAATCGAATAGTTTGAGTCAGCTTTTGATATAATGCTTGTTATATGTCTGTTAAAAGTCATTTTGAGTAATTAGGTCAGTGTGGGGTTATACGAATGAAGGAACCCTGCAATCCACCACAGGACAGATGCTGGAACCTTGTTTTTTCAACTCAGGACTAAATCAGAAATTGGTTGAAATGATTGACACAATGGTTGAAATATCTACTCAGAGTCATTAGCTAGGCACATATAGGGTCACATGTCCTGGGAAACCATCCGTTCCATGCCAGGCGCATAACCAGTGGTTCAAACTTTTTTATTTTACAGAAGAAATTTTATTTTTTGTTTCGACTATTGATAAAATTCATGGTTATTATCGTTTTCATAGCTACGTGTTTTTCAAGTTTGCAATTTGCTTCATTCCTAAACTGTGATGACAGAGATTAGTTGAATAATTTCGTTTATTACAAGAACAGATTTCAGGAAACTGACAAAATACAGTGACACATGGATGATGTATGTTTCACTATGCACTGTAAATGAATCAAACAGGCTACTTAGCCTCAAAGGATATTTGCAATTACTGATAAATTTTTTTTTATTTAGAAATTGTGATGACCGGTGTATTGTGAAAAACAGCAACACTCAACTTAGATATGTGTTGTTTGTTGTGGTTGTACACAAGTAGTAACATTGTCTGACAGTTTTAAATTCCTTTGTCATTAACTGTGATGTCAAACTCTGAACTGATATGTCACAGATTGAAGATTAGACCAATCACATTGACAGATACCCGATGATGTCACGGTTTAACTGCAAAACGAAGTTTTCAAAAAACACATTGCTATGAAAACGATAATAATATCACTTATAATACATCATAATAAGTAATTCGACCAGTATGGGCTTACATTGACAAAGGAAACTTTCAATCCACCACTGGACCAATGGTGGAACCTAACCCCTGCCCCTGACTACACTTAATATTTTATAATTATAATTTCCAATAAACATCTCATAGTCAATGCCCCAGATGACAGGGAACCTCAACTTCCACAACTGGACCATTGATGGAACCTGACCTTCTGCAAAGGACAAACTTAATATTTGGAAGCAACAATATTTGATTATTATTATCCGTCCAATAACTATGTATCCTTAGATTTTTTTCATAGACTGAAAGCTTGATGTCATGCTTAGACCGTGTGACTATTGGTCAGTTGAGGTGTGAGTAGATAAGCTATATGTCATGCAAGGCTTTTTTGGTGATGTCAAGCTATATGTACATTCTCACTGGTCGGGAGAGTCAGCAACATGACATCAAGCAGTTTCTCTTAAATTATACTAACTTATCATTGTGAAGGCTCCAGTGTTATTATCATCATTTAGTCAATGGCATACATGGATATTCTAAGCACGCCATGTGATGTCAGGGAGGCATGATTTGAAATTTTATTGGAAGAAGATGAGGAATGGGAAGGTTTTATAATTGGTAACAGAGAACATCTGATCCCAATATCTGTTCTCAATGTGCATCAACTGAATGCATGTCACCAAGCTGGTGAAGGAGATTAGTGAATAACTGTAAAACACAAACAAGACTTGCACCAAATCTCACAGCTGGTTGAATCCCATCTTGACTGTCAATGCAGTGTTTCGCCATGCTCAATCACCAGGAACCCAAAACTATAACTGAAACTTGACCAACTGTTTGGATACTCAGGTGCAATGAATAACAAAAACCAACAAAATTCCATTGACATGGAACTGTTAAGGATTTGCTTTAACTCTCTGTTGTTGCTAATTATACCAGCCAATTTGATTCGCTTGTCAGCATGATGTCAAGCTCTTCAGCTGCACATCACACAGAGCTGCCAGACCAATAGCCATCCTGAACCAGCATGACATCATGCTGTCGGTCTGAGGAAAAAAAATAGAAGGATACATAGTTATTGGATGGATAATAAGAAATGCCTGATAATTAATGCTCTATAGACCTGGCCCCGTCACCGCACAACATCTAAGATTCAAATTCTGTTAGTTGAATGATGAATTTGAGTTAGGTATTTGGATATTGGGTCAAAATGGTATTTTGAACGCTAAGGTGACAGCACCTGCCTGGCCAGGTTTACAATAACAAGGCCATTGTATGGTGATGGCACTTGAAATATGGGGAAATACTTATACTAATTATATAAATTCGCTATAAGTTTTGCAAAAACAGGCGGTTCATAGAATTAAAGGTGTTAGTCAAAGAACACCTTCGAACAGTATATTTAATTAACTTAAAAATTTTACAACCACCTAAATTGTATAAAGTTACAATTATGATGTTTATGTATAAGTTTGTAAGAGGTGAAATGCCGAGAATGTTTTCAGATATGTTCAATTATCCAGCTGATTTTTTATCATTACGGAACAAGAAATATGAATAACCTTCGATTACCATTTTGTAGATCAGAAATTGTTAAAATCCATGTCAGATTTAAAGGTGCGGAAATTTGGAATACTGTTGTGAATGTCATTGATTTAAATTGTAGTAAATTTACATTTAAAAAGAAAGTAACTAATATTTTAAGGAATTTGTGGTCTCTACCTAGAATATCTTTTGCTATTCTGTAATACAAAACTATTATTAAGATTATTGTCATTACCACTTTTGTATATATGATAGTGCCTATTAATGTTCTTTATTTATCAGTATTATTATTAATTTTTATTTCCTATAATATATATTCATTCACTCTTCCATAAAGATTAAGCAATTATATTGTGAAATTGCTAGGGAACATACACACATTCAGTGTGTCAGTTCTTTTTTTTTATTGGTATTATAATTCTGCTATTTGTTATGTTGATTCGTTGAAGTGTAATTGTATTTTGTTTACCAATAAATTCTAATTCTAATTATAATTCTAGTCTAGATCAACTTACCAATTAAGTAGTGGGATCAAAATCAAGGATTGTTACATGACTATGAAGTAATACCACTTAAATAGGCCAGCAGGGTGCATTTTTTCCCGTTTCTATCCATCTGTTTGATTCTTTTAAAATAGCTTGGAATAGATATATATAATACTAGACATACCCATTGAGGGACATTTTTAGGGGGAATGGAGCGCCTACCCCCCTCCCGACCCCCACTATATGTGAAAGGGAAGAGGTAGATTCCCAGTGATGGCACTGGAAAGATTGACTGGGCAATGATAAAAATCTGCAGTTTGTCTGAAAGCATGTGCTTTGATTCAAATGGTAGAGAAATACGTGAGAAGGGAAAATATGTGAATGGAGTTCAGGAAGTATATTGGTGATGAAAAAGAATAAGTGATATTTTGGCACATTGCGAATTTCTACACAGCAGGCGTATGCACTGAGTCCTCTGCTGTGAGATTGTGCTTGAAGATGAAGCTGGCCAAAGTGAAAAATGCATTGGTGATTGTATGCAGATTAGACTTGAGAGATAGCGCGTAGGAGCTTGGATAATAGTTGAGACATCTTGATACGTTCAGGGCTTTGAAAGAGCTTTAAAATGAGGGTAAGATCACGAAGATACGATGAGTAGAAGTAGGTCAGCCAGGGTGCAGGCATGGAAAGCAGCTGACACTGGAGTGTGGATGTGTGTTGATGTTTTTGGCGGGAAAATGGAGCAGTGGCGCCAGTCCCTGGCGATGTGATAAGCGGAACTACTGAGCAGATTCATGCGCCCCTGGTGGCAGAGGACAGTTGCCATAGAAAAACGTAAATAAGACAGCAGTGGAACTGTTTTATGGTGTTATCAGAAGGACAGGATTGATCAATAAGGATAGGTGGATAGTTTAGGAGAGTGGCATCGCTAAGGGAGGAGTTTTTAGCTGTTGCAGGAGTGAGCATATCACCCATGATTTTTGTATCTTATACCCGGTAGGGATTATGAAGTTTGCACAAGGTATGTAACTTCATCATACAGCAGGACCGATGCTGGAATATCTTGCCCTCAAGAGGACATTGTTAAAATTTATTAACAGAGCTAAATATAAAATTATGGAGATTACACAAATCATTGAACTTTTCCTCCACCAAAGGACCAATGCTGGGACCTTCTCCCCTCAAGAGGACCACTTTTAAAATTTACCACTTGGTACTAAATATCGAATGATGGAGGCTATACATTCAAGTAACCTTCTCGTCCACCACAGCACCAATGCTGGAACCTCTTCCCCTAAATATTTTAAGAAGAATAATTTGATATATATATAATAGTTACTCAAATCAATTTATCTGCTACACATCATCATGTGGTCAGCAGAAGATAAATTCAATTACTAAAATGTTTCAAGAAGATTTTATGCATTAATATTATTTAGTTTCATTGAGTTGCAAACAGGATAACAATGTAATTACAAAACTTACTACAATAGGGATTACTGCATCTTTAGCAACATGGCTCTAGCTGAAGAGAAATTTACTTCTTTTACAAGTAAGGATAGATTTACAGGGTGGTCAAAAAAAAACTTTACACTTATGAATAATTTTTTGGATGACGCTCATTGTAACAAATGCTTATTTTTCAATGCAAAAACAACTTGTATAGCATAGAATAACTCTTCTAGAGACAATTTATTCATTTGGAGGTCCTTTTGGACTGATGACTTTTCTGCAGTAGGCCTAAATGATTCAGAGGTGTCAAAAATGTAACTTTGTGTCCGTTTTTCCCATACAAACATAATGGATGCCTTTATTGGGCAACTAAAGTCTCTGGTGTCTTGCAGGGATCTGTCTCTAAGTTTGCCCATCCAGAATAATCACATTGATTGAGATCTTGTGATAACAGGGGCCATATTGTCCCGCTGAGAATCTTGACAGAGCGAACCTTGATCCAGTTCTGGGCTTTCCAAGGGAGTGTGGCTCATGCCCCGTCTTGTTTGAAGATCAAATTATCTGTGGCACTATATGTCTTATCTATCCAGGGCTTTAGATGCTCTTTCAAGATGTTAAAATGTACTTTTCATGTGATTTCAACACCCTGATCATCCACCTTCAGACGGCTTTGTTTTAAAATCGTATAATGGCCATAGTGAAGTCTAAACTTGCTCTAGCACCTTCTGGTTTGCGCTGAATTGTGCCTCTGTCTTCTCAATTTCATTTTACGTTGTATTTATTTTGTCCGGTGAAGTTCAGTAGCTTCAAAATTGCTGATGGGCCATGAACAACCCAGAGTAGTAAAAACGCAGGAGCACTCACGGCATCCATTTTGTCTGCTATCAAAAAAGTAATGAACCGTTTTGATTATTAACCAATTTTCCAAAGATCTAACATACTTGGCTTGTATACACAATAAGTACCCAGGCACTGACTCAATCATGGCAGCCTGGAAAATGAAATATCAACTGTAAAGTTTTTTTTTGACCACCCTGTAGCAGTCACTTTAATTTCTGACATCAATATTACAATTTTTCTAGGTGCTCCAGTTTTCAAAAAATATACATGTGGTTTTGTCTGTTTTGAGCTTTTTAAAATACTTTAATTTCGTTCTTCCTCAAAAGACTTACATTGTAAAAGAAAATGAACTTCGTGTTCAACATCACCTTTTTATAATTTACGCAAATTTTCCTCTACACTTTTGCAATACCATCTATCAATTTTCGATCTCCAGTGGAAGTATGCTTGTCCTAAACAGTGCAAGAAAAGAGCGTTCTTTGTACGACTCATGAATCTTGTGACATATATGGTTCAAGGCAATATATATTCATGATTAAATTGTAAGTACACAATTTTGATTTTGTATTAATGTCATCTGCCCATTGGATGCAGCGGAGTTCATGTAAAATTTACCAGGCATTATTTAAATGTTGTAGGGGAGACTGGGGTAAGTTGTGCCGCGGGGTAAGTTGTCCCGCCCACTGTTGAGGTGAAATGAAGAACTGGGCAAAGAAGGAAATGCCTACCATATATACCCACTTGGTCAACATCATTTGGCACCAAGAAAAAAAAACCAAATATAATGGTATGAAAAGCTACACTCACAAATTCAATTTTGTTGCTGAAAATTGAAGTGCCGAGGACTGACATTCTTGTTTCTCTGTCATTTGGTTTTATAATGAGATGATGTCCCTCTGGTAGGATGGAGTTAGGAGGTATATCTCGACATTTGTGTTGTTAGATTTCTTCTCACATTGTTTATTTATTTTGACAACCAGTTTCATCCAGAAAATCAATTTGGGGTAAGTTGTGCCATTTTGATAATTGGGGTGAGTTGTGCCGATGGTATGGCATAGGAATGAATTTTTTATTCATCTTTACTTGTCTTCATTTTTGCATAAAATGTTTGATAAGTTTCAATGACATGTAACATGTCAGCCATGAGTTAAAAACATGATACAAATGATCTATCTTAAGAAACGGGTGAAATACAAGGTTGTTTTGGAATAAATTAAGCGGATCAACTTACCTTGTCATGCGGCACTACTTACCCCGGCACCTACTTTTTAAAAATGCCTGCCATGACCTTCCCAATGGTCAGATTGCTCTGAAACGTTGGTCGATTCTGGCCAACGTATTGTATTTTGATGTCTGACTTTCAGATTACTTGATTAGGCTTCGGTTTTTCGGAAAATCAGCCTGATGCAAAAGATGGCACAACTTACCCCGGTCTCCCCTACTCTTGGGAATTTAATATTAGATGCTTATTGCAGCAAATGAAAAAAATTAAGGGTAGTCTTGTGCTGCATAATTATATTTTTAATCAAGTATAAATAAAATTATTTGAATTTGAATTTATTTGAATTTGCAAGTTAGGTTCCACCATTGGTTCTGTAGTGAAAGAGGAGTTTCATGGTTGTTTGGGGTATTTATTATCAGGCGTTTATTGGAAATAATGAAATGTTGAGGGTAGTCCTACTGTGGAAGATGAGGTTCCTGGTCTGTTTGGGCATTTATAGTGAGGTGTTTATAGGAAATAATAAAATACTGGGGGTTGCCCTGTACAGGAGGTCAGGTGCCACCATTGGTCCTGTGGTGGAAGATGATGTTCCTGGTCATTTTGGGCATTTATGGGGAGATGTTTATTGGAAATAATGAAATACTGGGGGTTGCCCTGTACAGGAGGTCAGGTGCCACCATTGGTCCTGTGGTTGAAGATGATGTTCCTGGTCATTTTGGGCATTTACGGGAGATGTTTACTGGAAATAATGAAATATTTGGGGTTGTCCTGCACAGGAGGTCAGGAACCACCACAGGTCCTGAGGTGGATTGCAAGGTTCCATCAATCATTTATCCCCATACTGAACTAATTACTCATAATGGCATTTAAGAGATATATTACAGGCATTTTATCAAAGCTCACTCTAACTATTCAATTGGTCCTGTGGTGGATAAAAGGTTCCACCGTTGGTCCTGTGGTGGAATGGAGGGTTCCACAGGCTGTCTGACCCTATACGCCCCAGGTAAGGCACAAAATGACTTTTGTTAGGTATTTCCACCATCATCTGCATCGTTTCAACCCATTTCTGAATTGGTTTTGGGTTGAAAAAAAGAAGGTTCCACCACTGGTCCTGTGGTGGAATGGAGGGTTCCACAGGCTGTGTGACCCTGTATGCCCCAGGTAAGGCACAGAATGACTTTTGGTAGGTATTTCCACCATCATCTGCATCATTTCAACCCATTTCTGAATTGGTCCTGGGTTGAAAAAAAGAAGGTTCCACCATTGGTCCTGTGGTGGAATGGAGGGATCCACAGGCTGTGTGACCCGATACGCCCCAGGTAAGGCACAAAATGACTTTTGGTAGGTATTTCCACCATCACCTGCATCATCTCAACCCATTTCTGAATTGATTCTGGATCGAAAAATTAGGTTCCACCATTGGTCCTGTGGTGGAATGGAGGGTTCCACAGGCTGTGTGATCCTATACGCCCCAGGTAAGGCACAATATGATTTTTGGTAGGTATTTCCACCATCATCTGCATCATTTCAACCCATTTCTGAATTGATTCTGGATCGAAAAATTAGGTTCCACCATTGGTCCTGTGGTGGAATGGAGGGTTCCACAGACTGTGTGACCCTATACGCCCGAGGTAAGGCACAATATGATTTTTGGTAGGTATTTCCACCATCATCTGCATCATTCTAACCCATTTCTGAATTAGTTCTGGGTTGAAAAAAAGAAGGTTCCACCATTGGTCCTGTGGTGGAATGGAGGGTTCCACAGGCTGTGTGATCCTATACGCCCCAGGTAAGGCACAATATGGTTTTTGGTAGGTATTTCCACCATCATCTGCATCATTTCAACCCATTTCTGAATTGGCTCTGGGTTGAAAAAAAGAAGGTTCCACCATTGGTCCTGTGGTGGAATGGAGGGTTCCACAGGCTGTGTGACCCTATACGCCCCAGGTAAGGCACAAAATGACTTTTGGTAGGTATTTCCACCATCATCTGCATCATTTCAACCCATTTCTGAATTGATTCTGGATCAAAAAATTAGGTTCCACCATTGGTCCTGTGGTGGAATGAAGGGTTCCACAGGCTGTGTGACCCTATACGCCCCAGGTAAGGCACAAAATGACTTTTGTTAGGTATTTCCACCATCACCTGCATCATTTCAACCCATTTCTGAATTGATTCTGGATCGAAAAATTAGGTTCCACCATTGGTCCTGTGGTGGAATGGAGGGTTCCACAGGCTGTGTGACCCTATACGCCCCAGGTAAGGCACAAAATGATTTTTGGTAGGTATTTCCACCATCATCTGCATCATTTCAACCCATTTCTGAATTAGTTCTGGGTTGAAAAAAAAGAAGGTTCCACCATTGGTCCTGTGGTGGAATGGAGGGTTCCACAGGCTGTGTGTCGCTATACGCCCCAGTTAAGGCACAAAATGACTTTTGTTAGGTATTTCCACCATCATCTGCATCATTTCAACCAATTTCTGAATTGATTCTGGATCGAAAAATTAGGTTCCACCATTGGTCCTGTGGTGGAATGGAGGGTTCCACAGGCTGTGTGACCCTATACACCCCAGGTAAGGCACAAAAGGACTTTTGTTGGGTATTTCCACCATCATTTGCATCATATCAACCCATTTCTGAATTAGTTCTGGGTTGAAAAAAAGAAGGTTCCACCATTGGTCCTGTGGTGGAATGGAGGGTTCCACAGGCTGTGTGATCCTATACGCCCCAGGTAAGGCACAATATGGTTTTTGGTAGGTATTTCCACCATCATCTGCATCATATCAACCCATTTCTGAATTAGTTCTGGGTTGAAAAAAAGAAGGTTCCACCATTTGTCCTGTGGTGGAATGGAGGGTTCCACAGGCTGTGTGATCCTATACGCCCCAGGTAAGGCACAATATGGTTTTTGGTAGGTATTTCCACCATCACCTGCATCATTTCAACCCATTTCTGAATTGATTCTGGATCGAAAAAGAAGGTTCCACCATTGGTCCTGTGGTGGAATGGAGGGTTCCACAGGCTGTGTGTCGCTATACGCCCCAGTTAAGGCACAAAATGACTTTTGTTAGGTATTTCCACCATCATCTGCATCATTTCAACCAATTTCTGAATTGATTCTGGATCGAAAAATTAGGTTCCACCATTGGTCCTGTGGTGGAATGGAGGGTTCCACAGGCTGTGTGACCCTATACACCCCAGGTAAGGCACAAAAGGACTTTTGTTGGGTATTTCCACTATCATCTGCATCATATCAACCCATTTCTGAATTAGTTCTGGGTTGAAAAAAAAGAAGGTTCCACCATTGGTCCTGTGGTGGAATGGAGGGTTCCACAGGCTGTGTGATCCTATACGCCCCAGGTAAGGCACAATATGGTTTTTGGTAGGTATTTCCACCATCATCTGCATCATTTCAACCCATTTCTGAATTGGCTCTGGGTTGAAAAAAAGAAGGTTCCACCATTGGTCCTGTGGTGGAATGGAGGGTTCCACAGGCTGTGTGACCCTATACGCCCCAGGTAAGGCACAAAATGACTTTTGGTAGGTATTTCCACCATCATCTGCATCATTTCAACCCATTTCTGAATTGATTCTGGATCAAAAAATTAGGTTCCACCATTGGTCCTGTGGTGGAATGAAGGGTTCCACAGACTGTGTGACCCTATACGCCCCAGGTAAGGCACAAAATGACTTTTGTTAGGTATTTCCACCATCACCTGCATCATTTCAACCAATTTCTGAATTGATTCTGGATCGAAAAATTAGGTTCCACCATTGGTCCTGTGGTGGAATGGAGGGTTCCACAGGCTGTGTGACCCTATACACCCCAGGTAAGGCACAAAAGGACTTTTGTTGGGTATTTCCACTATCATCTGCATCATATCAACCCATTTCTGAATTAGTTCTGGGTTGAAAAAAAAGAAGGTTCCACCATTGGTCCTGTGGTGGAATGGAGGGTTCCACAGGCTGTGTGATCCTATACGCCCCAGGTAAGGCACAATATGGTTTTTGGTAGGTATTTCCACCATCATCTGCATCATTTCAACCCATTTCTGAATTGGCTCTGGGTTGAAAAAAAGAAGGTTCCACCATTGGTCCTGTGGTGGAATGGAGGGTTCCACAGGCTGTGTGACCCTATACGCCCCAGGTAAGGCACAAAATGACTTTTGGTAGGTATTTCCACCATCATCTGCATCATTTCAACCCATTTCTGAATTGATTCTGGATCAAAAAATTAGGTTCCACCATTGGTCCTGTGGTGGAATGAAGGGTTCCACAGACTGTGTGACCCTATACGCCCCAGGTAAGGCACAAAATGACTTTTGTTAGGTATTTCCACCATCACCTGCATCATTTCAACCCATTTCTGAATTGATTCTGGATCGAAAAATTAGGTTCCACCATTGGTCCTGTGGTGGAATGGAGGGTTCCACAGGCTGTGTGACCCTATACGCCCCAGGTAAGGCACAAAATGATTTTTGGTAGGTATTTCCACCATCATATGCATCATTTCAACCCATTTCTGAATTAGTTCTGGGTTGAAAAAAAAGAAGGTTCCACCATTGGTCCTGTGGTGGAATGGAGGGTTCCACAGGCTGTGTGTCGCTATACGCCCCAGTTAAGGCACAAAATGACTTTTGTTAGGTATTTCCACCATCATCTGCATCATTTCAACCAATTTCTGAATTGATTCTGGATCGAAAAATTAGGTTCCACCATTGGTCCTGTGGTGGAATGGAGGGTTCCACAGGCTGTGTGACCCTATACACCCCAGGTAAGGCACAAAAGGACTTTTGTTGGGTATTTCCACCATCATTTGCATCATATCAACCCATTTCTGAATTAGTTCTGGGTTGAAAAAAAGAAGGTTCCACCATTGGTCCTGTGGTGGAATGGAGGGTTCCACAGGCTGTGTGATCCTATACGCCCCAGGTAAGGCACAATATGGTTTTTGGTAGGTATTTCCACCATCATCTGCATCATATCAACCCATTTCTGAATTAGTTCTGGGTTGAAAAAAAGAAGGTTCCACCATTGGTCCTGTGGTGGAATGGAGGGTTCCACAGGCTGTGTGATCCTATACGCCCCAGGTAAGGCACAATATGGTTTTTGGTAGGTATTTCCACCATCACCTGCATCATTTCAACCCATTTCTGAATTGATTCTGGATCGAAAAAGAAGGTTCCACCATTGGTCCTGTGGTGGAATGGAGGGTTCCACAGGCTGTGTGTCGCTATACGCCCCAGTTAAGGCACAAAATGACTTTTGTTAGGTATTTCCACCATCATCTGCATCATTTCAACCAATTTCTGAATTGATTCTGGATCGAAAAATTAGGTTCCACCATTGGTCCTGTGGTGGAATGGAGGGTTCCACAGGCTGTGTGACCCTATACACCCCAGGTAAGGCACAAAAGGACTTTTGTTGGGTATTTCCACTATCATCTGCATCATATCAACCCATTTCTGAATTAGTTCTGGGTTGAAAAAAAGAAGGTTCCACCATTGGTCCTGTGGTGGAATGGAGGGTTCCACAGGCTGTGTGATCCTATACGCCCCAGGTAAGGCACAATATGGTTTTTGGTAGGTATTTCCACCATCATCTGCATCATTTCAACCCATTTCTGAATTGGCTCTGGGTTGAAAAAAAGAAGGTTCCACCATTGGTCCTGTGGTGGAATGGAGGGTTCCACAGGCTGTGTGACCCTATACGCCCCAGGTAAGGCACAAAATGACTTTTGGTAGGTATTTCCACCATCATCTGCATCATTTCAACCCATTTCTGAATTGATTCTGGATCGAAAAATTAGGTTCCACCATTGGTCCTGTGGTGGATAGGTCGCGGCGCCGACCTCTATCACTTTACATGAGCAGAGATATTTCAACTCTCCTGCAACCAGCCTTTGAACTTAAAGCAAGCTCAAATTTAAGTGTTGATTCTAATGTGTTCCTCCTGTTTGTTATTCTCTGCCTCTGAATATCCAGAAACATCTATAATTTCGTGCATGAGCCTTTTTTGTTGATATGGCCAGCAACTGTGTCCCAGTCCTAACCCTGTTTTTAGAAAATAGAAATTAATAATCTCACTCTTGACTGACAAAATTAATAAACACTTTTTGTGATCTACAGCATCCAGTAACAAGCAGCAATATATTAATTACCACACAGAGGGATAATACCAATCTACTTTAACAAGCATTTTCTCGAGATGAGTAAACAGACATTTAAGCAAGAGGTCCTTACGGCATCTAGCCAATCCTTGCATTCTCCCTTGTTTGGCCATTGTTTCCACCAAAAACATAGGTTTCACTCGATGTTCAAAGTTTCTAGAAGATTGAGGTCAGTGAAGTGCATCTTTGTGCAAGTAGGCCTTGGGTTTTCTCCAAAAGATCTTAGACAACCTTAAAACCTTACAGGATGAGTAGGTGAAGCTTTTAAGAGCCTTTGATCACTCAGAATATGTACTTGTAACTGGTTCCCAATTTATCACATCAGAGGATTTGAGTCAAGACGTCAGGGTGAAACTGAGCAGCTGGACCGGGCCTACTATACTACGGGTTCATTGGCAAGGATAGTTTCTGGAGCCCATCATAGAAGACTATGTCATATTATGTAAAGGCTGTGAGTATGTCTACAAGCGGACCGCTTTTGCGTTGCCACTTCTCTTTCCAGCCTTGGCAGATCAGAACATATGCTGTCATGTGTTGCCACCTAGTGACTAGTGTGCTATTCTGCGAGCTCCTGCGAGCTGTCCTCATCATTTCAGTCTGAGGAACTCACACAATTTTTGTCTGGAAGAAACCGGGGCTGTTTCTGAGTGTGCTGATGGCCTTTTCTACTTCCTCAGAGAATGTGATTGCCGAGTCTGACTCTGGTATACATCAATGTTGAATAGAAATTTTGTGAATGTGTAATGAAATTGGAACTATTCCTTGGGACAGCCAGTGGCGGATACAGGGGGGCCTAGGGGGCACGGGCCCCCCCTAGACCACTGAGATTAACAGTAGTATTTTGAAGAAAATAGACTGCGACGCCGTCCCGCGAATGCCCGAAACTTGCCCGGCCCCCCCTAGATGACCCTGTCTGGATCCGCCACTGACAGCAATGCATACAAAATCAACTTTTGTGCCAGGTGGCAGCAGCATGCAGCTCTCATTTCACCAGACTGGCTGTGAGTCCAAATAAAACATTTCTTTTAATAATCAAGATCTTGTCTCATTCAATTCACTAAAACAACAAAAATCTGTCAGGGAAGATATAAATTTTCAGCATGGAAAATGTACAAGATCCTGTTGAGTAAGACTTATATTCCCCACCTCCCATTGAATATACATCAGAAAGTTGCCAACTTAGTCAGTCATATCAGTCTGTCATGCCCATTTGCAACACTTTTATTACTGATATCTTCATTTTTCAGGTATGATTCTGTCCCTACTATAACTATTCTTGCCAAAAATATATTCACTTAGGAAAATTGTAATTTAATTGCTTTAAGAGCTTTTGTCGTTTGACTTGTCATTGAACAAAGAAGCGAGATGTAGAGTAGTGGCAGTGCTGTTTAATCACATTCCTTATCAAGGCATCATAAAATATTGTTTTAAGGGAATGATAATGCTGATTTGTGAGAAACCAAGCAAATATAAGCTTCTGCCATGGCTTTCAGTTACTGTAAATAGAATATTTAAAACAGAGTCACTCTTCATTTGTAAGACTTCAATAAATTAACAAAGTTGACTTCTTACCAAACTACTTTGTGACATAAAGTCTGTAAACTAATTTAATCTATAGAGAATTTGCTGTAACCATGTCACAATAAATGACAATATCGGAAAGACGATGTTGTTTTTTATTTTTCATTTTTCCTTATTATTTCCGCATAAATCCCCCAATTGAACAAGTCAAAGTAGGTAGTATTACAAATACGCAGCATAGAAATAAAACTACCAATGACACTGTTATCAGAAACTGCAGTTAGGGGGCCACTAATTTCAAGTGTGCGAAGTCCCAATATGTTCATTTCAAAATCAAGCAACACCCTCCTGAGAAAAACCTCCAGCAGAGATGATATATTCCTAGACTGCCCAGAAAGAATTTATTTATTTCACCATCAAAACTGAGCAAGAAATTATTATTAAAATAAAAACTCCCACTGCCCCCTCGATATTTTAAAAATGGTCTCCCCCTTAACATTTCTCCAAACTTGGCCTACTATGACAAAATGTGTGATCGTTTATCAGATATTTTCACTGATAGCATCATAATAACTTTAAATTGCTTGAAACAGAATCCAATAAATCAAATTCCAATTTCTAGCATTTGATTGAATTTTTTTTTTGTCTTCTGAAATATTGTTTAATCTCTTAAAACAAGATTAATAGATTTGCTAAGGTTTCCACAGTTCTAATTGTCTTAATATTTAGAATGGTCTGAAAAGGTTGAAATTTGGCTCAACTTCCCTCAGTTCATTGTTCTGTCGGCATTTGAAACCCTATATAAACAGGACTCATTTTATTGCCTCTACGGACGTCTGGAGGGTCTGTAGGTGTCCTGTGTAGGGTCCTCTGCATGAGACGTCTGTAAGGGGTCATTTTGATATCTAGAGCGTCTACAGGTGTTCTCTTTTGGGTGGACTGAGACGTCTGTTAGGGCTCATTTTATTGGATAACCAGACCTTCTGTGGGCGGCAGTTAAATCAGTGATACAGACTACAATCTGAGTACTAACTAATAATTTTTTGTGGTCTAGAGATGCCTGCACATTATGATAATCAGTGATTTGTGTGGATGTCACAAGTTTGCGTTATTTGGCGACGTCTGTATAGGTTCAAATATGGCAAAGCATAGACTGTCTGTTATACCTACAATTTTGAGTGTTCCAGATGTCTATCATTGCTCTGAAATGAACCTCTAATGAAATTTGACCACATCTGGAAAATCGGAAATTAATGATTCCTGGAATGTCTAGATCTGCCAAATATAGTCCATCAACAGACGTCTCAAGAGGTCACAAAAGTGATGACAGGAGACACTATAGACGTCTGTAGGAACCCAATTTTCGGACCAGTTTATAGCTGTTTTGAACCACCAAAATGCTAGCAATGATATCATATCCATTTGCTTTCCAAGGGGTACACAGCGTATACAACCGTACACACAACATAGCTAATTGGTGGCGGAGGGTTAGCCTGTTCACAATGCCACCATTTAGTACGGAAACACACGTTACCTTCCCCCACTAGCTCAATTTTTAAAAGTATGTAAATTATTTCCACAGGCCAACCAACTCAATAACCTCTTAAAGATTAGGGGGTGACAATTTAAAAATCAGAGGGGGAACTTGTGACTTTCTTTGGCGGGGAATTATCTGTATCATGGTGGTACCGGCGGTAATTATTATTTTGAGCGTTCAGTGTCCCCAAATATTTATTTCCAAATCAAACAACACCGTGTTAAGAAATACCCCCCACCAGAAATTATTCATTTTTAATCCTGTCCAAAATTAATTTATATATGAACTGGGCAAGGCATTATTTACTCCATCCCCCCCTTCAAATGAAATGATTACCCCCTTATTTGTCACGCCACATCAATTAAATCAGCCATGCAGAAGAAATCACTTTGATTTCCTAAGCTTTAGCAGAAAAAACTGTAGCAAACGTTATATATAGCACTGATTGATGCTGATCGGGGTAAGCAGTTCAAATCTAAACATTTCTATGTTGATAGAATCATTTACAACACTGTTTGCTTCATTGGATCAACCGGAAGTAAGGATCTTGCTGTGATACAATGCATGTCACAAATCATACACCTGGTCATGATACCTACATGTATTGCATGCATGAGTGACCACATGTTGATAATTTGGAGGAAATACCTGAATGAAATAACCAACAGAAGAATAAAAAAAATTGACAAACAACAAAAGTGGTAAACAAGGAGGAAGATTATACAAGCTCAATTGGTCATATAATGAAAAATTTGTATTCAAATTAATTTTGTAATACCTATATCAATGTATTCTTATGTGAAATAATGATCAACTTTTAGGTTTCTTGAAAAAAAATGTTCATTTTGGATCGTCAAGCTTGCAAAAAAAAATTGCAGAGCAGCAGACCAAAAACTTTTGGCCTATTTGGCAAGTCTAACTTTTTTTTTCTTCTTCTTAATTCGGTGGCTAAAGCCCCGAACCCCTCTTATTTCGGGGGACGGCCCCCGAAACCCTCTTATTTCGGGGAGGGCCCCAAAACCCCTGCTACAATGCTTCCTTTTTTTTAATGTATATATTTTGTATTGTCAAAATAAATGTTTGCTTGGCCACTGTTATCAGTCTCACCAAAGATACCTTAGCTGAGAGCACTGCACTATCTATCTTTCTATTTATCTATCTATTGCTATATATCTGTATCCATTTATGTCTGTCTGTCGCCTATCTATTCCTATATAAGTTTATCTATATCTATCTATAACTGTCTATTCATCTGTCTATCTATCTATCTATCCATTATAACATTTCAAAATGATAAAGAATTCCTCGAGGGCTGTCTTTCAGCTTAAAACCTGATTGACTTTAATTTGCAAACTGGTACAATCAAATGTTGTCGAACAACAAGTATTTACAGCAAAAAAAGAGATTTATAATTAATTTGCTGTTGTAGAAGTTAGATAACACCCTTGTTTGTGATGATATCCAATTAATCTCGGCAAGCCTTGATAAATTTCATATCATCACAAGCAGGGCGTCACATACCAAATTTGCTCAACTTTTCACATTCCACAATTTCTGTAAGCCTACTAATAAAAGATATATATTGCATGTGAATAACATGACTGCGAGATATTTGTGAATATTTGCAATCCTGGTTCATTTGTATTGTGTTCAATGCAGATGAACAGTTTGAACACTCACCACAGTGCTGAGGAGGTTGGCAGAACATGAAAGAATTGGATAAGTTTACACAGCTTACTGACACCTGTAGTCCTTCCACTGCAAACAGCTTCAGCTGGAGTGACTGATGGATTTCCTTGATACAATTCTATGCAATCATGCAATTTGAAGTCCTCAGTGTTTTTGATACTACAAATGTTGTCAAAAATCCATACATTTGTATTTTTCACCCTGACATTGCTGATTTAAAATGAAACACATGTTATACCAACGACTTTTAACACTGTCTTAGTATAATTATGTTTCAACTTCAACTGAGAATGGGCCATGATAGATCTTTTCTCTCTCTTTCTGTTGGTGCATGTAAATTCTGGCAGAGTCTTCAAGCTTTGCAATACTCAGAATATGTCAAGTAATTAACAATGGCCATAAAGCGAATACACTATGTCTTGTATCAAGTAACAACACATTACACACCTGTACGAATTCAATTAATATTTATTAATCAGCTCAAGTATAGAGAATGTGATGCCTGAACCAAACACATCAACCACATTTGCTACGATGTTACTACCCCAGTGCAGAAACGCATTACTGTCGAAATTACCGTATGAACATCAATGTGAGACTCAGTACGTAGAGTGAAACACACAGAGAAAACAGCACACATCATACCTTTGGAAATTGCTACAAGTTCATTCACAATGGGAAGAAGAAGATGAATCACATTGAAGCGGACAATGTAGCTTCACATTTCATTCTCCTAAGAGCATCGTTCATTCAGTCATGACATCTGAGCTGCCTTTTAAAGAAGTTGAATGACTTTCCATTATTGATTAGTGGATAGAGGCCCAACCTGAAACCCGACTTGTTGAATCTATTCTTGGAAAACCCGAGGCACCTTGAAAATTAAAGAGGTTCCCTTTTCTGTCCTTGCAACGGATATTAAGGCTTTCTCTTTTCTTTTGCTTTTTGTGCAGAATCGAGTTCTCAGATTGGCTAATTTTAACAGGAATTGGCTTATCTGTATGTTTTCATGAAATATGATTTTAACTAACAGAAAAACAATCTGAAACATTCTGGTACCAAACATGACCTTTCCCACCATCAATTACACTTTTAAAATTTTGAAAGAAGAGATTATTTACAGCCTTCATTTAAGCTTTTCTTGCGGAATTTAGTGTTTCAAGCTATATCAACCTAATATTGTCAGCCGCGTAAAGTTTTACGACAAATATATATAATGTAGCTCATTTGTTGGTACTGCTAACTGTTTCGCATTTTATGATGTTGAAATATGGAAATAGACAAAAATCGAAAATAGTATTTTTTGTTGGCATAGAAAACTGTTTCGCCTATTACTGGGTACAACCTCATGATTCCCAAACAATCTACTTGCTTTAACCCTGTGCTACATCAAGGTGACGAACACCTCCATTCTGGCGACAAATACTGCTTTCCAGGTGACAAACTTTCCATAAAATGTAATAGCAATGTTGTTGTACGGATACAGTGATATTGGAATCCCTATTATGAAGCTATTGTTTTTATGAAAAAACAATTCAACAATCTAAGAACAAAGGACTGTGAAAATTAAGCAGACAAATAACAAAAAACTTACCATATTTTGAGAAAGTTTGAAGAATATGAAAAGTCCAGGAAAATTAGTAGGTGACCTCTTATTACTCGCTCAGTGTAATTGACTATGGTGTACAGCATAATGCTACGTTGATGCATGATGTAGCTTCCAGAATAGCCAGACATATGTTTATGTGACATGGTATGACAGTCATTAATATTATAGCAGTTTGCGGATTAGTGATCCAAGAAGTTTCAAAATCAACTATCAACTTGGTCGTGTGATGTCACTGGCTTAAAAATATTATTTTGTGTCAATTGTGGTTAATCGGTTGATACATTGCTTATCATATCCAGCAGCAAAGCTGGCAATAAACAAACTAATTAAATGACTCGAAGTACTTCATCAAATAAGAAGATTAGGAGACCCACGGAAAACTGTCAATGACATGACAAATACAGTTGGCAAACTGAAAATAAGAAAATTAATTTTTGCATTTGGCCAATCTGCAAAGAGCTCTAATTAGTTGTAATGATGAGGCTTAGCTCTGTCAAACAAGAAGATTACACAATGTGTTAGTCAAATAATGATAGACCACGACCTGTATGATTGCCAGTCAATATGATGAGCGCCAGTCAGCAGATTTATCTGGAATGGGCGCAATATAAAAACAAACTATACTATGCTACTATACTAAAAGAAACCTTGGGACTTACTGTGTAGTTAAACACTTAGACAGATGTTAAATAATGATGCAGCTGGCGTGCATACAATTTTAGCAGTCTTCAATAGTGGTGATGCCTTCTTGTCTTGGTCATCACTGGCTGAATACATAGATCGGTGACCTCAAACAAAACACCGGATTTGCATGACTCCAATGCTAACCTATGGGAACTGCTATACAATGTCACACTCACTCATTAAAAAAATCACTTCCTAGTTCCTACACACTTTCTGGCAGGATAGTAGGAAATTGCGAAATCAAGTCTGCGATATCAAAGCTCCTACTGCAGTGACATGATTATATTATAATTTGTGATAATTTTCTATGTCTTCAAACTGTGCTGATGACAGACATGAAATAACTGCAACTATGAAATGGCCATGATTTTATATTTGTAATGCACAAAAACATTCTATAACAATTTCACTCATTTGCTTTTCTCAACTATAAAATCAATACCATGCCTTGAGCATCCTTCATCAGACATTTACAGTATTTCTTGCACTCAGATTGCCACAGCATTATTACTGCATTAATGTATTTGTAAGGTTCTCAGATGGTAAATTCCATTTCTCTTTCATGAGAAATATGGTTATACCTCTTCCTCTCCCTATCTGAGTAATGCGACACCTAAATCTTCTTTGTAAAAATCCCTGGTGCTATTACGCCAAGTTTGTGTTATTTCATCATTGGAAGAATTACCCCCTGACTAACAGTAAAACCAGCGAGCAATCATGTTTTTGTAGATGAGAAAAAAATCAGGTAGGATAAAAATTTAATTTGATGTCCCACTGAACATATTCAAAGTGATTAGGAGGTGAAATTGTCTGCAGAGGCATATCTCTTGAATAATATGTAAATACCACTGCCATGAAATTCGCGCAGCACTTTTGTAGAACTTACAGTGTTACCATAAGTTATTTTATTTTCATTTCAAATGTATGAAAGGCAGTTATGTAATTGTTTAAAAAAACCAGAAAGACCAATACATAGAAGGATAGATATACATCTAGAATATCAGAAAGAAAAAATAGACAAAATATATAATAGACAGATAAATAGATAAATAAATAGATATGTAAATAGATAGATAAACAGATAGATAAATAGATAGATAAATAGATAGCTAAATAGATAGCTAAATAGATAAATAGGTAGACCCATACAGGGCTGCCGGAATTAATCGCGAGCAGCAGGGGCGGTCAGATAAAAAAGGGCAAATCATATTCACGCCAATTTCGCATGACTAAATTCAAAGAGTCACTAATAATTTTGAAAATATGCTAACTAATACTTACTAATTTGTGCCTAAAACTAGTAAAATAAGGCCTTATAACGTTTTTTTCTTAACGATCTAAAGAGCACCCTTGCCCCCTGACCCGCCTGTTCCGGCACCCCTGGACCCACAGATGGATAAATAAATTGATAGATAGATATATATATATTTAATAGAAAAATGATATTGATAGATAATCAGCTGTATAAATGGTAGAAAAGTAGACAACACTGCAAGCGTCAAAGTCAAGTCTATGTTAGATTGTTGATATTACATAATAGTAATACAAAAACAATAACATGATCTGCTTGTAGATTAATTGTTCACTGTTACAAGATCATAAGTTTACAAAGATTATGTTAATTCAATTTTGTTATGTTTTCTTGCTATATGTTTTGAACTCAAATGAATAATGTGTCAATAATTTGATTTAGCTTGTAAAAAGCTAATAATTTACTATTCCATAAAAAATATTGGTACAGGATAAATAACTCGAGAAAATCGAATTTTTAATACACTTTTGAAGATGCATAATTATGTTATTTTCGGTTAAATACGGAACTAAATCATTGATAAGAAGCTGGACCTACTTGACCTAATTCCCAACTGTGGACTGTTGATGTTCAGACCATCATTGCACAGAATTTTGAGTCTTCTCTTGTGCTCAATTCGCTTTGCTGCGCTAATATAAATAATTACCCATGGGGAATATGGAGACACACGTTCAATGTGATATTTAACAGTCTGGTCAGACCATCACATGCCACAGCAGACACTTTCAGAATTCAACAAATACCTGAAATTCCGTAACTTTACAACACAAATACATGGAGTGAAATTTGGGTTAAAGCTCTTTTGTGTTGTATATTATTGAAGCTAAGCAAAATACATACTCACTCTAGGATAGTCCTTCAGATGAAAGTATCACAAGAATAATTACACCAAGATCGACCAGGTGTACATCAAAGAACCAGGTGTACATCAAAGTAAAAATTTCCTGATTGAAGCCATTTTTCAGTTTGGAAAAATTCACCTTCAAACGATTAGAGTCAGCAAGCACATCTTTCCAATTAATGATAATGAGAGTCCCTCAAGAAGTGTAGAGCCGCAATTACTTCTTTACAGTCTAAGAATGAGAATTATACTTACATTCAGCTCTTTGTGGCTGTCACTGGCCTCACACCAGTCCTTATCCATTGCATTGAAAGGAACAGTCAAATTTTCATAGAGTAAAATGTGACCTTAATGATTAGTGCTGGTGACTTGCTTTGATTGCATCGGAAGTATAGGGTGTGTCCTCACAAATATCTTCTGAGTCATAAAGAATATTTATGGCAGAGATGAGGATTTGACCTCACAAGGAACATGTTAACTAAAGTCAAGACATTTTCTTTTGGCAGTAAGTTTTTGGCTGATAATTAAAAACATACCTTACTCTTGACAAAAATACTTGTCTCCTCCTGTTCCTGACACCTTGACCAAACAGTTTCATAAACATTTGGAAGTATTGGCATGTTGTAGTCCTGGTTTTGAGGTAGTCCCATTAGAATAACATTGCTGTCAAAACAGCTCAAGAAGCCATTTTCTTCTACTGCTTCTATTGCTGCTGTTGTGACGTCACCATTGTTTCAGTGATGTCATATAGCCAACAATGCCTATGATGTCACAACAGAAGGCTAAAAATAGCTCTAAATGTGCTGAAGAGCAGCATTAATTTAGCATTGTAAGTGCCTGCATGATGGAGCTGGGGGATTAGAGGACATAAATTTAGTCCAAATCATGCTTGGTCATGGTGTACTCACCCTGATAAACCAAAAATTAAACCTCAAACTTAATCATGTATATTTTTATTGGCTAAAAACTTACTGCCAAAATAAAATGTCTTGACTTGAGTGAAATTCTGGAAGCACTTGACATTCATCTGTTGTAACTTTCAGTATGCCCATAAATAAAAATGTCCGCTGTATTATGAAATGCCTGTCGGAATATACTGAAATATGTTTCTAGAATACGAACATTATGTAGTACTCAATCTACTCTCACAGTCTACTTCAGTCCACTGACATAGCAACAGAGAAATGCCAACCTGGAGTGGCTGATGGCGTCATATCTCATTTTCTGTGTCAGCTAATGGTTGCCCATGTTCTAATAATGGTGAGTGATCACATACAAGGTCCTAACCTTGACACCACTTCATTGTAACCATGCCGCATTGTCATACTTGAGATGTTGTTGGACAATAGACATTTTGGAGTTAGTCAATCAGTTTGACATCCTTTTTGATTTCTTTGGCTTGGCAAAAGTAGGAATTCTGACATGTGAATGCATCTGAAAAGAAAAATGCTAATTTTTGCACAGACTATTTGGTTTTAACTGAAATTAAGGGTATACAATGATTATTACCATTGATAACGTCTATAATGTGTGACTATGCATCTGTCTTCAAGAAGCAGTTCAGGACACTTTGCAATCTTTGATGATGCATGTAATTCTGGTCTATATAATGAATTGTAAGTAATAGAAATTAAGTTGTATAATGGTCAGTCATATTGAAAAATGACTTCCGTCCTGTGTTTGCATTAATCCAAATACAAAGTAATCAGATCATGCGGTCGATGGAGTAACTAATTAATCTATTCCATTACTTGCAAAACCTGTCGTACACGGATTAGAGTTACTTTTATTTTTGGCGTCTATGTTTAGTTATGACTATTCTAGTAACATGTCAACTGAATGTTGTCCTTCATCACCAAATTTGTCCATCAATGACAATCAAACTGAGATAATTTTGTCATGTGTGTTGTAAGGGGGCATCCTGCTGCTGTTAGAAATTAGATATCCTGATCATTGCAGTTTTTCTATTGGAGAGTTCATTCTGTTCTCAACAAGACACACGCAAAAAATATTTGTTACTTAGTTTATTCTTATCATTAATAAATCTGTGAAATACATGTGGCGTTGGCATAATTTCTGGCTTATACATTGTCAGGAACCTGAGAAGTTACTTAAAGTAATCTAACTTGTTATCTCTTGGTTACCTCGCTCTAACAGGTAACTTTCAACATTTATAACTAGATAACTTTTTTCAAAAGTAATCTGTAATCAATAACAAGTTTCTTTAGCCAAGTATAAATAAAGCAACACTGCTTCTGTTCCTGATCTCTGCATCTCCTTCGTGGTCAGAGTCAATTACATTCAGTTCAGATGGAGCTTGGTGCACTGTAAACTTGGAATTTTAAGTCAGCATAAATAATTGAGTGAGATGGTTGCACAATTCATTTGAGCTAACATAGCTTGTTTTTTTTTTAAATTACTATCATTACTTAAACCATCAAGCTATGTTAACTCAAACAAATTGTTCTACAGTTTCATTCATTCATTTAGAGCTCTTTGCAGACTGGCGGTCAACTGGAAAAATTAATTTTCTTATTTTCAATTTGCAAGCTGGCTTTGCCATGTCATTGACTGCTCTCTGTTGGTCTTCTTATCTTCTTATTTGATGAAGTCCTTAAGTCATTTAATTAGTTTACTTATTATCATCCATGCTGCTAGATATGATAGCACTGATTAACCACAATTGACACAAACAAAATTTTTATGCCAGTGACATCACACGACAAAGTTGAAAGTTAATTTGGAAACTGTTTGGACTGCCGCTCGCAAACGGGTATAAGCTGACAAAAAATTTCAAACATTGAAGAGTGGGACATTGTAGCTCACTCTGTCAGACAGGAGGGTGGACCCTTGCCAACACAGCAACCATGCTCCACAGTCCACAGCCATAACTACAACCCAACAAACTGTCATAAACTTCCAGGACCAGTAATCGAACCCAAGTCCTCTCAGGCCAGTGAATTCAATTTCAAAAGCATTGCCATAAACATGAGGCAATGGAGATTTATTAAAACTGTCCTTCATGAAAGAAGTTTCCTAAGACACTTGTAATATCATGCACCCATCAAACATACAAGGAAAATATGTTATATAATTATTATGAACAAGAGGCAAGAATACAGATCAGTGTGAGCAGATTAATCGAGTGTCCTCAGAATCTGCTCTTTGATGTGCGCACATCAAGCATGTACTGAATTGATGAGGTTTTAAGGTCCCTTTTAGCTGATACATGAGGATCCTTTTATGGTGATTAGTACACATTCTAACAGAAATTAATTTCAAAATTCTGATCATAGCCCAGTTGGTGTAGTACACTGAGCTTCCAAAATGATTGAGCATCTTAAGCTTCAGAACCACTCATCATGTGAGGTTATGCGGCCTTTCATAAAATATTCAGTGACAAAACAACAGTTCAATCAGGGGTAGACTGGCCTATGTGGATGAGTGGCACCTGCCAGCGGCCCAAACACTCAGGGATCCATGCAAGGTGCCAAAAAAGAAATGGTTAGGTGAATGGCCAAACTGACTATATTATATTTCTATTTTATTTTTTTATTTTTTTTATTTACATAAACTTATAAAGTGCCTTATTCATAATGCTCTACGGCACTGTACAAACAATATAGGACATACTAGAATCTAATTTTTAAGATAAAATCGAAGTAAAAACATTGAAGATAAAAGCAGTGTAAAGATAATTAAAATTGAAATCACAGATTATATGCTTGTTTAAAAAAGTATGTCTTTAATGACTTTTTAAAACTATAGAGTTCATGAATTGTCCTCATTTCATGTGGAAGGGAATTCCATAGAGTGGGTGCAGCAACCCTGAAAGACCCGGACCTGTATGTTGTGGTTCTGAATGATGGCACGACAAGCAAAGCTTGAGTTGAGGAACGCAGTGTGCGAGTTGGCCTGTACTCCTCTAGTAAGTCATGGAGATATTGTGGTGCAAGTCCATTTGAAGCCTTGAAAGTGTGCAAGATCACCTTATACTTAGTGCTATACTCGATAGGAAGGCAATGTAGCTGTACAAGGACTGGAGTGACGTGTTCGTGGCGACACGTTCCAATGATAACATGAGCACGGCTGTTTTGAACGAGCTGGAGTCTGTTGAGCAGATTTTTTGGCAGGTTATACAATAGCACATTACAATAATCCAAGCTAGAGATAACACTGGACTGGCTAAGGGACCGACAGGCATCCGTTGTAATAAATTGATGTATCCTACCAATACAACGTATTTGGTGGTAGCAAGATCGTACTAAATGAGATACGTGCATCCATTGTTAAACATCTGTCTTGGATGACCCCTAAATTTCTAACATGTTCAGATGGAGTAAATCGATTGTTATCAAAGGAGATGGTAAAGTCCCGTAAATCAGGTTTGTGTCGCTTCGGATGGAATATCACAAACTCAAACTTATCTTGGTTCATTTTCAACATGTTTTCATTCATCCTTGCATGAAGAGCTTCAACAGAGGAAATGATGCGGTCTGATGTTTCTGACCATTCTGATGGTGATTCCATGATGTTGTAGGCCTGTGTATCATCTGCACAGGAGTGGTACAACATTTCATGACGTTGGGCGATTTCACCATATATATTATTTGTGAGCATGTTTGCGATAACTTGTTACAATCAACCATTTTTTCGAATACTAGAGGGCCCTGTATAGGAAAGGGCTCTTCTGCCTTGGTGTAAATAAATTCATACCAAAAAGAGGAATGTGGGGGCCCTTCGACTTATTTTGCCACAATCCCGAAATGTCGTCAATCCCCCCTGACAGTGCTTAACAAAGAAAGGACAGTACTTACAGTGTGAGAACAACAAACTCTAAGCTTGTAAAAAATGAATACCAACCCCCCCACCCCCAAAACCATGAAAAAGACATGTGCCCATACAGGCAAGCTACACCTTTTGTTCTAAAAGCTACATATTCAGAGTCTGACCTGAAGGCATTTACCACTAATTAATATGCATGGTCCACTCAATTCTATTGAAAGGCATCTCAGATGCGCTGACAATAAACCACTGATGTTAACAATGTATTAAAATACATTGCGGACATTCTGTCACCCCACATACATGACATTGTTATGCACACTTATAATTATTTGCCTTACAGGTGATTTCATTAGCATGAGATTCTTGTCAATCACACTTGATAGTGAGAAATCAATGCTAAACAGGGACTTACTACGTTTCATATATGAGATATGTGACGTTCTATTGCTCCTAAACCAATCAGATTAACCAAAAATGCTATGTATTTTGTGGCAAAGAACCTGAGAATCGCGTACTAATGAAATCACCTGTAACAAAAGGTCTGAAGAACACAAATGCACTCAAGTTGTTACAGTCAATTTCTTGGGTAATCATTTTGAACCATATTCAACTTACATTGTAATTGTGAAATATAAACATAAGACATTTACGTTGGTATCGAGAAAATCAGGGTCATGAAAGGAATATAATATTATATCAGAAAATTATGATCACGGGAGTGCATGACCAGGTGAATTTAAGGTTAAATTTCTCAAATTGTATGACTTCACAACATCTGACTATTTGTTTTTCTGGATTTTGCCCTTTAGCACATTCACAAGTTGTCAATGCTTTTCAGAATTATGCCCCGGGAGAGCCTGGCAGGGGTTTGTTTTTAGTTGAGAGACTTCTGATTATGACAGAGTCATACTTTTTTTACCATTGGATTTGTCTTGCATGAATAGATTAGGGTTTAGAAAGCTTGGTTAAGTCTTAGCAGCTGTAATTAAAAATATTTTATTGATTTCCATTTTTGATTGGACAATTCTGACTTAGTTAAATTTATGATATCGTAGGTGCATGGCCCCGGGGTTGTTGAGGGCTTATGTGTCTTGGACTAGAAATAGAACTGCCAGTATCTTTTTTCATAGGTCTCTTCTAAAAGACTTGATTTAATTTTTCATTTAATAGGACAAGAGCCAACAGTGTTGGTACAACTGGTCTATTGTAAGCTGCCCACATGGTCAGGAAGAGCAGAAAAACCACAGAATGTTATGAACAGAATTTTTCAAAAACGTTCATTAAAGTTTTACCTTGAAGACTAGATTTCCTTTTATTTGAGTATTAAGAAATACAAATATTTTATTACGTAATATTTCCTTCAAGATGTATCAAAACAAGTAAATTGCCAGTTACTAACTGATTCTGATTCATCCCTTTCTCCCAAGTCTATTTTTGGAGCATTCCATATGGATTTGAATTGATTGATATATCTAAATATAGGTCTATGAATAATTAATTAAGTATGGACTCTCGTATTTTCTGCAATGATGACATAAAAACGTAATGCAACATGTCTTCTGCTTTAAATTGTATTAAATATTTATATTATGTTTTGTTGCATGATATCAGCATGATCCAATTACACCATACTGGAGCACACAACAGATAATTATCTCGACAATTAAATGTTTTAGCCTATAAAAGCCAATTCGCTGATAACTTTTGTGTACATGCAATGGAAACTGCACTCATGCCAGCATCCACATCTGGACAATATGAGTGTGTCCTAGCCATGCATTTCGCATTTAATATACCAATTTTATTGTACAATGTATTCCGGTCAAATAAATGCCCCTCTACTCTACTACTCAACATCTCTACTGAGTCTACTCATGGACATCTTAACTCAAATTTAATTGTATTATTCTCTTGGTTTCTGGGCAACTAAATAGACTCTTGGGACTGCTGTATATGTTAACCCTACTTAAGAAAACTATATTTGGCAAATTCCGAAATTTAAGAAGATCACACACGCACTGAAATACATGTCCATTATTTCATTTCCTCCTTTTGAAATCACTGCCCAGCCATTCTATATGCGAGAACAAAGATGGATAATATTGGAGCGGACAACATTGCTTCACATTTCATTCCTCTGGGAGCATCGGTCATTCATTCACGACATCTGAGCTGCCTTTTAATGAAATTGAATGACCCTCCATATTAATTAGCGGAGAGAGACCTAACCTGACCTGTTGTAAAAGTCTATTCTTGGCTAATCTGAGGCACCTTAAAGGTCACTGGGAAATTACAATAGCCCCATTTCTGCCATTGCAACAGAGATCTTAAAAGGTTTCATCTCTTGCATTTTTTAATGGAATCTATTTCTCTGGTCCGCCATTTTACAGCAAGACCAGAGTTGCCTCTGATGCCCCAAGGGCATTCATTTGTGACTTTGTCTGGAAGGTTTTTGACTTTTGATGTGGCCAATTTAGCATCACACCACTTGCAAATAGGCTATAACTGCCTTAGTCTCAAATAAAGATGCATGAAGGTACAACCATTGTGAAAGACTTCAGTAAAAACATGGAAACAAAGACAGAATGGAGGCAGCTAGTCTTTAAATAATGGCAGCCTTCCTGCAATATGTTCCAATTTATCAGGCAGTTTTTTTTACTTTTGCTTTTTCATGTGCTGAAAATACCTTTTTTTTTCAAACCAAAAATCTATTACCCCCCCCCCTCCAAGATCATCTGGTTTGCCTTTTCGCGTGCTTTACCTCAACAATAGGCCTAAATATCTGATTTTTTTTCTGGCTATTCTCTTCTGTTATTAATTGCAAGCAAACAATTAAATGCCATGATGATGAACTTACCATTTTGAACAATGACCATCTTACACGTAAAAAATTTAAAAAGCTAAGGAATCATTAAATGAGCTGCTTTTACATTATCTGACAGATTGTTTTCATTGCAAGTTTTGGCCATTTTATCAATTTTTTTTTCAGACATATGGAAATTATATTTGCAAGGAGCCTAGAAAGTTTAAAAAGGAAATAAAACAATTTTACATTTCTTTTGTAATTTAGTTTTTCAATGATTTATGGTTGTTTAACCTTCTCATCCTCTTTATTGCAAATTCAGTTGTAGCTTTTATTACACAAGATAAAAAGAACATTTCTGCTTTGTGGTGGGCTTGTCTGCAGTCATGTACGGCAGAAATTACCAAGAAGGAAATTTCATATATCCCCTTCAAATAATGACAAATGAAAATAAAAAACATGTAATATTTCTGTTAAGTTTGCTTGGTTGGGTGGGAACTTCCTGTAAGGTGACCATCCCAAACCTCTAGCATTCTGAATTTTCAATTTTTTCTAGAAGACAGGTAAGTCCTTTAGATGCAAACTAGGTAGTAACTAAAGAAAGACAAGTTCTTCAGAAGATTTCACAAGGCATCTTAGAAATCACATAAGGAAATGAAAATGTTTTGCGGATAATGTCAGCGATTAGCAAAAATTGTGTCATTGCATCTAAAAAGCAATTAGTCTAATTAAATAATGCCTCAAAACAATTGCCTGGTATTTCATTTTTATTAATTTCTGGTTTTCTTCTCTGTCATTATATAAATGCAAGCAAAACAAGAAATGTCATGTATTTACAATTTCAAACAGCACCCATCCTTACTTGTCAAAAGAAAACTATTGAAATTACAAAAGAATCATTACATGAGTTTCTTTTACATAATATGAAATATTTTTTCATTGCATGCTTTACAGCTTTTACCTTTTAAAAATTAATCAGACATATATATATATATGGAAGTTGTATCAGCAAAGAGCCAAGTTAGTAGCAAAGACATTTTAAAGAAATTTAGACATTTCCAGATCTCCTGTGGAAAATTATGTAGCACTATCAAGTTAGTTTTCCATTGATTTATGGGTGTTTTTGAAACCTTCTCATCCTCTTTATTATAAGTTCAATTGCAGCTTTCATGCATGTCTTACCATCTTATCTCAAGTGACACACTATATATGTATTTATTGTGACCACCAGCATGGCTGTGGTCACTTAGAAATCGTACGATTCAACGCACATTTTTGCGGAGGAATAGAACAAGTTCCACTTGATGCCCAGTCATGAAACTTGCTCTATGTACCTAACTTTACACTCCTTACTCGCGGCTCTTAAGTCCCAATGCAAAAAAAGGGTATTTGATGCACTTTTGTAATTCAGGGGTTTTTAGTGGCACAGTCTACCTTACTGTTTTTTTAAGGGCAACTGGTGTGTTTTGAGACAGCCCCCAGAATTCTGGCTCAGCCATTGGTGCATTCCTTCGCACTTGATCGCACTGCTTTATATTTTGCTGGGGGATGTCTCAAAAGAAACCAAGGTCTATATTTCCAACAACAGGAGCATAAAGCACTGGATACAGAGCGAATATCTGACATTTTGGCAGCTGGGAGAGCCAGACTTGCACATCAGGTCATGATATATCTGATCTCACTCCAGCCACCTTCAAATTACAAGAAAAGTTTATTGCTAAACCTTCTCAGGCCTCTCCCAAAACACAGGCGGAGTGTTGAGAAATTTACTTCATATCAGGAGAATAGACATGCTAATTGTTGTTTCTTTTTGGGCTACCTCAAATTCCACTTTCATTTGAAGACAAAACTAATTTCAACCAAATAAGCTAAATCATATTCTTTAATATACTGTACTAAATGTTCATGTCAAGTTTTACAGTCCCTGACCAATTAGGAAATGAGAATTGCTTAAATTAAATTTACATGTGCAACACTCAACAGTAGCTCACATCTTGTCCAGTCAAGAGACATGTGGCCCCCTCTATACTGGTCACAGTGTTGCTGCATTCAATGCAATAACAGACACACTTTATATATTTCTGTTGCTGCATTCAATGCAAGATCACACTTTATTTACAGAAATATATTTGTCTTCTTTCTTCAATCTGTTTTATATTTCATGTCAATAAAATATAGGCAGTTAAAAGTACTTAAAACTGAGTTCACAAGGTTAATCAATGAAACATAAATTTGATTTAATTTATGCTTTGTGCTGCATTAAAGATATAGAACAAAAACATGGAAAAAAGGGGAAAAAAAGGAAGATAGATAAATAGATATGCAGTTATAGAATCTATCTATCTATCTATCTAGATAGATAGATAGATAGATAGATATCTTTCCATCCATCTGTCTATCCATCTATAGCTGCATATCTATGCCTTACAGCACTGTATGACTGCACTTCATTACTGCACTGTACAACACTGCATTACTTTTTTTAAGTAATGGCGCCTGGCTCCTTCTCCCTGCTCGTGATTTTCCCGCCGTATTATTGCGTCACTCTCGTTGAGAGCCAATTAGGAGGTCCGGCCCCCTCGGCTCACTGGAGCGTCTCACTCCAGGTAAATAGCAGGGACCTTTCTGGAGCGGCCACTCGCCTCCTCATTTCGTCCATCTGAGTACTTGTCCACATGGGGAGTTAATTCGCCTCCAACAAGGGCCGACATCACCCTCTCCCAATCGATGACAGCGCTGGATTACAGGGTACACAGGTCTAAGACTAACCCAAAGGGTTTTATTGTGCACGTTGGATGTTCAGGTTCTGTCGTATGTGCAGTATGTCTTATAAAAGCCATCCTATTTCATTTTCCTGCTCCTCAGTCTGCCCCTTTATTTCTCTCTCCTGCAGACACCCCTATTTCTTACACCTATCTAACTAACAAGCTAACTGACTTTCTCCGACTCATTCGGGTCGATCCTCGAACTTACACACTTCATTCTTTAAGGGCAGGCGCAGCTACCACAGCGTCCGCTGCTGGTTGTACCGAAGGGGAGATCCAGAGACTAGGCCGCTGGGCCTCCCTCTGCTACAGGAGATATGTTAGACCAACGAGGGGGGCCCAGGCGGCCTTAGCTCCCCGCCTAGCACTACCACTACCTTATAACCATTTCATCTCATAATCCATCTCTCTTCTATCCTGTACATTATCTACGCACTAACTACCTGAATTTTCTACTTACCTCACTAACACAGCTGGTCTTGGGCTCTATTATGGGCTTCCTCAAGGCCAGCTGCTTCATCCATGTTTTGTGTTGTGTCTACTGTCCTCGTCCTGTCTCGTCTTCATCTCTACATGTTTGTCTCGTCCGGAATGATTGTTGTGTGAATTAATTTGTGATTTTTGTCTGGGCCTAATAAAAGGCAGTGCGTCCCAATCCTTTTAGGTGTCTGCGTTTCTTTACTTAATAGTTACTTACTCGTAAGGTTTTTTAAGTAATGGCGCCTGGCTCCTTCTCCCTGCTCGTGATTTTCCCGCCGTATTATTGCGTCACTCTCGTTGAGAGCCAATTAGGAGGTCCGGCCCCCTCGGCTCACTGGAGCGTCTCACTCCAGGTTAATAGCAGGGACCTTTCTGGAGCGGCCACTCGCCTCCTCATTTCGTTTCCCGCCGGCCCACCCTTTTCTCAAAATTTACCTTTCATTTCCATTTTTGGTTATTTTCAAAAATTTAATTTCAAAATTTTTCAATTTTATAATTTCCCTTTCAAAATTTAGGGATTTTCTACTCTCAGCCATTTCACTTTCAAATTATCCTTTTTTTCCATTGTCTAACTATAATTTTTCTATTTATAGTCAAGCACCTCTGTGATGTCATTGCTAACCCCATTTATCCAAGGGCTACACCTCCGGACTTATCCAGGACAACCACGGTCCGCACAGTCCGCACTGCCACCAGATTCGGGACTTCAGCTCCTCATTACCTCGCCTTCATCTCGTCTGGCTTCCTCAAGGCCAGTTGCTTCATCCATGTTTTGTGTTGTGTCTACTGTCCTCGTCCTGTCTCGTCTTCATCTCTACATGTTTGTCTCGTCCGGAATGATTGTTGTGTGAATGTAATTTGTGATTTTTGTCTGGGCCTAATAAAAGGCAGTGCGTCCCAATCCTTTTAGGTGTCTGCGTTTCTTTACTTAAAACTGAGTTCACAAGGTTAATCAATGAAACATAAATTTGATTTAATTTATGCTTTGTGCTGCATTAAAGATATAGAACAAAAACATGGAAAAAAGGGGAAAAAAAGGAAGATAGATAAATAGATATGCAGTTATAGAATCTATCTATCTATCTATCTAGATAGATAGATAGATAGATAGATATCTTTCCATCCATCTGTCTATCCATCTATAGCTGCATATCTATGCCTTACAGCACTGTATGACTGCACTTCAATCCTGCACTGTACAACACTGCATTACTGCACTGCATTTCAGAACTGCATTGCAGCTCTGAATTACAGTTATGCATTATTGCACTGTATGACTGCGATGCATTACTGCAATGCATTACAACACCGCATTACTGCCCTTTATCACTTGGTTGGCTGTGAATATCACGGTTTATAGTCAAAATATCAGGGCCTATGATATTGTAAAAAATACCACCCTTCAAGGGCGATATTTTTTAACAATGGTTATGACATCATCGCCATTTCAGATGCCTGATGACTTCACAAACCAAGCAATGGCAAAAACAATAGGATTGTGACATCACATCCATTGTTGCTCCATGGCGTGTGCTTGTGACAATGTCTCTACTGCCATCGTGTCTAATAGCAAAAAGTGCTTTTCAAAAGACTTTGGATATTCCAAATAGCACTATGAGGATATTTGAAAAGATCAAATATCCCCCAAGATGCTATTTGGATATTTCATCAGACCCTTTTTCATCAGATGATATTCCATCAGATGCTTTGCCTTACCATCTGAAGCTTTGGCTGACCGTATGGTACTTTGGCTGCTGCCAATTATTCTCTGTACTGGGTCCTATTGTGACATTACCATGCTATGCAGTAGAGTTGCTGTTCTTTTTCAGGAAAAACGTGTGATGTTTGCAGCCCTGACACTCACTTATGACTAGCAGGAAAATTATGAAACTTTGGGGATATGTCAGTCAATACCTGAATTTTCTCACCTGATTTTCAGAATTCATCTAAGATTTTTTTAGGAGTCAATTAGGCCATTTTTTTTAACATAAAAGATCGCGATTTTCATGTGCGTCATGCTCCTAACTTTTTTGCAAAACATACAATGTTCAAAAACCTGACACTCAAATACCATGAGTGGGAAAATTATGAAAGTTGGAAAATATTTCAGTAAATACCTGAATTTTATCACCTGATTTTCAGAATTTATCTACGATTTTTTTAGCAGTCAATAAGGCCATTTTTTTAAACATAAAAGATCGCAATTTTCATTTGAGTCATGCTGTTAACTTTTTTGCAAAACATACAATGTTCAGAGACCTGAAACTCAAATACCATGAATAAGAAAAATACAAAAGTTGGCAAATATTTCAGTAAATACCTGAATTTTATCACCTGATTTTCAGAATTTATCTACGATTTTTGTAGCAGTCATTAGGGCCATTTCTTTAAACATAAAAGATCGCGATTTTCATGTGCGTCATGCTGCTAACTTTTTTGCAAAACATGCAATGTTCAGAGAACTGACACTCAAATACTATGAACAGGAAAATTATGAAAGTTGGAAAATATTTCAGTAAATATCTGAAGTTTATCACCTGCTTTTCAGAATTTATCTACGATTTTTTTGAGCAGTCAATAAGGCCGTTTCTGAAAACGTAACAGATCGCGATTTTCATGTGCGTCATGCTGCTACCTTTTTTGCAAAACATACAATGTTCAGAGACCTGAAACTTAAATACTATGATAAGGAAAATTATGAAAGTTGGGAAATATTTCAGTCAACACCTGAATTTCATTTTGTGGCCAAAAACGTCTAATGTCGTTTGTATAAACACAAAAGATCGTAAATTTCAGATCCGAAACAGCTTATTTCTCAGTTGCAAAACTTGCCATGTTTAGAGCCATGGAACTCACAGACCATCAATATGAAAATCATGGAAGCATGGGAATATTTGAGTCAATACTTGAATTTTGTCACCTGGCTTTCAGAATTTGTTAAAGAATTTTATAGCAGCCGAAAACTTCATTTGTTTAAACACAAAACATCTCGAATTTCAGATCCGAAAAAGCTTATTTCTCTGTTGCAAAACATAGGCCTACCATGTTCAGTGCCGTGAAACTCACAGACTATCAATAGGAAAATCATGAAAGCCAGGGAATACTTAGGAAATAATTTTTTGATGAATCTGGACATATATTATCAATATAGATCTACTCCAAGGAGAGGGGACTGTGACTTCTGTACTAGATTGTATCTACGAGTGGGTTAACTCTAGCCTGTGTTAGTGAATTTCTCTGTTAGTTAACCGGATTTACAAAATTGGCTTGTGTTGTATCAACAAATAACTGGTTAAGGTCTTTTTATTGTTATGAGGGACAATTAACCCAATTTTTACGTTGATTCCCAGGGGTTTCCCAAAAATATTCGCATCATTTGACATGGGAAAAAAAAGACAGAAAAAAACTATTTCCATGACAGTAAAAGTGACCTCGCTCCTTCAATTTTGCAGTTAAAGCCTTGAAATTAATAGAGCACCTTCCTGGTTACTTCTTGCATCTTCGCTGAACACGGCAGTAATTTCGGGTAAACCGTTTGTATAATACGGCACTCTGACCGCGGAAAAACAAATTTTTCACATGTCTAAATTTAGAGGGCTGGCGAATAAAATTTGTTCAATGTATCTTCACGCCCTTAATTTGCAGCGTAGATGCAAACATCACTTGGCTACATTGTGTAGCAGTTCCATGACGATTGCATTAAAATGCTATTTTTAAGAAATGATTTTCTGCACCAAGAATATTTCGGTTTGCGACTTCTTGGCATTCATGAACTGGCCAGCCCGTGACGTCATCAAGTGACGTCATCAAGTGACTTCATGGCCTGACGTCACTTCGTTTGCAATGACTGTTTTGTTTGCAAGCGTTTTCAGTGCATTTGTTTGCTTGCTGGTCAATATTATTGGATTAAGAACCCCTTCAAAAAAAAATTTTCAAATCATTTGGGAAATAATTTTTTAATGAATCTGGACAGAAATTATCAATATCTGCTTCACTGAACTAGAACTCAACCCATCCCTGGCAGTTCAGATTGACAATGACTTGACTTCCTTTGAGAAAAGATCAGGAATTTCATGAGACAGGCTAATTTAAGTAAATGTGGCTAAATAGATGTCATTTCACTGCCTGTCACCAGGTGTCTCTCCTGTGTCTGCGCACTTAAGGAGTGCTGCCCCCTTGTGTAGTTAGAAGAGATGGCAGTGCTTGACAGACATCTCTTCTACAAATAGTGTCAAAATAGTTTCTAACCATGAGGCACTATTTGGTCACTATTTGATGTAGAAGAGATGTCTGTCAAATATATTATGACAAAGTTTCTAACATAGCACATTAGAACTTATGGAAAAGTTCAGTAGAAAATGTGGCTTGGTTGCACTTTTTGGATATTTTGTAGGGATATTGGCAAAGCATGGTGAGGGGAGTAGATATTATGACAAAGACCTATTTTAGTGTCTGGCATGCAAAAGGCAGCCCGATTTGCAAATCGGGCATGTAGACCTATCGGCTGTAACAGTGTGCACATTTTTGTAATGGCAGAAAATAGTCCTTCTTTATAATTGAAAATTTGAGGTAAAACCAGCTGATAAAAACACAACAACCACGCGTCAGGGCAATTCGTACAATATCACTTGCTGTTATGTGAATTAATATCACTCTCGCCCTGCGGGCTCGAGTGATATTAATTCGCACAACACCTCATGATATTGTTACTCAGTGACCCTGACTTGGGTTGTTTTGTTATAGTATTACACCGCTGCATCACTGCACTGCATTACTGCACTCTATTAAAACACAGCATTACTGCACTGTATTACAAATCTGCATAACTGCACTGCATCCCTGCACTGCATTACAGACCACATTAGAGCACTACCTGACAACACTGCATTACTGCACTGCATCACTGCATTGTATTACAACACTGCCTTATTGCACTGCATTTCTACACTGAGTTATTGCACTTCCACACAACACTGCATGACTGCACTGCATGACTATACTACATGACTGCACTGCATGACTGCTCTGCATTACTAAACTACATTACTGTGCAGCATCACTGCACTGCATAACTGCACTACATTACAACTGCATCACTGCACTGCGATTACAGCCCATAATATTATTACAGTACTGCCTGACAACACTGCATTACTATACTGTATTTTATCACCTGGTTGGCTGTGAATATTACTGTTTACAGTCAAAATATCAGGGCCTGTGATATTGTAAAAAATACCACCCTTCAACGGCGATTAATTTTAACAATAGTTATGACATCACCAGCATTTCAGCTGACTGATGACGTCACAAACCAAAAAATGTCCAAAACAATAGGATTGTGACGTCATATCCATTGTTGCTCCATGGTGACGTAAAATTTTTGTTACGGCAGAAAATAGTCTCTGTTTATAAGGGGCCGACCAGATGATCTTTGGGGGGGGGGGGCTATGGATATTTGGCAAAAAAAAGAGATTGTTTCCCACTTGACAAAGAAAAAAAAAGTTTCTTCAGCACATGGAAATAAAAAAAAGTTCGTTTCCACCTGTAGCTAGGGTACCGTAATGTTAAAATTCCAATAAAAAAGTTTGTCGCGAGTGCGCATTCAAAAAAATTGTTCGTTGACGCGCCGCAAATGAAAAAAAAAGTTCTTCCCAGGGGTAAAGTCCATAGCCCCCCCCCCCAACTATCGTCTGGTCTGCCCCTAACTAAAAATTTGAGGTAAAACCAGGTGATCAAAACAAAACAACCATGCGTCAGGGCTCTTCGTACAATGTCACTCACTGTTGTGTGAATTAATATCACTTGAGCCCAAGTGATATTAATTCACACAACAGCTCGTGATATTGTTACTCAGTGACCCTGACTTGGGTTGTTTTGTTATAACAGCACTGCCTTACAACACTGCATTACAGACCACATCACAACACTGCATCACTGCACATTAAATTGTGTTGACTGCGATGTCAGCAACTTGCTTGACTGATCTGATCCCTTGCCAGGCAGGTTGGTGAGTGGCGAAATCAACTGTGGTGTTGAAATTAGATGTCGTTGATGGTAACTGGCCACCACTGAAAAGGAAAACCACTGAAAACCACAACAAGAACTTGGCTGGCATTGCCATTTACTTTTTTGCAGTCAATTGCCTGTTTGAAGGAATACTGTGATATATATCGTCCATCTGGTGGTCACATAAACATCGCTTGCGATTCTAGTTGTATATAGTTTATAGTCCAAAGGACCAATTTACAAAAAGGTACAGTCTTGAAATGACATGAATGAGGCATTTTGAAATTACAAATTAGGTGACAGTTATTATAATGTGTATGATAATTTGTGGAAAAAGAATGTTCACATACACAGGTCTGTAAATAGTTAGTACTATACAACACATGAAACATAATACATGTACTAATACAAGAATACTAGAATGTCACTGAAAATTTACCATATAATATTATTTTAATATGAGAGCAGTGGTTTAGTGTGACACCTCTGTTTATCACATATAATAATTCAACACATCAAAGCAGAAATTAGCTCATTGGTGAACGTCCTGCTCTGCATCAGTTCACACATTGAAGTGACCTTCAGGTCTGGGAATTGAAACCTTAAGTCTTCAGTCAAGGGACAGGTAGGGGCGACATGTGCCTTGGTCTGGATGTCCTCCTCACATTCACAAAAACGCTGTTCTCTTGGGATACGGGACCAGTTACCAATCTCAATTTTGAGACGATGACTGCATTAAACAACATGGAAGAAAGTAATATTATATGGATACAACAGAAACACAATATTTAGATTTTATCACAATGCTATGACAACATTGCCCCAAAGTTACATGCCATATTTTGACATAGGTGTACAGCACACAATCGGGTTGGGGAGAGGCAAGCAATATTAAATTTTGCCTTATGTTTCAAGATCTATCGATTTAACACAATTCAAAATGAAAAAGCTCAGAAATCACAAAAGCAATCTCTGTGGAGAACTTCAGCAATTAATTGAAATCTTCTCATTACGTCTATAGAGCAATTAGTAAAATGAAACAATGCCATCAAACACAGGAAATGAAACATCTTTAGTCTGGCTTTAGATGGTCCATGTCCTTCCATTATTACTATGTAACTACCACAAACTCATTCAATATGCAAGAATAAAGCCTCGCCACATCGATATGGAAAACCATGCTTTCTCATTGGGCTCACCCAGAGAATCTCTGCTGAAGTGATGGGCTGGGAGCCTAGGTCAATCGTGTATGTCATTCAAAGGATTTCAGCTGCCTTGTAATGTAATTGAATGACCCTCCATATTGACTTAATACCAAATTAGTAGTCCGTCTCTTGAGTCTTTTCTTTGCTGGGCTGAACTTCACATGAGCAGAGATATTTCAACACTCCTGCAACTACCTTCTGAACTTGAAACATGCTCAAATGTAAGTGTCCATTCTAATTTCTACCTCCTATTTGTCATAGTCTACCTCTGAATATTCAGATAAATTTATAATTTATGTACCAAGTGCATGTATTTATTGATATGGCAAGCAAAAGGGGTCACAGTCATAATCACGTTTTAGAAATAATGAAATTTATAAACTCACTGTTGACTGACTAATAAACAGTTCTTACCATCACTTCATAGTCCAATGAAGTCAAGCAATATGTTAATTAACTTCATCCACCCTTTTTTGTCTGTTGTTTCCACCAAAAATATAGGTTGCACTCAACGTTCAAAGTTTCTACAAGATTGAGGTCAGTGAAGTGCATCTTCATGTAAAAGGCCTTGGCTTATTCCACAAAAGATCTTAGACAACCTTAAAACCTTACAGGATGATTTGGTGAAGCCTTTGATCACTCAGAACATGCACTTGTAGCTAGTCCGAAATCCATAGTATCAGAGGATCAGAGTCAAGATGTTAGGGTGAAACTGAGCAGCCGGGCTTGGCACACTATACTACGGGTTCATTGGTAAGGATAGTTTCCAGAGCCCATGATAGAAGACTATGTCTTATTAAGTAAAGGCTGTTTGTCCCAATGAAGCACTTCTTTTAATAATAAGGATCTTGTCTCATTCAAATCACTAATACAACAATAAATCTGTCAGAGAAGATATACAAAAGTTCTCAGCATGGAAAATATGCAAGATCCTGTTGAGGAAGACTTATATTCCCCACCTCCCTGTGAATATCAAAAGGCTACCAGCTTAATCAATCAGATCAGTCTGTCATGTGCATTTGCAACACTTTTATTACTGATATCTTCATTTTTAAGGTATGATTCTGTCCCTGCTATTATAACTATTCTTGCCAAAAATATACTCACTAATAGGAAAATTGTAAATTAATCGCTTTCAGAGCTTTTGTCGTTTGACTTGTCATTGAGTAAAGAAGCCAGATGTTGAGTATTGGCAATGCTGTTTAATCACATTCTTTATCAAGACATCATAAGATATTGTTTTAAGAAAATGATAATGTTGATTTGTGAGAAACCAAGCAAATATAAGCTTCTGTCCTGCTTGCTCAGTTACTGTAAATAGAATAACTTAAGACAGAGTGACTCTTCATTTATAAGACTTCAATAAATTAATAAAGTTGACTTCTTACCAAACTACTTTGTGACATAAAGTCTGTTAACTAATTTAATCTACAGAGAATTTGCCATAACCATGTCACAATAAATGACAATATCAGAAACACATTGTCTTTTTTTATTTTTCATTTTTCCCTATGATTTCCACATAAATCACCCAATTGAGCCTGTCGAAATAGGTAGTAATATTACAAATACGCAGTGGAAAAACAATTGATGGCACTGTTATCGGACACTGCAGTTACGGGGCAACCATTTAATAATCAGGGGGAATAGGAGTTTTCCTCAGAGGGATCCTATTTATTTCATGGTAACGGCAGCAGTTATTATTTTTTTCAAGCATGCAAATTCCCCATATGTTCATTCCTATCAAGCAACACCTCCGGCAAAAATTATTTATTTCAAGACAGTCCAGAAAGAATTTGTTTATTTAACCACCAAAACTGAACAAGAAATTATTTATTTAAATAAAACTTCAACCAAGCCCCCCTCAATATGAAATGGAATATCCCTTAATATTTCTCCAAACTAGGCCTACTATGATAAAATGTGTGATCGTTTATCAGATATTTTCACGGATAGCGTCCTAAGAACTTTAAATTGCTTTGAAACAAAATCCAATCAATCAAATTCCAATTTCTAGCATTTAATTGGATTATTTTTTTGTCTTCTGCAATATTGTTTAATCTCTTAAAACAAGATTGACAGATCGGCTAAGGTTTCCACAGTTCTAATTGTCTTAATATTTAGAATGGTCTGATAAGCTGGAAATTTGGCTCAATTTTCCTCAGTGCATTTTTCTGTCAGCATTGGAAACGCCGAAATGCCTACAATGATATTATATCCATTTGCTTCCCAAGGGGCACACAGCGTAAACAAAACATAGCTAATTGGAGGGTTAGTCTGTTCACCATGCCACCATTTAGCACGGAAACATACGTTACTATGCACTACTAGGTCAATTTTTGAAAGTATTTCCACAGGGCGAACAACACAGTAACGTTTTATAAAGATTAGGGGGTGAAAATTCAATAATAATTTCTTGTAACTTTCTTTAGCGGGGAATTATTTATTTCACAGTAACAGCGACGGTAATCTTTTTTTTTGGAGCGTTCAGTGTCCCCTAATACTGATTCCCAAATCCACCAACACCGTCTGAGAGCTACGGGGTATGGCCTTAAAGTGGTTCCCGCTGGCCTATGCTTCGTGGTTCTCACGCCAACTTAAGATAATCAGTTACATAACATTATTGTGCAAGATGATCTGATATGCCTATACTGTATAATTCATAATACTAAGAAAGCTTATGAATACTCTGCTAAATGAATGACATACAGAAGCTTTTGCTTGGGCACTGTGTTGCCAAATGATTTAATACGACTTGAAATAAAATTTTACCATACCTTACAATAAGAAGCCAGGATCTCTCTGTGATATAATGCATATCTCAAATCATACACCTGGTCATGATATTGCACAAGTTAGATAACACCCTAGTTTGTGATGATATGCAATTAATCCCGGCAAGCCTCCATAAATTCCATATCATCACAAACAGGGTATAACAAATGAAGAAAATATTTTGAAAAGGAGAAAAACTTCTCCAAGTTCTACCATTTTGTCAGCTCTACAACAATATAGAAGACAATTCAGACAAGACTGCTGATGCTGCAACTTTTTCAAAGTAAAAAGAGACTCCACCTTGAAATGCAAAAATAAAATAGAGTACATTCTGACAAAACAACTTAGCTATCACATATAGATAACAAACTTTTGAAAGTTTGTGGGCTTTTTGTTTGGTCTATGGTAGATAAGGTGTCATCAGACACGGAAAATTAATATTTAAAATAAGTCCCTGTCTATGTACTTTCTAGAAATTCGAAGAAAGGGATTTTTTTGTAACATGGAAGTATTAGGGGAGACCGGGGTAGGTTTTGCCATTTTTTGCGTCAGGCTGATTTTCTGAAAAACCAAAGCTTAATCATGCAATCGGAAAATCAGACATCAAAATATAATACGTTGGCCAGAATTGACCGAAGTTTCAGGGCAGTCCGACCATTGGGAAAGTCATGGTAGGCATTTGAAAAAAGGTCAAGTGGCACAACTTGCCCCGGTGCTGGGGTAAGTTGTGCCACGTGACGGGGTAAGTTGTGCCGCGTAATTTATTTAAAAAAAATCTTATATTTCACCCGTTTCTTCAGATAGATCATTTGTATCATGTTTTTAACGTATGACTGACATGTTACATGAAACTAATCAGACATTTATGAGCCATTTTATACACAAATCAAAAATGCTGAAAAAGACAGAATTATTTATTGTTTAGAGGGTGGTATAACACTTTTAACACATGTTCCTTTCAGTGTAAGTTATTTCACGTCATGTTTGGGCCTTGCGTGAAGTTAAGACAAAAAAAGATGAATAAAATATTAATTCCTATGTCATACCATTGGCACAACTCACCCCAATCAAAACGGCACAACTTACCCCAAATTGATTTTCTGGATGAAACTGGTTTTCAATAATAAACAAACAATGCAAAATGAAATCTAACAACAGAAATATCTAGATATTCCTCTTAACTCCATCCTACCAGAGGGACATAATCTTATTACAAATACCAAATGACTGAGAAACCAGAATGTCAGTCTTCGGCACTTCAAGTTTTCAGCAACAAAATTGAATTTATGAGTGTAGCTTTTCATACCATAATATTTGGTAGTTTTTTTCTTGGTGCATAATGATGTTGACCAAGTGGGTATGTATGGGTGGCATTATCTTCTTTGGCCAGTTCTTCATTTGACCCCAACAGTGGGCGGCACAACTTACCCCGCGGCACAACTTACCCCGGTCTCCCCTACATCACATGGCAGTTCCAATAGGTTAGCATTGGAAGTCATGCAATCTTATGTTCCGTGTGCGGTCACTGAGCACTGTATTCAGCCATTGATAGCCAAGAATCAGTGGGCATCACACTATTTAAAACTGCCAAAAGTGCACACATACAGCATCATGTGAGTTGTATTTTACAGCTTCCTAAGTGTTTGAATACACAGTTTGTGAATCCTAAAAGTTTTCTTTTGACCAACACAATGCATAACCTTCTTGTTTGTTAAGCCTCATCAGAATAAGGGGGCGACCAGTCAATAATCGGGGGCGAGCTTGGTTTTTTCCTCGGCTGGAAATTATTTATTTCACGGTAACAGCAACATTAATTATTTATTTTGCGTCCATGATGTCACAAATTATTCCTTTCTAAATCAAGCATCACTCTGTTAAGAAATACCCCTATGCATCAGAGATAATTAATTTCAAGATTGCCCAAAGAAATGCATTTATTTCACCAAAATTGACCAAGAAATTATTTATTTCAAAATAACTTCAACCTCCCTCGCCCCTGAGATTAAATGGTGGACCCTAACTAATAAATATTAATAAGCCTATCTATTCTGGACAGCCTCAGCTGGAGGAACCGCCAGATTTCCCTGATAAAATTTCATGCATTACTATTTGATACTACAATTGTTGACAACTTAAAAAAATCAAACAAACAATGTTATATGTACAGCCTTCAGCATATCCATACATATGCATTTATATCACTGACATTGCTGATTTAAAATTATACCAACAACTTTCAACACTGTCTTAGTATTATGTTTCAACTGCAACTGAGAATGGGCCATGATAAAGCTTTTCTCTCTCATTCTGTGCTGCATGTAAATTCTGGCAGGGTCTTCAAGCTTTACGACACTCAGAATATGTCAGGTAATTAACGATGGCCATAAAGCGAATACACTATGTCTTGTATCAAGTAACAACACATTGCACACCTGTACGAATTGAATTAATATTTATTAATCAGCTCAAGTATAGAGAATGTGATGCCTGAACCAAACACATCAACCACATTTGCTACGTTGTTACTACCCCAGTGCAGAAACGCATTACTGCTGAAATTACCGTATGAACATCAATGTGAGACTCAGTATGCAGAGTGAAACACACAGAGAAAACAGCACACATCGTACCTTTGGAAATTGCTACAAGCCCATTCAATCTGGGAGTAAGAAGATGAATCACAGTGAAGCAGACAATGCAGCTTCACATTTCATTCTCCTGAGAGCATCGGTCATTCAGTCATGACATCTGAGCTGCCTTTAAATGAAGTTGAATGACTTTCCATGATTGATTAGTGGAGAGAGGCCTAACCTGAAACCCGACTTGTTGAATCTATTCTTGGCTAACCCGAGGCACCTGGAAAGTCAGTGAGAAAATTAAAGTGGTTCCCTTTTCTGCCATTGCAATGGACATTAAGGATTTCTCTCTGGCTTTTTGGGCAGAGTCTTTTTCTCCGATTGGCTGATTTTAACAGGAATTGTGGCTTTTCTGAAAATTTTCATGAAATACATTGTATTATGATTTTAACTAACAGAAACATAATCAGAAAGTTTCTAGTACCAAACATGACCTTTCCAACAATCAATGTTTGCTCATAAAATTTTGAAAGTATAGGGATATATTTGCAGCCTCCTTCTAAGCTCTTCCCTGTTCAGAATTTTTAAAGTATTTCAGCCAAAATGTTGCTTATTGTCAGCGATATGCAATGGAGACTAACTCATTTGTGGGTGTTGACACAGTAACATTGGAATCCCTATTGAAACTGAGATTTGTATGAAAAAAAAAGAGATCTAAGAACAAATGACTGTGAAAATAAGGCATACACAAAACAAGAAAATTACTGTCTCTTCGGAAAGTAAGAAAAATATATAAAAATCCACATAAATTAGTATGCGACCAGTGTGACCTCATATTACTCGGGGCTATGTGATTGACCATGGTGTACAGTATGATGCAGCATTGACATAATGATGTAGTGTCTAGAATAGCCATACACAATATGTTATGGTTATGTGACATAGTATGACAGTCATCACGGGCGTAGCCAGAAACCAGGTAAGGGGGGGGGGGGGTTTTGTTCCAGGTGGCCTTGACGAGGCCCGCAGGGCCGAAGCCTATTCGGCGGGGGGCCTGAAGCCAATGGATTTTATGTTGCTGGATATTGATTCTAAGCATTTGTAAGGCTATTATTCTTTCATGGAAGGTCTGGTATAAAAAGCTAAAAATTCTGTTTTTTTAAAAACTTTCCTGTAAGTTATCATAATACAAACTATTTGAAAATCCCCCCTTACTCTGCGCCATGATCAGGATACGGCAAAAGTGTCCAATAATGTTTAAAAAAAATTTTTTTTGTATTTTGCATTGGATTGAAATATTTGTCAAGTTGCAAGAGAGTGTGTGAAACTCTCATCCTTGGTTTGTCAGCATAATCTGAGACAGCGCTGGGGATTCCTATACGGATGATATAAATTTATGTCCATTATATCAGCCCCTATATCTAAATACATGTAAAATATGCAAGGGAGTAATTTTCTGTAATCTAAATCTATTGATTTTAAAACTTTATCATAGACCTCTTGGTTTAAAATGACCAACATTCTCCAATTGGCAAACATGCTACCTGTTATGGTTTGTCTTTTGGTTAATCATAGGAATACAAAAAAGTGTCTCTCAGAAGAAAACACCATAAATTCAAAAGACAATACTTTTAAATAAAACTGGCGTTTCAGAAGAATAATTTACAGGCCCTGCAAGTCTTGATTTTCCTTAGATTTACATCAAAGCTAACCAGCAGACATTCCTCCGATTTGTATTCTTAACCCTTAAGGCTTGTTATACAGGGCTCATCTTAAAAATAAACTTAATTACACTAATATTGCAACAGATGGAATTCATGTTAAAAATAGGTTAGATCTAAAAGAACGAGTCAAAGAAATATTTCAAATTTTGTAAGATCTGCGCTCATTGCCCCGTAAATGTGGGTCTGACGTTGAGGAAAAGCCCTGGAACAAACTTTTGTGATGAAAAATATAATTTTAAAATAGTATTTTTTCCATCAAGTTCACACACTTTTCGCACTTATGAGAAGATATTTTTTTCTTAGTTTTGGGCCAAAATGAGGCTTAACTCTGTCAAACAAGAAGATTACACCATGTGTTAGTCAAATAGTGATAGACCACGACAGTGTGTGATTGCTGTTCAGTATGGTGAGCGCTAGTGATTTATCTGGAATGGGCGCCATATAAAATCATACTATACTTAACTATACTATAACAAGTATACCATACAAAAAGAAAACTTGGGGCTTACTAACTGTGTACTTAAACATTGACATTTATGAACTCAAAATGAACACCTGATTTGCTTGACTTCCAATCAGTGGATTCCCTATGGGGGGGGCACGGGGGGCACATTCCCCCCTATTGGACTTATGCCCCTCAGGTGCCCCCCCCCAGATGAACTATCCAACTCTGGCTAAAATATACAAATAGTATAGAGGGTGCCCCCCCCAGAGAATCACATGTGCCCCCCCCCCCAGGTCCCCCCCCCCCGCTCGAGACAGCCTAGTTACGCCACTGCTTCCAATGCTAACCTATGGGAACTGCAATATATAAGGTCACACTCCCTCATTAAAATCACTTTCTACACACTTTCTGGCAGGATAGTAGGAAATTACGAAATCAAGTCTGCGATATCAAAGCTCCTAGTGCTGTGACATGATTATATCATAATGATGCATAATTTTCTGTATCTTCCCACTGTGCTTATGACAGATATGAAATAGCTGCAACTAAGAAATGGTCATGTTTTTTATATCTGTAATGCAAAAAAAACATTGTATAACAATTTCACACATTTGCTTTTCTCAACCATAAAATCAATACCATGCCTTGAGCATCTTTCATCAGACAGTATCTCTTGTACTTCTCAGATGTAGATTCCATTTCTCCTTCATGAGAAATACGGTTAAACCTCTTCCTCTCCCTATCTGAGTAATGCTATTTACACCGAAATCTTCTTTGGAAAAATCGCTGGTGCAATTACACCAAGTCTGTGTTTTTTCAGCATTCGAAGAGCAAACATGTCTTTTGCAGCTAAGAACAAAAATCAGGTAGGGTAAAGATTTAATTTGATGTCCCACGGAACTTATTGAAAGTGATTATGACGCGAAAATTGCCTATATCTATGATAGTTACTCTTGAAAATAAATAATAAATGGTAGAGAGATTACAGTGAAGCCGAAAAAATACTTTATGTATAGCAAACACAACCGTCTAGTAACTATGTTGTCACGTAGGTGAAAATTACGTTGCCACGATGTGAGCGTAACATTAACATTTTTTACAACATTGGGACAACATTCCCACAATGCTGCATGCTAACATTATATTGATGTTGCAGCACAATGTTGTGACAATGTTATTTCCATCTTACAATTCTACATAATTTTTACCAACATTGTGAAGTTGTCATAATGTGGAGCACTGCAGTCTAGAATTAACTATAGAGAATATAGAGATACACGTTCAATGATATTTTAAAATTTGATCAGACCATCATATGCCCCAGCAGACACTTTCAGAAATCAACAAAAACATGAATTTCCATAATTTACAATACAAATATATGGAGTGAAGTTTGGGTTAAAATGTTCTTTTGTGTTGTATATTCTAGAAGCTAAGCAAAAATATGTGTACACTCTAGGTTAGTCCTTCAGATGAAAGCAACCACAGGTATAATTACACCAAGATCAGCCAGGTGTACATCAAAGTAAAAATTTTCTGACTGGAACCATTTTTCATTCTAGGAAAAATTCACCTTCAAGCGATTAGAGTCATCAGCAAATCTTTCCAATCAAATGATAATGAGAACCCTCCAGAAGTGTAGACTCTGTAGAGCCACAGTCACTTCTTTACAGCCTAAAGCCCCATTTACACAGACACAATACAAGACATTGGCAAGAGTATGTTGGCAAAAACAAACTATCACAAATCATGAATTCACTCCCAGAGCATAGTTTTCACCCTCAGAGTGAAAATGTTGCTCCCAGGGTAACACTTGCTGCTCCTAGAGCGAAAGTTGATGCTCCCATAGCAAATCTTTCACTCCCAGATCAATTCTATACTATCAGAAATTTTAAACTGTTCAAAATTTTCCAAGAGTATGCCATGATCTGGGAGCATCAGGTTTTACTCTGGGAGTTAAATTTCCACTCTTGAGAAGATATGACTTCACAAAGAAGGTGTTACACCCACCGTCAATTCAATCGCTAACACATCTTTTCGCCATTTTCATGGCAACCAGACGTGTCAGAAACTCCAGATTTCACTCACATACTTTTGACGGTTGTTTTTATCTTTTTATCACACTTTCACAGGCTTTCTGCTCTGTTTTTGAAGGTTTTCCGCAATGTCTGACTCATTTTCTTGCCATTTTCTGAAAAGTCCAACCATTTTCTTCATGACGTAATCAAAGAATTGCTATGACGTCATGACAATCGACAGTGTCACCACCACCATTTAGTTCAATGATCGCGAGAAAGCGGTGATGACAGTAGTGCAATTCTGGAAGCACTTGACATTTGTTGGTCACTTTCAGTATGCCCATAAATAAAAATTTCCACCGCGTTATGAAATACCTGTCTGAATATGCTGCAATCTGTTGCTAGAATATGAACATTATGTAGTACTCATTCTACTCTCACAGTCTACTTCAGTCCACTGACATAGCAACAGAGAAGTGCCAACCTAGTGGCTGATGGCGTCATATCTCATTTTCTGTGTCAGCTAATGGTTGGCCATGTCTAATAATGGTGAATGATCACATACAAGGTCTCAGCCTTGACACCACTTCACTGTTACCATACCACATTGTCATACTACAGATGCTGTTGGACAACAGGCATTTGGAATTAGTCAATCAGTTTGATATCCTTTTTTCTTCTTTGGCTGGACAAAAGTGTGGCAATTCTGACAAGGAAAATTGGCTTTTTTACACAGACCATTTGGTTTCAACTGAAATAAAGGGACACTGTGATTATTATCATTGATTACGTTGTAAATTGTTATTATGTATCTGTCTTCAAGAAGCAGTTCAGCTGTTCTGGACACTTTGCAATCTTTGATGATGTGATTATGGGCTATAATAATCAGTAATGGAAATGATCTTGTACAGTGGTCAGTCAAGTTGGACAAAGGCTTCTGTCCAGTGTTGTCAATAATTCAAATAAATCAGATCATGTACCCGGATTACATGATGGAGTAACTAAGCAATCTACATGTACTACTTTCAATTTTGGTAATTATTTTTAGGACTAGTCTATTTCAGTTTATCAATTACTTGTTGAACTGAATGTTGTCCTTCATCACAAAATGTGTCCATCAATGACAATCAAACTGTATTAAATTTGCAATGCATATAGCAAAGGGCATCCTGCTGCTGTTAGAAACTGATATTTTGATTATTGCAATTTTTCTATTGGAGTGTTCATGAAGTTCTCAACAAGACACAGGCAGAAAATATTTGTTAATTAATTAATGTTTATAATAAACAAATCTGCGAAATAGTCAACTAATTCCAACTGCATCAGTTTCACACCTCCCTATCACCCCAAACGCCTTTACTCGGATTCTCAAAGGGAACTGACTCTCCGCAAGGGCGAGTATGCCTGTCACCTTTTAGTCCCTTTCAACTTTCAACTTTCAAGGACCTGTTGCATATTTTATTGCGCTGCCCTGGGGGTGCCCCCCCTTGGGCAAGTCCTTGGTTTCGTAAGCAAGCTTTTTTGCACACACTGAAATGTTAACATTCTTGCCCCAATTTTCTGTAAAAGCTACTGGGCACCTGCCACTACTTTCAGAGCCCTTCTTCACTGTATGTTACGTTACTGTCATAAAGTTTGTCCCCGAATCTTTAAACTTACATTTAGTGGCTTTATTGTGACATTTTGAAAGTATTTCTTGCCCAGTTCTACACACACACTCCCCCAGTGTGGCTATGGCTGCATTAGCCTGGTCTCCTGGCCTGTATTCATTCACATAGCAGGGCACAGGACTATGGCTGCATCACAGTCATCATTGAGGGGGGGGCACTCGCTTTCAATTCAGTGAGATTTGTTTTACAGCTTTTTGGGTTCCTATGACATAGTGGGGCTCTACTGGACTGATAAAATGAATTGAACTCACTTAATTCTGAAAAACATGCAATTGTGTTGATCGGTATTGTTTCATATCACCCCAATGTTGTGAATTTACCAGTTTGTGTTATTTTAATGCAAGTTGAATTCTATGTAAAATTGGCAGATCTAATCTTTAATTTCAAATATAAGTACAACTAGTAGACGTAACCGCGAGCGGTAACAAAACTTCACCTACTGTGGTAACAGTAACTCGAACAGACACAAGTAGATGAGCAAGTAAAAGGTACATGGAAAAGTACACAGGAATCATACATAATTATGTAACATGCATACAGACAAGAATACAAGAATGTTTCCTGTACATTGAGTACATGCAAGTATGCACAGAAAAACGAGTACATAAACCAGTACATGAACCAGTGCATGAACCATACATGAACCAGTACATGAACCAGTACATGAACCAGTACATGAACCAATACATGAACCAGTACATGAACCAGTACATCCACTAGTACATCCACCAGTACATCCACCAGTACATCTACTGCGATTTCTGAGAACATTGATTTTTCAGGGTCATGTGATCTGTTTGACCATCAGAAATACATGAAATTTTCAGGGTCCGGCGATCTTTTAAACCGTCATAGCTATGACAAAATGTTCAGAAGAAGAAAACTAGTGGAGAATTTGGCCTTTCCAAATCTGTTTACAGATTCTCTGTATCTTAATTAGGACCCGAGTTATCGCAGATTGAAACTATGGTACAATTCAGGAATATGAACTTGAAAAAATGTAGTTTTTTACTTAAAATCACTGTATAACCAAAACGGTTCAATGAAAACATACATAATTTGCCAGTATTATGTACACAGATGTTGTAAATAGGTCCAGGCAGGCTTATCAAAAAAGGATGATTTCTTCCATGTCAAAATAATGATATATTGTGAAAATTCGGCAAAAAACATGAAATTTTCAGGGTCTGACGATCTTTTTAACCGTCGGAGCTACGACAAAATGTTCAAAAATGAACACTAGAGGAGAATATGGGCTTTCCGAATCTGTTTTCAGATTCTCTCTATCTTAATTAGGACTGGAGCTACGGCCATTTGAAATGACGCTATCTTTGAAAAATGTGAAAGAAAAATCATTAATTTTTCGCTCGTTTTTTGACCTTTTGACCTTTACAGTGCGACGTAGGTCAATCCGAGGAACTTGTAAATTTACAGGAAGCCTCTAGAGTATTGTAGCAAGTATGTCTACCATTTTTGTAACAATATCTTGATTCCTTCTTTGTTAAAAAATATGAAATGTCAAAAATGTAAAATTTTTTGACATGTATGACCTTGAGTTTGACCTTGAAAAACATTTTGTAGGTCAAAATAAATATGATTTTCATAATGGCATTGTATGAGAAAGGGGGGGTCAGCCATGCATTGTAACCCAGTGCAATCAATATTTCCTTGTCAAAAACGCGGAAATGTGTCATTTTTTAACATTTGTCGGTTAGCAATATTTAAAAATTTTTCATAAATCCGGGGACGGAGGTAGTTAAAATATGATTAGATATTATGAATAAACAGGCCAATGTTCATCTGTCACCTGTGAATCATGCTGATATCTTAAAAATAACATGGTAAAAATATTTGGTGAAAATGGCACCTTTTCAAACTTTTTCGGGTCAAATGACCTTGAAAATGAGGTCAAGGTCAAATTTAAAGGTCAGTTTGGGCTTATTAGGTGTATGTTTGGGGGGGTTTATTATGACATGTTATGAGCTAACATCGAAATTTCAAGGTAAAATTTTCAAGGTCAACGGTTTTGGTGACATGGTAAGACTTTAAAGTTACGTAACTCAAGAACCGGTACTGCCGATGGAAAATAAAAAGTCTGGGCAAATGTCCAGTGTGTTCAGGCACATTTTGGCACCATCGGTATGACTCTACAACTTACGGATTCTGAGATCCCGCGATAGACCTCAAACCATGAAATTGGACTTTGTACACAGTGACCTTGACCCACTTTCATGAAAGTAGGTCAAGCTGTGTAGAAAGTGTCTAGGACATTTCTATGTACAGGAAAGTGAAATCCAGTAATAACCAGATGACCTACATACATTTGAAGTTTTGTGAAATTCGACTTTGAAAGGCTCTGTGACCTTGAAAAATAGGTCAAGGTCATTCATATTCAGAATTTGTAATAAAGTAATTGTAGACCATGTATATGAATTTTTGAACATTTTCCGAAGAGGTTTGTGCGGCGGAATAAAAATAATAAATAATACCGATTACAAGAAACTTCACCTATGTGTCTACAGGTGAAGTTTAATGATTTTTTTTTACTTGATTTGTGCAGTTGGTCTATGTCAGTGCTTGCTTGTACTCAATTAATCTCAACAGGAAGTTTATTGAAAGTGGTGCAATCATATTACAAATCTAATGGACAATATTTCATGTGACATGTTATTTACTATTAGCTGACAATGATAAGAAAGCCTAAAGAAAAACATACCTTAATTCCTGTTCACATATCAAGTATTCCCTTAGAAGTGAAAAAAGCAGGTCAGCATATACTTTATACTTCAAGAATGTCCATTTATCACATGGAACTAGGTCTGAGAAACATGAAACACCTTGTAGCAGTCCTGTTTGATGTTAACTGTAAAAGTTAGCTGTTATCAACAACTTGTTTATACTAAATTTGTCCTAAAAGCATCCTAGTGCCAGCTAGATCCTGTGTTTACAAATTCGGTGGAAAGAATGCAGGAAGGAAGAAAAGAAGGAATGAAGGAAGGAATGAACAAAGGAATGAAAAAAGGCATGAAGGGAGGAATGTAGGGCATAATCACGAAATTAGCCCCGCACCTCTGACGGAATGAGTGGCAGCCTATGCTTTTCAATGGTCTCGCGCATTCCGTTATCGGAGGGCGGGGTCTATTTCGTGATTATGCCGAATGTAGTGGGGGAAGGAAGGGAAGGCCTCGAGATAGATAGACAGATAGATAGACAGCTAAACACATAGATAGATAGACAGATAGATAGATTGGTTCCTCGGTGGCCTAATGGTTATAGCAGTTGATTTTTAATCCACTGGCCTGAGAGGACATGGGTTCGAATCCCAGTCCTGGAACTAAATTGGAGTGAGTTGGTTGTGGCTGTGCTGGGGAGGGTGGCCACTGTGGAGGCAGGAGTCCCCCTCCTGTCTGGTGAACTGTAGCAGTTAACCCAGCCAGACTCCACCCGGAGTGACTGGATGCCTGGATCCAAGGAAAGAAGACTCCAAGAGAACACATGAAAGATGCTGCCACCTGGTGTGATGAAGAATAAATGTCCAGGACACTTCATTGTAAAACATTGTAAAACTGTACATGTACATTGTGTATGATATGTAAAATGTAAATATAACCATTGTAAAGCGCACTTGAACATTCAGCTTCGAGTGGAAAGTAGCGGTATAGAAATGTCATAATAATAATAATAATAATAGATAGATAGATAGATAGATAGATAGATAGATAGATAGATAGATAGATAGATAGATGCAAGAGCAGTCTTGCCAATCGTAAATAGGAGAGCATATTTAACAAGCTGGTAAATTACTCCTGGGCAGAAAGACAGGAGAGTAAAATCAAAGACAGGTGGATAGTTTGGGTCAGTGGGATGGCCAGGAAATGTGTATTTAGCCAAGACAGCAATGATCCTGTGAGCCAAGATTTGACTGAAATATTACACAGAGGGATATACACTAACTACGGATACATGTGTGATTCACCCTTAGGACTCAGTCCGGGCAGCGCATCAATCACCGGTTTCCGGTTATTACATTTCTAGTTTTAGTATTACATGTACAGAAACAGCACACCCCTGGGTTATTCTAGTATTCTATAATTATGATCAAGAGGCAAGAATGCAGATCAGCGTAAGCAGATTAATCGAGTGCATGTCTTTAGAATGTGTTCTTTGATGTGCACACATCAACCATGTACGGAATTGATGAGGTTTTAAGGTCCCTTTTAGCTGATACATGAAGATCCTTTTATGGTGATTAGTACACATTCTAACAGAAATTCATTTCAAAATTAAGATCATAACTGTGTTGGTGTAGTAAACCAAGCTTAATTCCAAAATGGTTGAGCCTCTTAATCTTCAGAACCACTCCTCATGTGAGGTTATATATGGTGTTTCACAAGATATGCAATGACAAAAGAACATTTTTCAGGGGCGGACTGGTCTATGTGGCAGAGTGGCAGCTACCACTCAGGGGCCCGTGCAAGGTGCCAAAAAAATAAATAATTAAGAGAATAGCCAAAATGACTATCTTTGTGACCAAGTTTGTGCATGCTTGATATACAATCAACATTTAAGGTGTAGGGCCCGAATGCTAGAGGGCCCTATAAAGGAAAGGACCTTTCTACCTTGGTGTAAAGTCACACCAAAATGAGCAATGTGGGGGTACTTCGACTTTTTTTGCCACAGGCTTGAAATATCACCAACCGGCCGGCCGGCCCTGAAGATGCTTTGCAAATAAAAAGAATGGACAGTACTTAACTCTGTGAGAATAAAAAAGCTTGTAAAAATGAATACACACCCCTCAAAACCATGAAAAAGGTTTGTACCCATACAGCTGAAGGTGACCTTTATTGGTGCTAGGTCTCTCAGTTAATTTTATGATTTTTGTACATAGGCCTATGCCAAGTGTTTTATCAGAATGTTAGTATAATTCTTAGTCCAGATCAAGTAGTTGTAGTCTCATGCATTTGTTAACCTGATCTAGTTGTTCTTAAAATTTGTCGTATACAGACGCTTTTGCTTATTCCCTGTATATAAATTTATCCCATGTCTAGCCAACTTTTGTCCCTCATACTGAGCTTTTCCCTGGTCAATACAGATTGAGAGAGGTAAATACAACAGAAAGAAACAGGGATATATTTAGTTCAACCAATCACATTCCTTTGGCTAATTAGCCAGCAGGGATACACTAAAAGGTAATGAGCAAGACAGGGATATACTGGAACTGACCAATCAGAAGACAACAGTGCCCCTATATATCATGCTTATTAGCATGTAGATACCAGCATATTTGCTGATTGTTGTGATTTAAGGCAATTAAGTGCACCAATTAAGAGTATTGATTTTTTTTGTAGCACAACTGCATTCACATTGAGTGCTTCAAACTGTTTTACATTGATATAAAATTTAAATATTAAAAAAAATAAGACATGGGATAAAAAGGTTATACCATGGGTTGCGGCAGTATATCCCTGGTATAGTCACCCTCGACCCCGTATATCCCTCGACCCTTCGGGTCTCGGGATATACTGGATCTTGTGTGACTATACCAGGGATATACTGCCTCCACCCATGGTATAACCTCATAGTATATCTTGTGAATGATTGAAAACGATTTTAAATTAAATTACATAACTACCTACCAACAGGCATAACTTGCAATCATTAATTCCGTCTAAGTGTTCTAAATTGATGGATGGATGATAGGGGCTTTACGTCCTGTATTTATAAGTGTTCTAAAGGCTACATATTTAGATTCTGACCTGAGAGAATTTACCACTAATTAATATGCATGGGTCAATCAATTCTATTAAAGGGCAGCTCAGATGTCCTAACAATAAACCACTGATGTACCCAGTGGAATGAAAGATGAACCGATTAGCATTATATTCCTATTCAAAGAGAATGGCTCTGGTGGTCACACAAAATGAGGTCAGCCCTTGAAATATGAAGTGAACAAATAGGCCGACGACTCATCGGGGCAATATAAAACTTTCTAGCAGGTAGCATTTTGTCAGCCCGGCAGCCCCTGTATTGTGTATAGTGAATAAACAATATTGACAAAATATTAAGTATATGACATTTTCAGATCAAGACTTTATTTTTCAGTTATAATGTGAAATGATCAGGGTGTCTGAGAATGCGATTGGTCCAATCCTAAATCTTTGACACTCAGTTTAGATTTAGAGTTTGTCATTTGGGTTAATTCCAAAGGAATTAAAAACTGCCAGACAATGTGTTTTTTGTTTTTTTACAACCACCACAAACAACTTCTGTCTGAGCCTAGTGTTACAACCTACCAGAAGAGTCTCTGTTTCAATGCTTCCCAAAATAAGTTGGTTTCGTTATTTTTCGCAAGGCACTAGTTGTCATAAATCACTTTTTAAAACTTGTTGTCAGTCATTGTAAATCTTCTTTGAGGATAAGTTGTCTGTTTGATTCAGTTACAGCTCATCGAAGCATCTATAAACCCGTGCAGGTATCAAAGCTAAACTAGAATAATCCATAATATGTCTATGCATTCAGTCAATTTCTTAAAATCTTTGTTTGTTTGCTTGTAATGTACAGATTTATGCAACTAAATCTGTAACGTTGCAGTCTTGGGATAGAGCGAAATACAAACTGTAAAAACATATAGCTATGAAAACAATCATAAACAGGGAGTTTGGTATGAGATGACGTCTGATCAACTTGTCTGCAGAAAGCTTTCCTTGTCAATAAATAACACATCAGAATGGTAAAGATTTACAAATCTCCAAGGATGCACGATCTCCCGAAGAGACAATTTCTTCATCCTGTACTGATTGCAGATTCACATTACGCTCATCTTTAAGCTCATTAGCCATGGTTCCCTTTTCTGATTAAAGATGCAAAACCAACGATCACAACAGCGGCACCAGAAGTGCATAATCAAATGCTGTCCATGTTCTTAAGCAAAAATGCACTGAGGACATTCTGTCACCCTTTTGAGAATACATGTTATGTGCACCAATAATTATTTGCGCAAACAAAAAGTCTGACAACACAAATGTGCACAAGTTGTAACAATAAATTTCACGGGTAATCATTTTGAACCATATTCGTTCGCCATGGAAAAAGTTTTGGCTGGTGGGGTCAATGCGGTTTTACCACCCGATTGTAATTTTTCAGATTATTGTTCTCATATGAATCATGGCACAATTATTGATTATTACTTACTGGTAAGAAAAATTGTGAATCAGTCATGAAGTACATTTAATGAAATAACAACATAAGAAATGTACGTGATATCGAGAAAATGTTTAGGGTCATGAAATGGATTTAATATTATATCAGAAAATAATGATCAAGGTAGTGCAGGGCCAGTGTGAGTTTGAGGTTAATTAAAAAAGTTTAGTAGTGTTCTATAATCTTCAAGGTGAATCCTCCAGATGAAAACCACCACAAGCATAATTACATTAAGATCAACCCGATGCACTTTAAAGAGACATTTCCCTGACTGAAGCCATTTTTCATAAATTCACTTTCAAGTTAGTAAAGTTTCCCAAAGAAATGATTAAATACACTCTTGCTCATAAATATGGAATATACTGAAATATCCATGATCGGCCTGGTTTATTTTTTACCCTTGTTTTGGGTGAGTCAAGATTTATAAAATAAACTTCAATGTGCTGAGAAGAGGCTCAGCAAGCCCGATATGAATCTTGTTTTTTAAATTTTTTTTTTGGGACAATTCATTATTTTTATTTCTTGTTCTAACATTTTTTTGGGGGGAATTTGTTTCTTCGAACATTTTGGTAGTCACGCATCATGAGAACGAAGTGCCCGGATCATATTATGAGATGTCTGAATCTCTTCTTTTGATTGAACCATCTGGTTCACTCCTTGCACGTTTGCCATTAGGGACGAGACACGTTGTTGAGCCGCTGCATGGCTCTGTCCCGTCCATAAGCTTGTGGTTGTCCATGTCTAATAAAGGTGAATAATCACATACAAGGTCTGGGGTCTCAGCCTTGGCACCACTTTACTGACTATTGCTGCAACATATTGTCATGCCGAAAAACCTAGAAGCGCTGCTGTGCAGTGGATTGGAGCAGTCTGTCAGTTGATCTCTGTTTCATTGCCAGTTTGGAGTTCCGAAAAAACAATTTCACGAGCTCCAATTTTTAGCCGATGACGGCCTCTAAACTTGATAAGCAGACAGAGTGGACTGTTGCTTTGTGAAGATGGCACTTCGTGAATCATCACACCCAATACTTTCAATGTTAATTTGATTTAAGGAGACGAATCCCTCTTGTTAGTGACAGGCAAATGAAATTGCATTGCCAAAAAGCTTCAGGATCAGGAACACAAGTGTGTACAAGCTTTTGTAATTTCTTTCATGACTATTCATTTTTAAACATATTCATACAGTCAATGGAAAATATTTTGATCAGTGGAGTGTTCATGTTGCTATTTAGTGGTAGTTTTCAGTTTCCATTGTTAACTTTGAAATAGAGATGTAAAATCAGCCATGTGATTAAGATTCGTGCGAGTGAAGGAAGTGAATTAAATGTTACTTAAAAGGCTTTTATGACGATGTTACATAATAACACAGGGACCAACCAGATGCACTTTAAAATGGAAATTCCCTGACTAATGGCATTTTTCATAAATTTCACTTTCAAGTGAGTAAAGTTTAAGTGCTTATTAGTGATAACGATGAAAAACACGGCAAAGGTAAATCATTCAGATTTACCGGGGATCTGTGTCTCATCACCAAGGTAAGAATCAATTTTTTATATAATTACATAATTAGTTACATAATTAATTTTCTCAGGGAGATTATACAAATTCACTGGTTAACTCCTATACCTTATCTTCTAACCAGATTGCAGGCAAAACTTTTGTCATGACGTAACATGAGTTCAGTTAGTTAAAACTAGTTATCTAACTTGTGTTCAGCAGAGACACAATATCAGTAAAATTACTTATTGACAAGCTTAGGATAACCCGAGTTAGTGTTGATACAATTGGGTACTGATCACTCTAAAAATTTTCGGGACAAAACTGGTTTTTTAAATGTAAAATGGTTTTGGGACAAAACTGGTTTTTTAAATGTAAAATGGTTTATAGAAAAACCAAACTTCCATTCAAAAACCAACATGGATTTCTCAAAAAACCAGCTTTGTCCCGAAATTTTTTTACTTACCGAGCGAAGCGAGGTGTCTCGTCCCTTATGGCTAACATGTATGTAAGTGGAGTGATCCAGATGGTTCAATCAAAGATTTTGATTCAGACATCCCGTGGGTGTGTGTGTGTTTGTGTTTTACCCCTCTGCAGCACCTTAATGGGCTATATCGAGCCACAGACATCCCGTAATATGATCCTGGCATTTGCTTCTCTTCACACGGGACTACAACGTGACTACCTTTTTCTTCTTCTGTTTGACATTCCGCCTGTTTATGAGGCAAGGCGAATATTTAACAAAAAAAAAATGTTTTTGAAAAAAATTTTTATAATATTCCAAAAAAAAAAATTTTCGGAAAAAATTTTTTTTTGGGGAAAACAAAAAAAATCTCAAAAAAAAAAAGAATTCCCCAACAAAAAAAAAAGAAAAAACAATAAAAAAAAAAAAGAATTTTTTTCGAAAAAAAACAAAAAAATTTCCACCAAAAAAAACCAATTCCCCTCCCCCCAAAAAAAATTCGAAAAAAAAAAATTCCCAAAGAAAATAGAATATTGTTAACCAAACGAACATTTTCATGTCCCGTGTTCTATGCTGTGGCATTATCATATTATCGATTAAAAATCATGATGCTAAGAACAATCTCAATGTTGTCTGACTACAACGTTGGGGATATTTTTTTTACTAAATGCTCTAAAAGTCGTAACCTTCAGATTTTACCATGACTTGACCTACACTGTACATGATGATAATTGATCTGAAAACATTTACCACTAATTGATATGCATGGGTCATCCAATTCAGAAAAATAGCAGCTCAGATGTCATGACAATAAACTATGACATTCGCAAGAGGATGAGAGATGAAGCCATGTGCAATGATTGTGCACTGTGCCTGTATCCTCCCATTCAGATAGAACAGCTTTATTCATCAAACAAAAGGAGGATTACTACAGAAATTTGATGTGGGAAAATGCATCCCAATATGAAAGATCCTTGCACAGGGCATTTTGTTAGCTTTTATATGAAACCTGAGGAGCTATCCAATGTGCAATTGAGTTCTTATGTAAAGAATTGATGTCTGAGTGAATGGCTTCCCATAATGCTCATCTTTAAGCTTGGCAGCGATGTTTCCTTTTTCAAATTAAAGATGTGAAAACCAATGTCAACAACAGCAGCCACCACTGATACATAACCCTTGGCTGAGTATCTGAGCTGGAATTGGTAATTGAAGTTGTTGTCAAAATTCATTGTGGTATTCTGCCATCCTCTTGCGAATGTTGAGAACACAAATGCCACAAAAAAAAAAGACAAGTGTGTACATGCTTTTTTGATTTTGTGTAGTTGATGGCTGAGATAAAGTCAAGATGCATGGCAATAACTGTCACAGCAGAAAGTTCATTATGGAAAGCTACCAATGGTAATCAAATGCACAGGACAATATTGTGAATAGACCAAGATCATCTTACTGAAAAACATAAAGGGCATCATTTCAACCCTCTTGGTAATCAGTACGAATATATATGCGGTGTCAATTTACCGTCATCACCCACTAGCTTCACTGGCTTAATTTCGTTGGGTCAGGACTCGGGTGAAATTGTTTTAAATGCTCAGTATTCATGGGCTGACTATAGTAATAAGATGAGATGCACTTTTGGCATAGGATGAATTACCTTTCGTTTATTCCATGAGCACTACCACTGAGGATTATACTTGATGATTACCCTCACTTCAAAAATTATATCTTGATGTGCTTCAGCTATCTCAATAATTTTTAACTACATGTATACTATTGAGGCATTTTTCACCTAAAGTTCTAAAAGGTAAAGCGTTCAGATTCTGCAGGACCATAAGTAAGCCTGCATTGTTTTATAAATGATAGTTGATCTGACTGCATTTGCCACTAATTAATATGCATCCATGCGTCATTCAATTCTGTTAAAAGGCAGCTCAGATGTCATGACAATGAATCACTGAGGATCCCAGAGGAATGAAAGATGAAGCCATGTGCAGTGATTGAGTGCAGTCCACTGTTCCTGTGTCCTCCCATTCAGATAGAATAGCTTTATTCATCAAACAAAAGGAGGAATACTCTACAAATGTGACGTGGAGAAATGCACCCCAATATGAACGATCCTGGTACAGGGCATTTTGTGAGCTTTCATATACATATGTGTTTATTTAATACATGAAGCCTGCATGAGAAGTTATATAATGCCATAATAATAACAATGTTCAATTGCGTTGTTTATTTATTTATACAATATATTCATACAGGGTAAAATATCAGTAACAAACTTACTGTTTTACAATATTGCCCTGATTCAAGACAAAAGAGAACTAAAAACTATAAAAGATGTATATACAAAGAATGTAAAGAGAAAAGGAAGATAAAAAAAAATATCCAAAAAAAAAAAAAGTTAAAAAGAAACATTCATAAAATAATTTTCAATTTACATTTAAAATCACATAGACTTCCTGAGGACTTAACATCTGAAGGCAAACTATTGCACACCAATGGTCCTCTAACAGCATAATAATTACTACACAATTGTGAAGTATGGTTGTTAACTTCTCATGTATATATAATTAAATGTGAATGTCTAAATCTCAGTAGTTCCTGGGAGTTACACTTGAAACACTATTTACTCCTCCTTTTTGCAGTACAATGTTTTCCATATAAAAAATTCTGATTGATTAATAATGCGAAGATAATTATAAAGTTTAGGGAAGTCCAAAGCAAAATCTTCCAAAGAAACATGCCACCAGTGGTTTCACATTATGCTCATCTTTAAGCTTGCTGGTTATGGCTCCTTTTTCTAATTAAAAATGTGAAAACCAATATCAACAACAGCAGGCACCACTGATACATAACCCTTGGCTGCGTTGTTGAGCTATAATAGGTTATTGAATTTTTTGTCAAAATGCATTCTGGCATCCTGCCATCCTCTTGAGCACGTTGTGAGCACAAATTGCATCGGCACCAAGCGTACACAAGCTTTTGTAATCAATTTCATGAGTACTCATTCCAAAACTTGATTCATGGTCCATGGTACACATAGAAAATAATGGGTGATAATAGATCTCGTGAAAGGTCATGTTGCAGATTAGCGGTCTAAACAGTTTCAAATTTAACATTCAACTTGGTCTTGTAATGTCACTGGCTTAAATTGGTTTTAACGATTTTTTGTTTGTCAGTTATTGAAGGACCAGTTCATTCAACATATATATCTGGCAGCATAGTTGTGAATAAACAAACTAATTGACAACTTTAAAGTATGTCCCAAATAAGAAGATTAGGAGACCAAGTAAGTATTAATGACCTGGCAAAGCCGGTTTGCAAATTGGATCTCCGGGAAGCAAAGTGAACCAACCCTGAAATTCAAAATTTCGGGAAATGGCAAAAACAGTTTTGACCATATTTGTAATGCTCATGGTTTTGAAGCTATTTCAGTTATATGTTTTACAATGATAACAACCTGATTGGGGCTTTTGAAATTAACTATTTTTAAAAATAGATTGATGATCTAAATTTTTTCCACATGGAAAATGGCTATTTTAAGGAAAACATCCATCGCAAAGCAAAGTGAACCAACCCATATTTTGTTTGAAACTGCTGATGATTTAGGGTCAAATTGGCCTAATAAATAAATAATTGCACTTAGTTTAAGATATTTCATGTACATCACAACTTCAGGGTGGCAAATGAATTAATTAGCCTCACTCTGGAGAGCGTACTCTTCAGAGACAGTTCAAAATATGGGTTGGTTCACTTTGCCGCAAAATGATGGTTGCTTGGGTTGGTTTACTTTACCTTAATACTGAATCCTCAACCCAATGAATGGCAATGCTGGTCAGCCAGATGGTTGAAAATGACCTAATAGCACGCAGGAAGGGTAGAGTAGCGTGGGGCATGCAGCCCCCCTTAACTTCGAGATGCGATTTGACCTACTTTTTGTGGTTGATTATTTGAATACTTATGCTGTCAGGAAGGGATCACTTGACTCTACTTATAACTAGTGAAACGAATTTCTACCAATTTTAATAAAGGAGTTACGGCCCTTTTCGTAAAAAAATTAAAATGGCCTTCTTACCCCACCCATCGGGCAAGAAGCCCCCCTATTATAATCCTATGGCAATTTTTTTGCGAGCGCATTCAGTTTGAAAGTTATTTCTTGGGGTTCTTCTATCATTTTTAAGGCATTCTCTTCCCTTTTTTTGAATTTCAGAATTTTTCAGTTCATGCATTTATTTTTTAAATATTTTTTGCCCTTTTTCAATTTCGGCCAAAATTTTTTCTATTTCAATTAGCTGTTCTATCAAGATTTAAGGTAAAGTAAACATTATTAAATGGTTCCGGAAGCAGCTTCGAGGCCTCAGTGAAGGGGGCCCCATACCATGTGGGGCCTCTTGCCCCAAACCCACATATTTTAATTTGACCTCTATATTTTGAGCTGAAATGCAAAAAATATTATCCAAATCATATATATGTGATGGTCATAAAGTGAAGAAATGCAGTTATCCATTATACTTTAAAAAATTTCCAAAGTTATTTCTGACACCCACTTTCAAAGAATTAATCAAAGTTACAAAAACCATGCATCTTTTTTTGTTTCTTTAATTACGACTATGGTTTGGTGCTGAATGCCATGAAAATTTGTGACGTCACCTAAAAAGCCTCTAGCTTCAATCCTGTCAATAAGAAAAAGCTCCGAAAATGTAAGTTTAGATATAACCCTGGGGGGCCTTCTCACCTAACCCGGGCTTCTTGCCCCGACCCACTCTACTTAAGGTCTTTGGTTGAAAATTAATTAATTAGCCTCATTTTGAGGAGTGGAATTGCTGAAATAATGATCAAAACTTGGGTTGGTTCACTTTGCCTTGAAATGTATGGGTTGGTTCACTTTGCCTTGAGATGCTTGGGTTGGTTCACTTTGCCTTGTGACTAAAGTGAGTTTTGGCCACGTTGGGTTGGTTCACCCCCCTATAAAAACAGCCTTGCTATTGGAAATTAAGATAGGTCACCTATCCATCGGATAGAGGACACAATTTTATGTCAAAAACCATTGAAACGTGCAAGTGCCAAAATTCAGGGTTGGTTCACTTTGCCTCCCGAGGATCCAATTGAAGTTTAATTAATACAATTTTCTGATTAACCGCTAAACTGCAAAGAGCTCTGAGTATCAACTTTTATATTAAACGATAAATTCAAAACTTTTACAATTTGAATCATATTGCAGTAGGATAATAGTACAGAAAGTATAAAATTAGAATGATATAGGCCTAAACATAAGCATTACATTGAGATTGTGATATAAAGATAAAATTTGATAAAAATGACAGGTTCCATTCATTATGCCTACTAGAAAACCCGTTGCAAGCGGGTATTTGAGCCACTTAGAGTGGGTTGTGTGCCTGTGGAAATAGCAATATGAGGGCATGCTGCTGATAATCATAAAGGGTGACAGTAGTAGAATAAACAGTGGGGGCATTTGAGTAATAAATTCTGAAGAAATGGATTAATGTGGAAAGACAGTAGATTTTGATCATGGAAATTTGCTTTGGAGAACAATTTGTATTCATGAGCATGCTGTGGTGGCAGCACCTGCATGTGTTGTCTGGAATGGCTGCCCTATGTTGCCACCTGGGGAGCTTGGCAGAAAGCCTATGACCCATTGATGCACATTGGTGAAATATTGGTGGAGAAGGTGTTAAATGAAGGTGGATTTCAAAGTACGTAGGAATTGTTGAAGTAAAGTGACTATTGCAAAACAAAGTAAATGTCAGTGATGTGACACATGCAAAGCCTGATAGGTGTGAAGAGAATTGTGACAGAGTTATGCTTGAGACATGGAGCCAAGAGAGTTAGCACTTTTATATCACACTAACATTTGAGCTAAAACTCAGGTCACATGATCAACCCAGTTGCCAGCTATATACGCCTCCCACAGGCATGTCTTTCAACCAAACTATCCACCTATCCTTCTTTTTTGGTCTCATACTTCAGATGGGAGCCCACAATCGTCTAACTCCCCTCTCATTTCTGTTTCCCTACTCCACCACTGATCTCCGACCAGGAGTGCATGAAACTGCATATTCTCATATTTAACTGCTCCACAGAGGGAGCCACTTCTTATAACCATTTTCCCACGGCTCGCAGCACCTTACGCAACAGCCACATTGTCCCTATGTTATCAGTGATCCGATGACCTGCCAACCTGGCTATAATACATATCTGATTGCCCCGCATCATCCAGCAAACATCTCCCTCTCATCTACAGAAGCATGTCAACAATTACCCATTTACAATTTTAAAGCCTTTTCAAGTTTAAACACCTACAACTCACTCTAAATACCAGGTGGCCAGATATTTTCCTACTTTAACGACAGCGTCAACAGCATCACTGCACCATAATCGATTGCCAAACTTATTTTTTTCACTAATGGGCATTTTCTAGTTTAGATACAATACAATTTAGTCAGGACGTTAGGTCCTGCTATGTATAAAAGATAACTGAATAAAAATTTGTTATTCACAAGCACACTTTCATGTAAAAAAAATTCTACTATAAAGTAATTGGCACTAAAAGGTTAAATAAATGTAGGCCCACGTGTTGCTGAATAAATATGGAGCAAATCTAGCAGTACGTAATGATGGCCTTTCATAATGTCACTACACCTGTCAAGGTAGAGCAAAAATGGGATGAGATTACTTTTAGAATGGCAAACATAGAGAATGTAATGTTGTCTAGTGTAAAATTGCATGAGTTACGACTGAATAAAACAATTCTAAACTTTCTAAGCTTCACTTATCTCCTGATTTAATGACAGTGTGACATTCTTCTATGAAAATCAGTGCTCTGATTTTATGCATTTGATGGCTAAGATAACATCAAATTAATGTCAAGTTATAAGAAAATGGCAATAACCATCCCAACAGAAAGTTCATAAGGCCTGGTGCAGGTAAGAGCTGGACAAAGAGGTGAAAATAAAAGTGTCGTTTATGTGCTGATTCTTGCTGCAAAATGTAGCCAGCTAGGTAGTGATTAAAATCCAACAAACTCAGCGTTAAGCTGAGACAGCAATTACATCTTCTCCTACATTTTCATCAAGGGCTCAGAATTCTCCTCATTCCCTGTCTCTATTGAGATAAATATTTTCAGTCTAAACACTGAACAAACACAATGTCATCATAGGCTATTTTTGAGTAGCCAGCGGCAAAACTGCATCAGTGGTTTTAGGCCAGAAAGCTGCACGGGGCAAGCAGAAGTGCTAGACAGGTGTTTGGGTCGGGACAGAATGCTAGGGTTGGACATTAACTGCAAATCAACTGTAAATACAGAAGTGCAGGGGCATCTTTTCTTGTGATAATGAACTGAGTCACTCTAAAGGAAAGATATTGTAATGACGAATAGCTAGCAGCATGTCTGAGACTGGGTGAAACAAGAAACTGTATGTTAGGGTAACTTTTTGGCTTCATTTACAACTTGGCACTCTGACTGCCACTCCTTGATGTGCACACAAAATATCAAAAATCAATTGCTAGTCACAGTTTCAGAACTTCCATGGCTGCAATTTAGCACCCTGACCTTTGACAAAATGTTGCATATTATTGTCAAAACAGAGGGTTTTAAATCAGCAAAATTTTGCACGTCACGCTAAAATGCTAAAAAATGATCATTCTCTAGCTGTTCAAGAGTTCATATATTTTTAACCGGTGATCCGCTTTTGCTGAAATTTAAAACATTTATTGATAAGGCTATTCACAAGGAAATATGGTACAATAGGCTGATACAAACTTAATTGTTTGTGGTTTATAGCAGATGGAAGTCTGGCTTCACCTGAAATACAGAAAAATTTGCACCAGGCCATATCAGAAAACTACAAATGGTAATCAAATGCACAGGACAAAAATGTGAATACCAGACCAAGATATCTCTTACTTAAGCGAAATAAAGGGCATTAATTCTAAATACTTGATAATAAATGTTAAATATTTTATGGATTATAGTGCCTAGCAAAATTTCAAATTAAAATTTTCTGTACCATAAGGTCTATCATGAAGACCTAGCTAGTCCAATCCCAAGGCCTTAACCGTTTGCTGGGTTCATCTGCTTTGCAGTGAGCAGTGATTTATTTATCTTTCTTAAGTTTCTGCCTCAAAGTGTCTATGCATTAACAATCATCTTTCTCTTCTCTGTTAGTCCCAGATAAGCCTGAAGACAAATCACACAGAATGTTATCTTCAGCAAAGTTTAATTAAAGTAAATGACTTGGAATAGCATTCGAGGATATCAAATTGAAATAAATTGGCTGCTTTCTCTAATGTATGGTATAAGGATGTATCGATGGCATTTACTCAAAGGATAAGAATGTCACTGGCATAATGCGATACCTCATACGTGGTCCCATCAAAGGTTCCTTTCCGTCCAATAAAATCTATCACAGAAGAATCATTAATTTTGTGAAAAAAAGGCACCTGAGACGAAATTGTGAAGCTCAAAACACATTAGAGCCGCTGATTATAAATAAGATTTGATAATTTATTCAACTGAGTTGAGAAGAAATTCAGTAAGTTTGAAAGTTTTATTTGCTTTGGCATGGCCAAATTCATAATCCAATACCAATGAACATATCTAGAAAAATTAAGTCCCGTAGTTGTCTATTTCGTATAAATTTGGTTAAATTTACATTTACTCATTTATTAATTTACCAGCAGAGAATTGCAGTTCCGTTTTACTCATCCTTTCGTTCATTGTCTTTTGTCATTGAGTTTATTGTTTCCTTTTGAAACAGAGATGAACCAAGACAAATTTTTTCATCGATTTTTTTTTTCGGCTATTATTTCTCTTCTCAAGAAATAATACTTACTCTTATTACAGAGAATATGCTTTCACAAAGTTGCTCAAGAGCACAAATTGGTATAAAAAAGATGGTAAATCGCTCAGCCACATGTCATGATGCCGATATTACCAGTTCCCTTTTTACCCGGATAGCACAAAAATTGAACTTTTATTACAAACTGAATTGATAATTTCTAAATTTTAGGTTGCTTTTAGGTCAAGTCGTTTTCATAATCACAACCAATCAAGGTTTGTAGGTTATTAAAATCCGCTCACTGATAATTATATGAGAAGAGGTAGATGAAAAATGAAGTGGAAATGAGGAGGAAAAGAAGATGATGAGGAGGAAGAAGAAGATGAGGATGACAGAGAAATAGTAATAGTGCAAATAGGAAGCATTATATTATGAAAAAGTTCACTCGTGGAGACCTTAGGTTTTTGTAAGATATATAATAAATGTTGCTTATCAGAAGGCTATACTTCACAATTTGTACATTATCTCCTTTTTGTATGCTGTTTGTATGTCTATTAGTATCAGTTTCGCTTCCTAATAATGTTAAGCACAAATCTGCAAAGAAGTCTTGGAAATCCTGTTTTCCTGTTTTGGCTGAAGATCAGCCTTTCACAGAGGATGCTAGGGTAAAGGTCAGATCGTAGGTCGCCAGGACAGTTTTACCTTACAACGTGTGGAGATGGGTCAAAATGAATGTACATGCAAGGTCCGTATTGGTCATTTCTTTTAGAGCAAAATATCAGCAAAATATTTGGCACAGAAAATGTATGGCAGACAACTTTTATCCCTTCCAAAAATTGAATGAAAGTGCCCTACCCCCCTGAAAATGGCCTGTCTCCACTAGCATTTTCCTTCACAAATCACCTCAAATAATTTAACTTGTCACCTAAATCCACCTTATTTGCACCTCAAATTGAACCTTGACGAACACCCTTTCAAATTCTAAAACAAGTGGCTTGACTGATATTTTTACCCAAGAACAGGGGGCTCTTGTGTCTTTGTCTCCAATCTCATGTCATTAACGTCACACCCAGTGATTTTTCTCATAAAAAATCAACCGACAAACATTTTTTTGTACCACCTCAATTTTGATGATCTTTAGGATCTGCAAGTCCATAAACTATACAAAATATAGGTAATTACACTATTTATACCAACATGTCAGTTGTCCTACCTTGATTTGTCATTAACAAACGCCCTCCTGGCTACTTTTGGCAATGTATATCTGGACAAAAATCACTCTGGAACTTGCTTTGGTGTACACAAGTCTTAATGTAAGCTAAGATTGACATCACATTATGTATTCACAGATATTCGTTTAAAATTGTCATTAACGTTAATGAACACGGTTTTAATAAACTATGTGTGATTCTAATGGCAATTTTGGAGCTATAACTCAAAAATCCCAATTGAAGTGACACTAGTCATTGGGAAATGTGACGTCACATGCATTTTGGTAGTCCTGATTTATTTGCACAGTTGAAGCAGTATACCACTTCAGTAAGCTTCCTGGGTGCAGCATACATATAAAAACAATAAAATTTCTTACATTTTTCCAATAATTTTTGTACTTATGATATATTACTAACTTATATGCACAATTAAGAGGCTCAGGAGTAATTTACCAGCCATTATTGTCACAAGCGTCATATTTTGTCATTAACGTCACAATTCACTGGTCAAAAATAGCTAATTTTGGTTTATTGCTTGATTTGAAGTTTAAAAAGTGTTACACAGGATCTTTTTTCGCAGGAATCATTTGGCATGTGTACAGTTTAGTAACTAAATAGAGTTTAGTGTGCTGAAATCAAGTAGTGTGAAAGAAAAACTTAATGGAAGTGTAGAAAAAATGAAAAATGTAATTATTTGCCACTTATTTGATTATGGTTGCTGTCAGGCAGATAGCAGTACTCTTTTTATAATATGATTGTTCTGTCTGTACCTCATACTACCTCTGCATTAGTGCAGGTGGTATGATTGTGTTAATTTTGAGAAATATAGGGGGTTTTTACAGCGTGATGTTAATGACGCCTAAAAGCAGTACCTTGGTATTTACCTCCACTGCACATAAAAACGGTACTTCCTGACCCTTGGACATCAAAGTACAATGAAAGGTGATTGTTTTACCTAGCAAAATAAATCGAAAGCAGCTCCTTTAAACCTGCTTTCAAATCAACATTTTGCATGACTGAAATTTCACCGTTTTCAAATTTTGACCCAGATCTGGATGTCAAGCTCGTTTACCAATGTTTGTGGTTAAGACAGCAGTAAGAAGCTTATAAAATAAAACTGACCTTATGGTAAAATGAAATCAGGTTAAACTATGGTAGTGACATGAACAATTAAATTTGAAATTACCAGCTAAAACATGAGCTATTGCAATATAAATGTTATTTAATATGACACTGCATTGTTGCTTCACGCCTGTAACATTCTGAAACATTACATAAAGCTAGAGATTGAGCTGAAATCAAACCAGATCAGCACTCTGCCATTGATAACCCCCACCCCAACCCCCACCTCCAAAATATTTATATCAAATGCTTCATCTCATTAACAGCATGCTGAATTTATATTGTCTATTAGGCCTACATGTGCCAATTTGTTACTTAGGCCTAAATAGAAATGAAAATATTGTCATGTCAAGCAAAACAAGTAGAATCACTGCAATAAAAATCAGTTTGGGGAGAATGTTTCTCTCATGAAACTGTAAATTAAACGTGATTTGGAAAGTGATAAATAAATAGGCCTACTTTACATAAAGTTTGTGATATGCAGAAAACAACATGGCAAAGCAGTGAGTAGTTGGGAATTTTTATTAACTGTGCTTCTTTTTGTAATAATAATAATAATAATAGTGATTTATATAGCGCCTCTTCCAGTAAACTGCTCAGAAGCTGTTAATTAGAGGAAGCATTTGATATAAATTTTTTGGAGGTGGGGGTTGGGGTGGGGGTTATCATTGGCAGAGTGCTGATCTGGTTTGAATCCAGCTCAATCACTGGCTTTATGTAATGTTTCAGAATGTTACAGGCGTGAAGCAACAATGCAGTGTCATATTAAATAACATTTGTGGCAACTATGTTTGAATATATCCATTTTCTTATGACTATACCCTCCATACTCTAAGCTGTACCTCATATAAATGTTCTTGTGAAAATCCCTGATGTTCTCACGCTAACACTTAGTAGTCTGTGTTTCTTCAACACTTAGAGTAATGCCAACAGCCAGTCGTAAATGCTAAATCTTGATGAGTAGCTGAGGAGTTTTAGCATTTATGACTGACTGCAAGCATTCCTTTTTTTAATATATTGGTAAGACTATTTCGGTGATGTTCTTTTTATAGCTGAGAAACAATTCTGTTGAAGTAAGAAGATGATATAAAGATTTTGGGATCTAATTTTCTTTTTCTTCAATCAGCAAAAGTCAATTTTTTCAGACACGCAATTCATCAACATATAAATTTACTTGCAGTGAAACTGATCAGAATTTCATTGAAATGGGATCTATACCTGTTGCATGTAATAGACATGCAACACAAAATCTCGGAACTCTTAATTTAATTCAACTTAGGAAAGCACATTGATCAGCTGCCTGAAGTAGACATGTATACTGATGAGATGGTAAGCCTGTGAGTCCACACCAAGGTCCTACCTATTCCCTTTGTTTCTGTCTATTGCCTGCCCTACTGCAGCCCTAGTATAGAACATTATTGAGTGCAAGGCACTCCAGTTACAATGAATGTGTCATGTGCAATTGATAGGCTGCTGAACTATAGCTTATGAAAGTCAGTTGAAACTTATTCTTCGGATTCCAAACACTGAGATCAAAATTCAAACCCGGTGCCTTCAGCGTATAAGGTGAGTGTGTTAAACACAGTTGTTGTTTTTCACACTATTGAATTTTATCTTCATAACAGATGTTGCTTCCTTCCCTGCTATTATCTAGGTTAATTATCCACTAAACCAGCCATGAAATTACCATCCAAAACCAATCATCCTAAAGAACAATCAAGGCAAGAAAACATTTGCTGTGCTGAGTTGTTGTTTTGAGACCCAAACATTCCGCATTAGCCATAAGATTGTTTATAATTTCTCTTATGATGAGTGCCTAATTTCACTCACATTTTCCAAATGTGATTGTTTTCACATGCCACTCATTATTTCCAATGATAACTTGCAATTGATTTTGTAGTTTTCTCTATTACTCATTGTCAAATATGGAACATTATTCCCAATTCACTCTCAATCTGTAGCAATTTGAAAAAAATTACAATCAATAACTCTAAATAGAATGAATTGTACCATTTTGGTCCTTGAGATTGTTTTGTGATTCATGAGTGGAAATTTGAGAAAATGTGTGACAGTATACACAGTAGGGTGTTTCAGGTGCCCCCAATATTTTCCGATCTGGCTTGACCTTGGTCTGGTATTGCGGTTTATATAGTAAAAGTCATATGTAAAATTTTGGCCCATTCTATAAATACCTACCTTTACCAGAATTCACTTGAAGTTTATAATGTAATTCCCCATTGGCGAACATGCAAATTCTAAAGATATTTCAAAAATCAATGAAGAAATCAATATTTTTTTCTCAATCCACAGTTCCTGAGTAAGTTTTGGGAGGGAAATTCAAATCTGGTGTTATTTTTTGTATAACCCCATTTACCAAGCTACCCGAAGCTGTCAAATTTGTGAAAATCTGCATAAAATGGCAGAATTTTAGGAAATTCAAAACTTCCTAGAGCTCTCATTAGGAAGACCTGCTATAAAATATTTGATGCCAGATTTGAATTGCCCTCCCAAAACTTACTCAGAAACTATGGATTGAGGAAAAAATATCTGTTCCTTCATTGATTTCTGCAATATCTCCAGGATTTGCAAGTTCGCCAATGGGGAATTACATTATAAACTTCAAGTGAATTCTGGTAAAGGTAAGTATTTATAGAATGAGCCAAAATTTTACATGTGATTTCTACTATATAAACCGCAATACCAGACCAAGATCAAGCAGGATCGGAAAATATTGGGGGCACCTGAAACACCCTAATACACAGTCAATATATAATACTAGTAATAATACTAATATAGACATTTACATAGCGCTAATCCCAGTAAACTGCTCACTAGCACTTGTGCGTGATGGATTTATTTGTAGAAGCTCTTAAATAGGTATTTTTCAGAATTCTCTTGAAGCCTTCAAGTGATGTGGAGGCCTTGACAATCTCTGGGAGTTGGTTCCAAAGTTTTGGAGCAGCATGCAAAAAGGGTCTGTCGTCAAATTTTTTTTATTGTAGGAAGTTGGTTCATATAAGTGCATTTTCTTATTGCTTCTTAGATCACAGTTTTGTTCAATTTTTGGTCGAATCAGAATTTGAATATACAAATGAGCTTGTCTTTTCACCGCTTTCCAAGTTGTTAACATTCACGAGTTTGAATTGTACTAGCTGGAATTGGCAGTCTGTGTACATGTAGCTGCTTTCTATGCTGGCTTACAGTGTCATGCTTTTTTCAATTTCTGAATGAGGCAGACTGCTGAGTTTCGGCCCACTTGAAGTTTATTTATTAAGTGACTTGATGTTCCAAAATAGAAGACTGTTTCCATAGTCTAAGTGAGGTGTGATGAGAGCATTGACTACTGTTTTGCAAGTGTCCTTTTCCAAAGACTTCTTGATTTTTGGGGCGCTCTTTGCTAAGAGAGCTCCCTATTGTCATTGAAATCCTGAAGAATCTTGTGGGTCGATTTATAGACTAATTACAGCTCCAATTGACTTCAAAACTTCACACATTGCATTACAGTGGGGTGCAAAAGTTTGGGCACCCTTTGAGAGGGGTCCCATTTTTTCAAATTTCAGACAAACCATTTGCATGATCTTTCCAACATGAATTGTGTGAGTTAAGGATACCCATGCGCTCAATTTTAGCCAGAAAAAACAATGGAAATACAAAAATGTAAAAAAAATATGGTTCTTTTTGTCTAATTTTGTATGTGCAAAAGTTTGGGCACCCCTAGAGATTCTGATTTTCATTTTTCTATAACTCTACATTAAGACAATATAAAAGCTCTGAAATGCTTTGGATAATAATGTAAGCATCAAAGGACTCCATTTTGTGTCAATATTTTATTTTAATCCTTCACAGAATGACTCCAAACTTGGCAGATTTGAGGTACCCGAGGTGCGTCAGTTTATTTAATAAAACTTCTATTATTTTGAGTCCAGGAGCTCGAAAAGTTGATTTATCATGTTTATTTTTCATCACCTAAACATGACAGATTATTCTTTGATGAAATTTTAGAGCAGCTCAGACCTAATCCAACTAAAATGTCACAAAAGTAAAACCTCCTGGGCATCTATGTTTGAGTACCTTGGCTTTTCTTGTTAAAATATTTGCGAAACCTGCTGATTTTGAGTTGTGTTGTGTAGAAGTGACAATTTCGGAATTATCACAGCTGGTATCCATAATTTTTGGCCTGCCTATTCTTGCCCCTGGAGAGTCAAATTTGTTTATAACATTTTGGTGTATTGGAGCGATTCTATTTCAATGAATTTTTTTACTCCCTTGTCTCAAAAAACCACAATGACTGATCCAAAATGTTTCCAAATTACTAGATGGGTCCTTTGGCATGACTCAGATAGTTAGATTAATCTATGTAATTATGATACCTTGTATAGCTTGGCTTTTCACATCTGCATGCTGAGGGTGGAATGATTCACCTGTGGACCACATGCAGTGTCATACCTGTGGGGGTCTCTGAGGGTGATATATAAGATTTAGTTGTTATGAAATTGCAAAATTGGCTAAATATAAACAAAATCAAACTTAAATTGAAATTGTTTCAGCAAAAATAGTCCCTGGCTGGCAACACAAAGTTGAACTGCACATTGATATTTTTAGTTTTTCTCCATATATACCTAAATAAATAATGGAAATCTTAAATATTTTTGGTTATTTTAGATAAAATGTTAATTTCAGGTAAAGGAGAAGCTAACCAGGTCTCCTGACCCAGAAATGTTCAAAACTTTCAGTATAACTGGACATGTGCAATTGATGCCATTGGTACCACAAAGATGCAACGGTTGGAGTCATTCTGTTGGGGAGTACAATAAAAAATGCACATGAAATTAAGTCCTGGGAAGCTTGCTTTATTATGCAATGCGTTCTAGAGCTTTTATATTGCTTTAATGTAGAATTATAGAAAAATCAAGATAATAACCTGTAGGGATGCCCAAACTTTTGCACATGTAAAATCTGGCAAAAACACCCATGTTTCTTTTACATTTTTATATTTCTATTGTTATTTCTGGCTAAGATTGAGTACATGGTAGGGTGGTTCATAATTTAGAAACATTTGAAAGTTGATCATGGGTGTATTCCATGTTGTGACAAATATATATAGGAACATGCAGAGCGATTTTCAGGAAAAAATATTGATATCTGAAGGGTGCTCAAACGCGTTAAAGTATTTAACATCGTTTTTGCACCGAAAAGGTACTTTTTCCCATATAACTCAAAACTACTCATCCTAGGTCATGATAATGTATTAAAGTTGAATATAAAAGTGACCATTCTGGACATTTTGACACTATTTGCAAGTCTCTATCTGTTATAGTTCTCGAGATATTGCATATTTACCTCAATTTATATGAATATTTGATGTTTTCAGATATTGCTGTGACACTGAATGGATAATGTAATTCATAAGTAATAACCATGAGTTGTTAAAGGAATGGGCAACTAGTTTCAACCCCATTTAAAGGGATATATTTCAAAATATTCTGGTATGAAATATTTACAAATGGTACATTTATTAAAATAATGCATATCTACAAATGTATGTGAGTGATTTTATTGACGACTGTCACGACAATAAATATAGATGTGTGACCTGTGAGTATGGCAGTGCAGGAGTTAAAACTATCTAAGATGTTGTTCTCATTCTCCAAATTCTTTGACTGCAGCTAAAGGAAATATTAGCAAAATTAAAACTCCCGATAGGATTACAGTGTAACCTTCATTGTAAGACCTCCTTTTGTAAGACCAACTTGCCTTAAGTGACCGCCTTCCTCCTGCACTACATAATATTTTTAGTGCATTTTGCACCACAGCCAGAGGCTGTACCCCCACTAGAGACCACTGCATGACCGCAGAAGGGGAGGTCTTATAACGCAGGGACCACTGTATTGATATTCAACAGTTGCCATTAAGTTTTTAATGCTTTTGGTCATTGTCTTATTTCTATTCAAGAAGATTTAGTTTCATAGTTTCAGTTATGCAGTGACCAAGCCAATTCATCTAGGCTCTAATCGAGCGTCTAGCACTAAATTTGGTAATTGTTTTACCAGGAAATTACAAACATATGCATATATTATGAAAGTTCAGGAAAAGACTCGGGGCCTATCCACCATATTTCTCTCCTCCTCTTGGTTTGTTTTCGCTGAGAAACCGGAAAAAACCCTTCCTCCTGTATGAGATACCAAGTTTTTCCGAATGACTATGGGACAACGCACAATTTCTGGTTATGCATAATTTGATGATGCTTTAATAAGAAGTTGTAGTCAGATGTAAAAACCATTCAAAATTTTTTCTCAATTCCATAAGATCAGCCATCAGTGATTCTCATCATCCACAATTACAACCCATAACAATGTCATGGCAAAAATTGTTGCACCACAGTGCAAGATCCAAGGCACAGACTATGGAGATAAGAGAGAATACAATGTATATGTGCCAAATGGTACATACATGTATGCTAAGGCTGACCAAGTACAGAATTCTGAGACATTTTTCAACATCAAAGTATCTGTGACCACAACACTCCGTCTTGCCTATACAAGCATTGCTAGGAGCAATTTGATCCAGGCACTAAAGAATGACTTGATCTTCATCAGAATGGTTCTTGAATCTCTGGAAAGTTGCACAGTATGTCGTGGATTCAGCCAGTTCACATTTGAGGCAATAAGTTACTCCATGTTCTTCACCCCTCCACAGTTAGGCACATAGTTTTTAAAGGAAAGAGGAAAAGAAAATTGCCAAGGTGTTGCCTGTCTTGTACTGTTTCTTGGTAAGAAGTTAAAGCATCAGAAGAGCAGTGTGTAAGTGTAATACCTTTGCCACTGTGCCAGGGAACTAGTAGTTTTTGCCGTACGTGTTCTTGACAAGAGAAAATTTAGTATCTGTTATTTTTTCAAACAATAGGGCACTATTCAGTACCGCAAAATTACAAATGAAACACTGAGATAAACTATATGATTAGGGAAGAAATATGTCGCTTTTAGTCCTTGTTCCTAAATAGAAACTGAAAGGCTCAAACAAGGAAACTAAATGTTCTTAAAACAGAATTTGATGAAACCAAACGGTCTTGAACAGAAGTTACACAATGACTGCCTTAAAGCAGAATAATTTTGGTGTCATGTGGTAAAGGGGGTGTATGATTGCTGATTTATCTTAACATTTAATCACATGACAATTCATATTGTATTATATTGTCCATTTAGTGTCACAGCAATATCTAAAAACATCAAATATTCATATAAATTGAGGTAAATATGCCATATCTCGAGAACTATAACAGATAGAGACTTGCAAATAGTGTCAAAATGTCCAGAATGGTCACTTTTATATTCAACTTTAATACATTATTATGACCTAGGATGAGTAGTTTTTGAGCTGTATGGGAAAATGTACTTTTTCGGAGTAAAAACGATATTAAATACTTTAACGCATCTGATCACCCTTCAGATATCAATATTTTTTCCTGAAAATCGCTGTGCATGTTCCTATATATATTTGTCACAACATGGAATACACCCACGATCAACTTTAAAAAGTTTCTAAATTATGAACCACCCTAGTACATGGGTATCCTTCACTCACACAATTCACGTTGGAAAGATTCTGTTAATGGTTTGCCTGAAATTTCAAAAAATGTGACCCCACTCCGAGGGTGCCCAAACTTTCGCACCCCACTGTATATCAGCCAATAATGGATTGATCAACTTTACAAGGACATGCACATAGTTTAAATACCATTTTAGAGACCCAGGAAAACCATCACAGAAAAACTGGAAAGAGGGAGTCCTGTGATGTCATTTAGGGGGGCTTCTCACACCAGATCTATCTATAGCTCATTGAGAATTTGTCAAAACAACAAGAGGTCAGCAATTGGGACAAAACAGCTCTGCATGCTTCATGATGGAAAGATATGTGGAAAGAAAGACATATATATAGTTAATAATGACATTGTTGACATGCATTGATGGTACTCGGAGGTTGTTAAGTTGGTGTGGACTGGCAATGAGCAGTAGTTTAGTTTTCTCCGTCGTGGCAAAGCTTATTTTCATGGAGAAATCATAATGTCTTGTATTTACGGTTATAGTAGGTTGTAGAAGTATACATGTATTTAACCGAGCCACACAGCTTCATTTGAAATTCATCTTAAACTTCAGCATCGCTTCCACTGCCTGTCTTGTAGATCATTTTAGTGCGGGTAAAACAAGACATACAACTCAAATAAACTATCCATCCATCATTTGGGGCAGGTGTTCTCAGTGAAACCTTCATCAAAAATGTCTTCACCAAATGTTAAAAATGATGTATTTCTAATCACTATAGCTGATAAAAAAGTGTATACCACCCAAAGACAGATATAAACAAGAAAAGTACCCTTAAAAAAGGGCACTGTATCGATCTTACCATGAACCTGAGGGTAAGTGGCATGTAATAAAAGGTTTTAATATCTTAAAGTAGGCATTTCTATGAAATAAATACCCTTAGAAAAAATCCAGAGACCCTCTCCTCGTTTCGTGAAAATATATAAATAACCAAGGATTTGTACAAAAAATTTAAAAAACTATATTTAAAATCACCTGTTTGGATATTAGTTTGTTAATTGTTCACACATGCACAGTGTACATGTTTTTCAGTACTATTTAATAGTGTGTGATGTCAGGCCTGAAAAATAACCCCCCACCAAAAAAAAAAAAAACTTGAATCTGCCACTGGTTTGCTGTGGTCACTGGAACTTTGCATCATTGCTGCGTAATGCGCCAAAAAGGTTTTTTGCGAAGTTAATATTGCAAATAGAGGAAAATGAATAAGTACATTGAATTCAGGGGAGTTGATTTGATATATGTAGGTTTTTTAATTTTGAAAATCGGACGTTTATTATGGATTTTAGGCCAAGTTTTGCATTGAGTCCCCTCTTGAGATTGTACACAATTTTTGATGACGTTTCACACGGAAAAAGTTTCGCACTAGATTTTCCTAACCTTGATGAATCGATGTACTGTGAAGTATACCCACATGTAAGTTTTTTTACAGATTAAGATATCGATACAAAAAACAACTACAGTCATGTATATTTATAAGCTGCAAACAAAGGTTGTAAATAGATGAGTATCTAATCGAGGAGCGTGTGAAATCAATATCATCAATCAACATTCAATTCATTGGATTTTAGGATCTATAGCGGCCTTGGACCTTTGACAGGCGTAATTGAAGTCAAAATCATAATAGTAGCAATTGTATATCGTGTTGGTTGGTATATGTTCCAAATTTCAAGTTCTGATCTTGTGATGCATAGTTTGAAGAAGTAAGACTTCAATGTCAAATTTTTTGTTGATAACCGGGGCCACAATTTTTATAGGGGCTTTTATCTATCCAACAGACACTAATATTTTACCTTCAAATCTTCAGAAACTACAGTCAAATGAAAAAAAGAATTAAATTTGCAGATACATCACAGAACTTTACAAGACAAGTAAACCTGAGAAGAAGACAAGAAATTCCATCCACACTAGCTTCATCTAAAACATTTTGGTAAATACTTTGGCATAAAAAAGATACTTTAGTGATATCCATATTACATTTGATGTTTGTAAATTATATAGTAGTCTCTTATAACTGCAGATTTTCGAATAGCCACAAAGCACAATTTAAGGTAAAAATCACTTTGCAAAGAAAAACAAAGAGATCAATAATATCATTTGATAAAAAGGCCATAGAAGAAACAGCTTCCTCTGCTCAAATGATATAATATTATTTGGCGGAATATTTATAGTACTGTACTAAAGACAAACAAAGCAATACACATACATGTATAAAGTGTGTTACATTTGTGCACTTCGTACAGATTTGTTGATTCTTGCATGTTCAAGGAGCAGATAAACTGAGCGTAGACATGTCTTATGATGTTTTTAGTTTGTTAAAATTGCATTTCCCCTTAACATATTGTGAAAAATTGGTGCCTCCCAGAAACACATGTGACTAATCAGTACACCCTGGGGCAAAACGCCAACTCCCTAGTCATAAGTTCATAACTCATAAGGTTTTCTTTTTTAAATCACTAAAAACCTTCGGCCTCGATGAATATCACCGGTTCAGTCCGTAAAACCTTCTATTGACCTCAACCAAAGTCCATAATTGTATATTAATTCAGGGATGCCCGGAGACTTTCGGTTGCTCCGGCATAGACTACTAGATATCACCCGCTTCCATTTAATGTCCCATGGGCTCGGACTAATAGTTACTTGGGTAAGATTTGAACACCCATTCTCAAAGCTGACGGACAAGTATTCTTGACCATTAGGCCAGAGGGGAACTAACCTGCTTATCTCCCGTTAGAATTTCAGTTGAAGAATGCTTCATTGTTTTATATTTTTGTTTTGTGTATTACAGGTTTTTTCTCATGGATAAAATTTCGCTATTCACATCAATATCTGCAATATGTATTTTATCACAGCAAAGGCCCTTGCTCTTCCTCTGTTAATAACCAGTGCTAATTGGCTACAAACGTATGATTATAAGAATCTGAACACTTTGAACAAGTGTTTCAAACAAAAGACCTGTCTGACATCAAAGGCAGCTTTATTCTTTGATTTATTTTACATTTTTTCTTGAGATGAAAAGAGTGTTTCTAAGCCTGCTGCATAGCTTCTATTTCTTAAAGCTTATGAACAATATGACATGTATTACAATGTAGGTACAGCTGTATTTAAATTAATTTTTACTGTGTTGAGAGATTCAAATTTTTCTGCCATCAAATTTTGTTTGAGATTGAGTGCATGTGTAATAAACTTGTAAAAAATTAGTCCCTCCTCTTGAAGTACATATGAAAAATGAGTACCCCCAGCGACAAAACTCATATCCCCCCTCCTAACTAGAAATCCCCTTCACGCTCTAAAATAATGGTCTGTAATCATATGGTTAAATACGAATTCGAGAACTCTGAAACAATCTTAACACTAATTCAATGGCAAACATCATACTATTCCCAAACTTTTTGCTTCGAGTGTACATAATCTCAGAACAGCAAGCATATTCCAAGTGGGCGTCACTTAGTCTATATAATCTTGTCACATTACAAATTATAGCCTGTATTTACCATATCTACCATTTACTGCTTTCTTGGTATGTCTCAGCAATTATCATAAAATATTTTATGAGAAGTCTTTACGAAAGTATCACAAAGACAAGTACTTTATATGTAGACTGTAGCAGCCACAGATCCATATCCAAATGCATCTTTGCTTTGTGTCATACTCCTCTGCATCATTGTCAAGATGCTTTTTGACTACTATACTCTTACACACTATACATTTATACAGATCTATATTTGTTGGGGTTGGTGCATACGGGAAACGCAGTAGAGGCAACTTCTGACATATGACAATAAGTGAGTCTTTTTTTTTCATCTATTTTCAAAATAAATCTGCTTCAATGGCTCATGTGAAATACAATGCATGGAATTCCTTGGAAATCTTTTTGTGCAAAGGTGTAAACACAGAGGATTCCTCTTTGGTGTAAATACATTATACTTGTAAGCAAATTTGTTTTATATTACCATAAGACCAAATGGGTATGGTGGTATTTTGAGATGTACTCCACGAGTTGAAGATATCCTGAGTCCTCTGTACCCACGAGTGCGTCAGCACGAGTGGGTACATAGGACTCAGGATAGCTTCACGACTGGGAGTTTTTCCCTGGCTGCCTGAAATACAATGCAAGCTTCTATGGGTAGTCTGCTCTCCACTCATTTCAAAAGTTCCAATAACATATCCTACATAAAGATCACAAACTGTAATACTTTGCCATTACATTGGTATAAATAATGCTGCATCACGGAGGAACAGGTACGGGCATGATAGTGAAACCACCACCAGTAAAATTTGGTTAGTTTGAAATAGCGGCGTGAACGGCTGGTTTTGTTTTCAAAATTTCCTCATTTAAGAAAAAAAATACTTAAAATACTTGTCACACTTTATGAATAGTGTTATTGTCATAAAGCAGCTGTGTTTACCATGGTGTCAAGAACAGGTGTTACCAAGGACAAAGTGTCATTTTGGGGACAATGGAAAAAAAATTATCAATCTGCTAGTGTCATACTTTACGTGAGACATCATCGAAATTTATTTTAAACACTAAATAAGACACAACTTCTCTTCATGATGGAATTTCCCTCCTGGAAAACATCCAAATTAATTCTCCAAAGCACATGAAATTATAATCTGAAGCCCATTATGGTCCTAAAGAACAATTGAGGCAACAAAACAATTGCCGTTCTGAGTCGTTGTTTTGAGACCCAATCTTTCCCAATTAGCTTGAAGATTGTTTGTAATTTCTCAAATTATCAATGCCCCATTTCACTCACATTTTCCAATTATGATCCTATTCTCAAGCCGCTCATCATTTCAAATTGGGCCTAACTTCCAATTGATTTTGTGATTTTCTCTATTACTCATATGAAACAAGGAACGTTATTCCCAATTTAAACTTTCAATTTGTAGCAATTGGAAAAAAATTCAATGTGGGACAGTAATCAATAAATTTAAATAGAATGAATTTTATAACATTTTGGTCTTTAAAAAATGTTAATATGATCAAAAGAGAAAATTTAAGAAATATTTGTAAACCACAATCAATTTTTGAAAATTTTATCATTATATTGTTCTAATGACTGTTATAGAGAGTTGCAGAACAGTAGAAGTATAAACCCCCTACCCCTCAAAGTTGTTTTCATTTCATCCTTCAGATACATGTACACTGTATGCTCTTATTTCAATGAAAAGGAAAGAATCATTTGATGACTCATTTAACATGCAGTCCTCAAGCTTGTTTTATAGATATGCATTGTGCAACCTGCAGGAAGGTGCATAACTGGAAATTGCTTGGGGGCTTCATAAAATGAGGTGAATGTGCAACCGCAGCTTTTCCTGTCTTTCTCATTTACATTTTGGGTTATTTTAGGTCTGAGGGGCAATGAACGAATGAACAAAGAGTGATATTGAGGAAAATTTTATGATTTCCATTGTATGATCAACACCTCGTACTGGCAGTACATGACAAAACTGGATACTTCATCTGTACTTCAGCTTTCACCAGCGTAGCAACGCAGCTTCATTTTGCAATTCATCTTAAACTTCAGCATTGCTTCCGGTACCTGTCTAATTCATCCTTTTTTGTGCAGGTAAAACATGACATATGCCCCAATTAACCTATCCATCCATCATGTTGGGCAGGTGTTTGAAGAGAATCTTCCATCTTAGTCTTCACCAAATGCTCAAGATGATGCATATGTAGTCACTACAGCGGATAAAAATGTATAACACCGAAGACGAATATAAAAAGGAAACTATATTTATGAGCTGCAAAGAAAGGTTGTAGATGCAAATAGATTGGAATCTAAACCAGGGGCATACAGTAACGCAGGGGGAGGGGGTGGTGAGATATCGGTGTCAATTATCACAAGAGCCAAAAGCATATAAACTTTTGTTTATCATGATGCAGAGGATGGAAGCTCCAAAAGCATCACAAACTCTTAGCATCATGTACACACAAAAGTAGCTACCAATCTCAATTTTTTTGTTTGCACAATGTTCAGTGAATAACACGGTTCGGTAGGTTTAAACTTTTCTTATATGGTCAAAACAAAAAACCCAGTCCCACACTCCCACAGTACCCCCCCCCCTCGCATCTCATATGGACATGCCCAGCCCAACACTCGACACCAACACTCTGTCTCACTAGCCATGACCTGTTTTATCAAATGTTTCCTCACTATTCAAAATAAAATGCATGCATAGACAGGAATTCTCAAAAATTCTGGCCAGATTATGAATTATGAGAACCTTCTGAAGTAGAGCTCTTGTCCACTTATCATATCATTTTTAATTGTTTGAGTGGAGGCAAAATTTTCACTAAAGATTGGGTTTGGATTTAATTTGCTTTAAAAGTAAAATGCAGTGATTAGTGAAACCATTAATTTCAATAATTTTTCAGGTGCATTTTTTTTGACAGTGTGTGTCAGAGTGACGGGTCAGTGATTGCTGTTTCAAGCTCGAAATCACCTACCAAATATGTCCAAATTTGGGAAATTATTATATTATGAGGTTATATCATGGGTAGGTGACTGTTTATCTCGCAGTGGTACTAATTTCAAGTAAATAGAAAAATGTGCCTAGACATGGGATAAAAAGGTCATACCATGGTACCTACCCATGGTATGACCTTTTTATCCCATGTCTAGGCACATTTTTCTATTTAATTGAAATTAGTACCACTGCGAGATATACAGTCATCCATCTGTCTTCCAAAATGCCTTGAACCAGCCTGTGACTTATACACATTATATATATAACAACTCCATCTATCTATCTATCTATCTATCTATCTATCTATCTATCTATCTATCTATCTATCTATCTATCTACCTATCTATCTATCTATCTATCTATCGATCTATCTATCTAGCTGTCTGTCTATACTGTCAGCATTTATATTAAAAATTAGGATTGGCTGTCTAACAGGTTGAGAAGTAGATTGCTGAAATTGTATAGCTTTTTATAGCCTTATGATTGAGTGTTATGAAAAATAAAGTGCTGCTGAACTGCCGACTATTTTTACCATGACATTAAAATTGTATTTTAAAAATCAGTCTAATATTAATTACCGATTCTATGTAAATTCAGCTTTCAATAAAATATCAGAAATTGATAAATTAAAGTATATTATACACTTCCAAACAACAGAACTGCATGTTTTCAGAATTAAGTGAGTTTGAAATTGATTTTATAACTTCTTAAAATAACACTGTAAGAGAGCCCTTGTTTCATTTTAAAATTAACTCTATACATTTTTTTTATTCAAATTGGTGACTCTTTGCTTTAATTAAATTACACAATGCTGCCATGCTCCAAGAAGTCTAATCCCAACAATGAACACACAGGAAAACTTTGGGCACAGTGGTGGAGTGGTGGATTATTGATTTTTTCTTCTGTGCAGTCATGCATGAACTCTGGCTTGTCTGGCTGAGCTGAAAGTGGGTGTGTCACATTGCTGCACTGTGATTAGTTAATGAATCTAAAGTCAGTATACTTCCTGGAAAATACTGGTCAGCTGACCATATACTGGTTTTTCTCTCCGATACTGACTTTTTCCCTGCTGTATTGGCCCAGTAAAAAACACAGTATCAGGGAGAAAATGTGCCTAGACATGGGATAATAATGTATATATAGATTCTCTTTTCGAGGAAATAATTAAGCTTGGTATGGCTGGAAGATTGCTATACTTAAGAGTAATTTTTCATTGATTGGTAGCTATATTAAGCATCATGAGGAAAAGGCACAGGAAATGCCTCATCATTACAATAATTTGATAGCTTTTCATGTAGTTATCATAGCATAACTAGTAGGTTGTGTGATCCTCTTGGAATCACACACAGCACGTAATAAATCCATGACAGTGTGCTTATTAAATATTTTGTATTCCAAAACGACCACGACATTTTTATGCCAACTGTTAAAAGGGGCTATTGTTATTTACTTTCCCAATTGTCTGTCCATCTATCCGTCCTTCCTTCTGTCAAAAAGATTGAGCAAAAGCACTGTCTAGTCGTTGCTGTTTTTAGAAATTATTTCCTGCAGCAAAATACATTTTAACGTATATTTTAAAAATATATTGGCTGATAAAGATATGCCATATCATACCAAACTTCCTGATGACACTCTGCAGGAATTTTTCAATCACAGGCAATGATAATCATATTCGATTTTTGGGGAAATTCATGGTGCGAATATGGCACAATGTCCAGATACTACATTAATTGTAGTAGTTATTTGTTGCTTGTTTGGCGGCTGCAGGATTCGCCTTAAAGATTGCTGTATCAGGGCAAAGCAAAGCTGACCCCAGATACAGCTGTCTGCCAAGGTAATATAGGTAGCTAGCAATGGGGTAGCCAGGTAAATTGCCAGTGGGAGGACGGACAGAAGGGTTGGATGAGAGGTCTTTGAGTGGCATCAGTTGGCCAACCTGCGTGATCGAGAAATTTTAGAAACTTTAGTGCTAAAAAATACACTAGGAAATATTGTAATAAGAAAGCAGTGCATGAATGAGACAGAAAGTGCAAAGAAATAATTTATATCTTAAGAAAATGATTTAAGAATTGCCAAATATCATCAATTCCCAGAGCAAAACTTAGAGCAGGTAAGACAACAGAAATTATAATGAGATACGGCAAGGGTTGCAGGTATAGCAATCATTAGCACTGTGTGAATTTCATGGCTCTGCCATAAATATATGCATTACTTATTCAAATCATACTTGCACGAGTTAGACTTAAAACATAGGCTGCGCAGCAGCAAACCTTCAGCGAATAACACCTTTAGAAGATTACAATAATATCATAAAATTGGTGTGTTTACGAAATTGCTTATAGGTATGCAATCGCGGTCGAGTAGTGGCCTTCATTTATCTCTATTTGCCCGCTGCCCTGCCATATTCCCATCTGCTTACCAGGATTTGTAAAATCAGGAAAAGGCCTTATTAGACTAATTTACGCATATTATGGTATAGTTTCATGCATGTACAAAGTATAGGTTATGAGGTGTCGGTTGAAAACCAAAAAATATAACTCTGTTGTAATTTTCTGAAGTTTTTCCAATGATTCATTAAGTGTTATATGCATCAAAAATCACTGCTACATTGTACAGGTGACTTGTTTAAAAAATTGCATTACTGTATATGCAATTGTGGGCAAGTTTTGGCTTGGATATAAAAAAAATTATTTTAAATATTTTTTCTCAATATTACGCTATAGAATAGCCATCTGTCAGACAGTGAAAAGGCACAAATAGACCAATATAAGCCACATGTGTACCAAACTTCATCCATATACATGGAATAGTGACCGGATGTTGGGCCAGAAACAAAAAATAAATTTTTATTATTTTTTTCAATATTTCAAAAAGTATCTAATATTTTCCGTCAGATCTTTCAAAAGGCACAACTGGACCATATTGACCATATGTGTACCAAACTTTATCCATGTACATGCAATAGTGACCGAGTCTTAGCCCAAATAACAAAAAAACATATTTTTTTTCTCATTTTTTCAAAAAGTATAGAATATCTGTCAATGAGACCATCAAAAGGCACAACTAGACCATATAGGCCACATCTGTACCAAATTTCATCGATGCACATGCAATAATGACCGAGCCTTGGACCGGAAACGAAAAAAAAAATTTTTATATTTTGTTAATTATTTCAAAAAGTATTTAAGATCTATTCATCAGACCATCAAAAGGCACAACTAGACCATACAGGCTAGATGTATATCAAATTTCATCCACGTACATTCAATAGAGGCTGAGTGCTGGGCCGAAAACGATCTATCCGCCTGCCGCCCGACCGCCCACCCGCCCATCCGCCCGCCCGCCCGCCCGCCCGCCCGCCCGCCCGTCCACCCGCCCGGCGGACGGACAGCATTTCTACCCAAGTGATTACAATACCTTCTTCGAACTTCTTTCGCTGAAGGTAAAAAGGAAGATGCATAATCACGAACCACTGTGTGACTAAGAGCTGCTCGTAAATACTGAACATGTGTTTTTAGATAATAGGTTTTTATGAGATTTCTCAGACAGTATGACATTCCATTAGTCTGCACCTGATGTTGAGTACGATGAGCGAAACATTAAAGACATAGAACATGAATAATCCATCGAAGGAAGCGTAATCACACCCTGAAGGCAAAATATCTTCAGATGTTATGTCACAATTTCCCTTGCTACTAAACATACAACATTGCAGCTTAGGTGAACCTGATTCTTAGTTTCATTTGGTTTGAAATATAAGAGGCACTGCTTGGGAAACTTTTGGGGGGGGGGGTGATGACCGACATTTGAATCCCCCTATACTTGTAACGCTGGACCCATGGTATAGGTACTAGAGCAGTACAAAAAAGAAAAATGCCCACAAATTTTTTTAAGCTGGCTGCTACTTTGCAATGAATGGATATTTTTGGGCTCAAAGTGACAGCCAGCTAAAAAAATTCTGGGGTCATTTTATTTCCTTTACTGCTCTGGGACCAATACCATGGGTCCAGCGCTATGAGCAAAGTTTTTAAAAAACATAGGCTGCGTAGCAGCAAACCTTCAGCGAAAAAACAACATTTAAAAAGGACACCATTACACCATAAAAGTGATGTGAACAAATAGCATGTAGTATTTGCAATAGTGGCCCGATCTTGGTCTGAAATGATCTATAGACCCCGCCATATGCCCGCCTGCACGCCAAGGTATATTGAACGATGGAAAGGCCTTACTAGACCAATGTTCATATAATATTGACCAGTTTCATGCATAAACAAGGAATAAGTTGTGAGGTATGGGTCCGGATATTTGAAAAAGCATTAAGAATAATAATCAAGCAGACCAACAAAAGGCACTAAAATATTACATAGGTGATGAATATAAAATTTCATCTAAATGCAATGATGGCCAAGTTTTGGCCGGGAAAAAAAAAAAAAAAATTTTAATATTTTTTGTCAATATTTCAATATGTATAGAATATCCATGAATCAGACCCACAAAAGGCACAAATTAATAATATAGGTGACATGTGTAACACATTTCATCCATGTACATGCAATTGTGGCCAAGTTTTGGCCCGAAATGCAAAAAACAAAAAATTTAATACATTTTTCGCAATATTCGAAAAAGTATGGAATATCAATCAATCAGACCATGAAAAGGCACAACTAGACTGTGTAGGCTACATGTGTAAAAAATTGCATCCATGTACATGTATTAGGGGCTGAGTCCTAGGCCGGAAACGAAAAAAAAATTCTTTATATATATTTCTCAATATTTGAAAAAGTACAAACTGTCCATCCATGATACCATCAAAAGGCACAATTAGACCATACAGGCGACTTATGTACCAAATTTCATCCATGTGCATGCAATAGGGGCTGAGTCCTGGCCCGGAAACGAAAAAAATAATTTTTTAATATTTTGCTCAATATTTAAAAAATTACAAAAGTTCCATCAATCAAACCATCAAAAGGCACAACTAGACCATATAGGCTACATGTGTACCAAATTTCATCCATATACATTAGATAGGGGCTGAGTACTGGCCCGGAAACTATCTATCCGCCCGGACGCCCGACTGCCCGGACGCTCGACCGCCCGCCCGGCGGACGGACAACTTTTGACCAAAGTGATAACAATACCTTCTTCGAACTTCGTTCGCTGAAGGTAAAAACTTCAGGCTTGAGGCCTGTGTGGGTCACCATGCAGTGTGCAGTGCAGTGCAGTGCGGTTTTAAGATTTGGGGTGCAGCGTGGCTGCAGTTTTGCATTTAAGTTGTCCAGTGCAAATCATATTGGTGCAATGCGGATTTTATTTAATATCAAGAGATCGCACTGGAACCACACATTCAAATTTATGTTTATTCTTTCATGCAGAGTGGGTTTTTTTTCAGATGGTTAATTAATGATACACATATTTACCTTATTATTAACATTTTTGCTGTTTACTAATTCATTGCAGCATTTTAAAACTTTCCCTAATAAAAATTCTCACATATAATTCAATGTTGTAATACTGTGTTTAATTAGTATAATAAATTCACCATTCATCATTTCAGATTTTTCGGTTTGCAAATCAGGCACCGTGCAACCTTTGCCACATAGCCTAATTCGATACATTCAGTAACATTCATGTGAAAAAAATTATGGCTTATTTCATGATAATTATAATCATGCAGACATGTTCTTCTCTCTTCTCCCCCTGGAGTCCTCCCCCCCCCCCTCCTGGAGCAACCACTGGCTGGAGATAGTTGATATTTACATTTTCTCTGGTTTGTAGTGTACTTGTTATCCACTGTAAATAAGCACAACATCCATGTATCATTTTACCTACTAACACATTTGACGTTTAATTTATCTATCTGGGATATATTTTGGCGAATAATGTTGATCTGATACTTGTCTGTGAACCTACTTTAGATACTTGTCTCTCTATCAAAAAAGCAGTATAAATGGTACACGTTAATCTATCACATAAGTATCAGATCACCTTTAGAATCTGTCAATTTTCCACGATTCCATCCATTTATCAATCTGTCGTATGTTCATAAATTGAGAAATAATTATGCCCAAAGCAGCATGACATTATTGTAATATAGATCTCTATATACACCTGATGTTATTTTGGTCTATCTTGATTTCAGAAGGTAAATGGAGATTACAGTGCATTATCTTGCTATTTTAAAAGCAAGTTTAGTTGCCTTATTTTGACCAAATGAAAGCATGCACTCAGCATGACAATTTTTGTTCTCTTTACACGCAACAATTCCCTTAATTAAAATCCCTATTATTCTAAATAGTATGATTTATTTTAACACATCTCTCTGTATAATATGATAAGATTTGATAAATAGATATATCTAATTTAAATCTATAGAGAGAAAGAAAGAGGCATGCAGTTCAAAAGATAATTTGTATCGTCTGAAAGTGAATATTTATTGATACATACAATTTATCAACGTGTGCAATTTATATTTTAGTGTTTGAATAACAAACATTTTCAAGCAAAACCATAGAAAGAATGCACAATTCTATTGTAATTAAACTGCCAAGTTTTGCACCGCCTGAAGTGTGTTTAACAATGGACTGGCAACAGTCCACTTGCATCTAGTCCAAGTGAGAGGTGACAAGAGCATTTAACTATTTCATTGCTAAGGTATTTTAGAAGTTTCTCAAAGCCAAAATACACATTACGACCCTTTTTTTTTGTTTCTCCATGATCACACCTGTGTTGGGGACATGATTGGTGTGTGTGTGTGAGTTTGTGTTTTACGCCCCGTCAGCACCGGTGTGGGCCATTTAGAGGCAACATTGGTTTAGTCGATTATCTTCAGTCTAATTTCTCATAACTTGTAGAAGTAGTCAGTGTCCCTGAGGAACTGTATTAGACTTGATGCTGAATTTTCTAAGAACAAATGTTTAAGGTTATCTGATTGGAATGGTCGATGGTGTGGAATGTTATTACATTCTAACAGAATATGTTTAATTGTTAGTGGATTCTGACACTGTTCGCAGAGTGGTGCTGGATTATCGTTTAATAGGTGTGAATGCGTAAGTCTGCTGTGCCCTATAAGACATCTATGAATAACAATTTGCTCTCTGCGTGAGTGCACATCAATTTTTATAACTTTCATGATGTGTGGTAGTATTGTGCTTAGTTTGTTTTCTTGGCAAGCATTCCATCGTACTTGCCAACTATACTTAGTAAAATCATTGATATACTTTCTAAAATCCGTATAAGGGACGACATAGTCCGTTAAGTTTTTTCTTAAGGCTCTCTTCGCAGGGGACATGATTGGTAGTTTTGATTTCAACATTATCTACGTTGATAGATAGTCACTTGTCCTTTCTTCAGTTTGTTTGGTGTTCCATTATTTCACAGCCTGTTATGCAGTTTTTTCAGTCACAACAACCGCAGAAAAAGCACATTGAAAATTATATTTAGATACAAGAGTCGCTACTGGCAGCATCTATAAATGGGCTTGACTTCAGCAATTCTGAAATGTAACTAAAAATCTTGTAACATAATTCATATTTACCTTACACCTTTTCGGCAGGCATATGACAAATTATAACTACAGGTGAAATAGCTAATACTACGATGAAAACTTCCTTACTTTTGTCAGAGGACGTGAGAATTCACTCAGAATCTTAGTTTTCCCAGTTCAGACCTGACTTTCATCACTTTTCTTGTTAGTTGATATTTTCTGTCACTGTGTCACATGACCATGACAGAGGAGATCAGGTGACATTCTACACCTCAGGGAGGGCACCTGATGGCCATGTGACATGTGATTAACTTCCCGTCTGGATCTAGACCTCTCTCACTTCCCAGAAAAGATAGTATAATATGTTTCTGCAACTAGTAACTAATAGCAAGGCAAAAGATACATTTGATACAGCCTACTTATTACTTATTGTACTAACATGTCGTAGTAAGATAATTTGGTAAATATGAAAGGAAAATAAACAATGAACAGCAAAGATTCTTTTGCTCCTATTTCAAATTTACAATGTGTTGGATAAAGTTAAAAATAAATCATGCGCTATGAATATATTAAAATTTACATGCATATATAGGTATAACTTTACCCGTTTGTGTATTTGACTTTTGGTCTATTTCAAAGCACAGTGTTTCAAAACTGTGTCGGCTTCATCCTGACCCTTTGAAGATCCATGTTTGTTAGTTTTCTTAACACAAAGGTCTGTACATTTGACTCACCAGGAGCTTCACCCTTCTCTCAAGGGCTTCCTCAGCTGTCTGAAGAAAAACTGTATTTCAAGTTACCCATTGAATCAGAAATATTTCGAAAGTTTCCAAATAGGCAGAGAATAAACTCACTCACTGTAAAAGGTTATTACTTCTGTGTCACCCATACATGCCAAACGCAACAAATGCTATATATAAAGTTTGTAACGGTAGTCAAAAGTATCTTTACAAGTGGACAGATGCAGAGGGGTATGACGCAAAGCAGAGATCTATACATTTAGATATGGATCTGTGGCTGCTGCACGGCTATATACAGACATATATTGAAATGTAAAGTACTTGTCTTTGATATAATTATATAAAGACAGACTTCTCAGAAAATATTTTGTGTGAAGATTGTTGAGAAATGCCAAGAAAGTAGTAAATCTATCAAGTACAATTATCTGGGAACTTTGAGCATCTAGATAATGGTGGAAATGGTAAATATAGGCTATAACTTGTAATGTGATAAGATTATAGACGAAATGACGCCCACTCGGAGTCTGCTCTGCTGTTTCAAAACCATTTATACTGAAAGCTACTCATTCCCAATAGTTTGGAAACAGTAATATGATGCCTGCCATTGGATTAGTGTTACACAATTTGGTCTGGGATTCTTATTTGACCACACCAGAATAGACCCAATATGAGTGTGAGGAACATCGGTACATTTGTGAAAATAGTATTATATTTTCAAGGTTGCTCGCAAAATTAGGGTTGTGTGATCATGAGTAAATCTGGGTTAATGCATGCTGTTGCCAGATCTATGGGTCATTCCGTGTCAAATCATCAGATTTTCCAGAAATTTTCCACCAACCCGTCTGCGAAATGGCTGAAAAAATTATAGACTGTTTTCGGTCTCAAAGGATGAACTTCCTGAAAATTTCAGCCTATTTGGTCAATTTTCCAGGATTTGTCAGAGGTTCGAAAAATTACTGATTTTACCAGTTTTTCAGACATCGGTTTGACCACAATTACCCTCTTTGCTCAATAAATCTGTTAATAGGGTCATTCCATGTCAAATCAACCAATGGTCCCCACCTGACCCACTTCGATTTTAATGAAATTTCACACGAATGGTGTCCACTATCTGGAAGGAACATATGCAAAATTTCAGTTACCTATCCCTGAAATTCTGGCTTCCAGGCGACTTTGAAGTTGAAAAAGCAAATTTCGAAAGCCATTTTCGTGGCTTCGTTAAAATAGGATTCAGATGTAACGCTTAAAGAAATAAGGCTGAAATTCACCTGATATACCAATAATGACACCATTTACCAATATCGATAGTTTTAAAGGTCCTAAATAATATAGTTTTTACACAGTAAATTAATAAATATTAGTCCAAATTGCATCAAATTGCCTATTTCAATTGATTGCTACAGATTTGTCAGCTAATCCAGAGCAACAAAATCTTACGGTAATGGTCTTTGTCATTTTTCCAACCATTTTGTAGAATACAATGAACTTGCTAAGTAAAAAAGTGCTAATAATAACGGGTAAAGTTGAAAATTATTGAAAACGACCCTTTTTCACAGTAAAAAATCACAATGTGGGATAGGTCACCCAAATTTTTAACTTATTCCTCCTAACAGTTCTTGAGGTCATTGTTAAATTCATACCAAACTTGTTTTGTGTATATTGATCCTTCAATAAAATTAATTGAAGAAAAGTAGAGACAGTGAGGCATTGGAACTTGTCTAAAGATGTGGTCTCTCAAACGTAAAGGAGCACACATTGCTTACCAGCTGTTTTGAAATATATAAAGATGATATAAAGAAGACCTGGGTGACAATAAAGGGATTGTTAAACAAAAATTCTGAAAACGAGGAATTCCTGAGATATTTTTTAATAAATGATATTCCAGATTAGATCAAAGTAAGATAGCAGAAGAATATAATAAATACTTTGTAAATATAGGCCATTCCTTGGCAGAAAACATTGAACAGCCTCTAGGCAAATCATATAAAGATTATATGAAAAATACTTCTAGCAATGACACCAATCTTCAATTTCATCATATTAAAAAAGAAGATATTCAGAAAATTATTAAAGGACTTAAACCAAAAACAAGTTGGTGTATAGATGGATTATCAAACAAGCTGATTAAATTAATAGGATATGAAATAACTGATGCTCTGACTCTGATAGTCAACCAAATGATAAATAATGGCTGCTTAACTGATAAATTGAAAATTGCTAAAATTACCCCTATCTACAAAAAGAATGAAAACTACCTTTTTGAAAATTATAGGCCAATATCAATATTGCCAAGTATATCTAAAATTGTTTCAGCAATGCAGCTTCTGCACGGAATCATGACACTGAGGTAGGCGACATCAGGAATCTGAATCCTGGACAGTTTGTCATTGCCGTTTATGACAAGAACTGGTATTTGGGCAATGTGGTAGAAGTTTCTGAGGAACATTCTGATGTTTTTCTTGACTTTTTGAGACCCAAGGGTCCAGCACCATCTTTCTCTTTGCCCAGACGAAAGGACCAATGCTGGGTACCACATCCTTTTGAATGTGACAAACTTTGCAAGCACTGTTGGAAGGAACTATGTGCTCGATCAGAATATGTTCACTATCATTACAAACACGTTCAAACAGTTCCTTAATATAGTCATACATAAACATATTATTGGTACATTTATCTACAGTCGCCTTTTTTACATGGAATATTACAAATTTTTCCAATATTAATGCAGAGTCCAGAACTGAGCTTAGAGGGCTGCACTTAAAGTATCTACCTTCTATTTATCTATTTGATTTTTTAAAGCATTTGGCAACTAGTTTTTTTACAAATCACACTTCGGAGAAGTTCTTCTGTGACAATTTATGGCAAACTCTTGTGATATTGTGACTAGCAAAATAGACCTTTTTTCCCTATTTTTCTAACATTGAAGGATCAATATACACAAAACGAATTTGGTATGGAATTAAGGGCAATCTTATGATCTTTCAAGTGGTCACCTATCCCACATGGCCAAATAAGGCCTTGAAAATGTGTCAATTTAATTTTTTTCAAAATTAACCTGGCTACTGCTTGAAGGAAAAAGCAGATATAAATCTAATATTTGGCACGGAGGCCCACTATACCACAAAATTGCTTTCCCTAAAGTTATATAATTTTCCTAAGTTTTAAAGTTGTCACACAAGGGCATGAAAAATGGGCTTTAGTGCAATTTTTTATCTATCTTTGACACTTTATGTGGGGCACATCGACACATGTAGAAATATTACAGTTGTCAATTACTATAACTCTACTCTATATTAAGTGATAACCAGAGTTTAAGACTCATACTTCATGCTAGTTCGGAGATATGATAACTTTAAAACGGCTGGCAATGCAGTTTCTTAACCCATCTCTTCAATTTCAGCGCCTCATAGAATTCACAATTTTTATCGTATTCACCTAAAATTTTACTGATGTTCCTTTCAAATAACACCACTCATGTGTGTGAAATTTGAAAAAAATCGGAGGGGTTCAGGTGGGGCACTTTCTGAAATTTGGTTGATTTGACATGGAATGACCCAGTACTCCACCTAGAACATTGAAATTCGGGATCTACACTAACTGGACAGTGGCAAATGTCTGTGGGTTAACATTTACTACCTTGTTAAAACAACAATGCAGCTATGGCCTTGTTAAATTCCCCCCTCGAAAATCAATGTTCAGTACATTAAAATTCATATCTCCAGCGGTATACCGGGTATAAGTATGAAACTCCTAGGATATATTCTACATATGTATGGTCAAATAATACTTGAAAATTGGAGATGCGTTCAGCCCCGGTTTTTTAATATGAATTTTTGAAAAATATTCAATGTCTTTGGCTGAGTCAAAAGCAAAACTAGTTAAATCTCAAGGGGTATAGGTAGCATACCCCTGTAACTTTTAAATTATATTTCACGTCTGTAGGGTATAATACAGGAAAGAATTCAGGAACATGTTCAGCTTACTTTCGGTTCTGCGGAATTTTGAATATTTTTATATCTCTAACAGTAGTGCAACTGGCAAAATTCTGCAAAACCAAAAGTAAGCTGAACATCTTCCTGAATTATTTCCTGTATTATACCCTACAAACATGAAAGATTACAGGAAATTTGCAGGGACGTGTCCCCGATACCCATTGATGTTTCACTGGATTTTTTGTTTACTAATGGCTAGTTCTCACGGAGACGTAACAGAGGGTTTAAGCGATGGCGTTTCTTATATTTCCAGGAAAGGGCAAAGATTTGAGCATGTTCGCCGTCAATTTTGGCTTTACGGCGCAACAGGAACAGCATGCGCCGTTTTAAGAGGTCTTTCTACGCAATTCCTAGAAATTTGACGATGCAGGAAAAAAAGATTCAACCGGTTGAATCTTTGCGAGGAAAGAAGTGGTGAAGCAAGAAGAAGCGTAAAAAGAAATCAGTGCGCGCCGCAGATTTTTAAAGATGCGACGCACAAAGAAGAGCTTCGACGCAGAAACAGCAGTGTAGCAGAAAGCTCTTGCTTCATGTCACATGTTTCAGACACGCGTCGCGGAAAGTCACATGTGCGACGCACGTGAGAGGGTGCGCGCCGCGTCTTATGGACCCCCAATGCAGCAGACAGAGTGGCGCCTGAGTGCATGCGTTGTTCTATTTTTAGCATCAACCCTTTGTCTGCGTGTCACCCTCTTTTTGCGCAGCGGCTGGGGCAGCAGCAGCGAAGCAGGGGGGGCGAAGGAGGGGAAAAGAGGCGGTCCGCACCCTGCATATATATAGAGGGGGCCAGTTTAGAGCACCATACCCACTCAGACCTTCGACCAGAACACACCTAGAATCCACGACACTATTATCAACTGCTACATTTGCTGCTACTTTTGTTGCTACAATTGTACTTTTGCTGCTACAACATGGGACCAAAGAGGAGAAAGGGCACCGTCGTCACCAGGGCACCAACCAAGCTCAGCACCAGGTCAACACTTCACACTCCTGGGAGCACTCCAGTGACAACTCCAGCTACAACTCCAGCTGCAACTCCTCTCCATGAACCTTCAGATGCTGCAGTGACTGCCTTCTTCACAACAGCCATGGCAGACATCTCTCTACCTGGGCTCTACACCTCCACTACAGCTGGCAGCCAGACGAAGACCACCTCTTCAACCAGCAAAGCCACTGTCGTCAGCGAGACCATCTTCGAGGGCCGGCCAGAAGACAACACAACAGAAGAAGATTCATCTGTTGAATTGTTTGAAGAGGAAGGAGACAAGCCTGCTGACAAGCCTTCCAAGTCTGCTGACAAGCCTGCTGCCAAGTCTGCTGACAAGCCTGCTGCCAAGCCTGCTGCCAAGCCTGCTGCCAAGCCTGCTGACAAGCCTGCTGCCAAGTCTTCCACGGGTCTTCCAGAGCCTACTGCCAAGTCTACTCCAAAGAAGACTCCAAAGAAGACTCCAAAGAAGACTCAGACTCCGAAGAAGACTCAGACTCCGAAGAAGACTCCGAAGAAAACACAAGAGAGCCAGCCTGTTCTTGCTCTAGATAGAGTGACCATACATGAGGACACCTTCGAGGAGGAAGAAGACTCTGCTGATGAGACCCCTGCAGCTGCTGAAGCCAAGTCCAAGGGCAAGAAGGGCAAAGGGAAGGCCCCCAAGAAAAACATCAGGAACAACCTGGGCATCACATCTGACCAAGAAGACGACCTCATCAACTGGTTCAGAGAGCATCCTGTCCTCTACATGAAGGGCTCCAGAGGCTACAAGGGCAACGAGAAGCTGCTGCTGGACACAGAAAAAGCCAAGGAGCTGGGACCCAAGTACACCTCCCAGGACATCTTCAACTGGAGGAAGACAGTCCGCACCCACTACTCCAGACTCGTCAGGCCTGAAGCTTCAGGATCCGGCAGGAAGGAGACTCTGACAGACAGGGACCAGTACATCCTAACCAACTGTCGGTTCCTGAAGGACTCCATCGTCCACAAGCCAGGCAAGGAGCTGTCCGCCATCTCTCAACTGTCTGCGAACCGGCCAGCCTCAGACTCCGAGGACAGCTACAACCCTGAGGATTCCCTGCCAGCTTCGTATGACATGCCGGACCTGCCACCTGAACAGCCAGCACAGGACAGACCTGACAGCCAGCAGTCCCAAGTCTTCCCTGGAGCACCAAAGCCTGGAGCCGCTGCCAAGGGAACCAAGAGGAAGGCCCCAGGAGATGAAGCCATGCACTCCGCCATGCACGTCATCGCAGGCAGCATGCAAGCCATGTCCTCCGCCAAGAAGATCCTGAAAGGCTCTGGCTGCAACATGTGCCCCGACCACCAGGAGTTGACACCCGATCAGGAGTACTGGAGGATGAAGTGCCAGGACCTCTACCACGTGGGATGTCACGCCAGCCCTGAAATCAGAAGGAAAATGGTGAGGGCCATTGCAGAGGCCGCCTTCTACTGGGACAAGGAGAGTGAGATGGATGAGGCCAGCCGCCAGTCAAGACATCATCAGGAGCAGACCTTCCAGCCTCCTCATCCTCCTCAGCGCCTGCAGATGCCACCTCCTCCTCCTCCTCCTCCTTCTTCGACGTATGTGCCATCCCACCACCAGCAGCACCACCACGCTTCCAGCAGCAGCCATCACTACCACCACCACCAGCCCAGGGAAGGAGGATCCTCCAGGCAGACTCCCAGCTACACCGTGATGCAGCCCAGCCCATCCTCCATGACACTGATGATGGATGCTCAGGAGAGCCCCGAGAAGTACGGCTACCCCCCTGGACCCAGCTTTGGTCAACCGGCCGCCCATCACCAGCACCAGCCTTCCCCTTCGGCCAGTTGGACTGAGAGTCTCCTTTCTCCACGAAAGTAGAAGACCAGATGCAGCAAAGACAACAAAAAACCTTGGCCCTTTTAAGGGCCACCAAATCCTCCCAAAAGGGCAGGCCACGTACACATCTTATGTTGACAAAAAAAAAGAGCTTGTGTTGACCGAAAAGAGCCAAAAAAGAGCAAAAAAAACGTTGACAATCCCCAAAAAAAAAGTCCCCCAAAAAAAAAGTCCCCCAAAAAAAAAGTCCCCCAAAACAAAAGTCCGGTCCTGGCCTTCATTAAAAGTAATCACCTTCATAAAAGCAAGGTGCTAGTTCCCCCTTTCTTTGCCCCAAAACATACCAAGTGCAGCACTAGTACAAGTGCTGCATTCTTTGGTATAAACATATTTTTATTGCACTAGTACAAGTGCATGAATTTCTTAATTAAAATGTAATGCACTAGTACAAGTGCTTTGGTTTTAAAACTTGTGTTGGTTGGTTGCACTAGTACAAGTGCATCACTTTGTAATTTCACTTGTCTAGGGCAAGTGGCAGGTAGATAGCTAGCTAGATAGATAGATAGATAGATAGCTTGATAGATAGCTAGATAGATAGCTAGATAGATAGCTTGATAGATGGAACACAATGCTCGTTACATATATACACTGCAGCAAAAGAAAAGCAGTTGTCGTCACTTTGCAGGAATTGGACTTGGATAGATAGATAGATAGCTTGATAGATAGCTAGATAGATAGCTAGATAGATAGATAGATAGATAGCTTGATAGATGGAACACAATGCTCGTTACATATATACACTGCAGCAAAAGAAAAGCAGTTGTCGTCACTTTGCAGGAATTGGACTTGGATAGATAGATAGATAGCTTGATAGATAGCTAGATAGATAGCTAGATAGATAGATAGATAGATAGCTTGATAGATGGAACACAATGCTCGTTACATATATACACTGCAGCAAAAGAAAAGCAGTTGTCGTCACTTTGCAGGGATTGGACTTGGATAGATAGATAGATAGATAGATAGATAGATAGATAGATAGATAGATAGATAGATAGATGGATGGAGGGATTGATTGATTGATTGATTTTTGGGCTTGTTTTGTCAACATAGGATGTGTACATGGCCAGCTCAATTGGGAGGATTTGGTGGCCCTTAAAAGGACCTGGGGTTTGTTGTTTTGAATGCATCTTCTTAAGATTTTCTCCAACTGCCAAGGGACACTTCCTGCCGGACTGTTGACCCAGTCACGTAGGTAGTCTCGAGCAGCCTTGGCATCTCTGGAGGCATTTCCGTGTCGAAGTGGTTCTCCTAGGTCATGTAATTGACGGTCTCCCCTCCAAACTCCTTCAGCGACGTCATGTGTCTGTGGATCTTCTCTGTCCATCACTTCATTGTCACGGGCATGGTGGACGCCTACTCTGTCTCGCAGAATGTTGTGTAGAACACAAGCAGCCATTGTGATGTATGTCACTCTTGTAGGTCGTTGGGGCATGGTGGTCAGGAAGCATCTGAACCTGTGTGACAGCAGACCAAAGGCATTCTCCACCACTCTCCTGGCTCTTGAAATCCTGTAATTGTAGACTCTGGAAGCAATGTCAAGGTTCCTTCTTGGCACTGGTTTGAGCAGCCATGTCTTCAGGGGAAATGCCTCGTCACCCACGATGTAATATGGGAAAGGATTGTCTTCTGTGCCAGGTAGAGGTTCTGGAGGTGGTAGGCCTAGATCTTCCTCGTCCAGGAGTTGTCGAAGTACTGTGTCCCTGAAGACGCCGCCATCAGATGCACTTCCTTGACAGCCAGCCTGCACATAGATGAACTTGTAGTCGGCATCAACGAGGGCCATCAGGACAATGGAGTGAAATCCCTTGTAGTTGTAGAACAAGGAGCCTGCAGCCTTGGGACATCGGATTGCGACGTGCTTGCCATCCAGAGCTCCAATGCAGTTGGGCAAGTTCCATTTCGTCTCAAAAGCCTTGGCTATCTCCTTCCATCTTTCAGGCTGTGTGGGTAGTGCCAGCTGTCTTTCGAAGGCATGAACGATGGCAAGGCAGACCTCAGGGATGAAGTTGCAGATGGTGTTGGGTGCCACACGGAAAGCATAAGCTAGGGACTTGTAGCTGTTTCCTGTTGCCATGAACCGCAGGGTGATAGCCAACTTCAGACCAGGTTCCAAAGCCCTCCTCATGTTGGTGTCTTGCTTAGCGATGAGTGGTCCAACAGCTTCCAGGATTTCAGCAAAGATGGCAGGGGGCATTCTAGTGTAGTTGTAGTAGCCGGACACGTCACGCACTTGCAGTTCAGGCAGCAGTTGATGGAAGTGACCATGTTGTTCCCTCTGCAGCAACCAGTTGCGAATCCACCACCTTTTCTGTCTCCTGGCCCTCCTCCTCCTGTGTCTCAAATAGACAGCTCCGATAGCAACAGCAGCAGCACCAGCCATAACAATAATTTCTTCTTCATTCATCATGCATATGTTCAGTAGGCAGTCGTTGTGTTCTCATTGCAAATGAAGCAAGGAGGTCCTCTGTGTCCCTTTTTATAATGACCAAAAGTGACTCCTGCAGCAGCCAAACACACTTTGCCGCAGCGCTGCAACAACAGACGTTCGTCGATGCTTAAGAGACCTTCGTCGCTGCTTAAGGCAAGGACGACGAAGAAGGTCAGCATCGACGCGCCTGTAATGTCCTCGGCGCTTTATGAATGCATGTGCGACGATGAACCATCAAGTTACGCAGTAACAAGTCCCTAAATGCGGCGTTGCATCCTTACAGTCGTCGGCGAGGCTGTCATTTTCAGCGGCGCATCTTACCTCGGGTGTACGCCGAAGGTTTCCTGATGCGCCGCAGGTCGCCAATTTCAGACGTAGCTGCCTCACAACCATCAGCGGCGTAAGAGGAAACAACATTGGGCGAAGTAAAAGCAGCCTCGCCGAATTCCAAAACAAAGTGCGACGCGTCTGTTTGGAACTGCGCTGAGGAAAGAGAGGCGGAACGCGGCGAAGAAAGCTTAAGCAGCGCCGCGGACACCTCAAGACTCACCGCGGCTACTAACTTTAAGCGTCGCACATGACACTAATTGATTACGTAATGTGCCAAAACCAACGTTCTACGCCACAACTTTCCAAGAAATGACTTCTCTTGATGCGTCGCTCTCAAATCGCCGTCGTGAGAACCAGGCATTAGCCTAACATACAGAATATTTTTCAAAAATTTATATATACAAAAAAATTAGGCTGAACTCATCTCCAATTTTCAAGTATTATTTTACCATACATATGCAGACTATATTTGAGAAGTTTAAACCCTGTCTCTAAAATACCCTTTGCAGAAGGGCTACTCGCCAATTGCACTACTATTACAGATCTATATAATATTCGAAATTCTGCAGAACCAAAAGTAAACTGAAGATCTTCCTGAATTTTTTCCTGTATTGTGCCCTACAGAAATGAAAGATGATAAGAAATTTTTTGGGGTTTCACCGATACCCCTTGAGATTTGGCTAGTTTTGCTTTTGGCTTAGCCTAAGAATAGGATATTTTTCAAAGATTTATATTAAACGAACGAGGCTGAAAATATCTCAAATTTTCAAGTAATATTTGACCATATATATGATGAATATATCTGACAAGTTTAAAGGCTGTCTCTATAATACCCTTTGCAGAAAGGCTACTCACCGGTAGCACTACTGTTACAGGTACGAAAATATTCAAAATTCCAAAGAACCCTAAGTAAGCTGTACATGTTCCTGAATTCTTGCCTGTATTATACCCCACAGACATGAAAGATAATTAGAAAATTTGAGGGGTATGCTACCAATACCCCTTGAGATTTAGCTAGTTTTGCTTTTGACTTAGCCAAAGATATGAAATATTTTTCAAAAATTTATATTAAAAAAATGAGGCTGAACACATCTCCAATTTTCAAGTATTATTTGACCATGCATATGTAGAATATATCCCAGGAGTTTCATATTTATACCCGGTATACCCCTGGAGATATGAATTTTATTGTACTGAATATTGATTTTCAAGGGGGGAATCTAACAAGGCCATAGCTGCATTGCCGTTTTAAGAAGGCACTATGTGTCAATCTAAGGACCTTTACCATTGACCAGTTAGTGTAGATCCCGAATTTCAATGTACTAGGTGGAGTATTAACAGGTTTATTGAGCAAAATGTGTAATTATGGTCAAACCGATGTCTGAAAAACTGGTAAAATCAGCAATTTTCAAACCTCTGTCAAATCATGAAAAATAGACTGATTAAGCTGAAATGTTCAGGAAGTTCGTCCTTTGGGACATAAAACAACATATAATTTTTTCGGCTAATTCGCAGACGGGTTGGTGGAAACCACTTGTTGATCTGACGCGGAATGACCCCTATGTGTTTCTGATAGCAACACAGGAAATTGGGTGCCATTTATACAGAAACTACTTAGGGCCTATCTGTCTAATTAATAATGAACCCACCTGTTTTTAAAAGCATCACCGGAAATTGGATGCCATTTGTATTGAAACTATCAGTAGGATCCCTCATTCTATTATTATTATTATATGATATCTTTTCTCGGATCAGAGAGAATCCACCAAGCTACGAGCAAATATGTGTAACATTTATCTCACGGCGAGCAACACATGTACTGTTTGCAAACATTGGGCCTGCAAAGTAGGTCTAAAAAGTTTAATACAAATCAAACTAATGATAAAAATATTAAAGTAATCTGAAAACAGCCTGCATATATAACCAATTAGCACAGGCTATTAAGCAAGACAGGAGAGGCAACAGGTGATTCATCCAGCGAGGGCTTCTGTCTGAGTTGTAGTAAACACATATGTGACCTGCTCCACCAAAATGAGTTCAAAGTAGGCAATCTCTGTTTTCCAGAAATCAGCAAAATGTGTCAAAAGGTCACATTTTGAAGTTTTTTAGCTGTTGGTACCACGTTTTAGCAAAAGCCCTTTTCTTTGAATATTTAAGACCATTTTAATCAAAAACAGATTTTAAATTATCTAAATTGGGTGTATTTCTTGATTTACTTAGTTCTTTCATTGCAATGGCGGAAAATTCAAAAGCTGTTTTCTCAAAGTTCAATGTTCCGTATCATCAATGTTTGAGGTGCCATATCTTTGGATTGGATGGAGATATCAAGACATATGAGACATCATTTAAAGCCCAATTCCTGTTGGAGAAAGTCATTTTCACAATTAAATATGATAGGAGGCCGACTTTGAACCCATTTTGGTGGAGCAGGTCACATATTGCTATATTGAGATGAATAACTGGCTGATACCATAAGATAAACTCAAACATGCAATTCACAAAACAAAAAATACCAAACAATGAAACAGACGGACACTGAAATTCTGACTGGTGAACAGCAGGCCACGGGTTATCAGTATTAGTCTTGCTTGCACCAACCATATTATTATTTGAAGTGATTTGCTCAAATCATGGAAAAATTCCCGATAACATATCATCATCAAAAATTCAGTGCTTTAAACAAATCGTCAAGTGTATTACTTTTAACGATATTTTAGGAATTTCTAAGATATTTTAGCAAATCACTCTGGCTTGGCTGGGAGCGATTTCCTCAAATCTCTACTGCTTTCTGTTTTGACCGTATAAGAGAAGGTCAAAACATAGAAGATGTCATTCATTGAACATTGTGAATAGCTGGCTTGGCTTGCAAAAAACAGATTTGGAGGTTGTTAGCTATTTTTGTACATAATGCCTTCTATGCCTGGAATCTGTGATATTTGTGGAGCTTCCTCCCTATGCAATACAATTTACAACATTATTATCAGGTGAGACAGTTTGAGGTACCTCTCCTTGGTTTCCACTTAGGGGCCCTTCAGAATTTATGACTTAGGGGTGCAAGTTTTGCCCTAGGGCATAGAGAGGGGGGTACTGATATCAGAGGGGTACTATTTTTTCACAACAAGACAGACAGACAGACAGACAATATTCATTTATTTGACCATAGAGAGATACAACATGAAATAGTTCCAAAATAATTACATATATACGGTCTTTGGAGACCCACATTAAGGCTACTGCCGCTATCATGTGGGCCACCAAGAAGCAAGCATATAACAATAAATTAGACATCTGCAAAGGCTGTTGATTATCATATGATCAAAGTAACTTACAATGTATAATTCAGTTAACAGAGACAGGAAAGGATTTATATGTATACACAGGAGTTCACAAAAGGATAATAAATAAATAAAATATTGACAATCAGCATGATTATAGATTTTGACATGGTTAATAATGTACTACGGTTTAGGCCTTAGTACAGTTGAGATTCCTACAGATGTAGCAATTCACAACAGAACAATTGTTGCTAAAGATATTCAAATATGTTCTTTTCAGATAAAATTTCAGACCATAGATGGTGTGAGTTTGCATTTTGTCAATGATACATGATGGGGCAGAGTTTATAATTGAGGGAAGTCTGATTCGAATTGCGCATTTAGAGTTTTTGTATTTGAGACGAGGAACGGCTAGTAAGGAGCAATTTCTAGTTTGGTGGTTATGAATGTCACTATTACGCAGCAATGATATATTCTGGAAATACTTTGGGATACTTTTTATGAAATAGGTTATAGTAGAACTTCCTCTCTTCTATTTTGAGGACATCTGTCAGTTTTAAGATACAAAGCAACAAATTTAAGGGAGGTATACACTTTCAACAGAAGAAAAACATCCTAAAACATGCATACACAATTCTGAAGTGTAACTAAAATCTGATAGAAATCTTGTAACATAATTTATATTATATATACATAGCACCTTTTTGGCAGGCATATGACAAATTATAACTACAGATGAAATTGTAAAGATTACGATGAAAAGTTCCTTACTTTTTTCAGAGGACTTGAAAATTCACTCAGAATCGTATTTTTCCATGTGCAAACCTAATTTTCATCATTATTCTTGTCAGTTGATCATTCCTGTCATATGACGATGACAAAATAGATCAGGTAACATTCTACATCGCAGGGAGGTCACCTGATGGTCCTGTGTCATGTGATTAACTTCCCGTCTGAATCTTGACCTGTCTCACTTCCAAGAAGAGTCAGAATCATATGTTTCTGCAACTAATCACTACTAGCAAAGCAAAATATACACCTGATGCTGCCTACTTATTACTTGTTCGCACTGACATGTCGCAGTAAGATAATTTGGTAAATATGAAAGGGAAATGCACAATAAACAGCAAAGATCGTTTTGCTCCCATTTCACATTTACGATGTGTTGGATAAAGTATTTTAGAGTTAAGAAATACATCACGCACTATGAATATATTACAATTTACATGCATATATACGTATAACTTTACCCCTTTGTGTATTGACTTTTTGTCTATTTCAAAGCACTGTTTTTCAAAGCTATGTAAGCTTAACTGACCTTTGGAGATCCATGTTTGTTAGTTGTCTGAAGAAAAACTTTATTTCAAATTACCCATTGAATCAGAAATATTTCGAAAGTTTCCAAATAGGCAGAGAACACAGTAACTCACTCATGCCAAATCCAACAAATGTATATAGTGTGTAATGGTAGGCAAAAAGCGTCTTGACAAGTCTACAGATGCAGAGGAGTATGACGCAAAGCAGAGATACATTTAGATATGGATCTGTGGCACGGCTATATACAGACATATATTGAAATATAAAGTACTTGTCTTTGATATAATTATGTAAAGACAGACTTCTCAGAAAATATTTTGTGTGAAGATTGTTGAGAAATGCCAAGAAAGTAGTATATCAATCAAGTACAATTATCCAGGAACTTCGAGCATCTAGATAATGGTGGAAATACATATATAGTCTATAATTTGTAATGTGATAAGATTATAGACGAAATGACACCCACTCGGAGTCTGCTCTGCTGTTTCAAAAACATTTATACTGAAAGTGAAAGCTACTCATTCCCAGAAGTTTGGAAACAGTAATAATTATGATGCCTGCCATTGGATAAGTGTTACACAAATTGGTCTGAGATTCTCATTTGACCACACCAGAATAGACCCAATATGAGTGTGAAGAGGAATACCATACTTTTGTGAAAATAGTATTATATTTTCAAAGTTGCTCGCAAAATTAGGGATGTGTGATCGCGAGTAAATCTGGGTTGATGCATGCAGTTGCCAGATGTGTTTTTGATAGCAAAACAGGAAATTGGGTGCCATTTACACAGAAACTACTTACACTACCAGTCTAATTAATACTGAACCCACCTGTTTTTAAAAGCGTCACAGGAAATTGGATGCCATTTGTATTGAAACTATCAGCAGGAGACCTCGTTCTGTTAGTATCATTAAATGATATGTTTTCTTGTAATTCTCAGAGAGAATCCACTCAGCTATGAGCAGATATGTGTAACATTAATCTAATGGAGAGCAACATGATATTGCACTGTTTGCAAACATTGGGCCTGCAAAGTAAGTCTAGAAAGTTTATTACAAATCCACGAAAGAAAAAGTATTGAAAGTAATCAGAGAACAAAGCTGCTTCCGATGTCAGTGAGCTACTTTGTATGCGTTCATTTGGTCAAAATAAGACACTAAATTGGCTTTAAAATAGCAAGATAATGCACTGTAATCTCCATGTACCTTCTGAAATTAAGATAGACCAAAGTAACAAAAAGTGTGCATAGATCTGTATCGTGACAGTGTCATGTTTCCTGTGGTATATTCATTTCCCAATTTATGAACATATATGAAAGATAAGTATCTAGGTTTTTCACCACAGGAGAAGGAATATGTGATTTATCAACTGAGCCCGAGATGTGATAAACACACATTCCTAATCCAATAGTGAAAAACCGGCTTATACTATGAGACAAACACTCAGACAATCAAACATGAGACGATAAGTGGACAACTAACAATATATAAAGTATCGTCCTGGAATACTGGCTAGCGATTTGCTGATAGAGGTGATAAATGGCATAAATTGATAAATGGACAGAAAACTGACAGATTGGGTGATCTGATATATATGATAGATGAACTGGTGCCATTTACACTGCCTTTTTAATGGAGAGACAAATATATATGTCAGGTTCATAGATAAATATCAGATTAACATTATTGGCCAAAATATATCCCACATAGATCATTTAAACATCAGATTTATTAGTATGCAAAATGATACATTGGTTTTGTTTTTATTTCATACAATGAGCTACTTGTTCAGCACAAAGCCTGAAAAAATGCTGATCTCAACACTCGCCAGCCAGTGGCGGGCACTGGTGGGCACTGGTGGCTCTGAGGCACAGGCCAAAACCTAAAATTTTCTTTGATTGGTCTGCTTTAAGAAAAATCACTTATTTTTTGTCTGGATGAATTCAGCAGGCTCTGCCTGAGCAAGGCACCTTTGAATATCTTAATGACTAATGAGGTTACACTATCAGGCATCGGTATGTCCTCCAGTGGGATGGAGGGATGAGAGTGCTTCCAGGGGGAAAAACCCCCTAAAAAAGGTTTGAACCCCCCCTCTCATCTGTTGAACATATCTTTGAAAACAGACTGTGTGACATGGCATTACACCTTATTATATTTATAGAGTACTTGCTCTAAATTCAAACCATCAGGCATTTAAATCTAGTTATTGAATATCACTCACAAAAATTTCCCATGCGGTGTGACTGTGACTGATGTAGTGCATGTTTAAATCATGTACCGGGTATATATTGTACACCAAATGTAATTAAGAATCTTATTCAGCTAAGCTTTTATGTTGTATGTTTAACAGCAAGGGGCATTGTGAAAAAACATCTGAAGATATTTTCGCTTCTGGGTGTGATTATACATACTTTGATGGATTATTCATGTTCTATGTCTTTAATGTTTTTGCTCATCATGCTTAACATCAGGTGCAGACTAAAGGAATATCACACTCTCTGAGAAATCTTATAAAAACCTATATCTAAAACTAAAAACATATGTTGTTGAGAATATAAGAGCAGCACTTCAGTTGTTCGTGATTATGCATCTTCCTTTTTGAAGTCTGCCTCATGCAAATATGAATAATTAATGTGAAAATTTATGACAGAGCCATGAAATTCACACGGTGCTTATGATTTTTGTAGAACCATTGCTATGTCTTATAATTTCTGTTGTCTTGCCTGCTTTTTCATGATGCATTTATCATCTTATCAACAATTACTGTGGTTGTCTGTGATGAATCCATTTTTCAACAATTCTCGCAGAAGGGAATTGAGCATAGAACAGGTTAAACCACTATGAAATGGTGTGGTATATACTCTTAGATAAAGAACAGAACAATGTACAGTCAATTATATATGTATTTACTTTGCAAACAATGAGAGACAGGATTCCTATTGTATGAAATGTGAGCCTTTTAAAGGTGATAGTTGGTCTGAAATGTGCATAATTCCGACTAGCTGCAGTAGCATAGCAGACACATCTAATAGAAAATACAAATTCTAAAAAATGGCAAGGTAGTTTGTTTTGTAATAAAAAATAAAATATGTAATAATAATTTCAGAAATGAGTGCATATTTGTTAGGAGATGAATGATTTCCAACATAAAACAGCATTGTTCATTTGTTCTTTCCAGTTTATATTTAAAGCACTTTTCAGTTCATTATCGAATAGTGCATTATATAAGTGCTACTACTGTAGATGTATATTACGTATATAACAACAAATTTACTTTTCCTCGCTTACAGCCTTAAACCATTTGATACCACTTTCAGCCAATCACAAGCCTATATTTCACTGCAATTAATCCCGCATTCCTTGCCATCCACTTATCCTCTCATGTGTAACTGAGTGATCGTCTCATGGTATAAGCATGTTGTTCACCATGGTATCGGGAATATATGTTTATCACACCTTGGGCTAAAGCTGTCGAGTGATAAATGACATATTCTTTCAAATTCAGTGAATAACCAGTATTACGTACTTGTATTGTATGACAGTTTTCGTAGATCTGAATCATTTAGGCAGTGGCTGGAAGTCTTCATTTGATGCCCGACATTACATTGGCAAATTTCCATCCTTTGATCTCCTGTACCCCATCAACGCTTAACGTGGTTTATCTTTGCTGTGTTAAGTGATTTAACCCATGTTAGTGACTCACCGTGATGTATCAACAAATCCCTGGGTTAGTTGTCGTGGAAGTTAACCAGGAAAGTTTACCCAGCTTTTTCCTGTGTTAAAAGTTGTGTTAAGCCTCCTCCTTGTCCAAAAATGGACTGTAAATCCAATAATATTGACCAGCAAGCAAACAAAAGGCACTGAAAACACTTGTAAACAAAACAATTGTTGGAAACGAAATGACGTCAGTCCATGACGTCACTTGATGACGTCACTTGATGACATCACATGCTGGCCAGTTCATGAAGGCAGAAAAATGGCTCGTCCGAGAAATTGCTGCTGCACAAAATAATTTCTTAAAAATCCAATTTTGATGCAATCAAAATATATTTTCTGCAGCTTTGCGGTGAAGCGCATAAAGATACCTTCGTTAGATTTTATTCGCGAGCTCTATGAAGTTGGTCATAAAAAAACCTGTATAATCTCCGTTTAGAGAGCTGCATAATAAAAACGGCTGACCGGAATTGGTATCCAGCAAGATGCTGTAAAAATTTCAAGTATGTATCTTTAAAACTGAGTGAGTTATTCTAGCTTTACTACAACAAAAATAGTTTTTTCAATCTTCTTCTTTTCCCTGTGTCAAATGGCGCTCTCATTTTGGGAAACCCACGGGAATCCCCGTCAATTTTGGGTTAAATATCCCTAACAACAATAAAAAGATAATCTTAACCACTTTTTTGTTGATACAACACAAGCTAACACAATTTTGTAAAACCGGTTAACTAACACAGAAAATCACTAACACAGGTTTGAGTTAACCCACTCGTTGATACAATCCGGTACTGATGTCATATAGAAATGAACAGCATACACACAATGTCATCAATATTAAAGGGCACGTGTTTCCTACTCTTCCTTACATATAATTACTTGTCCCATGAAACAGTTTCATTCTTGCTTTTCGTCATTTTATGGTATGATGTTTCAGTCGTGCATATGGTTGTTAACCCTTGACTCAATATGACAGGCAAGATCACTTTTATTCTTCAGCACTTCAAGCAAAGTCTTTAGTCATCATGCACATGTTTATATTTGCAGTTCCTATGATAAGTAATTATCTAGGATTTTGTAAATGAAGAAATGCCACCACCTTGGTATTCTTTGTAATGTTTTATTTAGGGACATTCCTTGTTGAAGGTGTTATATAAGCTAATAATGGGAGCCTACAGAATAAATGAATGTCAAATATGTCCACAGTAATGGGCAAGATCAAATATATTACCCAAGGGTACTTGACTACTTTGTTCACTGTTTTCTTCAGCTATTCAGTCAGAAAATATTAGCTCGAGGAACTAGAACTTTGTAAAAGAAAGTCATGTGCCAGCTGGATGAATTATTACTGGTTACAATGTTGGTAAAATCTTTGTCTTCGGGCTATGTGGGAAAAAGGAGAGCGGAGTGGAACTGTTAATAGAATCGAGGAAATTGCATTCCAGTAGTTCCCTGATAGTAATTACCATCATGGTCTGCCATCTTTGACAGAGTTTTTCTGGAGAAACCCTCAATGTTTTCGAAAGAGGCATGCACAACCACATGGATTCCGGATTAGAAATTTTCTATCATTTTTTGCATAATTTCGATGACTTTGGATATTTTGGTCATGGATCAAAGTTACCAGTCAAAAGAAGTTTGCCTAGAAGGAGTCTGAAGGACTACATAAAATTAATGACCAGACACTTTCATATAAAGTCCATTCCCAATGTGCTGTATTTATGTGGCTTGTTGCCGGAAGATTCCAATAAATGCCCCAATAACCAAATATTTGACATACCACTCGACCAAAGGTACATGACTGAGCATTAAAATAAAACATAACTAAACCTATTACAAGCTCAGCATTGTGACAAACATTTATCTTTGAACTACCTCCGTCAAGTAAAAAACATATCAATAAGCCTAATATATTATCATGACAGGACACACCCGCCCCCTCGCTGCTCCTACTTTTTATTCCCGTAATATCAGTTACCCCAATGTAAAGCCCCAATCATCAATTCTTTAATGCTCTCCAGCAAATCAGCCTCAAATTTCCATTAGTAAGAAGCCTCACTAATGTCATTGGTCCCAGAATGCAACCCGGATTACGTGGTGTATATGTCAGTCATTAAGGTTTTAGTTTTACTTTTTATCTTTTTTCTTTCTTTTTTAAATGTTAATCTCATCTATTTTCACTTAGTTTTAATCTTTATAGAATATATAATTTCAGCCAGACTGGTAGCTTCCAAGAACTGGAATTTCGTTATTATATGCAAAATTGCTACATTTCTCATTTTTTAATATATCATAAGAAAGAAATTAAATAGTTGCCTGGAATTTTACTCAGAAGAGATGACATGGTCCTGAGCTCTAATAACTGTCAGTATAGCGAAGAAGATATTTGAAACAATGGTGGGATATTTTTAAACAGCCATGAGGTTTCCTCTGTAACAATCCAGGGTATAAAATAAGCGTGCAACGGTCCAAAAATGTGCAGTGATCAATCTGAAATGTGTAGTGATCAATCTGAATTTGTGCAGTGAGCAAATTCACTCTTTTCGTGCTAAATCATAGTGAACTGTAGAATCCCCACAATTTTTGTATTTCAATGACTTTTATACTTCTGTGTGCCTGATGATGGTCAATTGGTCATCTTAAATTGGAAATTATAATGATGCAGACCGGACCACCTTTTAGAGGGTGGTCCGGTATTTACAAAAGTAGTCCGGTCCTGGTCTAGTCCAGGGTGAGGTGATCCGATTTTGTTACTCGACCGATCCAGAAGTGGTCCACTGGCATTTCAAAAATTGTGATAAAATGAGGGTTAAAACAAGCTATATGACCTAAATTTCATTTTTGGATATATATGACAAAATTCATGCGATACTCTTCATGACATGAAAAATCACTGGACCGGTCCGGACTAGCACTACCTGTCCAGTCCAGCACTGGACCGGTTTTTTGTAGGTAGTCTGGTATTTTGGCGGTCCAGGGCTGGACCGCGCACCAGACCGGTCCAAGGCGGTCCGGTCTGCATCACTAGGAAATTTGTAATGTTGACATCACAACGCCAGCCCTTTTAAAAGAACATCGATTGGTTATCCATATTAATGGCAATAGACGATATGCTCAGTGATCAAATTTTCTTATTTTATACCCTGTAACAATGTCCATGTACAAAAGTACTATTGCACATTTACCTGATTAATATAAAAAATTAATAGAATGAGAAAAGAAATTGGCTTAAAAATGCTTCAAATGCTTGTGTCAGTTTATGATTAATTGGTTGATTCAGTGCATATCATGTCTGGTAGCATAGGTGACATATTAGGTGTAAATAAGCAAACTAATTAAATGACTCACGGTACTGATCAAATAAGAAGATCATGAGACCAAACGAAAACTGTCAATGACGTGGCATAGCCAGTTTGTATAATGTAAAGAAGAAAATTAATTTTTTCAAGTAGACCGCCAATCTGTAAAGAGCTCTAAGAGGATATATATCGTCAGCCTAAAGCAAAATTGGCCTTAGTCATTTTTGACAATCGTTGGCAAACAGCCAAAAACAGACTTAGGCTAATTTGGTTTTGACAACCAAAATGACTTAGGCCAAAATTGTTTTGTAGCTGTGTTATTAAGCATATTTCCGTAAAATTATTGAATGAAACATGAGGAAACATCTTTAACAAAATTAATGCTCACAATTATGACCGAAAAATACTGGTGATATCCGCCAAAATCAGTGATAACAAAATAGGCCTAAGTCCTAATGGCCTAAGGCCGTTTGCACGAAAATTGAATAGGGGTTTTGAGGTGCTTGTTATTAATTTAGGAGTCCAATTTTTTTTAACACATGTATTATCATAAGGGCCTTCCTGTGGTGCCAAATAGGAAAAATGGCCTAAGTCTGACTTAGGCCAATTTTGCTTTAGGCTGACGATATTGGATTTAATACTTGGAAAAAAAAGGTTTCTGGTTCATGTCCTGTATCACAGCTGGAACATATGGGATTTCATAATTGTCTATTAATAAATTGTTTTAAAATCATCACTGCATTACAAAAAAAAAAACCCATCGACTTAACAAAATCGAAATGCTCTTGAGTAATCTACTTGCCCTTAGTAAAATATGCAATCATTTCCATTAGTTTGAGGAATTCTGAATAACATGGGCCTACATGATTTTAAAATAACAGCGAGCGGATATAATGTTATAGAAGGTTAATGATGTTTGGTTGGCAAATTGTGGTAACATGACAATCACAATATTATGATGTGATTATCGATCTAATATTGCTAAATTTGTCTTGTTTATTACATTACCAGTGCCTGCTTCAGACATAGATATCTGACAGAGAGGCTGGCAAATAATTTTAATAGGCCGTATTACTAATTTGCAATCATAGGTTATAATTGTTAATTTACTTTCAAGACAGGACTGATTTAATTGCCTAATTGAACGCAGTAAATGGCGCTTTCAACTGCGCTTTGACGCTTCATCCATGCAGACTAATGAATTCGATCTGAATCATCCAAAAAGATATTTCTTCGCATTTCATTCAGATCCTCCTTAGTTTTGTACAAGGTAGTGAAGGTAGCTTCGGACTATTGATACTGTCTAGGTAAAGGTAGAGGTACAGGTACTTTTATTTAACTCGGGTAGCCAAGAAAAGTCAGTGACCTGTTTCCAGTTTGACCGACAATGTCCCAATTTACGTCAGATGCGAACGATGACATCGTGGAATGACATGATGGCCAGCCTGGGGATTGAACCCGGGTCCCTCCCTTGTGAGGCGAGCTCTCTATTGACTGACCTGCAGTGGCTGGAACTTGGGCATTATGCTCTGCATTGCTCCAGATAATACTAAGCTCCTCACAGACTAATAACCTGCCGTATGATATAATTATCCTCTTTGTATGGCACTCCTTAAGTTGTCCGTTGAAGATAAAAATAAGTAATCTGATTCTACAAAGAGCAGAAAAGTTTTTGATTCAGCAGTGCCAGTAGACGTCTTAATTGCTTTTGATCCTTCGTAGTGTCATACAACAGGCTATATAAGCCTTCATAGAAGTAGCCTTTATATATATATATATCTTCTACACTTTGATAAAAATGCTGGAATAACTAGGATTTTCAAGAGGAAATGATACCTTATTGTAGAGAATTCCTCAGTTGAAACATGATCTTAATTCATGGTAATGCTCAAGCTTGTAGGGCAACAGAAATCCTACTAAACCTAGAAAATTGCCGTTTTTGGTTATTGGCAACTTCACCTGGACATGAACCTAAATAACAATAATAAGGACATCTTTGACAGTATTGCACACAAGATGGAGGTTCAGCCAACTGATCTGGGCCACGTGCAAGTGACTTTCGCTGAAGACTGGCCACATAGGTCAAAAAGAGACAAAAAAAAATGTTGGAGGAAGAGTAGTCAAGTCAAGGCTGAGGTCAATGCATGTGGCATTCAACATCATATAGATATGTGTTTTTGTTGCACACATATAGATTAAGTTGGATTTTTTTTCATATATATACATGTATGTTGAATTTTGTGTCTGTGTTGTTGAGCCATGATGCAATTATTGATGATTTTTTTTACTAAGAATGTTACATTTTTCCGGGTCATCTTACGAAAATTGTCAGGCAATTCTCATCAATTAAAAATTGTTTATAATATCTAATGTCTGAGGAAAAAATATTTGCAATTCCACATATTCAATTTACAATTTTAGAACTTTGAATTCCTGACACATTGAAAACCCAAATTATTCCAGCATTTTGATCAAGAGTGTATAAATGTTTTCTACTACACGTGTATGACATTGTAGTAGGCCTACACAATACTGTTTTCTGCTGCTTCCATGTTTCTGTCTCATCATCATCCCAAGTCATACCATGACAAAATGGCCCATAACCTTTGCTAATTCATGAATACTTAATTAACTGACCAAGTTTTGGCTCAGCTGCATCACAGTTTGAAATTGTTGCTTCTTGTAAGATCCAGGTTATTGATCATTGTTTATTGAATCATAACTAATCTTGGTTAACTGTAACTAGCACTCATCAAGGCTGTGTCATATTTACTCTTAATTATGGATATCATCTCACTGGTAGGTGGCACTGGGGTAACTATCTAAAACTCAAAGTCTAACTCAACAATAGCTATAGTGCTTTTTAGAAGTCAAACACCCCAATTGTCTCATGCTGGTCATTGTCTGAACCCCTTGCCTGCACACCTGTGAGAGGCCCTAATTGCCCTATTGGTATGACAACTTAGGACCTCCCATCAGGGTGCTTTGGGTTGGTCAAGCAATGACACTAGAGAATTGGGCACTCAATTGGCTTGGGGCAATTAAAGGTAAACTTGTGCCACCTAAATGTGGAAGAGACCCACATTGTGTCTTTGTCTCATGGTTTATATTGTTGGGGTTGTTAAAAGGGTCAGGGAACAGACCCTCAGTGAGAATCATCATGGCTCAATGGCCATGCCTGTATATAATTAATATGTATGTAAATGAGGTCACTGACTGGAACAGTCAGCCATCTTGGAAATAAAGCATTAGTTTATCTCTGGTCTTGAAGCTGTCAACATCAACCATCTTGTCTGTCTTGATTTAAACCTTTTGAAATGGAACTTTAGGAAGCAGATATGTATTATCATACATATCTAATTGAGTTACTGCTGGGCACTAATTAACAGCCGCCAGATAACTCATATTCTGTTTCACACTGTTACAAATAGAGAAATTGTGTATTGTTGAAAGGTGCTATCATAGTTCCAAAAATTCCATTGAATTATGTATTTTCACAGTTCGGAAATGAAACTCTTTGAAAGTTTGCTTGTTTTACACTGTTTTTCTCAGTTGCCAGTAATCCTCTAAGTGTCCATAATCGGACTAAATCTGCATGCAAAATGCTTATGACCTAAATAAGCAGCCAATCAGAGAAGAAGTTGGAAATAGCAGAAAGCCCTGTCCATTTTAGCAGGGCTTGCGTGGGGAGGATGTGTCTCATCTTCACTCACTGAAGCCTGGCTTCGCTTTTCACTGAGTCATGTTACTATGTCGTATTGAGGATAAAGCCATTAAAATTCCCAGAGTACAAGGATACACACCATAAATGTATTATATCTTATCTTTGTGGCCTCTCTGCTAGAGCTTTTTCATTGTGATTGTGAGCTGCAATTTTTAAAATACTTTTCAATGACTGGCAAATCATTTTAAAAAGTGTTTAGAAATATCAGGCTTATCACATTCACTTTGTTTTGCAATTCGATCCATTTTTCTGGCCATCAGTTTCTTTCATGAAACAAAATGAAGATGAAAAGAACATTTTATTATATATGTGCATTGTTCCATTCAATGATAAGTAACACAACTCATGAATTCATTTTTACACAAGTCCATAAATGATAAATGCGAGGAAGGGTTTATTTTTCTGAAAATTTCGCTTGTTTTTTCTCTTAATTTCATTCAAAAAATTGTAACATTCTCAATATAGTAATGAGAATACTTATAAAAAGGATTTCTGAATCTCATGAATAATAGCATTTTGTTGTTTTTATCCCTGAAATCTCTCCTGTATACAAGTTTGGAAGTTGAAGATAAATTGAAAGGAAGAATTCAAGAGAGAAACCCGAGTCTTTTGTAATCTGCCTTGTTCGTGCACAAAGTTTAACGTCTTCATTATCCACATATAAGATTCAGATACAGAGAAAAATATATGGTTTCACTGCATGCTGATCATTTATATGATTTCTCTGACTTTCTTGAACTCCAGAAAATCTTTTCATTCTCAACTAAAGCTGGGCAGCATTTGCAGCACAATTTCAATATTTTCTTTTAACTGGGTGTTATCATGATAACTTCTTCACTGGAAAAGCCATGGATCTAACTAACAATTCTATTGTATTTTCACAACCTGCAAAGGATTAACGCTGTTAAAAAAAGGAAACTAACAATCGGATTCATATTTATTTTGCAAAAAAATTTTAAGTCAGTTGGACATATAATTTTCGTGTTCTAACGTGCATTTGTGTTATTATTATAAGTTAGAACCCTCCCTGCAGACGGGATCCAACTGACAGAAATGTTAGAACAGTCAACATATAAATCATTTTATAAGAAGGAAACATCAATGGCATGTTACAAGCACCACTGTATCCATACAATGCAGGCAATATCAGTGAACATTGTCATTACTATGAAACACATTAACAAAGAAAGGAAAACCACCAATTAGCAAACTACCTTTCAATAGCAATTTTTAATTTAATGTGGTTTCTGATGAAATATGCTAATCATCTTTCTGTGCTATAAAAAATCATTATTGCCTGCAATTAGATGAGTATAATTCTGTGTGCCACTAATTGAGAAAGAATAACTAAAGCAATTTAGCAATAATGTGCTGTGGAATTGATATGGCAACATATTGTTTCATGCATTATAGAACAGCTCTAAACAATTAGTTCGTCCATAGAAACCAATGACAACAAAGTGTTACTTTATAGATATAGATAACTTCCACACAATGTACTATTGAGTCCTTTTAAACCGATCGACATCTCTGTCAGCCAATCGCCAATTAGTATTTCACAGCAATAAATTTCATATTGTTTTTTTGTCATCTTATTTTTCATTGTATGTGTTTGAGTGGTTGTCTCATGGCACAAGCTGGTTATTCACCACGTCAAAAAAAAGCCATCACAGAATAAATCACATATTCCAATTCCCAGGGTGAATAATCTGTACTTGCATGATGTTTGCATCTGAAAATAATTCTTTTCGGTGCTTTATCATGCCAAACTGTGGTTGTCTTTCCCCCTTTTCCATATTCAACATGAAATAGACGATGGTGTTCAACCCTCTCAGGCAAGTTCATCATGCTAATCATGCTAAAAAAAACGCTTAGTGTAAAAATAATAATTCAAAAATGCGTCCTTTACTTTTAAAACACTTTTTCACTTCTGATCGAACAAAACAGGGCCCCTGGGGGTCCCAAACCAGGCTGACTGGACCTTGGATAGGCTGTGGAGCTGATGACAGTATTTTGAATAATATAGAATTAAATTGAAAAATCGATTCCTAGTGCACATCTGCAATGTCATTCATGTTATATTCATATGAAAATAACTCCCGAGATCAGTTTGATATAAGTACAGAAGCTGGGTAATATCACCCCTTCAAGACAGAAACATAATCGCTCTATGCATAGCGCGGGCGAAAACGATACACCACTGCAAACAGGAAATATTTTTTTCAGACCGTAAGCAGATTGTTGAGAGTAGACTGGGCTGAAGATTGAAGACTGCTGTGAGAGGCACTAATCAATCATAACTTCACATACAGGAAATTGTATGTAATTGATCCCTTGCCTTCGGAAAGTCTATTTCAAAGGACAAAATGGTCACTTATCAAGCTAATTATGCTGTGTGTGATCTGTATTTCCGCTCAGAATTTCACCAAGGAGTTGTTCTCAAAGCAAATCTAGAAGTACTTCTGGAATTTAATGTACAGCAAAGTTTACCCAGCTGTTAAGACAGGTCCTTTTGTCAATGTTTGTTGCAATTATTTTTCATCTAGTTCTTTCGTGTTTCACAAGTCACTTGTGTTGCTTCGTTGTGCATTTTACATAATATATAAAAAGTTATACCATCATAGGGCTGATATAGTACATACCTGCCCAGTGTGATAAAGCAGTCTGCATAGATTCATCTGTGTGTGATTTACTGAGCCACTGCTTTACTTACAAAAATACGACATAAAACAAGATGGAAGCACTCTGTAGAGCGCATTTGTTGCTAGCGCCAGGAAACTCCCCGTAGAGGGGGGTGATAAATTGGTGAAGTTGGAATATCAATGCGTCCACTCTGAACATGATTCGCACCATCTAAACTTACAATTTGAAGTATACCTTCAAAATAACCCCCACCCCTCGAAGATGAAAATATAAGCCAAAATGTCATATTTTCTCAAATTCACCAACTTATCATCCCCCACTACTTCATGCACTATTTATAGGTCAGCGATCACTCTTTCATGGTGAAAATGCATTGTGTGCAATCGAGGTAGTTTTTTGTATCAACATATAATAATAAAGTTAATACCTATCCAGTAGAGGTCTGCGCGGTGCCTAATTTGCAAACCGCAACCGCACTGCACCGCAATGTTCAGAACCGCAACTGCACCGCACCCCAGACACTTGGAACCGCACCACACTGCACCGCAGCTATGCTGAACCGCACCGCACTGCACCGCAGTCATGTAGCACCGCAACTGCACCGCACCGCAGGTAAAAACCGCATATTACCCGCACCCATTTTCCCACATAAACAGATTTTTTAATAAGCGAATTGATCATACTTATAAATCTAATATAGTATAAACGAAGTATTACAGTATTGAGTTCCATGTGATCATTTTCATGAGTGGAACTTAATAATGCAAGTTGGTTTGAGTCGGGGGAATGACCAAAATGGTAAATTAAATACTTCAAAAAATTATTTGAAGAAAAGGAAGGGGTAACCAATATGTCAGGGGTTTTCAATGCCCAGTCGGATACTCATGAATATTGATCTCTGTAAATATGTTGTATATTAAATACAGTTTTGACATATTATCAGATTGTTTTCCTTCTAGACATTAGACATTAGACATTAGACAATCTTTATTTTGCTTCGGTTTGAAAAACAAAGAAAATCAGCCATGAAATTGGCTGGTGTCACCGAAAAGTTTACAACAAAAATGATAACAGCAATAGATAAAATATAAACATATTAGATTAAAAAAACCAAAAAAAACAACTGCTCATATTGACAAAGCTTCATTGTGTGCAACTGAATTGAACTGAATTGTCATTGATAATTTTGTAAATTAATTAAGCAGAGTTAATTGAAAACGAAGTATACCCTTTACATGCGTATGAGCATGTTTGCATTCCTAATTGCAATTCACATAAATGTATGTGATGCACTTGCCTATATATATATATAGATACAGCATGTCTTCTAAATGAAACAATTTGAATTCTGTGCCACTGTCATTGGAAGTCTTTCTTCCCATTTTTATTGACCAGGAATTTGTGTAATTTGATTTGATTTCTTTTCATAAACAAAAAGTGTGATTTGATTTCACTGCTTTTTAATTTTAAAAATGTCTTATAAGTTGTAAAAAAAAGTGTCAATGTTTCAATACACCATGTAATAATATTCAATTTAAAAGTTGCACTTATTTTAAAAGGGCAAGTACATTTCTTTATTCTACCTCTATCCACTGCATCCAGGTATTGTTTTGCCCCTATTGTTTCCCTGTTTAAACAACATTTTACCTGACCTGTGCTAGTTTGCTAATTAGCAACTTTTGACACACAGAACAATACCTAAGATTTTAAATGCACTGTAGTGCCCTAAAATATTGATATGAATATCAAGAATTCTAACTTTTATAATTGTTACATAAGAAATATCCATTAAAACTGAATAATAAATTCATGGATAGATATGTTGATGGAATTTATGCATGGAGAGGTGGATAATAGAAATAGATTGACTGATTTCGTTGTTGATTGATTGATTGCATGATTGATTGATTGCATAATTGATGGATGCACTGATTGATCACTTTATAGATTATTGGTTTATTAATCGCCAACTTGGAATGTAGTCATGCAGCCACATGAACTATCTGCTTATTATAAAGGCAATTTAGTAGGAGTGCTCATAACAAAAACTCTGAATAAATTAACTTTCTTCAAAACCATGACCTCCTTCTAGTGTTAAAAATGTGAATTTGAAATAATAGGCCTACATGAGGATATTTGTATGCGGATATGCATGCGAGAATTGATATGAAACACCAATAAGAATTAGTCTGTGAAAGATGGTACATACATACACTGTATATATTTATTTTTGACCAGATCAGGGTCGTCTTGGAGAAAATATAAAAAAATGTTACTTTCTTAGTTTATAATTATCACCTCCTTTAAAATTGCTATTGGGAGTGATTCAATTGAATAACTAAACATATATATCAATTTCTTCTATCATTGATATAAGTGATTATGGAAAATGATTATTAATAATTATTCAGTAAACAATAAAAAAAGCTAACTGATAAGTAAACATAATTGAATAAACCCACTCTTCCTGAAAGAATAATTATATGCGCGGTGCGGGTGCGGTTCTTGGGTTATTAAGGAAAACCCGCAACTGCACCGCACCACACTCACTTGAATTGCGGTGCACTGCAACCGCACCGCACTTGTCAAGTTCAAAACCGCAACCGCACTGCACCGCAAATTTCAAGACCGCACCGCACTGCACCGCACACTGCACCGCAACCCGCGCGGTGCGGTGCTAACCGCGCAGACCTCTACTATCCAGTCCCTGCGTTGTGTCCACTACATGGGTCTTAGCCATATTAACCAGCTCTTTGTTGTGGTGAATGAAAAAATCTTGCTGTGCAGCAGCATATCCATTTTATTAATAGTTTGACAGTTTGACAGATGGGCGGACACTAGCATGTGAATGAAAGCATTAGTCCCAATGTGCACCTTAATACAAATGAAGTGGCAATTGTGAAAACAAAAAATGTGCTTGTGTCCAATTACCTTGACTAAAATTTCAAGGAATTTTAATTATTAGCCGATTCGTAATTTTGATATACGAAAATTCAAAATTCTACTACTTCTTTTTATACGTTGAGGCGAAGGACCTTCCATTAAATAGTTTCTGTTTGCTCGATGAACCAACAATTAGTTAAATGTGAAGTTCTTTGAAGCAACTTATAAATAAAATGCACACTTATTCAAAATATCTGGATTTCCAAGATGCTTTAAAACAGACATACTTATATAGTGTTTATATAAGAGAGTGTATATACAAAAACATATATCTATCACATTTCCAAGCAGAAAGTCTTTAAAAAAGAGTGTTAGCTTTCTATAGTCTTCATATGCAGATGATTTCATCATTGTAAACATTGAGACTGAATGTGATTTCTTCTTCCAGGACATGTTATCCTGTAGGGAAAAATGGCGTCATAATCTTTAATGTCATTTTTTCCAATAGAATACATGTCCAAGAAAAAAAATTAATTCAGTTTCAGTGTCTAAAATTATGAAATCATCTGTTAGTCAGTTATGACTTACCATCAACATTGACCAAGTTATGAACTATTGGCACTACAAGGTGTTAATGCACTGTTTAATGTCTTAGGCACTACTTATATGTGATATCTATTGCAAATGGAGTTATTAAAATGATTTTTTAATTGATGTACCAATGTGCCCCGGCTGTGTAAGCCGGGGCACATTGGGACAGTCATTTTTACGACTCTCTGGCTGCAAAAGGGTAGGTGCAGTCTAGTTTATTATGCCTTACATTTAAGCTCAATAGTATTGGTGATATTCAAGCAAACTTCTGAGTTCTTCAGTGCTTTCAGCATTGAGCAAAATTAGTAGACGTTAAAAGCATCCCAATGTGCCCCCGTTCCCCCTACTTATTTTTATATGTTGAGGCGAAGGACCTTCCTCTAAATTGCTTCTGTTTGCTCAAAGAACCAACAATTAGTTAAATGTGAAATTCTTTGAAGCAACTTATAAAAGAAATGCACACTTATTTGAAATATCTGAATTTCGAAGATAGATTTAAGAGAGTACATAAGTACAAGAACATATATCTAGCATATTTCCAAGCAGACAGTCTTATAAAAGAAAGAATGTTGTTTTCTACTCTTCATTGCAGATGATTTCGTCATTGTAGACAATGCATTAAGACAGAATGTGATTTTTTTTCGAACATGTTGTCCTGTAGGGAAAAATGGCGTCATAATCTTTAATGTCATTTTTTCCAATAGAATACATGTCCAAGAAAAAAAATTAATTCAGTTTCAGTGTCTAAAATTATGAAATCATCTGTTAGTCAGTTATGACTTACCATCAACATTGACCAAGCTGTCAAGTATATTGCTGGAAAAGAGCAATAGTTCCTTCTGATACCGTTTGAATTATTCAGAGGTGTATTTGCTCACGGTCCCATCCTTAAGCCAGAGGACGTGTTTCCAATTTGTTGTAATAAAACTGTGGTGTGGAAAACATCATTGGACAAATCCTGAAACCTCATACCAGACACGTCTGAGCAATCTAAACTTTTAAGGGGACTGTGTTAAGAATACGAAAGCAACTCAGCTTACAGGAGTTTGCGCTAAAAGTGACTTATGGCTTTTTTTTTTGCCATGGCCAATGCCTCTTTCATAAGATATTTTTGGGAAGGCGAAGATCAGCTCTAAAAGTGTTTGTGGCCTTTTAGTAACATGAAGCTGATCAGAAGATCACATTTAAAACGTGTATAGCCCTTAAAAATGTATACAGTGTATATCCCATGAATGTGTATATTATCATTTATGGTGTATATAGCCTTTTTGGGTAAGAGAAAATCACCTATTAAGTGTATATATCATTTTTTTTAAAATGGTGGCAGGGGCAGATGCAGAAAAATGTCGGATGGGGAGGGGAGAGGGGTTAGAAATTGAAATGTAATAAAGATATCGGGATTCTAACCATTGTATCATTAAAATCTACTGGCCCCTAAACATACCCCCCACTGGATCTACTACAAGTTTAGCGGTAACAAATAATATGAAGCTGCGCATTCCCAAATGGTAAATGTTATTTCATAATTTTTTCACAATTAAATGTTGTCCAAGCAATGCTTAAGTTCTGATATCAACTTGCCCTGATGTTTAAAAATGTCAAAACTGCATGCATTTCAAAATTTAACACTGCAAAGATTAAGGTAAAATTATTATTATTCACTTCAGTCCCTGACTCCCTGTACAGCAAAGCATATATAGTGTTTGTCTGACACAATTTACACACTTTTCCAAAAATGTCCAGACAGTGCTGCTTCATCCTGTGCTCACTTTCAATGTTCCCTTTTCAATAATTTGTTTTCCAGGACACCATTGTCCAATATTTGAGACCCAAAAATACGATATCAGAGCCCCCACATTTCCATAAATGAGTAAATCTGTAATATTTTCACTGTATTTGTCTACTGTCATAATGGCCCATGGCTCCATGCTCCTACAATGTAATTCTGCTGCCTCCTTTTGGTACACCCCCTCTTGGCCATCTTCATGCACCAGTGCATCTTGGAGCGCTATCTTGGGAGGGGCACCAGCAAAAAAAGACATTTTTGATGAATCAGGGGGGCACTATAAAAAAAAAAACAAATCAATTAAACCAAATAAAAAATGGTTTAAAAAGGCAGATAAAAACACCTAGTAGTACTTAAAAACATATGTGATTAGGGGAGGAGACAAGAGTTGCACTCAACTGCAGTGGATTGCACACTGCTTGCAGTTCGTATGGGGGACCTTCTGGTTTGTTACTTGAGCCTCAAGCCAAAACAGTTTGACCATAAGACACATAAAAGTATTATTGACTATATATACCCTTGTCGTTTCTCCAATGTGCAATGTAAGCCAGATTCACTTAACTCACATCTGGGTACACCCAAGATTAATTTTTACTGTACCTGTTTTTGGAGCATTGACGTTTGTTGAATTCATTACTTTCTACCTTTCTCATGACATATTGAAGAGTTTAAATGTCAGCCTGGTGGTACAATTCATGAGGATTATGTGGGCCTACTGTTAAAGTCATTGAAATAGTGATAATAATGTCAGGATTCTCATCACTAAATTGTATTCCTTCATTGAGGATGTGCTGACACTGACAAATACTCAACAAATATTTTCTCTTTTTTTTTGTCAGAGAGAAGTTCTCTCAGACAACAAGAAGCATGCATAATTAGAGCTTTTCACACAATTTTGGAGGTTTTCAATTCCTTTAATTTAGTGCAGCTGAACTGGAATCAATTAGATATTATATTTCATTCACAATTAATGACTCAGCTTCTGTTACACAGTTGTGCTTGGACATAAATTCTGAAATCACCAACCCTAACTCTTCGAAGGCCACCATAATGGATTATTATAATTTCAGGTAATAAAATGACTAAAAAAATCATCTGTTTTGGCAACTTTTACTCGTGACTTACAAGGGGCATTGAGAAAGTTAGACCCCTCGTATATAATATGACTGTGCAACATCAAGACTAATGACAAGCTAAGCCTGACCTATGTAAAAATGCAGGACTCCAAATGGGATGAAATGAAGCTGCTTGATCTCATTTAACACAGGTCACCGGGTTGCAGTAGATCTAAGTATATGATGTAGCACAGGCGTGGCAAGGGCCAAAGCAGCGCACTGCTGTGTGCATATTATGGTGCGTCTATAAATTGTAGGCCTCCAATTTTATATCTCACCAATGTTGAACTACCTGGTGTCTATCTGTTCACATATTACTTTCATGTGTACAGAAAAAGAAGTTTTGATGCTAGGGTTGTCTGTAAGAAATCAAAAGTGAGGATCATGAAACACACATTATGATGCTTACTTTGCAAAAAATGGTAGAGCATGCATGCTATAAGGTATACTTTTGACCAATTCGGCCAACAAGTTTTTGAAAGCTCTTCTGCTCAAAAGTAAAAATATGTGTAACTTAAAGATGGAAAATGACAGAATTGTATTGTTGGACTATTTTTACATCAATAAATGTTTTAGTTTGCCGCATAGTATAACTGATATAATTTTTCGAATTGACTGATTCATTTCAAATGGAACAAGTGACATGGAACCATTTAAAAATGAAATAAAATGATAAACATGTAAGTAGGACAGAAGTTGATGTATTGCTCTGCCATTTAATTGTTGTCGTGAATAAGCCTTGCCATCAGAATTGAGTCTCCATAGCAATCCTGTGTCTCCTTTTTATTTGCTGCTACTTTCATTGCCATTGTGGTGCTGAAGCAGCTTGGTTTCCTTGAAGAGCCTGTCACACTTCCGTTTTGCAATAAATGTTCTTGCACACTCATTGTGAGATTTCCTGCTGGCCTTGTCTTGTAGACACTTCCTAGTTTTATTTCTCATGGGATTCATTGACAAGATGTAATCACTCCATTTTAGTTGGTGCCCTTCAATTTTTCAGCTGTTCGTGAATGGATTCTTGGACCCTTGGAAGAAATCCGTGGCCCTGATGCCACTACCCCAAGGTATTGAGTTGGAGCTGATCCCAAGGTGGCTAAATATCTTGCCCTTGAAAAATCTCATCTGCACTAAATCATTGACATGGCTGTTCATAAGATAATATGCCAAGTTGCCTGGGAGAGTGAGTTTGTATAAGAAATTTCTTTTTTGCTGTAGATTGTTCCAGGTTTTTTCTGAATTTCATAACCCGACAAGGTAACCCGGTGGCAGGGTTGTTAAATAACCCATCTCATCTCCTATTTTTTTTCTCTCTGCTCTGGTCGAAGGCATACCGGAGAGATACCTGCTAGGAGCAGGAGAGGCAGTCAGCAAATAATTAAGAAAGATCAAGAAATCTGACAAGGAGCTAAAAAAGTGGCAGATGATCAAAGGATCATTATATAAACTCAAGGGTATGCAGTCTGAATCATGAAACTTTGGCAAATATGTGCGCATATCTGGCCCATAGTCAGGACTCTATCTGTATTCTCTATCCTGAATTTTTTGAAATTGCAAATGGAGCCATAATGAACAGACTTACACAAACCATACTTTCCCACTTTCCTGTATTCATCATTCAAAAATGCCAACTTTGTCCAGGACCAGACGGACCCCAATCCCTTTTTTCAAGCAGCTCAAGCTGTGAGGAGAATGGCAGAATTCGTGGTCACGTATTAGTAACTTCAGGGCAGTTGATCCACCATAAGATATAATTATAGTGGCCTGGCAGTTGCAAGCCACATCTGATTTCTGGCAGAGTTCATTTCTGTTCAGCTCACTGCTGTTGTCTCTTGAATGGTGGAAAGCAGGTCTCATTTAATGAATGTAGGTCTGTCCTTGAACTTTGTGTACAGAGTATGAATGTTCATTCTTTATTTTCCATCTTCAGCATTTTCTCTCAGTTCTTTCATATCTGGGTCAGTGAATCTTCAATATTTAATGGGTGCTGTCTTTCATATTTCGAAAGCGTTTCATCAAGATCTTCTCTCTCCTTAAATGAATATACAGGGAGAGTGTGAATATTTAAGGAAGCCAGGAAAAGACAAACCTACACCTTAATTGACTTTGACACTTCTGTTATATACCAGAAATATTGCCTCAGAATTCTTGTGCATAATCAAATTATAATCAGAGGAGTCCTTTTTGCCTTTCACAATGAAATATTAAATGTCAGTCTTGTCTTTTATGGAGTGCTAAACTTAAACTTGAAGCGAGAAAGATGTAGGTCTACGTATTTCCTTCCAGCAAGATGCTATTGGTAGCTAGCAGGATGTATTTTTTATTCTGACAACACCCCTGCAAGTTGAGCACCTGATTTCTATTACAGTACTTTAAATAAACCTTCCCTTTATTATAGAACTATTCTGTACAGTTCTATGCTTTTACCAACCGGTATTTCTTATTTCTCTTTTTCTATGTTCCTCTGTCTCTTTTTATAGTGTGGTATCTTAGTTGCGCTGGGCGACATAGCAAAATGACATGCAAAAAAAAGGCCGAGAATGTTAACTTGCCTGTTATTCACATACGATTGAGGGAAATTGGTTATTAATACAAAAAAGTAATGTGTATCATTCGGAATAGAAGTCTCTATTATTGGTTTATTTGGCTTTTGAGCTTGACACAATGCAATTAACACATGCTGACAAGGAATAGTAAATGTGAGTTTACTACTAACATCACTTGACATGACTGAGCTTCACTAAAAATACAGTTAAATGTGATGTTGAATGGAGAATGCTTTCAATCCATGATGATACAAATGAGAATATATATTTTGACATTCCTATGAGATTACCATTATTTTCACAATTCATTTGCACAAAACATTGCCATGCATGCATTCTGCTGTATAACCAAAATAACTTAGATATCTGAACTGCTTTACCAATTTGGTCCCACCACAATAAATTACACAAAACTTCTTATACTTTGAGAGATGTAAGAGCAGTGACCTTTTCCAAATTTGCCAGCTGAGTACTCCTTCCTCCCAGAATACATATCCAGCTGCATTGTAAAAACTATGGACACAGTACAACTGTGGATGATGGATGATTTGGTGACTTGTCGGTTTCAAGGCAGAAAGTCTTGGAATACACAAGAATTACACATAATATACTTCATTGTCACAAATGACTGTGTTGATTTTATCTAACATCATATTCATAATGAGGAAATTAGTTGTTTTTTGTTTGCTTCAAACGCAAATATTCTGTCCTTGATGCCAATCACTTCCTGTGAAGTTGCAGAACTAGCCTATCCAGAATAATATGTAGCTTGTTTAGTGCTGTATTTACATCTATTTCATTCTGGGTTATTATGTCAATATGGGAAGAGGCAAGGTCAGCATTAACCTTATCATAATCAATGTTATTCAGTTTACGATAATATATGACTTTACTGGGCGGGGGAGGGGCGTGTTGTTTGAGGACGCCACCTATCAAATTGGGGAAGTCACTAATTCCGGTGTCTACTGAAAAACCTTTGAGGAACTTCCTGCGTTTTGTTACTAACATTACATCAAGTAAAGTAGGCTGGTTTGATTTGAAACAAGTAGGTTCATTAATAATGTTGGTTAGGTTAAGTGAGGGGCATATTGAAGAAAGCATGTTGTTTTGTTGCATATTAAAATTTAGATCACCAATGATAATTATGTGTTCATATTTATCCATTATTTTTTCACATATATTTTTGAAGGATACTTTGAAGTCTTGTGGGTGCATCTTGGGGTTTTTATAAACACAAATTATGATGATTTTTACTCCATTACATGTTAGTTCAATAGTCATACATTCAAATTCCTCTGTACATTCATTTATGGGCCCTGCAGTTGATGGAATATCTTTTGAGACATAAGCTAATAAGCCACCACTGTTTGACCTTTTATCTTGTCTGTATACGGAGTAAGTTTGTATTTCATAAGTAGAATTTTGATACGAAGAGTCAAGTTTTGTTTCACTAAGTACGAGAACCTCAAATTTACAATTATTAAGAAGTTCAGCTATTTCCTGAAATTTTGGATGCAGGCTGTTTACATTTAAATGGCTAACCACTACATTTTTTGGGTATGAACATCTTATTGCCTCAACCTCTTTGTACGGTTTATCGTGCGCCAAAAATTTCTCTGTCTCATCAGCAGTACCACCCCCATGGTTGTCTATCATACTACCACTTTGCTCATTTTCAGGAGTGTCATAATTTACATCATTACTATCTTGGTTAACAGTATTGTTCATATTTACAGAAATATCAATAACATGATTATTTTTGCTTAGATTAGGCAGGTTACGAGATTCAACAATATTTGTATCATTAGCACCATTATTCCATTGCTTATTAATAGTTCGGGTAGTTTTCTTAACACAAGTTAACCCATAATATTGGTTTGGATCACATACATCAAAACCCCAGTCATAAAGATCACATGCATTAAAATCACAGTCAGTTAAATTACTGTCATTACCATCACAGTCATTAAAATCAACATCATGCACAGTCTGTTTACCGGCCCATTCAGCATGGCCACTTGCCTAGTGTCTGTGGTGACAGAACTTCTGTTTATGGCCAAGCCCATTGCACGAGTAGCATCGGAGGGGCTGGCCATGAAGACACGAGTCTTTTGTATGCGATGCCTCTCCGCAGTTGAAGCAGTGAAGCTGTTGTTGGGCACTTCGCGGTTCAGTGTAGCCAAAGTTATTTCGAGGGGGGTTCACTGTTGGACGAGGGGTGTAGTTGCTGTTTCGGGGCTTCGAGCTTCTTAGTTCAGCCCTGAGCATCATTAGGAGTTTGCTTAGTGTGTTCAACCCTTGACCGTCTTTCCCTCTGCCCCAAAACGGGTGTGGTGTATCTTCGATGAGATCTCGCCCACGGGAGTTCATGAGGGCTTGATGAAAGTCGTGGCATTGTCTGGATTTTGTTTTAAGGATCTCAAGCATAACTCCTTGCTGAATATCATGCCGTCTTGTGGTTGTCTGGACGTCGTCTCCAATTTTCTTTGCTTGCTGGGGGGTTACAACGTTTTGAACCTGAGCAGCAGCATGATTATTACGGGTTGTGATGCATTTCTGATATTGGAAGGCATGCTCCGAGCTTCTAAAAGTCATATTCCATATTGTGATTGGGCAGGGGAAGAATTTGCTGAAAGGCGAGCGTTCTCCATGAAATAGGATGGGATTTGGGACAGGCGGCGGGTTGCTGGCAAAGGGCGTAGAGGAGGGAGCAGGCTGAATCGACATCAGGGGAGGGGGAGTAATGTGTATGGCTTGTTGATCTGGTCTTTTTGGACTACTCCTATTTGCAGTTCGGGGCTTTGCCTTTTCCGATAGACCCAAGTTTACCCAAAGTTTGGCAACACCACTGGTCGACAGGTGGAGCAGATCACATAATAAGAGTCCAGAGTCAATGGTGTTGTCACGAAGCATGAAATTGTTATCATTGTTGACGAATGTGACTGTCTCATCGTGGGCAATATTTAAGATTAACTGATTAACAGTGTCTATCTTTGCTTTGTCAGCTCCGTTGTCCATTCTGGGTGGTATACTTGACACAATCACCTCATTACCTATGAGTTTTGCTACCTTTATAGTGTCGTGGCACTCCTTGGCAATTTTATCAGCTGGGGTTTTTCGGGAAGTGTCATTTGTACCAGCGACGATAAAAATACGCTTGTACTTCTTCTTCCGTGGATTGATCGATTTCAGTGTCTTTCGAATTGTGGACAGCGTGGCACCTCCTTTGCTGTCGACCGAAAGGGAATCATCTGATGGAACGACATCTCTCAGTAACGAGTCTCCTATGAGCAGGTCTCCTTCAGGTTCCACAGGATCTTCTTCCTCATCACTTTCAAGGTCATCATCTGAAACAATTTGAGAGATGGCGGAGACTTTTGTTTCTAATAATTTTAGCGAGTTGATAATTGTTTGTTGCCGGTTGAGTAATTTTGTGAGATGCTCATTTTGTAACATTACCGCATCCAGTTTACTGTGCACTCTCGTCAAGTCAGCAGCTAGATTTCTAAAAGTTGGGCAGGCCCAAAAAGTGGTTACTTCAGGCGGAAATTCAATGCAATCTTTGTGATAAACATGCAAACATAAAGAACAAGAAACATGACCTGCTGTTCTTGCTGTTCCTGTTGTTTTTCCATCATGTTTGCAGTCAATGATGCACACTTTGCCATTCAGGTTCTTTTGTGGGATGTTAGGGTCTTTCTCTGTGATGGTCACTGGGAGGGTTTCTGTCCCGGCTTCATTAGGCATTGTCAATTTCGGGTTGATTACTGCAAGTAAAACAATTTCACACAGTAGAAACTTATACAGACATAATGCAGGTTTAGAAATGAAAAACAGCAATAATTATTTAAATAATAACCAATGGGTACTTTAAGAGAAGTTAAAGTTAGGAAAAACAAAAACAAGAACTAACTAATTAACAAAAGAAATCAAACAAGAAATTAATTATTTATAATGATAAACTAGCACTAGTAAAGGGTACCCTTGTGGACAATTTCCTTTGAGAAACGTTTGTCTAAGGAAGCATTAAACCTCCCATTCACATCGGGCCCAACGTTGTAAAACTATGTATTTTGTCGACAATTGGTTACGAGATTATTACGTACGTATATATCGTAAATAATGCGTATTTCTCCAACATTTCTTTACAACGTGGCCCCCACGTTGAAGTAGCGCTCGAAATACGCCTCTGGGGCGTCAGGCGTGGCAGGCCAGCCCAGCGCGCTGTGCCTTGCGCATGCGCAAACATCCGACAAGAAGGATGCAATGGCGAGCGAGTGGTGTGTATTCCGTCGTATTTCAGCCCAGAACAGCAGTAATTCCACAGAAATACATATTTTAACCAACCAGAAATGTTAGCAGGAGTTTTCTGGATAATCTGACACCATCGGATGGACTGTGGCGGTTTTGTATGCTTCAGGATCACCCTGTCAATCGGCGATTTGCAACATGTTGATTTTTCTTGACAGCGCTTGTATTTCGGAATTAAACGGACTGTATCTAGTCAAATATGACTAGTTTGAGTGTGGATTCCATGTATACATCGAGGAGAGACCTGTATACGAGTGTTACGGAGGTATACTGGTGTTCTGGACTGATTGCTTGAGAGTACGATGGGCATGAATTTGCCATGTCAACCTTCAACCCGGGAGGCGCCAGCCAGGGGCGGAGCGCTTGGATGGCCCGGGGGACCGCCGCATTGCATGTGGCGGACCAGCCGCCCTACCAGGCTTCGGCCCCCGTGGAAAAAAAATAAAAATAAAATAAATAAAGCCCTTATACACTGTACACCGGCCCTTATTATTTTGATAAAGAATGCTCATATATGATTTTACTGCAGGATTTTTTTTGGGGGGGGGGGGGGTTTCAAGATTTATTTTTTTTTTGGAGGTCTCAGATGGGTGGTTGGTCAATATTGATAGTTGGAGATCTGCAAAGAGAAAACATACATTAAAACAGTGAAGAGAACAGAAAAACAGAGAGAGATAGAGAGAGCAGAGCCAAGCAGCAAGCACTGCAGAGAATGTGGCTCCAAAATTGGCAGACTTTTCTTCCTTGTTTTACCAAGCAGTCTACAGTCCATTTAAGGACTAAATTAAATAAGAAAATTCACTTACCTTGTACGGGATTAATGCTGCAACTCTGAAGAGTTGGAAAAATCCCAATCCAAATTGGCCTGCTGGATAGGTGGCATTCAGTTGCATGTAGGCTCAGTTCAACTCTGGTCTCAACTGATTCTCTCTTGCTCGTTTGTGGTTGAGCAGTACTTGGGAAATTTTTTTTGCCCAATCTAATCTTACGCAGTTCAAGAGATATTTATTTGGTAATTTTTGTACTAGTGTAGCAACTATTTCTTTATGGCTTCATCCAATTATCACCAGCAAGCATCCTGTTGGAGGTTTTATAATCCCAAAGTTACCAGATAGATTGGAATAAGTATGAAATAGATGGCGCTGCAAGGCTCTCTGAGAATCAGGATCCTAGGTTCTGCAACTTTGTGCAAACCTTCAACAAACCTTTGGCAGATACGTATGATCAGACGTTTGCCCTGAACATTACTTTCAAACGTTGTCCATACATACCGAAATCACGTTGGAGAAACCTTGAAACTTACGTATTTCCCAATGTGCGACCATACCTTTGATAAACCTATGAATCAAAGGTTTGGTCATACGTAATAGGCTAAGGTTGTAAAAACCTCTCCAATGAATGTTCGACAAACCTATGAATCAAAGGTATGGTCATACGTAATAGTCAAACGTTCTTCAAACCTCTTTACCAAAGGTATGACTTACGTAATAGTCTAAGGTTTTAAAAACCTCTCAAATGAATGTTCAAAAAACCTATGAATCAAAGGTATGGTCATACGTAATAGTCAAAGGTTCTTCAAACCTCTCAACCAAAGGTAGACTTACGTATGACTGACACGTTTAGCCAAATGTTACAACCAAACGTTCTTCCAACCTCTCAACCAAAGGTATGACTTACGTGTGACTCGAACGTTAGGCCAAACTATAAAACAAACTATCTGCCAACCTCTTACTGAGGTTGCGACCTACGTATGGTTTTCCATCTGAGTGCAACGTTTGGAAATTACCTTTGCCCTACCTTTATCATACGTCGTTTGGCCTAACGTTTGATTCTAACCAAAATAATTACGTAGTGAAAGGTTTGATTTACGTTGCTGCTCGGGAGGGTATAAAGAAATAAAGTCCTATCAGAAATGAGAAAAGCAGAAGAGAGCAGGTGAGGGTCCTGTGGCCGTTTTGTGTATTGTCAAATCAGCTGATCAGCTGATGGGTCTTTGCCCTGAAAAATATCAAGTCTATGAGCAGTAAACAGCTAGTATAACGTATCTGACAGTTTCTGACAGTTATGAGTTGTTTGGTAGATTATACAGGGTACTGACAAGCATCTAAAATTACTTGTAAGAGGATTATATTCACGAAGTTGGTGGGCGAAAATTTGTGGATTAAATGGCGGCAGATTCAAACAAAACAAGGCTGCAGGGGAGAACTTTAAATCGGTCTTAAAGTGGTGAAAAAAAACGGAAAAAACGGACGAAAATCAACTTCGGAAGTGAGTAGTAATGTACTTTACAAGACTACAAGGTTTTGGAGGATTTCAGAATAACATAAACAAGTAAAACTTTGGTAGAGCTCTTGAGGCACGTCTGGTCAGCTGGACAGAACCGGAACTTCCATTGTTCTTTGTTGTCTGATCTGTCCTTCATAGTTCTTGGGGGAATTGGATGTGATTTGTGAAGGCAGTTGTTATGTCATCTTTGATGTTTTATTGTTGACATTCTGGTACGATGATGAGTCCATGACCACAGAATATTATGGACTCAGACTCAGACTCAGACTCAGACGTGATTTATTTCAATATTATAAAACATTACATTAAAAAACAAATATATAAAGAGAGAGGAGACCCTCACAAAGCACTATGTGCCGCTACTGGAGGGCCACCTATACATCATAATTACCTTATACTTCTACCAAGCGCGTCCACGTGAGTCGTCAGGCATCCAGCTCCAACATTGCCCTTCAGGTTTAATTAGTAAAAAAAAAAAGAAAAAAAAGAAAGTTATTCAAGTTTTTGAACGGAATAAGATCTATACATGGAATAGTATTGAATACTAACTCAGTACAGATATATTCCTAGGAGGTACAAAGGTGCACTTCCTTTGTTCTGTTGCAAATATAGCAGTCTTGAATATCAAAGTCACATGAATAATTACTTATTATCTTATTTTTGGTATAATGCTTGAAACCATCAAGCGAATGAGTACATATTTTGTCTTTAATAGAACGATCTGAAATATTGTTAAAGAAATGTGAAATTTTATATCTGATGCATTGTTTTGCAAATTCATGACTAATTGTAGGTAAATGAAAACTATTTTGATTTCTGACATAATGATCATGAATATTCTGTGTTTTTATAAATATACCTGAATGAAAGTATCCCAGCAACATTCCGTTCTCCAGCTTGAAGCAAAACTTAAAAGCATGCAGTGCACATATGGTAGGTTTGTGACTCTCGAAAAAGCAAAATATGCTGTAGTTCTTCCTAAAATAAGTGCAATTGCAAAGTGGGGAGGTAGGAGACATAGTACCTTGGCCAGAATAAGTCTTTACAGGCTGAGATAAGAAAGTCACTCAGGCTTTTGTTAATGAATTCCGAGCTTTCATATGCCATGCTAGTCATATTTTATTGTGTCGTATAATATCTCAGACCCAGCCCGGAATAGTAGGGGACTACCAAATCGAGCCCATTTTGCTTTCATACAGCTGCCAATTCAATGTCTAATGCAATTAAAGGAAACTGAGTCACATATCATGTGTGTTCATTGTAGCAACAAATAAGTTTAGCCTGGAATTTGAACCTTGGTCTATTGTAGGATCAAGATGTTTACTTACAAGATGCTTTACTCAAATGTAGGGGCCCTGTGCTGCAGCACATTTAGCACATTCCTAAATTGGGCACTGAGCAGGGCCCAAACTCTCCAATATAAATAAAGTTGCAGTCAAATTAAACAGAACTTTCTGGACTGCAATATGAGACTACAACCGCATTGATAGATATTTTAGTTTTTGAGAAATGGACAGTTGAATGACAAATTTCTTTGCAGAGTGTCACAAAACCACCCTTTTTAGGCGCCCACCTGATGACATGCAACCATACAATTCCTTGTTGTGTCTTCGATGTGCTATGTAAACCAGATATAGCTTATGCACATCTGGGATTAATCTGTACAATACCTATTTTTGGAGCATTGACTTTTGGTGAATTGATTTGTTTCTGCCTTTAGAATATTATATTGAAGATTCGAAATGCCAGCCTGGTGGCACAGTTACTGAGGATTGTGTAGGCCTACTTTTAAAGTCAATGAAATAGTTACAATAATGTCACCACGCACCGTATTTCAGGAATCCTTTCACTAAATATTGTTCCTTCATTTGAGGATGTGCTGACACTGACAAATACTAAAAAATCTTTTCTCCGTTTTTTGTCACAGAGAAGTGCTCTCAGACAACAAGAAGCATCCTAAATTAAAGTTTATCACACCATTTTAGAAGTTTTCAATTTCATTCAATGTAGTGCAGCTGAACTATTTTTATTAACCATTAATGACTCAGCTACTGTTACACAGTTGCAAGTACTAGTACATAAATTATGAAATCACCAGCCTTCCCCCTTCCAAGGCATCCATGATGGATTATTATAATTTCAGATTATAAAATGACTAACTTTTACTCATGGGCTTACAAGAGGCATTGAGAAAGTTCGACCCCTCGTATTTAATATAACTTTGCAACATTAAGACTAATGACAAGCTAAGCCTGACCTATGCAAAAGTGCAGGACTACGAAGAGGATGAAATGATGCTGTTTAATCTCATTTAACACAGGTCACCAGGTTGCTGCAGATCTAAGTAATGATGTAGCACTCGCGTGGCAAGGTCCAAATCAGCATATTATAGTGCATCACTTATAGTAGGACTCCAGTTCTATGTCTCACCCATATTGAACTGTCTAGAGTCTGTCTCTATTAATTTCAAGTCTACAGCAAATTGAATTAATTTGGGGTGTCAGATTATAAATCAAAAGAGAGAAACATGAAACCCCCGTTACAATGATTACTTCACAAAAATGCCATAAGGGAATATAAATATCCTCAATTGCTATGGATGGTTTTGGGCTTTTTCCAATTAACTGATTCATTTTCAGTGGAACAGGTGAAATGGTCCTCTGGTAACTGAATCATATAATATACATGTATGTATTATGTATGGTAGAAGTTGATATGTTACTCTGCCATTTAGTTTTTTCCATGCATGAAGAGGCTTGCCAATAAGAATTGAGTCTCAACAGTGATCCTCGGTCTCCTTTTTAGTGCTGCTACTTACATTATGATTGCGGTGCTGAAATAGCCTGGTTTCCTTGAAGAACCCGTCACACTTCCGTTTTGCAATAAATTTTCTTGCACACGTATTGTGGGATTTCCTGCTGGCCTTTACTTGCAGACACTTCCTAGTTTTATTTCTCATGGGATTCAATGACAAGATGTAATCACTCCATTTTAGTTGGCAGCCTTCAATTTTTCAGCTGTTCGTGAATGGATTCTTGGACCCTTGGGAGAAATCTGCGGCCCTGATGCCACTGCCCCAAGGTCTTGTGTCGAAGCTAATCCCAAGGTGGCTATGCAAATATCTTGCCCTTGAAATATCTCAACTGCACTAAAGCATCGACATGGCTGTTCATAAGATAGTATTACAAGTTGCCTGGGAGAGTGAGTTTGTTTAAGAAATTTCTTTTTCGCGGTAGATTGTTCAAGGTTTTTTTAAACTTCATAACCTAACAGGGTGACCCCGTTGCATGGTCGTTAAATAACCTATCTCATCTCCTGTTTTGTCTCTCTGCTCTGGTCGAAGGCATAACGGGGAGATACACCACGTTCCCAATTATTATGCAACCACTGTTTTTTGTGATATCTCAAAGCGAAATAACACTATAAGGATATCCTTTACACAAAATGGTGTGTGTGCCACGTGGCCAATAGCCTATAAATTTTGTTCAATTCCGTTTGCTCAATGAGGAGTTACACCATATATATATACATATAATAACATTTTGAGGTGTTCCAAATTATTCTGCAATTTCAAGAAAGGGCACCAATTACCACCAAAAATCAATCAAACTGATCTTAAAATACCATGAACTCTTACCCCTTGACACTGAATGAAAAATAGAAGCACCATTTGAAACGTTGGTGTTTTTACATGTAAGCAAATGATAATATTCCCTTGCATTGAAATAACATGGAAATAGCAGTAGGGGGGGTGATAATTCCAAAATGTTACTTTGTGGCGTTTTTTGTGTGACCTGGACCTATAGTTGGGCAACACGGTTGCCCCCGTTTGTCAATATAAGCCGAAAACCCATATGGACGGAGCCTTTGAAGGTTGACTCTAAGAAATAATGTCGAAAATTACCCAAAAAAATCATATCTCGAGAACTGTTGGTCTTAGAGACTTGTGAATAGGCTCAAATTAACCGGAAGCCTCACTTTTATATCAGTGTTTCATAGTAACTCTAGGCCTAAGTGCAATACTTTTTTTTGTTATTGGACAAAAACTGTTTTTTTTTGCTCTTTTCCGTCAGTATACAAGCGTAAACTCGAGTTGCAGACTGTGTGGTGTTAGAGCCTAAATATTTGCAAAAATTGCTCAATCTATGTTTACATTTAATGTATATATATGCATTTGACAGTTCTATTCCATATTATTAATTACTGAATCATACTATACCAAGTTGTTGTATACAGTGCATAGATTATGCCTAAATTGATTTGATCAGCGAGATACTTGATTTACTTATGACAATGACATTAATAAAATTAGTTTCATGACTGCATGGTACTCTATGTGGATCTTAAAAGTCTTCACTGACAAGATCTTTGACAAGCTCATAAAACAAGTAACATCCACATCACCATAATAATTCTATTTCACATGTGAGACAGCAGTAATGCTAGTAATGGCATGAATTAACTTGAAGAGTATAGCATAAATAATGATTCTATTAATACGAAAAGTCCAATACTGGAAAATTATGTCCTGGATGGACAAGTAACTCTCAAATTGTATGCTCATCTTGCAGTTATGATATATTAATTTTATTATAAGAAGAAAATAGAGGATTTTTCAAGAAGAGAAACAAGAAGATGAGACAGGATCTAATCATTTTAACAGTAGTATGACTGAACAAAACAATTTACAATGTATTGACTGTGCCTGACATCTTAATGCACAAAATTTGTATCAGGAATATTGGTCCATATCCTCAAAGATTGGGTTTGCATATAGCTCTGAAAATATAGTAAGCTGTTTCTCTGAGGAGAGAAAGGTTACACTGAAACATCTACCTCTGCCAAGTGACCTTGTGCTAATCCCAGGGACTTCTTAAAAAATACGGTTCTTTCTCCAACACCCCCATGCTTAATTTTGTGGTGCATGCCTTCAGTGACATTGAATTCTCCAGCATCTTGTGAATGCTTTGTTTTTAGCACTCTTTATCTGATTGAACCACCTGACTTTTGAACAATGAACAGTTAACCAAAGAAAAGCAAAAGTTACACAGACAACATGTGACAAAAGATGACCAGCAAGTACTACTTGAGAACAAGTCAATCAATTTCTTGTTCAGAAAAATTTTCAGGCATGAAACTTGGATGTTGAGAATCTTTCTTCTCTAACAAATTAGCCATGCAAGTCAAGTTATCCAAGCTCTCAATACTCTAGCCGTAGGCTTTCCCCTCCTGAAAGAGAATATATCAATTGGGTAAAAGGGAACTGTGTCTGAAAATATAATGAAAAGGGACCTTGATGCTGAAAGGCCTGTGCTCTCCATCAATGACTAACTGGAGAAAGGCAGTAACCAGCAAGAACACAGCCAGGGAAGCACACATTTAATGCTAAATCAGATATTTTGTTGAACAAGGAAGATGCACAATTTGGTTTCTGAGTGGTCTGATGCCCAAGCTAAGTTGGAAAAGTATGTATTGTGAAAAATAGAGATGTTAACAATCTCTGTAAAGTAGCAAAAACTAAAAATTTAAAAAAAAGTTTTATTTGTCAGGTTAGATTATTTATTTAGTCAAATCAAGTCTGTTTGAAAAATGGCTACAATTTAAAGTGGATGTGGCTGGACAGTAAAGAGAAAAATGTTACACATATGTATAGAATCATAGACAGATTGTAAAATGGGAGATACAACATGCCAGAAATACAAAATTTCTCAATTCCTAAAATTTGTGAAATGTTTCTACTGAAGGTGGAATGAACATATAAGCCTTTTTTTGTGACCGGGAACTACATATTTCTGCTTACCAATATAATGTTGAATATTCAAGATCACCTTTGTATATCTGAATATCTGAATATCTGATCCACCACCACCATAAGAAGTCACACAAATGTCTCATTGAATACTTAAGAGTTACACATTCACAGCTTCAACTTGATAATGCTGCTTCAGTTTGCAAAACCTGTCAGTGTCCTTTCGATAAAAAAAAGAAACAAAACAAAAATGTAAACTTACAAATATAGTGAAAAATGTGCTTTCCCTATGAGACTCCTTACATTTTCTTACATGAAAATTGGTAAACAAAATTAGGCCTACATTTCTTAACCAAACACACACTTACTTTAAAATATGAGGAAATGACTGAAGACAAATATATCCCAAGTCATTATAGTGCTGACGAGGATAAAACTAGAACACATGCATCACCTAAGACAAAGATAGACACTGTTACATAGAAAGATTGATTTGGCTAAAACTGCAATATCAATTTTCAATGTTTAGGATATTTTAATTTTTGGATGATAAAGCAAGTGTAATAGAAATTTTTTACAGATAACATTCTTCAAATTAGGCCTATAAAGTTCCTAAAAATTCGAAAATATAAGGTTTTTGCACAAAATCAATGTTTTTTGGCTATATCTTAAAAAATAAGGCAGATAGGCATATATTTACTATGAAAGACGAATATAAACTTAGGGATTGCGAATGATTTGAGCCTATTTTGAAGTCTGTATGTGCATTGGTTCTCGAGATAAGGCATTTTTGGGTAATTTTGCAGTCGACGCAAAAGGCGTTATCTTCAAAGCCTCCGTCCATATGGGTTTTTATAACCAAATAATGCAATTGAGGTACCATTGGGTTTCTTTTGACCTATATTTTCGTATTCCATCCGCAAAGGTATGATTTTCTAAATTTTTTTAAATAACACCCCCCCCCTAATATTAGCAGTCTTTTTGCAATAAAAGTTCTGTGTCAGCAAGACAAATTATGGAATCACTATCATCCTCATACTCAGCTTTCCTGAGGTCTAGAACTCTCCCCCAAACCAAAGAAAATCAAATTTCTCCAGTGCACTTGAACGATATCTTGCAATGAATTCAGGTCATTCCCATATACAATGCTATTTCAATGGGACAAAATTATGGTTGCATAATAATTGGGAACGCAGTGTATAAGCAGGAGAGGCAGTCAGCAAATAATTGAGGAAGACCAAGAAATCCGACAAGAAGCTAAAAAATTGGCAGATGATCAAACTAACAATATTTTTTAAAAATCAATGGTATTAAATCTGAATCAAGGGCAAATATAATGCTCGCAGCAGGCCTATGTATAGTCCTGGCACTATCTATAGGTTCTTTCCTAGGTTCTTGGAGATTATCAATTAACCGTTGTTAGCAAAATGAGCCAAAATGAGCAGGCTGCACTAAATTATACTTTTCCACTTTCCTGTATTCATCTTTCTAAAATGCTAGCCTACCTTTGTCCAGGGCTACGGACCCTAGTGCAAGTGTATTAATATTTATTCTTTATTTTTCATCTTCAAAATGTTCTCTCAGTTCTTTCATATCTTGTTCATTAAATCCTCATTATTTAATGGGTGCTGTATTTCATATTTCGAAAAGGCTTAATAAAGAATTTCTCTCTCCCTAAAATATGCAGGGAGAGTGCCAATATTTAAGGAAGCCAGAATGAAAATTTGTAATGGAAAACACAAGATCTACACCTTAATTGACTTTGACACTTCAGTAATATAGCAGAAATATCGCTTCGGAATTCTTATGCATAATTGAAATATTATCAAAGATTCTTTTTTTTGCTTTTTGCAATAGAATATTAAATACAACTCTTGTCTTTTATTTAGTGTTAAACTTCAACATGAAGTGAAGAAGATGTACTTACTTCCTTCTAGCCAGAAGTTAGTGGCAGTAAGATATATTATTTATTCTGACAATCCCCCTGCATGTTAAGCACCTGATTTTGATTAGGGCACTTTAAATACCCTTCCTTTAATCATAGAACTATACTGGACAGTTCTATGCTTTATCAACCTGTATTTCTTATTTCTCTTTATCTATTTACCTCTGTCTCTTTTTATAGTGTGGTATCTTAGTTTGTGCTGGGCGACATAGTAAAACATCATCATCATGTAAGGAAAGGGCCCAGAATGTTAACGTGTCTGTTATTCACATACGATGAGTCGAATGGCCTTTTTTTTGTAAGTAGCATGTATCACTGGGACTATAAGTCTCTATAGTGGTCTAAATGGCTTTAAAGCTTGACAAAATGCAATTAAGACATGCTGACAAGGAATAGTAAATTTGAGTTTACCACTATCATCACTTGCCATGACTGAGCTTCTCAAAAAAGACAATTAAATATGATGTTGAATAGCGAATGCCTTCAATGTATGATGATACAAACGAGAAATACGTTTTGACATTCCAATGAGATTATCATTATTTTCACAATTCATTTGTACATAACATTGCCATGCATTCGCTCTGCCATATAACAAAAATAACTTAGATACCTGGACTGCTTTACCAATTTGTCTAACCACAATAAATTACACAAAACTTCTTATACTTTGAGAGATACAAGAGCAGTGACCTTTTCCAAATTTGCCAGCTGAGCACTTCTTCTTCCCAGAATACATAACCAGCTGCATTGTAAAAACTATGTACACAGTACGACTATGGATGATGGATGATGATTGAAGAAATATGGGTGACTTGTTGTTTTCAAAGCATCAAAGTCTAGGGATTTACTTGTACAAGAATTAGATTTACCTCATCAGTATCACAAATGATTGTGTTGCGCTTCCTCTAATATCATATTTAAAATGAGGAAGTAGACTTGTTTCTATCTAATGCAAATATTCTGTCCTGGATGGCATCACTTGCTATGAAGTTGCAGAACTAGTCTATCTAGAATTACAAAAATGGTTCATCATTGCATTGTGGTTTTTTGCCCTAATACACGAATTACGCAGAGCTTTACTAGCGACTCTCTGTTCAATTCAAATAAAAGGTAGTACTCTGATTTAATTTACACAGGTCCCAAGGTTGTAGTCAATCAAATTAATGAAGCAGCACTACTATGGCAGGAGGCAGAACAGTAAATTGCTCTATGAAAGGTTAATTATAAATTTTTGTATTTTACTTTTTTAAATTTATATTTTTCTCTTTCGATGTCAGGTTCAAGTTCATACTAAGCATCATGCCGTGGATATCAACACCATATTCCATCAATTGCGTAGCTACCTTGATCTATTTCTAGATGTTTGTTGTGGATGCAAAAAACAATATATCACGTGTACCTGCATTCAGGGCCTGATTAAGGTCGTATGAGGCCCTAGGCTGAACCTTAATGTGAGGCCCCTTACTGGACCTGACCTGAGACCGCTAATCAAAGCAGAATCTTCCCTGTGATTCCCACTTTCTGTTTGTGGGCTTATCATTTGTAGGCCTATTTGAAAATTGTCAAAAAAGCCACAAAATGGATCACTTGATCGTCAAGTTTTCTGTGCAAAATTACATGTGCTAGTAACGAGCCAGAAAGAAATCAGTCTCAGTCTCTACTGCATTTGACTCTCTTCTACTTGATTCGATGCCAATTTCCCTGGTCCAATTTCATGAGACCAGGCAGCTCCTCTTCCATCAACTGTACAGTTAATGTGATTTCAAACACTTGTGTGAAAAATTGTACTTTTTTTTTTTTTGCAATAATCAGGAATATATCTGCAATAAACAGCAAAATATTTACAATAATCATGAAAATATCAGCAATAATTATGTGCAAAAAAAGCCAAAAACTGTAATAAAAAGCAAAAAAAAAATAATAGCACATTTTCATCCATTATCGGCAATAAGTTGCCTCAATTCCTCTGAGACAGTCAAAGAGATTTCAGCAATAGTCGCGGAAATGTTTTAGATAATTGAACTGTTTTTTTAAACCAAATGTGAGGCCCCCCGAGGTGTGAGGCCCTGGGCTATAGCCTACTCAGCCTAATGGGTAATCCAGTCCTGCCTGCATTGTGCCTACCAACCTGAATGCTTTTAACCACATATTTGCTCACTTTTGTTAATATGTGATCAGTGTCGTGTCTCCTGGATTTTATTTACACGAGGAGAACATAATGTGCTGTTGTAAATTGTGTTTGCGATCATTACTACACTGAAAAAACACTTTGTCTAAAAATAGACAAATTTTGTCTGGATTTACACAAAATCGCATGTTAGCTGGTGTCCGTCCAAAGTCTTGTCTATTCCAGACAAAATGAAATGTGTGATATTTTAGACAATAATTTTGTCTAAAAATTTTTGTGTAAACCAACAAAATATTTCGTCTGCTTTACACATCAAAACTGTCAAAATAGGTGTTAATTTTAAGATAGATATTTGTCTGTTGCAACATAGACTTTGTTTAGAATTTTGTCTGTTTTGACACAGGCCATTGCATGATTTAGCATACACTTTGTTTAGATTTTTGTCTATTTCAGCACAGATCGTTGTCTGAAGTAACAATTTATTTGTTCAGAATTTTGTCTGTTCCAGCACATGCCCTTGTGCATAATAACATAGCCTTTGTTTAGAATTTTGTCTATTTCAGCACATGCCCTTGTTTAAAATAACATAGCCTTTGTTCAGAATTTTGTCTGTTTCAGCACATGCCCTTGTGCATAATAACATAGCCTTTGTTCAGAATTTTGTCTATTTCAGCACATGCCCTTGTTTAAAATGACATAGCCTTTGTTCAGAATTTTGTCTATTTCAGCACATGCCCTTGTTTAAAATAACATGGCCTTTGTTCAGAATTTTGTCAGTTCCAGCACATGCCCTTGTGTATAATAACATAGGCTTTGTTCAGAATTTTGTCTATTTCAGCATATGCCCTTGTTTAAAATAACATAGCCTTTGTTCAGAATTTTGTCTATTTCAACACATGCCCTTGTTTAAAATAACATGGCCTTTGTTCAGAATTTTGTCTATTTCGGCACATGCTCTTGTGTATAGCAACATAGCCTTTGTTCAGAATTTTGTCCATTTCAGCCAAGATCATTGTTTGAATTAACAATTAGTAAATCTATGCGCAGTCAATGAATCCTTAACCCTTTAGATATAGATAAAAAAGGTATATTTCATTCTCCAAAATGCAATGATAACCAAAACGAGATTTCCATTGATTATATGAATGTTTAATTAAAAAATAGCAAATAATGATACAGTACTTGAGGCATTATTAATCATATGCTTAGAAAAGAGTCAATATGTATTTTTTTTATAAATCATAAAGATATTTGCATAGTTCTTTCATAATATGAATGTAAAAATCGAATAAAGTTTATAATTATGATAGGTCTACATACCCATCCTTGAATAAAAATGTCCTTAATTTTAATGGGCAAGTCATAAATAATGTTTTCCAATTCAAGCAGTTCATGTATTATACTGCTGCGCTTCGACAATGCTGCAGCTGCGAAGAGCAGGAAATTGTTGCTACCATGTGACACCTCCCTTGCTAATGGAATCTTTCTCAATCCCGCATACTCATCCATGCTTGGTCCCACCTGAATAGTAATAGATAAAGAAACGAAATAGTGAATTACACCATCCATGTTTGTATGTATTGATCCTTATTTTGTTATTTGTCAGTAATTTTCATGCAAGTAGAGCATAATTTAAACCTTCTCATGCAAATAGATTACAACCCAGGTTGTTTTGCAATACCACATGAAGAAGTAGTGTATATAAGCCATGCAGTATATATTGTTGTATACAGAATGGATCTTTTTGCATAAAGAGATATGTTGGTCATGTTATTGCATTGTTTACCTATGGGAAATCATGTCTTGGCAAATTCAATTAGTATAGATCATATGAGCGAAATTTAGCTCTCTTGTAAATCGTATAATTGGGCAAGAATAAGACCAAATGTTTGTACGATGTTATTTTGATATGCAACCCCACTCATGAAGAGATCTTGAGTCCTCTGTACCCACTCATGTAATTTTGTAATTTATTAATTAAACAGTTTTTCTTGAGTAACCACTACAATGTTACCAATATAATTAGCTAAACTTGTCACAACGCAACAACATCAGCCAAAAATAAGATTTGCAACATCAGAAGATTGTTGCAAGTTGTCGTCAGGCATATCTTAAACACCACAAAACATTGTAACCATTAGGTCTTATTGTAATTATACACCAAGAAATATAATAACAAAATACAAACTTACTTGTTAGAAATCCACAAAATATTCCATGGTCTCCTTAAGTTGCCATTTTAGCCACGAAGTCTGCAAAAAAAGGAATGCTGACCATTTAATGAGGAAAGAAGATGATTTACCAAATAACATTCTGCAACTATACCAATTTGGCAAACTAGATTTGTGTGTACTGAGAAAATCAACAGATATATAGTGTATTTCGAAATGTATTAGTATTTGTTGACCATAATTGAAAATACACACAATATTATTTCTAATTTTTGTCTAACAAGTGCCATATACATACTCCAGTCTTATATGTCTTTATCAATTGTTCACCCATAAAATATATTTAATTTACAAAAATACACTATGTGGAGTTATCCAATTAGTGAAAGTAATCTTGTATAAAACATCTGCAATTGGCATAGTTGTAATATAAAAAAGATAAAGATGCTGCCCAAGGTGGCCACACATTATAAATGTTGTATTGTAACTCTATTCTGTAAAATAATAAATAGTTATAGCCACCTTCCTAATTCTTTGCGATGTGCTCCTTTCTTACCTGCTTATAAATCAATTCCATCATTTGCAATTTTAAGATCATCTCTTTCATTCTATTGTTGAGCTTTTGGTGTAGCTTTGACAGCAGTGCTGGTGCAATTCTCTCCCATTTCCCGGCAAAATTATTCGAAATGTCTGGCCAACTAGTTGAGAAATTGTTGTCACTCTGAAATGAACAATTACAAGTATTGAATACAAACAGAAACAAAACTGAAGTTGTCCTACTACTGTCTTTGCGTGAGCAGAAATTCATAAGCAAAGAGCAAAATCAAGGCTTTAGTAATGCATGACTGATGTGTCACATGATCAGCTACTAGAGAAGATACACTCAGCAGCAAAGACTGGTACTCACAACATTCTACTACAAACACACACACTATTTTTTTAAATGCACTCTAGACTCTTTAATGAGCACACAGGACATGTTCTTCTATTCATTATAATGCTTTTATAACCCTGCCCAGTTCCCATCTCCTTCAATTTCAGAGTACTGTATCTCCGTGAATTGCAAGCCCTCACTAACATGTAAATGTAATGAACCATGTCCTGTGTACCACACACACTACTACCAGCCCAATCGTAACCAATGTACGGTCCATAGGCACAGGAGGTCAATACATTTTGGGGGCTGCCCAAAAAATATTGTCGAAATTGCCCCATGGTATCTGAGCATTGTAATAATAGTCATTTTTCCATTTAAAATCTGTTATATATCACATTTGGTTCATGAATGCTATCAAAAATAATTAAAGCAAATCTTTAACTTACCTTTACATATTTCAGTCAGCTCCAGCAAACCCCACAATGTGAACTTCCCAGTGACAAATCGTCGGGTGGATGGCATAAGGAGCCAAGTTACTTTGGGTCAAAAAATGACTTTTGTATATTTTAAAGTTTAGGACATACAGATCATGAGACAATTAAAATTTTGTTTGTGTGGTCAAGTTTTCATGCATCTAATTGGTTGTGAATATTGACAATTCAACAAAAAAGCCAAAATGATGTTTAGATGAACAAAGAAACAGTTTTTGCTTCCCCAGCTCACAACACAGAGATGCAAAAGACTTTGGCTTCGTATGTTAGAAGAGCTCTGAGAAGTGCTGATGCATTTTGTGGTCATATTATAAGGATCCATTGTAACATGGCTCTGTCTGTGATACACAAGGCACATGTTTATTGCTCTGCTTGTGGTCACAGAACGATCCAAAGTAATCAGTCTCTTTGTAGAATTGTTACTTATACTGCATTTTTAAAACTTAAAGTGATCTGTAGTATTTTGGATCGTTGTGTGACATAACAAGGAGTCATGTTATCCTGCATTTTAGTGTTAAAAGGAGCCAAAGTGCAGAATTCATTGAGATTTTCATTGTTGATGATGTGGAGTTACGACACATTGGTCGATAAAATTTAAGGATTGCCCTCATATTATTGGTTGCTATAGTGAAACCTCATGGTATCTCATTGATGTACCTAAAGTATTGTAGGCCAACACCTTCATCAAAAAGTTTACAGATAGAACACCTTCATGTATTTTTTTTTATAAATTCGCATTTCAAAGTAAGAATCTGCATTCATTATAATATTTTGTGTATTTCAATATAGCCTATATAATATATATATTTTTTGTAATGGTGGGCCTGTTTCAAATATAATCTAATAATATCAAGGGCAACTTTTATAGTTTTGTTCCCCCTCACGAGACGTCTGGGTGACCCACCATCACCAAATTCGCTGTGAGCTGACATTGTCATACTTATTGGCCGAGGGTACTTTTTTTCCAAATGAACAAAAAAGACAGATATCGCAATTTTCTTTTCCAAAAATGTTTTCAAATAATTTTTTTTTTACGCTTGTAGGCCTATTTCCCAAAATTTTTCTGTCCTACTTTTTTCCACCATATTTTTTTTCACATTTTTTTTCTCATTTTTCATAGAAAAGACTATATTCCCAACATTTTTCTGGCCAAATGTTTTTTCCATAATGCGTTTTCCTGAATTTTGCCAGAGTTCCCTAATTGCATGCTCATGCATAGATATCCATAGACCTATTAATATGCCCATGTAACAGTGCATTTGCCCAATGGACTTTTCTAGTTTTGTGTAAAGTTCTTAAATAGTTTTTTATTTCCATTTTATTTTATTTTTGATATTGCACAGCTGCTCTAGTTCTTCGTCTTAGTCTGCTTGAGGATAACTAAATATGTGACTCACATAATAAAATTCTTTTTTAATTGTACAAAAAGTATCAGTTTGAAAAAATGGTAATTGTTAAAATACCTAAAACAATATTGAAATACGATTTGTAGGGGACATGGAGCCACCCTAAACTTCACAGGCCATTTAAACTATTCTTTATGTTCAATTATTGAAAGCATTACGCAGTGAGAAAGGCCGAAAGTGACTCCATACATAGTGAAAGCGATGCCCTTCTATTTAGGGGGTGACCATTTAATAATTGGGTGGGGGGGGGGGTAAGGGCTTTGAGTTTATCTGAACGGGAAATTTATTACGTGGTAATGGTGGCAGTAAATCCCCGAATACTCATTCGTAAATCAAGCAAAAACTTGTGAAGAAATATCCCCGCCATAAATTAATTGGATATTAAATGGTCACCCCATTAAAAGTCAGAGTTTGAGACTTTTTTTAAAGTGAAAATGACCTTCTTACCTCACCATGGTTGGCAAAGGTCCTTTTATTAAAACCCAATAATTTTTTTTTTATCTTTGAAGTAAGTTTTTGGACTTATGATATCTCTTTAAAGGCTTACTTTTTAATTTCTAAGCTAAGATTTACCTTGGTTGTTGTGAGCTTTAAATTTTGCTCTTGAGCTTTCTCGTTGTTTTTAGATATTTTTCTCCTCACTCCCTATGTTACTCTTATATTAATTTTTGAAATAAAAAAAGAAAATTGTTTTGAAGTAATAATAACAAGAAAATAACTATTTCACATTGTAATAATAACAAAATTAACAAGGTAATTTTTTTAATCATCGAAAAATAAAAAACGAAACTGCATATCATATCCCAGCCACTGAAGGTACTGGTACTTACAATGTCTTATATGGGCAACTTTTTTGAAGCCCTTGAAGTATCCTTCTAGCAGGGTTAAATATGAAGAGTCTTGGGTTAAAATAACCACGGAAATTACAGACAATCTATTAGGGGGCCACCATTTAATCTCAAGGGGGGGGGGCTTTGAGTTTTTTTTAAATAAATGATTTCTTGCTCCATTTTGATGAACTTAATAAATTCTTTTTAGGCAGTCTCGAAATAATAATTGATGCCAGGGTGTTTCTGAGGAAGGTCGTGCTTTTTTTTAATGATTATTCATGGATTTCTCATGCTTGTAATAAATAGCCATCGTTGCCGTCATTGTGAAATAAAAATTTCCCACCGAGGAAAATCCACGCCCCCCCCCCCCCCCCCCCGATTATTAAATGGTTGCCCCCTTAGATGACCTATCAATATTCTGTCTTGCAGTCGCAGGTTCAATAGATGACAATATGATATCCAAATTCCTGTCATTATTACTAAATATTTAATCAACATGAAGTGAACTGTCTTTTCTGAGGCAGTGGGAGGGGAGATTAATTACTTTGGCTCCTTTTAATTCTGAAAAAGGGAGTTTGTATGATGAATCTGTGTCAGAAAATGATCCAAGGTATGATGCCTCCTTATTAGACAACAAAAAGTACCATAAAACTTCAATGTTTATGCTCTGATAAAGTGATCCAAAGTCATTTAGGTCTGTGTAACAGAAAAGAAATCATCACATATTCCATTGTTCTCTTATGGCATAAGGATCCAAAGTACCATGCAGCGAACTGTGTGAAACTGGTCCTCTAGTTCTCCGTGATCCAAGTTACTTTGGCTCCTTGTGTTATTCGTAATCACAGATCTCTACAAAATTGTTTGGGGTTATATTACAATTTCTATGTTAATATGAAATGTTAATTAAAGTATAAGCACACATAATAGTGCCCACTACATTTGTGAACCAATTGGTCTTTTTTTTTTGGAAATCCATGCGGTATATTCCACACAAACTTTACTTTTCACCAAATTTGCTCTCCTGAAAAGTCAGAAAATCGGTCTGGCTCCTTATGCCATCCAATAGACGAAATGTACTTTTAACCAAGGTTGCAACATGCTTGTCTTTTTGCTAACAAATATGTAGTCAGTCTGAGTCAGTACACTTCTTAAGTGAAGCTTGATGACATTAAAATCTAAGCGAGGTCAGTTTTGATCCAGTTTAATTGTTTGCCAAGTTGGCCAACAAAACATTTATTAAGAAGATTAGTCTCGTACCAAGAAAAAGTATCCAATATTTTGTGTGAAATTTTGTGTGAAATATCAGACAAATTGGAAGTTGCTGGATCAACAGTGTGCTCTATGCTGTTTTACAACACTGCTTGTCTGTGTCACACATTATTTTGACTGGAATACACAAAGCCCATTTTACACATACATTTTGTCTGCTATTTTACACAAAGTGTTTTTTCAGTGTATATATTCTATTTATTCTATAGAGACTGCCGAGAGTACAGAGAAGTACCACATAGTGATTTATTGAAATGTATAGGACCCAAGGTTTGCTGAGCCATCAGGCATCCCAATCTGCAGCTTATTTGTCTTTACTGTTGTCCATTGTTCTTTGTTTTCTGATCTTTACTTCATAGTTCTTGGGGGCATTGGATGAGATTTGTGGTGGTAGTTGTTATGTCATCTTTGATGCTTTGTTGTTGACATTCTTGATGCGACGATTAGTCAAAGACCACAGAATATTATGGTGATCTGTACCAAGCAAAATAAGCTGTAGTTCTTTCTACAAAAAGTACAAAGTGAGGAGGAGGGAGACATAGTACCATGACCACAGAATATTATGGTGACTCTCGACAAAGCAAAATATCTTGCAGTTCTTTCTACAAAAAATGCTAAGTTCAAAGGTGGAAGACATAGTACCATGGTCGGAGTTGAACTTTTCAATTTTAAAATGAATTTCGAGCTTTTGTATGTCATGATACAATTGTACTGTTTCGTATAAGGAATCAGTCTTCTGAGCCACGTATCAAAAGAGTCAGTCATGCTTTTATTAATGAATTTTCTTTGAATATATGTAGAGTTTGACTAGTTTCAACCAATTGTATTCTGAATCATAATCAGCACAAAAATGATGTGTCTTAATCCGGGGTTGTCCTCCCATCGTCCGTATATCAGTGTATAGGCCTATAGTACACTCTTGATCAAAATGCTGAAATAATTCGGATTTTCAAGGTGTCAGGATTTCAAAGTTCCAAGATTGGTGATTGAATGTGAGGATTGCAGAGATTTTTTCCTCAGACATTAGATTTATCTATAAATGATATCATAAACCATTTTTAGTTGCTGAGAATTATTTGAAAACTTTGTTTGGGTGACCCGGAAAAATTTATCATTTTCAGTAAAAAAAAATCACCAAAAATCGCATGGTGGTTCAACAACACAGACATAAAATTTCCCCATATGCAAAAAATTCCAACTTAATCTTGATATGAACAACCAATAAACACAACAATATCATGTCAAATGTTGCATTTGTGACCTCAACCTTCATTAAACTTGACATGGAGTCCGCCAACCTGTTTTTTTTTTGTTTTTTTTTACCGATATGGCCATTCTTCAGTCAAAGTCACTTACACCTAGTCCAGAGTAGTTGGCTGGACCTCCATCTTTTGTGCAGAATTGTCAAAGATGTCCCTATAATGTTATATAGGTTCATATCAGGTGAAGTTGACAATAATGGCAAATTCTCAATTTTCAGGGTTTAGAAGGATTTGTGGTGCCCTACAAGCTCGAGTATTGCCATAAATGAACGAAATGTTTCAACTGAAGTGTTCTCTACACTGAGGTATCATTTCCTCTTCCAACAAGTGTACGCTCTTAACAAAAATGTTGGAATATTTTGCGAATCATTCCATCTCAGTCAATACAGTTTAATGCTTGTTTTGTGTGTCATCCATTATGACGGAAATTTGTGTCTGGTAGTGTGATATAGAAACGTCCCGCCAGTCTCCTATCTAAGTTTGATGGAAGGAGAAATGGGACCTCAGTGTAAAGAACACTTCAGTTGAACCATTTTTTTCATTTATGGCAATACTCAAGCTTGTAGTGTACCACAAATCTTTCTAAAAGTTGAAAATTGAGAAAATTGAAAATTTACCATTACTGGCAACTTTACCTGATATGAACCTAAATAACATTATAGGGACATCTTTAACTATTCTGCACACAAGACGGAGGTCCAGCTAACTACTCTGGACCAGGTGCAGATGACTTTACTGAAGAATGGCCATATTGGACAAAGAGGCAAAAAACAGATTGGCAGTATCCATGTCAAGTCAAGTGGAGGTGGAGGTCAATGAATGTGGCATTCAACATGATACATGTATTGTTATGTTTTTTGGTTGTTCACAACAAGATTAAGTTGGCATTTTTTGCGTATGTTGAAATTTTATGTCTATCTTGCTGAGCTACTATGCAATTTTTGATGGTTTTTTACTGAAAATGATAAATTTTTCCGCGTCACCCAAAGAAAGTTTTCAAATTATTCTCAGCAACTAAAGATGGTTTATGATATCATTTATAGATAAATCTAATGTCTGAGGAAAAAATCTTTGTAATTCCACACTTTCAATCACCAATTTTAGAACTTTAAAATCCTGACACCTTGAAAATCCAAATTATTCCAGCATTTTGATCAAGAGTGTATTATGTTCTTCCATCCTTAAATTTCTCTCAGTCTCTCCATACATAGGTCATTAACTCATTGCATCTTCAATTTAATGGTGCCAGATTTCATATTTCTAAATGTTTTTTCGCAAGAATCTCTGACGTTATATTCGAATACGCATGCATGTGAAAAGCATGATGACATATTGGGAAGTCAGAACATTTTTGCTAATGGGAAAGATCCTAATTGATTTTGACAATTCAATTTCATGACAGAAATATGCTTCGGACGTCTGAGCCATTGGATAAGTAAATAATTCGTCTCTAAATTTTACAAGAGGAATATATGTCAAAATTACTATTTTAAAGGTGTGTTTTACAGGGACTATAATTTTAGAGAAGTCAGGCAAGACCAGTTCTGGGTGCTCACCAGGGATGATTGGTGAGATGTGAGAGTCCTCAACAAGTCACAGATGTGCGGGATCTTTTACTTCTAGCGTCCAAAGGGAAAACCTAGTACATAAGTCACATTTGGAGTTTCTGAGAAAATTGACTTTTTAGTTCCAGTACTTGCAGTAAGAGATGGACTTACTTGGATTTGCCAGTGTCATTCTGCGGTAACGGGCCACTTCATGAAAATCTAAACTTAATAAATTTATAGAAACATGTCTCAGAAGTCCTATTTTGACCTTAACTCAATTTGGCCCAAAACGTGACTTACTAGGTTTTCCCTTTGGACGTTAGACTTGCCCAACACAGACACTGCAAGGGGCAACCAATTTAACATCTCATCAAAATGACTATCCAGCTGGTATTTTGCTCATGAGCGTCTACTGAAAATTTTAGGTTCTAACTCATTCAGGCAAAGACCTTCAGTAGAGTAGGCTTGGCTTCTAACCACTCAGCCACCAAGCAGATATCTTTGGGCTTATTTTGTTAGTGCTGGGGCATGCTCTTTACCTTCGGGCAGGAGTTTGACCTTCCAAAAAGGCTTTTTAAGTAAAGAGTTGTCGATTATTTTTTCTACCATGGGAAAAACAGTGGTCAAAGGATGACTCAGGCCACAGGTCAGTGATGTTACGAAAAAGCACTTAGAGAAAGTTGTCAACTCCACTTTTATATAGAGCTACCACATTTTGGACTAGTCCGTAACTATAATATCATTTCCTGATACCATATTTTGGAAGTATCACTCGAACTTTGAATCTTAAAAGGGACAGAGATAGGTCATCTCAGTTGCAGTCATGTGCCGAAGCCCTTAGCATGATTGGGGGGGGGGGGCAGCATGCCAAGAAATAGATTATGATGTTGTCCGTGTGCTCCATATTCAATGTTCACTTTGTTTCATGCAAATGAGTCATGATCTTTACCTTTTATACTTTACAGCCAAAACTTCACATGGGACTACGTTTTGATGATAGCTGACCTGTTGATTGTTGAATTGTGTACTGGTCCACAGAAATTAATCCACTTCTTTCGCAAGTTAGCATGCCAGTATACTAAAGTGATGTGGATTTAGCTCACCAGCCAATTGCGAAATCCCCACCAGTGACAGAGATTTGCCCCACCAGTATGTACCCTTTGATTCCACAAAAATATGATTATAGCAATTTCCGATACAAATTGAGGTAAATGAATTTATAATTCAGCTTGAATGGTTTTTTTTAACACTAAATAGTGGTAAGCCTACAGTGTGCAGTGGTCTGTAGAGAGAGTAAACATTACCTTATATATAAACATTTGTACATAAGAACTTTCATGAGCAATGGATGCAGTGAAATATGCATGCAGTGATGCGTTGGGCATCTTTTGGCCTTTGGCTCAACTACTCTGGTTCATTACTTTGATTTACTCCAACTTGGTGACCGGACTGACCTGTCTGACACCGGACCTGACAGCTACATTTCATCTTCACTCCAAAATCCTTCATTCTTGTAATGATTTGCCTTAGTATTTCTGTATTTTCATGTTATATGTGCCCATGGATTTGAAAAACAACTCAATCAGATCCATCTTTCTTCATAGACTAGCAAAGATTGGCTGTTTACTTCAATTTACAAGAAATTGTGTAAGTTGTAATGGCCTACAGGTAATTGAAGCTTAAAAATAACAATTTTGCTGTATTTATAGACAGGCATTCGTTGTGTGACTTCATATAGGACAGGATGACTGGCATTGAATGAAAAACCTGATTCCCCATATATATTTACAATTGGCAAACAGCTACCATTGGATATAATACAATTAACCCATGACATGAAACAAATTCTGTGATAGTGATGCAATTCATGTCTTGGAATCAACCGTATTGCAACCAACACTCTAGAAGCCCATTCAAAAACTCAGATTGGTTTTTGGGCTCATCCTCTATATCATTCCAATTAAGGTTTTTGGAAATACCTATAGACACAGTTGCATTGGGATGAATGCAGAAGGTTTATGAGAAACAAATTTTCTGTGCAATATGCCCTTTTGTACCTATTTTGTCTTAAATTGCTTAAGTTTTATTTATAAATATGTAAGCGATTCTGGATGGAGACTCCTCCATGTCAAGATCTTGATAGATTTGTTGCGGTGCGCAAGACTGTAGATTAATTTCCTGTCCACTGGCTTGGCATCTTGTTATATTTTAATTTCAGAGGAGGCAGCAGTAGCGGCTCATAGAATTATTTGAATTTGAATTGATGGAAGAAGCAGCAGCAGCGGCCCCTCCACCATAATTTTAGAAATTGAGGAGGCAGCAGTAGCATTTTGCCCTTCCTACATTTGAACCCAATGGAACATTTTTTTCTTTTCGTAATCATCACTTTTAATCTAGATACTAAAAAAAAATTGTACATTCATTCACTGAGCTCCTAATATTGTACAGTGTATTTAGAGTGCAGTATTCTATAAGACAACCATCCACATACAATGTATAGTTATACAGTGAACATAACCAGTTATGTCTTCTTGGAAGTTGGTTGTTCAGCTGGCAAATTGGGAAAAGGTCACTACTCCTTCATCTCTCACAGCACAAGAGCCCTTGTGTGATTTATTGCAGTGACTCCAAACTGGCTGAAGCAGATCTGTTTTTGAAATATTGTGTGGTCGATCATTATGCTTATTCTACATCTTCCATTTTTAGTTCTGTACACTACACCGCAGTCTATCCAGCAGGTTCTATGTCTACAATCTACACTGTAAAACCAGCTGCATTGCCGTTAAATAAGACCTGTCATTAAAACGTAGTTTTTCTACCATAAAATGGCAAATGTTTGTATGCTTTACATTTGGTAGCTGTCATAAACATAACACAGCTGGTTTTGCTGTAGAAGTTCAATCTTGGTTGTATCTTTAATTGGTTTTATCAATGCGTATACTCTCTGGGCTCTGCCTTGGTTTCTATCATGGGATACTTGCTTTGTTTTTTTGCTAGTGTTGTTGCAATGGTTTGGAGTTTTCCTCTGCAGGTAATCATTTATTTCAGCTATCGGGGCCCATAATCAATGTAATCATTTATGTCAAGCATGCGAAGACCCTAAATATTCTCTCCCAAATCAGTCAACACCTTCTGTCATAACTCCAGAAATTACTTTTTTCAAAACTGCCAAAAAAGAATTTATTTATTTGACTGAAACTGAGTGAGAAATCATTGGTTTAAAAAACTCCATTCCATCCCCTGGCCTCTTTAGATTAAATGATGGCAAACTAACCATGCAGTTGTTCAACCAATAGCCTGCATTATGGCATATGCTGCCATCTTCCTGGACATCTCTAGTGATACTACAGATGAAAATAAGTAATATGCGGCCTATCGTATCTACAGTCTCAAAGGATGAATCAATTTGCTTCTTTTTCTAGATGGGAATTTTCTGGGACACTCAGCAGACCAATTAGACTGTAACACGCTACCTTAGATGGTATGTGTGCCTTAAGCGATGTATAGAAGACGTATAGAGCTTGCACATGACATTGTATTACCACCATGAAGCATCTGGAGTGTCTTAAGGAAGGAAAATAACAGATAGAAAAGATGCTTGTCTGCCTAATAAGGCAGTTGTGCAGAGACTTGAGATTGCAACGAGAAGCAATAATGAAATTTGGCACACAAGAACATTTCTGTGATCATTTTCTTGCCTCATGGGAGTCTATTTACATGCAATGTTTCCACTTACCTCAGTTACCTGTCTAATTATGTGTCTTTGATCTCTACTTCCTGGCCACTGAGTTGTTCTTGAGTAACGAGTAGAAGCACTTCTTGGAAAATGTTTAGATGAAGTGTTTCACTGTCCAGATATCAAGTTAGGCCCTAGACTCCCTTTGCGCTTCTTTAAACTCTAGTATCTATCGCTTATCCCATTCCCGCGTCTAGGTGACTTTTTTTGTAGAGGTGCTTTTCCTGGGAAGTATGAAAATTAGAGCCTGGAAAATATCACATTGGATGAAATTAATATCCCATGACTTTGGTAGTACATGTAGGATTGATCTGATATTGTCATCCTCGAGCAGTATTATTGATTCTGGTGACAATATCAGATAAATGCTATTCAAGCCATGGAATAACATATAATTACATTGCTTTTTATCATTCAGGTTGGCATCTGTGACCAATTCGACAGGTTGTTACCAGTTTTTTGAATTGCTTTGCTATATTTATATATAATGAGTAATAATTTTATGGGTTACCTGCCAGGCTGCGATGCCACAGTCACTTCAAGCAAGATCATTATTTTTTTCAGAAGTGAGTCACCATTGAGAATAACCACAAATAATGATCCAATTACTGAGTGCATTCTAAAAGTGATGACACATAAAAAACAGTGAAAGTGAATGTTCTTAACCAATATCAAATCCGCATTTTAAAAAAAAATTGTAAGGAAGACAGCATAATAAAATGTTGTTTGAAAAAAAATAATATGTGGGGTTTAAAGCTGAACTTCAGACATATTCCATCCATTTCTGCATTCAACGTATTCATCAGACCGGAGGTAACTTAACCCCCTACCCCCTTAACCATTGCCTTTGAAGCACATTGTTTTCCGAAAGAGATTGTACATTCATGATATAGTGTCAAAACTAAGAAAAAGAAAATCGATACTACAACCTGTATAAGTGCGGATGCTTAAATCTGAAAAAAAAAAGGTTTTCTTTTTTTTCTTTTTTTTTATTGATCATTAAAATTGCAGTTCATACAGCGGTACATAATGTAGTAGGCATAGAACCTCTAGAGGCTTGTTAGCCTAATAAAATAGTTACACACGAATTAGCACACTTTTACCAACGAAATACAAACTAATTTTAACAATTACGTTAGTAACCATTATGAAGTGTACAAACAGTTGTTTCATATTAATACAGATGAAATAAACAAAAGGTGATTAGATGTTCCTACTACTAAAAAAAATGATTCTTAATTTTCTTCTTAAAATTCAAAAGAATATCACAACTTTTAATGTCATCAGCAAGTAAATTCCAGGTTGATGGTCCACTAAACTTTTTTGAAAATTAAAATTTTTCTATTCTTGAAAATGGCAAATAACATTTTTCAGAGTTTCGAGTTTGTAAAGAACGAATGTTTCTATTTTGGATGAACATATTGACAAAGCTAAAGGGAAGCAAACTATTTATATACTTATACATAAAATAGACACATGAATGGAGTTAATTTCATAAACAGAATGAACTTTCGCAGTGTTGTAAGATGGTGCATATCTAAAGCAATTTTTATGGCTCCTTTTAGTAGGGGGGCCAGGCAGCCAAAAATTGGGATGACACTTGACAGTCTGCTATATTTGTTGGACCTCTTTTTTTAGTGAGTCTAAGGTCTAGGCTGCATGGCAATATAGTTTGGACATTGATATTCTCTTGCAAAACAATTTTTTTATGGCCAAATCAATAGTAACATCAAATGGCAATAAAACGCTAAAAAAATGAAGTGGGAGAAAATAATCAAAACAGACAATATTCAGAAGGCCATAACTTTAGCTATATATCACATAGCAGCATGTGTTATACATCAAAATGTAGGCTTTTGTGTAAAAGTTACAGTTAAAGACACCATGTACATGTCATGAGCTTCCTGTTCTCAGTTATGAGGAGTAACAAAGGCCCACCTTATTCAAGTGGCTTAAAAAGCTGTCTGAGGAAGGTATTTTACAGTCAAAAGTCATTATGGTACACATCTTAGGCACATAGAAATGATTACACAATTTTTAAAATTCTACTTATTGGTATTTAAGTTAATTGGTGTGGCTTTACTAGCAAAAAACAAGTTGTTCGCTAAAAAAAAACGTAAGAACTTAGCAACATGTCGAACAGAATTTTCACAAAATCCGGTGGAGGATATGCAGAACTATGCCACTTGGCATGTGGAGAGACTCATGACTGAAGCTGTAAACTTTCAGCATATCATCTGTGAACATCAAAATATTACTTTCTTACAAAGTAACTTATTTAGTTTAGTATAGTTTTATAAATGTAAGGAACTGTATGGTTTAGAGTTCAGCGCAGATCCCGAGTTCCATCGAGGTCATTGTGAAAAAATTGGTTCTTGCCACTCATTGTTTATGCAATGTGCATTCCTAAAGTTCCTTCCAGCTTACCAAGGGGGCAGGGCCCAACATTTCTGTATGTACACCAGACACGTGCTGCTGTGAAAGGTTGTGGGGTATTCGGATGCCTGAGACCCTCTGCTGTCACCTAAAGTTTCACACCATCGCCAACCGGGTGCTCAATCCTGGCAATTCAAGAAGGCGTCCAAGATGGTCACCAATGCTTGAAATCTTTCTTTCTCAGTCAATAATGATCAGATATAAATGTGTGACAGGTCTATTTTGGGGTTTCTGGGGTGACAGAATTCATTTAAATGCATTCCAGCACTGTAAATCCAACCCTTATCATGTATTAGGTATATTGGGTAATGTAGGGAGATAATTATCGGAACACAGAAAAATGATGTTTAATTGTATACGATTCATCAAGCTAGACTATGAAATTTTGACTTAGTTTAATAACCATTTAAGAACTAACTTCTTGGGGATGGTCATTTGCAACTATCACTTCCTGTGATCTCATGTAATGTGCCATACACTATCCAACACAGCTTAAATTCATGATGAATTGAGTCCAAGTCATGTTCCCTTCAACGAAGATCAGCTACTGACCAGTATCATAAAAAGGAATGCTTTGACACATCTAATTAGATATGGTACCATGATTGAGGCCCAATTGTTGAGAAGCCACAAAATTAGTACATAGACTAAAATATGTATTGTCAGGAAACTGGTATAAGCGCAGAACTAGCATGATATGGCAGCTAATGATAAGTTTGTCCTACACAGCCGCCAATTATGAGTAATTCCAATACTGACATGACTCCGAGTCATCAAAATGAGATCCAGCATCATGTTCTGCCAATCAAACAATTAGACACAAAAGTGTTTGTTGAAACCAGGTTTTCATTGCAGGTTTAGTACAGTCCTCTCTAATAAGGTTTGGCAATTAAAGTCATAAAATCTGTCCATGGAAGCCAGAAAACCCTATTTGGCTATGATCTGTCACATTGAAGGGGCAGATGCAACACCATTCTGGTCATTAAGTTAGTGTTACATTGTTTGTGGTGTTGGCTTACATTGTGGATCTGATGTAGCATTTATCTGCAGCTGGCACATTGAGGCATTTTTTGTTTATGGAAGGCACCTATGCCAGTTACATGTAGATAGGTAATAGGTTAGAGAAAAGGACTGGGGTGGATGCCGCTTCCAGATCTGAGTTTTAAGGTTAATTAGAGGTCGTTGATGTCAATACCATGAAAATTGTGGTTTTTCAGCAAAAATTTATAATAGAATTACTAATCAAAATTATCTAATGACTAAAGAGTACATGCTTAGGCTTGAACTATACCTCACAGTAATGAACTTTGCTATTTTGATACCAAGTTAATTAATGCATTTTGCCCTTAACGATGTATTTCAAAGCACATAATGATTCCCACGACAATATTCGACCCTGAGAGCAACATTAATTTAGCTTTTGGAGGGTTAACACTTGTAGAAACAAGGAAACCAACATACCAAATGAAAGCTGACATCCAGGGTTATCCACCCACAGCCATTTTTCTGGTAAGGAATGAGTTTTCTAGTGACTAGGATAGGTGGAATTGAAAATTTTTTAGGTTTAGAAGGAGATTTTCAGCACTGACAGCAACATATTTTCATCTTTAGGAGGATTGAAAGTTGTAGTATCAGGGAAACCAGGGTGCCAAATGAAAACTGACATCATTGGCTAATCCATCTGCATTCATGTTGCTTGGTTAGACATGATATATCTAGTGATTAGGATGAATAGAATTGAAAATACATGGGAGGATGTTGGGGTTTCGATGAGATTTCTTACTTTGACATTAAGATTTATTTAGCTATTGGAGGGTTGAAAGTTGTGGAAACAAGACAATAAAGATGGCAAATGCAAGCTGACATCAATAGCTATCCATCCACATCCACTTTGAGTTGTTCTGGTTGGTAAGAAATGATTTTTCTAGTGATTAGGAAAGACGGAATTGATATATAAATGGGAGAATTTTGGGTTTCGAAGGAGATTTTTCAACACTGACAGCAACATTTATACAGCCTTAGGAGGGTTGAAAGTTGTAGCAACAAGGAAACCAAGGTGCCAAATGAAAGCTGGCATCAGTGGCTATTCATTTGCATTAATGTTGCTTGGTTAGAAATGAGTGATCTAGTGATTAGGATAGATGGAATTATAAATACACGGGAGGATATTGGGATTTGGAGGAGATATTTGACTTTCACAGCAAGATTTATTTAGCTTTAGGAGGGTTGAAAGTTGTAGAAATAAGACAATAAAGGTGCCAAATAAAAGCTGACATCAATCGATATCAATTCAAATTCCATTTTAAGTTGTTTTGGTTGGTTAGGAAAGAGTTTTCTAGTGATTAGGATAGTAGGAATAATTACATGGGAAGATTTTTGATTTCGGTGCAGATTTTCAACACTGACAGCAACATTTACTTTGCCTTAGGAGAGTTGAAAGTTGAAGTAACAAGGAAACCAAGGCGCAAAATGAAAGCTGACATCAATGCCTATCCATCCGCATTCATCAATTGGCTATCCATCTGCATTCATGTTGCTTGGTTAGAAATGTGATATCTAGTGATTAGGATAGATGGAATTGAAATACATGAGAGAATTTTGGTTCTCGGAGGAGATTTTCGACACTGACAGCAATATTTATTTAGCCTTTGGAGGTTTGACAGCTATAGTAACAAGGAAACCTAGGTACCAAATGAAAGCTGACGTCATTATCTATCCATCCACTTCTATTTTGGTTGGTTAAGAATGAGATCTAGTGATTACGGTAGATGGAAATGAAAATGCATTGGACAATTCTGTGTTTCGGAGGAGATTTTTGACGCTGACAGAAACATTTAATTGAGTTTAGGAGGATTGATATATGTAGCAACAAGAAAACAAGGTGGCAAATGAAAGCTGACATCAAGGGCTATCCATCCACATCCACTTTGGTTAAAAGTAGTTATCCAGTGATCAGGATAGGTGAAATTGAAAACACATGGGAGGATTTTGATTGGGAAGAAATTTCTGACAAGGACAGCAACACTCATTCAGCTTTTGGAGGGTTTAAAGTTGTAGTAGCAAGTAAATAAAGGTGCCAAATGAAAGCTGACATAGATGACTCTCCGTCGACATCCATTTAGTTGGTTGAAAATGAGTTACCTCATGATTAGAATAAGTGGAATTGAAAAAAAAAAAACAAAGGAAAATTTGGGGTTTTGGGAGATTTTTGACAAAGGCAGCAACATTCCTTTAGCTTTAGGAGGGTTGACATTTGCAAAAACAAGGAAACCAAGGCGACAAATGAAAGATGGCATCAAGGGCTATCCACATCTGTTCTGGTTGGTTAGGAATGATTTATCTAATGATTGGTATGGCGGTCTCCTGATTGATAAGATGAGAAGAATATCGCTTTGCGGATGCTGGTAGGACAATAGATTTGAATTATCAAGGTTGATTATTTCAAAGTAAACATGATACAATTCTGTATCAGGTAAATATATATTACAGATTAACAATGAACCATTATGACTTACAACTTAGTAGAACAGCAATGTCATTTTCAGTCGTTCCCAGCTGTTGACAATTGCATTTTTTCAATTGCTCGCTCAGAGGAGTCAGTTTAATTCTTTAGTCATGGGAAAAATTGCGGCATAAGCCTTTATGGCAGAGTGTCTGGTGATGTTAATATACTTATCACCTATACATATGTTTATGTCAAAAGGTGTTGGGACATACTCCCCCCCCCAGTCCTGGTCCCACCTGTACCTGCACTATATAGTATATACCCTACCAGAAGAAACTGGAGGATTGGACATATAAGATGACTTTTTGCAATGACCTCGACGTTACTACATTATCTTGCCTCGGTGACATCAGAATTCAATGCAAACATACTTTTTACAAAATGCATTTAACAAAATAAATTCAAATTAGATGTTAGTTCTTTGTATGTTTTGAAAACAACCGATATATGGGTATACAAGTCATGATGTGCTTTGGATTAAAGCAATAGCCGTGTGTCTCTACAAAACTGCAGAAACATTGCATTTCCTTGACTGGATTTTGGAAAATTCAGTTTGGTTTCAGTAAGATTTGTCCTGGGTGTTTTCATGTTAGTCTACATTTTTACACTTTTACATTAATATAGTTTTAAATACCAACAAACGGTATTTTGAAAACTATTCAGTCACTCAAACATGATTTGGGTAATAATAACTATGAATTTTGAATGTAAAACAAAGTGAAACTGAAGCGGACATATTTTTGCACAGGTTTTATAATATAGGCTTCAATTACTCCCATGCTATCAAGAATAAAAGCCAATTACATGCATAAAGAGTCATAGTAACTATGAATTAAATTGGAGACAATAATCAACATTTTGATATATAAAACATGGTGTATTTGGGTAATAAAGCCCATCTACATCTCTTTGCAAAGTTGTGTGTATCTCCAACATGATTTTTTCAAGTTTTCCCATTATTTGACGTAACCTTTTAAATTGCCTTAAAAGAGGTTTTGCAAGAGAATATTGCAATCCACACTATATTTCAATTTCTTGAGGGTTTTTGCATAAGAGTGGTACTCATGAATTAAATATAACAGACCGTCACGAGTCAATCCCTTTTTGCATGATGCGGGGTGCTGACCCCCTCTGAAAAAAACTTTTCCACAGTGACCTCGCCATTACTTTACGACTCAAGCCACTGAAGCGACCATACATTCAATAAACTAGATAAAAATTAGGTGTTAGTACTATGTACTTTGTGAAAAGACTTATTTTGATCTCTCATTTTGATGTATAATATGATGTGCTTGAGTTGAAAAGGTACTACTGTGTCTCTCTACAATGTTGCAAAAGTGCGACTTCGTTGACCAGATTTTGAGAAAATTCTGCTTGATATAGTAATAATTGTCCTGAGTCCTGTTTAAAAATCTACATCTTTTCTTCCCTTTTATCCATTTTACTTGAATGAAATACCAAAACATAACATTTTGAAACTTATAAAATTGCTTTCATGTGCTTTTTGTGCATATTGCAGTGGCTTTTGAATGTAAAACCTTGCAAAAATGCAGCAAAGTACTTTTCGTGCAGGTTGAATAAGGTAGATCTTGATTACTCACATAGTATTTACCATGAAAGCTAATTTTAGGTATCAGGTGTATTTAATTATGATATTTAGATGATAACCAACGTTTTGATGTATAACACATGGTATATTGGGGTTTAAAGCTACATCTACATCTCTTTGCAAAGTTGTCGGTGCCCTCGGCTTCATTTTTATCACGTTTTTGCGCGATTTGACGTTACCATATGAATAGCCTGAAAAAAGTGGTTTTGCAATAGAATATTGCAATCCAAACTACATTTCCAAATTCTTGAGTATTTTAGCATTAGAATGGTACCTATGAACAAAATATAGCAGACCGTCATGTGTCAACCCCCTTTTTTGCATGATAGAGGGTGCTGGCCCCCCTACTATTTTTGTTTAACGATTAATGGTTTAATCGAGGTTTTATAAGTTGAAGCCCAAACAATATTACAAGCACTAATACAAATTCATCAGAGAGAGCTCATTATAGCAGCTCTTTCTTTGAAGTAGTTCATGTGATACTTTCACAATATACCAAATATATATATCATATAAATAAGTCTTGCAGAATTCAATGGAATGGAATGCTTCCCAAGAATTCAAAGTGCTCTGCAAAAAAAAGACTGTTATTTAATTTAGTGTTGTAATATTACACATTTTAAGTCATTTCATTATAGTAATTGCTTCACATTACTACAGGGGAAAAAGAAGTGCAAAGAAATGACAATGTGTTTGGTGCCCAATATTGTTCCAATTAAAGTCAGACAAAACAATCTTCTACAATACTATGTTATGCTTTGAAGCAATTGTCATCAACAACTGATACTTGTTGGGACAACAAAATGCATACACCTCACACTGAAGGGGGGGGGGGGCGGGGTGTATTCATTATATTATTAAAAGTCAATGGTTCCCAGGATGTGTTTGTAGTAAATCTTGAAATTCAAACAAACTCTATTAGGCAAATTACTACGGCTGCAGATGACAGCAATGGGGTGAAGGCTGGTTGAAACTGCTGACCAAGATAGATCCAGCTGCCCAGAGCTGGGACAACTGAACTAACCCCCTCACCATTAATTGATTTATTACATTCTATTTGAGAACAGATATTTCTTCCAGGTAAAAATGAATTATGATCAGGGAAATAATGCATTTGGTGAGACGTATGAACAAAGATGTTGTTCACAAAAATTGGTGTTTCAAGGGCGTGCATTCGATTTTCAAGAGGGGATATATTGACGGTTTTGAATTTGTATCTAAATGGAAAATTATCTATTTTACAGTAACGAGCTTGCAACATCCACAAATTTGTTTGTTTCTAAATGAAACAACAAAATTTTTCTAAGAAATATTTCCATCCGGAAATAGGCTATCTGTAGGCCCATATGACTGCCAAGAAAGGATTGCACTGTACTTTATTTCCCGAAAACTGAACAAGAAATCATTTATTTCAGAAAACATCCAACTCCCCCCCCAGTGGCGTTCCTATGGGGGGGCACGTGCCCCCCGTGCCCCCCATATTGGACTGTGCCCCCCAGGTGCCCCCAATATGAACTGTTCAACATTGGATAAAATATGCAATTAGTATTGTGAGTGCCCCCCCAGAGATTCGCGTACCCCCCCAGGCGCCCCCCCGCTCGAGACCCCCTAGTTACGCCACTGCCCCCCCTTCCCTCAAAGGTTGCGCCATTACGTAGCATTTCATAGAAGAAGGTGTTCCTAAAACTTATGGATTAAAGTGTTGTATTCAGCTTGGGAGATATTTACACTCAGTGCTCAGTGATGCATAGAAAAATTGCTTGTCACAAGACCATTTGGACAGCAAATCACATGGTCATTTCGTTGCACTTCTTGTTCCCCTGTAGTAACATAATTCAGGTTAAAAGCACACACCCGTCATGTCTCTGGATGTTGAATTTAAATCTGAAAATATAGAATGTCCTTTGGTCTATCTGAAAGGCTGAAAGAGAATTATGACTTGCTTGGGTTTTGTTGGACAGAGTAGGACCTTGAGATGGATAGATGGATTAGGGGAGGACATTGCAATGAGGCGATAGATGATTGATACAGCTGTCCAACTTAGGCCCAAGTGACCCGGCAAGAGATTAATTTGAACCCGGGACCAAATGATTGGATTATATTTATATCTGATATTCTAATAAAATTTTTAGCATATAGAATTCCTTAGAATATTTTTTGTTTATATGAAAGTTTTATAAAGCTCAATATCTTTTATACATGACACATCAGTCATGCAGTTTTCAATGATTATTGATATTTGATATCACACAAAGGCTCATAACAAATACATAATCATAGACGAGGGTGGTGGAAGGAGGAGGCAAGCGCTCTCCCTCAAGCAAATTTGGTGAAAACTATAAACATTTGAGCAACAAGACCAAAGATTTGGACAGGTTCTCCAGTAAGTATTATTGAAAGGAATACCCCCACCCTATACAAGTCTTCCTAAGATACATCTATGAACAAATATTACGTTCAAAATAACTCCAAAACACTGGTCACGTCAGCAATTTGTCCACAAACAGAAAAGACTGCCAGAAAATATTGTTCCAGATTTTATGAACTTCCTTGTATAAATGCTATAACTATACAACATCAAGACTAATGATACTCTGAGAACAGTAAAAATGCTAAATTCCAATGAAAACGAAATGTAGCTCTCTGATCTCATTTAACATAGGTCACCAGGTTGTAGTCGATCAAAGTAATGAAGCAGCACAACTGTGGCAGGAGGTGAAACAGTAAATTGCTATCTGCATAATATACGTATATTTTAATTTTCTTTCATTTAGATTTTCTCTTTTGATGCTAGGTCCAAGTTCATGCTAAACCTCATGACGTGAATACCCACGTCTCCATACTCTACCAAATGCATAGCAATTAGTGTTTCCAATGAGTCTCGATCGACACCTCTCGAGAATGATATGGTCTAGTGCACGAGAATCGAGAATTTCTCGAGAAATCTAGGACACTGTCCTGCCATTGGCACAATGATAAAACAAGAGAGATTTAATCTTGCAATGGATCACATAATTTGGCTTTTATGATATCCTTTATAGTTTTAATGTTAATCTGTGTGTTTTGTTTCCTATAAATCACAGCTAAACATCCAGATATTATACAATTTTAAAACATTTGTACAAGTACAACTTCAGCATTTATCAGGTATACAATGGGGATTATCATCAAGAGATATTTAAATTGAACAATGGAGCAATTACACAATAACAATAATATCAAGCAAAACAAAACAACATCCCAATGGTTTGTAACTGTTACAAACATTAAACACATGAACACCATGTTAAACAATGATCAACATTTCAATTCTCGAGACTCGCTCGGCGAGACGAGAAAATGCTGAGTCATTGCTGATCTCGAGACTTCTCGAGAACTCTCGCTCTCATTGGAAACTCTAATAGCAATCTTGATCTTTCAAGATGTTTGTCGTGGATGAACATTTATATTATATATGTACCAGCCTTGTGCCTACCAACCTGAATGCTTTTTTACAACTTACTGCTCTTTTTTGTGGATCTGTGATCAGTGTCTTGCCTCCTGGATGTTTATTTACACAAGGAGAGCATAACGTATTGTTGTAAATTATCAGGATTATGTTTGCGATCATTACTACTAGGGGTGTACCGAATCTGGAATCGGTACTCGGTTCGGCCGAATAATTGACCCTCAGGCTCGGTCCGGTTATTCGGCCTTGAGGAAGACCGACCCCAGAATCGGCCGAAGCATTCCTGGATCATCAAAGAAATTACAAGCATGCATTTCAATATCAACAGCCGTCAGCACAAATGGCTATTAATATCACTTCACGGAACTTGTGATTTCTGGATTTTCCAGGTTACGGTGCCCAGCTTGTCTGCTTTATTAATACAGATTGTGAATCGGAAATTTTGTTTTGATATTGGCCGTTCTTTGGGACATATCTTAAGACTTGCAATAACTATTTATCATATTGAAACGCCTGCAACTTTTGCATTAAGAGTATATCTATCAGATCATATAAATTAGAACGCCCCCTTACTTTTAGATAAATTATAAATTAAGTTTTATAACAAGCTATGCTACGCTATGTTATAGGTGGCGCCACATGTATCATGTTTGAAGCAGTAAAAAGGTAGATGGGCACACCAGTAACCTGTACAAGGTGCTCCTGAAGAGGAGGAATAAGACAAGACAGGACAAGTGGGTTCACTGCAAGCAGGCTGGTGCTCACGTTGCTGTGCTGTTTGTATAAATCTGAGGTGCTGTAGATGGGGTGCATTGGGGATATATCATTTGTTGCAATTGCCAGTTGTCATGGATTATTATATGTTAAGCTGGGAAAACTAATTTCATGTTTTTCTTAATGGGATCAATAAATACTATTCTATTTAATTCAGCCCTTGTATTCAGCATCTGCAGATATATGTATGTATGTCATGTTTATGGATTTTTCTTGCTTTCCATGCATCTATGATCTATCTGTGATCTATCCCTCTATCCATCAATACTTTAATGATAAATGGGCATGGCAGTTATTTTATGTCCTCTTTAGCAAAATGAAATATGGATCTATTTTATTATAATCAACTACCAATCCATCCTTTGTTGATTTCCGAAAAATTCACTATGGAGAAGGCCAAAGATGCAACATGTGGCGCCATCTATAGCAAGCCTGAGCACAACCCTTTTTCTCACATGATTTTTATGTGTTATTTAACAATTTACGCTTACCAAATAAATATGAAGACGTGTTATAACGTCTGTTCTATCCACTCAACTAAAAAAATGAACGAGTACATCAACACTTATTGATGTAATGTTAGTTGAAACCTTGCACTTCTTTTGACCACAAAGAAGCAAGTGGCTGCGACATAAATTCATTGACTTGCCTAAACTGCTGGCTGTCTAATCATGTCAATTGCTTGCCAACTTAGTCGGCCTAGCAAGTTCGGTTCGGAACCGGATTCGGCCGAATCTACTAACTAGGTTCGGAACCGGACCCGGCTCGGCTAAAAGTGGATTCGGTACACCCCTAATTACTACATATTCTATTTCTATATGAACTGCCCGGAGTGCAGAGAGGTACCACATAGTGAGTCATTGTACTAAATAGGACCCAAGGTTTGCTATCAGGCATTCCAATTGCCAGGTTATTTGTCTTTCCTGTTTTCCATTGTTCTTTGCTGTCTGATCTCTCCTTCATAGTTCTTGGGGGGATTGGATGTGATTTGTGGTGGCTGTTGTTATGTCATCTTTGATGGTATGTTGTTGACATTCTTGATGCGATGATGAGTCAATGACCGCAGAATTTTATGGTGAGTTGGTGACTCTCAACAAAACAAAGTATGTTGTAGTTCTTTCTACAAAACATGCAAAGTGGGCAGGTGAGACACATAAGGCAGGAATCAGTCTTCTGAGCCAGAGATTAAGGGAGTCAGTCAAGCTTTTTTATTACAGGCGATTTCATTACCATGCGATTCTTGTCATTCACACTTGACTGTGAGGAATCAATGCTAAACCAGCAGTTAGTACGTTTGATAAATCCAATGTGTGACGTTCTATTGCTTCTAAACCAATCAGATTAACTGAAAATAGCATGTATTTGGTGGGTCTGGAACCTAAGAATCGCGTACTAATGAAATTACCTGTAATGAATTTCGAGCTTTTATATGCAATGCTACAATCGAATCGTATTTAGTCGTATCCTTTCTCAGACCCAACAGAAATAGTGGGGGATTGCAAAGTTGAGCCCATGCATTCATACAGCTGTCAATTCAATATCTTATGCAATCAAAAGACAACCTTATGTGTGCAGCAACAAATATATTTAGCCTGGAATTTTACCTATACATTGAAATACTGCAACAGTGATGTAGGATTGATAAATTGTTTTGCTAATCTAGTTTTCAAGAATAGACTACAGGATTAGATTTGAGTTTCCATAGCGACTGTGTGTCTTCTTTTCATTATTTTGCTGATATTTCCCTTGTGATTTTGCTTTTTAAGTGGCTTGGTTTCCTTGAAGAGATGATTATCATACCTCAATATTGTACATTTTGCCATAAATGTTCTTGCACACTTTCTGATATCCTGCTGGCCTTGTCTAGAAGATAATAATTAGCTTTTTTTCAAATGAGATTTAATTACTAGATGTAATCACTTCATTACCTGATCAATAACCACCTGAGTTGATAGCCTTCTAATTGTCAGCCTTCATGTATGGATCCGTGGACTCTTGTGAGAAATGTGCAGCCCTTGAGCCATTGTGCAAGGTCTTGTGTCTCAGCTAATCCCTAGATGGCTATGCAAATTCTTTGTCCTTGGAAACTTTTAACAGGCCCTACATCATTGAAATGGCTGTTGAAAAATAATACCAAGTTGCTATTGAAGAGAGTTAGTTTTAGGTTCGAGATTGGTCTCCCTATTCTGACTCCATCTGGCTATATCTTGGCACTGAAATATTCTCAATATGTCATTGGTATTCAAGGTGTAGTGGCTGTTGAATCAGTGTTGATCATAACAATGACGTCACATTGTCTTGAGCAAAGCAACATGTTTTAGAAAAAGCAAAATTACTAAAAATTGAGTTGTTTTAACTTATATAACACCATTCAGAAAGGTGTCAATTTGATAGCTGGCTTTCATAGAGGGTTGCACATTACTTTGCCTTCATTCATCTTCTTCTTCTTCTTTGTTTGGTCTGTCGCCGCGTTAGCTCGACCTGATTTCAGGGAGAAGCACTTGGCCTTTGGGTGTTTATTTGTTGCTATTTGCCTTGCTGTGTATTTCTTGAATATATGTAGAGTTTGACGAGTTTGAATCAATGGTATTCTGAATCATAATCAGCACAAAAATGCTATACCTTAATCCGGGGTAGCCTCTCATCATCAGTGTATAGGCCTATAATATTATGTTCTTCCTTCCTTAAATATTTATCTCAGTCTCTCCATATACACTACCCTCCAAAAGTTTGAATACACCAGAAAAGGTGAGATTTCTTTCAAAAATACCTCATCTTCACACAACTTTTGTTTGATACTAACATAACAATATGGAAATTCACATTCAGGCCATAAGGTGTCCATATTTCATTTTTTAGGTCATTTTGGTATAAATATATATAAATTTCTCGATATCTCATTTTTTCATTTTTTATAAAAAGCTATAAAAGCACTGTTGTCTTCCGTATTTATGATATTTAATCATTTTTTACACATTCCCACTGGTTTGTGATGATTGTACACATAGTTTCAGACCAGAAAATGGCCGTTGAAAATCGGACAAAAATACTGATTTTGGCTATTTTTGGGTCAAAACCATGCTGAAACAGCTCTAATCAAATAATTTTCACTAGAGAAGATACATTCTATGATTATACTTCATGGTGACCCGAAATTATCTAAATTTAGTATTTTTGGGTGGTCAATGTCCAATTTTTAAACTGTCTTTTCGGGGTCAAAAATAACTGTTACGATCATGTTACAACTCTGGAAACACTTAAACATGATTACATTTCATAAACCTAGAAGATAACTCGGCTGTGACAATTTTCGATGAAATACAAAAATTTGGGATATCGAGAGAGGCCATTAATTTCAACCAGAATGACCTAAAATGACAAAATAAAGACAACTTCTGACTTCAATGAGACTTGTTATATTGTTTGATGTTAAAAATAAACAAAAATTCCATTCAAAATTAAGTATTTTTAAAAGAAACCTATCCAGGTGTATTCAAACTTTTGGAGGGTACAGTACAGGTCATTAACTCACTACATCTTCAATATTTAATGGTGCCAGATTTCGTATTTCTAAATGATTTTTTGCAAGAATCTCTGACATAATAAATGAATACGCAAAGAAAAAAGTATGATGACATATTGGGAAAATTACTATTTTAGGCAGGTGTTATAGGGAATAAAATTTTAGAAACATCAGGTAAGCCAAGTTCTGCGTGCTCACAAGGGTTTATTGACAAGATGGGAGAGTCCTCAACAAGTTACAAATGTGCGGGATCATTCACTTGCCCAGCACATACACTGCAAGGGGCTGCCAATTTAATGTCTCATCCAAATGACTTCTAGCTGGTACTTTGCTCTTATAAAAATGTCCAATACAACTTGAGGTAAATGAAATTTAAGTCTATAATTCAATTGTTTTTTTTAACACAAATAGTGAAAAGCCTACAATGTGCAGTGGTTGTAGAGAGAGTAAACATCACCTTATTGTATCAACATTCGTACATATGAACTGCCATGAGCTATGGATGCAGTGTAATATGCATGCAGTGATGCGTTGGGCATCTTTTGGCCTTTGGCTCAACTACTCTGGTTCATTACTTTGATTTACTCCAACTTGGTGACCGGACTGACCTGTCTGACACCGGACCTGACAGCTACATATCATCTTCACACCAAAATCCTTCATTTTTATAATGATTTGCCTTAGCATTGTTTTATTTTTGTGTTGTATGTGCACGTGGATTTGAAAGACAGCACAATCGGATCCATCTTTCTTCAGAGACTAGCAAAGATTGGCTGACTTGTTCGAGTACAAGGAATTTGTAATGGACTACTGGTAAGTGAAGTTAAAAATAACAATTTTACCTTATTTATATATAGGCACCTGTTCTGTGACTTCATATTGGACAGGGTGACTGGCATGCCATTAAATAAGAAACCTGACTCCCCATGTATATTAACAAATGATCGTGATATAAGATATACAAATTGGCAAACAGCTACCTTTCGGATATGATACAATCAACCAGACTTCACATGAAAGAGATTCTGTGATAGTGATGCAATGCTTATCTTGGAATCATACGTGTTGCAACCCACACTTTAGAAGCTCATCCAAAAACCCAGATTGGTTTTTGGCTCATCCTCTATATCATTCCTATTAAGGTTTTTGCAGCCCCTTGCATTGTGATGACTGCAGAAGGTTTATGAAAAACAAATTTTCTATGCAAAATGCCCTTTGGTACCTATTTTGTCCTAAATTGTTTAAGTACTTTTATAATTATACAAGCAATTCTGGATGGAGAATGACTTCTCCATGTCAAGATCTTGATAGATTTGTAGTGGTGCGCAAAACTTTAGATTAAATCCTGTCCACTGGCATCTTGTGATATTTTAATTTTAGAGGAGGCAGCAGTAGCGGCCACTAGAATTATGTGAATTTGAATTGATGGAAGTAGCAGCGGCAACGGCCCCTCCACCATAATTTTGGAAATTGAGGAGGCAGCAGTAGCACTTTGCCCTTCCTACATTTGAACCCAATGGAACATTTTTTTTCTTTTCTTAATCATCACTTTTAAACTAAATACTTTAAAAAAAAATTGTCCATTCATTCACTGAGCTCCTAATATCATATAGTGTATTTAGAGTGCAGTATTTTATAAGACAACCATCCATATACAATGTATAGTTATACAGTATACAGTGAACATAACCAGTTAGGTCTTCTGGGAAGTTGGTTGTTCAGCTGGCAAATTGGGAAAAGGTCACTGCTCCTTTATCTCTCACAGCACAAGAGCCCTTGTGTGATTTATTGCAGTGACTCCAAACTGGCTGAAGCAGATCTGTTTTTGAAATATTGTGTGGTTGATCATTATACTTATTCTACATCTTCCATTTTTAGTTCTGTATACTACACCACAGTCTATCCAGCAGGTTCTATGTCTACAATCTACACTGTAAAACCAGCTGCATTGCCGTTAAATAAGACCTGTCATTAAAATGTAGTTTTTCTACCATAAAATGGCAAATGTTTGTATGCATTACATATGGTAGCTGCCATAAACATGACACAGCTGTTTTTGCTGTGTAAGTTCAATCTTGGTTCTATCTTTATTTGTAAATTTGAACATTTTTTAGTAATGCTTATACTTTGGTATACTCTCTGGGCTCTGCCTTGGTTTCTATCATGAGATACTTTGCTTTGTTTTTTGCTAGTGTTGCCTCTACTTTAATGACGGCATTTAGATCATACATTATTTCTATTAAAAAGTTGTATTTGAAGGAAATAATATTTATCATTTCTGTATCCTGATATGGAAATTTAATTCAATCATTGTGAAGGGAACTGCACTTTCATTTTTCGTGACCGGCATACGATGATGAGATGAGAAGACTGGGAGTCTGGCACAAGCCCTTTTGATTCAGGGATGTCTAGGGTCTTTCAGTACAGAGGACTTAATACAACCTGCCTCCATTTAATGTACCATGGCCTCGAACTAAAGTGAATTCCCCGATTGAGATTTGAACCCTGCCCTCAGAGCCAGTCATCAAGCTTGCTTAACTTTATAAGGGCGGGAACATGACTTGTCAATTTTCTTTAGCTCAGATTGTACCCACACAGGCACAAATGTTCTGTAGATCAGATATGCACTGTAAGGGGGTGACCATTTTTAAATAATCAGGGGGGCGGGTTTGGTGTTTTCCTCTGCAGGAAATTATTTATTTCAGGTAATGGTGCCCATAATCATTTATTTCAAGAATGCGAAGTCCCTAAATATTCTCTTCGAAATCAAGCAACGCCTTGTGAAGAAATACCCCCATCCAGAAAATATCGGTTTCAAAACTGCCCAAAGAGAATTTATTTATTAGACTAAAACTGAGCAAGAAATCATTTGTTTAAAAAAACTCCAACCCATCCCCCCGGCCCCATTAGTAAAGGCCCCCTAACCATGCAGATGAAAATAAGTGATATGGGGCATTTATCAAATCTTCAGTCTCAAAGGATGAGTCAATTTGCTTCTTTTTCTTGGTGGGAATTTTCTGGGACACTCAACAGACCAATTAGACTGTAACACGCTACTTTAGATGGCATGTGTGCCTTATGCCATGTATCTAGAAGACTTATAGAGCTTGCACATGACATTGTATTACCACATTGATCCTTCTTACGTGTCTCAAGGAAGGAATATAACAGATAGAAAAGATGGTTTATCTGCCTAATAAGGCAGTTTTAGAAAGACATGAGATTGCAACGAGAAGCAGTAATGAAATATGGCACACAAGAACATTTCTGTGATCATTTTCTTGCCTCAAGGGAGTCTATTTACATGCAATATTTCCACTTACCTCAGTTACCTGGCTAATTATGTGTCTTGATCTTACTTCCTCACCACTGACTTGTTATAGAGTCAAGAGTAGAAGCACTTGTTGCAAAATGTTTAGATGAAGTGTTTCACTGACCAGATATCAAGACCATCGAGGGCTATGGACTCCCTGTGTTGTTATTTAGTAGGCCTATCTCAGGTATTTTCATTGTTTATCCCATTCCCTTGTCTAGGTAACTTTCTTTTAGAGAGGTACTTTTCCTGGGAAGTATGAAAATTAGAGCCTGGAAAATATCACATTGAATAAAATCAATATCCCATGAATTTGGTAATACATATAGGATTGACCTGATATTGTCATCCTCCAGCAGTATAATTGATTCAGGGGATGATATAAGGTAAATACTATCCAAGCCATGGGATAACATCTAATTACATTAATCTTTATCATTCAGGTTTGCATCTGTGACCAATTTGACAGGTTGTTGCCAGTTTTTGTCTTGCTTTACTATATTTTATATATAATGAGTCCTAATTGATGGGTCTGGTCTGTGAGTGAGGAAGTAAAACAGACACCAATTTCTCATGAGTAGACCTGCTATAGACTCAGATTGTCCATTTACATGCAAGATTGCTACTTCCCGGGCAAATTATGCATCTATGGCATATTGAGAAGTGGACATGAATGTAAATATGCTTATGTACAAGATTTGTACGGCTGTGAAGACTGTTCTGGGACACCTTTGTCTCTGGTCATGTTCTGTATCGCTTATGAGAACATGGCACTCAGCACTTACGGCTATGGTCAGTATGGACATATAACCTCTAGATCTTAAAAGCCAAGGCATGCCACGTTTAGAAATCTATTCTGTGCACCTGCCGGGCTGCAATGCCACAGTCACTTCAAGCAAGATCATTATTTTGCAGCTTATTTTTCAGAAGTGAGTCACCGTTGAGAATAACCATAAATGATGATCCTATTACTGAGTGCATTCTAAAAGTGATGACGCATAAAAAATAGTGAAGGTGAATGTTCTTAATATCAAATCTCAGTATAAAAAAAATTGTAAGGAAGACAACAGAATAAAATCTTGTGTGTAAAAGATAATATGTGGGGTTGAAAGCTAAAACTTCAGACATATTCCAACCATTTCTGCATTCAATATATTCATCAGACCGGAGGTAACTTAACCCCCTACCCCCTTAACCATTGCATTTGAAGCACATTGTTTTCCGAAAAAGATTGTACATCCATGATATAGTGTCAAAACTAAGAAAAAGAAAATCAATAATACGACCTGTATAAGTGCGGATGCTTTAATCTGAAAGGAAATCCTGAGCACTAATACAAATTCATTAGAGAGAACTCGTCATAGCACCTCTTTCTTTGAAGTAGTTCATGTGATAATTTCACAATATAACAAGTATATATATCATATAAATAATTAATCTTGCAGAATTCAATTGAATCCATGGAATGATTCCAAAGTATTCAAAGTGCGCTGGAAAAAAAAAGAGACCGTTATTTAATTAAGTGTCATAATATAACACATTTTAAGTCACTTTCATGATTGTAGTAATTGCTTCACAATAAAACATTTCAGGTTAAAATCACACACCCGTCATGTCTCCGGATCTCGAATTTAAATCTGGAAATAAAGAATGTCCTTTGGTCCATCTGAAAAACAGAAAGGCTGAAAGAGAATAATGACTTGCTTGGGTCTTGTTGGACAGAGTAGGACCTTGAGGTGGATGGATGTTTAGGGTAAGACATTGCAATGAGGCAAGGGATGATTGAAACAGCCATCCAACATATACCAAATTGATCCGGCAAAAGATTAATTCCACTTCAGGACCAAGTGATTGGATTATTTTCATGCAATGTCTGATATCCTAAATTATTTTTTTTGAGCATATAAAATTCCTTAGAACATTTTATGCTCATAAGTATCAATGACAGTTTTATAAAGCTCAGTGTAAATGGAGAAGCCTGTCAAAGGAAATCATCATCAGGCTTTTCTTTCACAAGAATTGGCTGGGCATTAGTAATACCTAGAACATGTTGAATCACTCTGCCCAGATCTACTGTGCCCCACATGCATATTTTTCACATAACTCATATCTGGCCAATGTTGGCCATATGCTCCTGAATCAAATGAGAAAATAATATATTTTTTATTGCAGATAGCTTTTGATGAATGGAAATAGGTTTTGCTCAGTTGTTAGCGTAAGCCAGGGACAGACAGCCACTTTTAGATAATCATTTTTGTGCATGTCACACCATGCCATATTTATAGGCTGCCTCTTTCTTGACCTTTGATGATTTTTAAGGATGCCCTATTTCCTGTTCTGGTCGGAAATGAGATTGACTCTTCAAAAGGATGGTAAAAATGACATATTTAGTAGTACTTACTAAGAGATACATCATCGTAGTGTTACCATCACCTAAGGTTGTGTACACATGAAAGGGCCTGATGATTTGGTATTAGAATTACGGCATTCGCTAAGCTGTTTTGTGTGGGAATTTTAACGTTTGAGGGTCTATATATACATAATGAATGTATCATAAGAATTCTTATTCTGATTTATATATAATAATGTAATATAAGTAGGTGATCTGCTGATCTCCTGGTGTCATAGTGAGTTAAATAGTTATCTATTGGTATGTTATAGGATGTCTAACAATAGCTTTGTATCGTTTTCAAGACTGAGAGCAAAATTCAGAAATATGTATAATGCAGATATAATTGAAAGCGAGTTTAAACAGGTTATAAATGCTCTGCAATTCGCTACCATTCATATCAGAACTGCAAATGTCACCCAAATATTCTGTCACAAATTTGGGCCTGTCATCAGCTGTTGGTAACTTCTGCAGCTCCTTCATTGCACTGCAGATATCATCAGCTTCTATATCATATATACATCTCACGATTTGTAGAAGAAGTCCTTGTGAGTTGTATATTCTTGAACTGGACCTAACTTCTTTAACCGTTTCCTGCAGTGCTGTTCTGGCTTCAGTAATACCTTTTTTCAGCAAAATGTAGAATTATTGCATCCTTCATGGACTTCACAGCATATATTCATGTGTATAATTGGCTACATAAGTCAACAGTCCATTAATGACCACTTATAGTTTGTATTTTTGTTGTGCGTTTGGGACACAACAAATTGTCATGTTTCTCAGAACAGTTAACGCAGTTCCTCTTTGGCATTTTAATCCTAAGCTGACACACAAGTCAAACAGTGTGACCACTTCTTCACTTTCATAATTCCCACAACACTCTAAAAAATTTAGGACAAAAGCGGTTTTTAAAAGTATCAAGTGGTTTTATGAGACAACCATGGTGGTTTTTGCATTGAAATTTGGTTTATCAGGTCATATTTGGTTTTTGTCTTTGGAATTGGTCTCCTCCTCAAGTAAAATGGTTTTTCAAAAAACCAAGGCCTCTTGTTGGAATGAGTCTGCCCTGGTATTAGAGTTCTTCATGCCATGATAAATATTGGTTCATGTGTCGATATGACGACATTTGTTGATGATCAACCAGATTACCATACACAAATAATTTGCTTAGAGACAATGGGTTTTCATTTATCTAGTTATATTTAATAACCTTGCACTAGTTTCGATGTATAAGGAACTTCATGGACCTCATAGACAAACTTGATACTGTGCTTGCTGAGACAGATCAGCTCCCCAGAGAACAAAGACTCCTTATGTACCACACTTAACGCCATCTATACTGACATGCATTTGACAAACAGAAGTTCAAATTTAACAAGGAAAAAGTGATTAAGAAAAACACAGCAAGGAATCATTGAACCTATCAACACTGAAAGCATAACTAAGCTGTAACAAACAAAAAAACATTGCATTATCTCAAAATGTGTTTTTATCCCAGCTTACATATCACAGTTGACTTAATAAGTAGATTGAGTCTCATCTTTGTCAAAGAATCATGAATGAGCAATGGTGAGCCAAGTGGTGCCACCTATAACTATACTTTTTAAAATTTACTTTGTAACTTTGTAGTTATAAAATACGATGCTTGATGCACGGGCATGTTAATCAGATGGTTGTGTTACAAATTGTAGATACACCATTTGCAAGAAATCATTAATGAATATATTTTAACATGTGGAAGAGTAGGTAAGCTTAACATTTCGTAGAAGTATCACCACACCCAACAACTCCAACATGAGAATGATTTAAGACCAAACTTCAGTCAATCACAGCCAACTGTTCTGGGAATGTCCCATTGGTAATATAGCTTTGCAGTGGCATTTCTCTGTGAGGTAAGTACATTTTATTATCTTGGTAGTCCATAAATGGACTGTAGACTGCTTGGTAAAACAAGGAAGAAAAGTCTACTGATTTTAGAGCTATCTCCAGTGCTTGCTGGGTGTGTAGCGTCACTCTCTCTTCCCTGTGTTTCTTTATTATACTCTATAACTGTTCTGTTTTCACTGTTACAATTTGTCTTTTCTCTTTGCAGATCTAAACAAAATCAAAGCACCCCACCATAGATAGCCCTCCCCTCCCCCCACAGATAAAAAAAATAAAATCCCCCCCCCCCAATGAAAAAAGCAGCACCTGCAAATAATTATCAAATAAAGCCTTATTTTATGTAATCGGTAGTGGCTGGGGTGGGAGTTTGGGTCCCTGGCAAGTGGAATAAACAATTTTACATCCTGTATTGCCGCACTAAAGACAGCCTATGTTGGATGGCTGTTTCAATCATGCAGCACCGGATTTCTGTGACCTCCCGTCCTAATAAGCCTACCAAGTGCATAAATCCTTGACGTAAAGCCTCAATCATCCATTCATGAATCCCAGTTGATAGGCCAGCCATGGACCGATTATATATGAGATAACATAATACCACTACTGATTTCTCAGATATCCAAACAGCCCCCTATCTGTTTGGTTTATGAAGAAACCAGTTTTATTTGGTTTTTGTTAAAACCAAACAATTTGGTATTTCCACAAACCCTAGTTGGTTTAATATGCGGGACAAGCTCAAAAACCAAATTTGGTTTTTTGGGGGCTGTTTTTTTTTAGAGTGAATGACAAAATTTACTGGTCAAAAAGTCACTTTAAAGGCCCGTTCACACCTTGGTGATTTGTAATTGACAGTGGTCTGCGTCAAGCATAGGGGCCTGACACAGTCTGCACACTGCCTGACACAGACTGGATGTGGACCAGTGTCAATAGTAGACGCAACATTACGCAGGGTGGACGCTGCCCAATGGAGCATGAAATAGGTAATCACACACTCAACGCAGGTACTGGAAAAAAAATTCGTCAGGTCGAAATTTTCTTAGTGACAGGGCTGCGTTAGGAATAACATGAACTTGACACAGGCTCTACGCACATACATCATGCATACAACACCATGTGCACGTGCGCATGACGTGCGTATACCATGTGACAAATATTGTCACCATGGAAACACATCATGAGTTGCCGTGCACTGTGTGTCCAGTCCACGTAAATGTTGCGCCTTGTCCACGGGCACTTTGTGTTGTGCTTTGTGTTCATGTCATTGTTGCCAAGCACCATGGCGTCTTATTCCCGTCCTGTTTGCGTTGTCATGGTGACTTACTCAGTCTGATCATCACAGGGAGGCTGAAGAGAAACTGTTTCTGTTGTGATTTCGTGAACAGCACACAGAGCATCGCACTGTGGACTCACTGTGGACTCCATGTGGACTCCATGTGGATCCATGATGTCATGGTTGAATGCACAGGGCCAGCAGCAATTCCTGTCGTGCACTAGTCCCAATTAGGAATCACCAAGATGTGAACGGGGCTTAAATGTTCATACAGTCATTAAAGTGTGCATGTCCCTAATCCTGCATATCAAAATAGATCCCTGGTGTAACTTCGAGATGGAACTGCCAACTTATTCCAGTGAGAAATCCAATAGTTCAGGACTATTCTGCCTGTCTACTACAACCTCACTTCACGCTTGACAAAAATGGTCAACAAGTATTTTAGAGCATGTTTCGGTGTGATAAGAATTAAATGGTCGGCTGATACCATGCCTCTCATTTATGTAACCAATATATACATTGTATTATCTTTTATACATGACACATCAGTCTAGCAGTGTTCAATGATTATTGATGCATTGGTATCACACAAAGGCTCATAACAAATACATAACCATAGCAGAGGGTGGTGGAAGGAGGAGGCAAGCTCTCTCCCTCAAGCAAATTTGGTGAAAATTATACACATTTGAGCAACAAGACAAAAAATTTGGACAGGTTATCCAGTAAGTATCAATTATTGAAAGTAATACCCCCACCCAAAACAAGTCTTCCCGCAATACTTCTATGAACAAATATTACTTTCAAAATAACTCCAAAACACTGGTCACATCAGAAATTTGTTGTGTGAAAAGTTTATCTTACCGCAATTGTCCACAAACAGAAAAGACTGCCAGAAAAGAATGTTCCAGATTTTATGAACTTCCTTGTAGAAATACTATAACTATACAACATCAAGACTAATGATAGTCTGAAGGCTGTAAAAATGCAAAATTCCAATGAAAACAAAATGTAGCTGCTCTCTGATCTCATTTAACATAGATCACTAGAGTGTAGTAGATCAAAGTAATGAAGCAGCACAACTCTAGTAAACTGCTATCTGCATAATATACGTATATTTTACTTTTCTTTAATTTAGATTTTCTCTTTCGATGCTATGTCCAAGTTCATGCTAAACCTCATAACGTCAATACCCACATTTTCATACTCTACCAAATGCATAGCAATCTTGATCTTTTAAGATGTTTGAAGTGGATGAACATTTATATTATATATGTTCCAGCCTTATGCCTACCAACCTGCATGCTTTTTTACAACTTACTACTCTTTTGGATCTGTGATCAGTGTCTTGCCTCCTGGATGCTTATTTACACAAGGAGAACATAATGTGTTGTTGTAAATTATCAGGATTTTGTCTGCGATCATTACAACATATTCTATTTATTCTAAATAAACTGCCGAAAGTACAGAGAGGTACCACATAGTGAGTTATTGTACTGAATGGGACCCAAGGTTTGTTATCAGGCATTCCAATCTGCATGTTATTTGTCTTTCCTGTTTTATATTGTTTTTTTTTTGCTGTCTATTCTGTCCTTCATAGTTCTTGGGGGAATTGGATGTGATTTGTGGTGGCTGTTGTTATGTCATCTTTGATGGTATGTTGTTGACATTCTTGATACGATGATGAGTCAATGACCGCAGAATATTATGGTGAGTTGGTGACTCTCGACAAAGCAAAATACGTTGTAGTTCGTTCTACAAAACATGCAAAGTGGGGAGGTGAGAGACATAGTGCCATGGCAGGAATCAGTCAGTCAAGCCTTTTTATTAATGAATTTCGAGCTTTTACATGCAATGCTACAATCGTATCATATTTTGTCGTATCCTATCTCAGACCCAGTAGAAATAGAAGGGGACTGCAATATCGAGCTCATGCATTTTGCTTACGTGGGTAGCAACAAATATATTTAGCCTTGGTCTATTGTAGGATCAAGATGTGTACTTTTAAAATAGACAGACAATGACAGAACTGTTTTATATATGGAAATAAATGCTGCATTCTGCAATTGGAATTAATGGTGTAATATCGCCAACAAACTAATCCATTGTGAATAGAACAGGCAATTAATTCCTCTGATAATTGGATTGTATAGTGATATGACAATGATATTATAATACATTGAAATACTGCAACAGTGATGTAGGATTGATAAAATTGCTGTGCTATTATAGTTTTCATGAATAGACAACTGGATTAGGTTTGAGTTTCCATAGCAACTGTTTGTCTTCTTTTCATTATTTTGCTGATATTTCCCTTGTGACTGTGCTTTTTAAGTGGCTTGGTTTCCTTGAAGAGATGATTATCATACCTCAATATTGTAAATTTTGCCATAAATGTTCTTGCACACCTTCTGATTTTCCGTTGGCCTTGTCTTGAAGAGAATTATTTCCTTCATTTTTGATGAGATGAAATGACTAGATGTAATCACTTCATTACCTGATCAATAACATACTAAGTTGATGGTCTTCAATTTGTCAGGCTTGATGAATGGATCCATGGACACTTGGGAAAATTTGCAGCCCTTGAGCCATTGTGCAAGGTCTTGTGTCTCAGCTAATCCCAAAATGCCTATGCAAATTCCCTGCCCTTGGAAGATTTAAACAGGCACTAAATCATTGAAGTTGCTATTGATAAATTATGCTCGGTCACTTTTGGAAGGGAGTTACATTGTAGTTTTAGGTTCCAGAGCTATCTTGCCTCCATGTTTCTCTATCTTGGCGCTCAAATATTTACAATATGCCATTGGCATACAACGTGGAGTGGCTGTTGTCTTCCCTGATTGATCATAAAAATGATGTGACATTGTCTTGTGCAAAGCAACATGTTAAAAAAAAGCAAAAATTACTACAAATTGAGATGTTGTTACTTATATTACATTATTCAGAACTGCGTCAATTTGATGGCTGGTGTAATCCCTTTTCTTGAGTCTCAGGTCAATTGAGTCCATACTAGACATCAATTTAAATGTGATTAGTATGACAAATTGTTGGGTACCTGTGCTTTGAGGGTAGCAAGACCTTTCACAAGAGGGTAGCACTAACCATTCATTTGTATTTGACTTCATTTATCTTCTTCTAATTTATTTTGGATTTTCTCGTCTTCTTCTTTCGCTCATTCAATCACTTTCTTATTTTTTTAATTATCGAATGCTGGAATTGCAATGGGGGTCCCTAGGCAACGAAATTTATGTTTAATGGAGGGACTCCCAATCAACAAATAACGTTAATCTAATCTTCTTCTTCTTTGTATGGTGTGTCGCCGTGTTAGCACAACCGGATTTCAGGGAGAAGCACTTGGTCTTTGGGTGTTTATTTGTAGCTATTTGCCTTGTTATCTATTTCTTTAAATATATGCAGAGTTTGACTAGTTTGAATCAATTGTATTCTGAATCACAATCAGCACAAAAATGCTATCCCTAAATCCGGGGTAGCCCTCCGATCGTCCGTATATCAATGTGTAGGCCTATAGTATTATGTTCTTCCATCCTTAAATTTCTTTTGGTCTCTCCATATCGAGGTCATTAACTCATTACATCTTCAATAATTAATGGTGCCAGATTTCATATTTCTAAATTATTTTTCACAATAATCGCTGATGTGATATATTAATACGCATGTATGTAGAAAGCATGATGACATATTGGGAAGTCAGGACATTTTTGCTAATGGGAAAGACCCTAATTGATTTTGACAATTCAATTTCATTACAGAAATTTCCATCGGATGTGTGACGCATTGGATAAGTAAAACAATTGGTCTCTTAATCTAACACGAGGAATATGTCAAAATTACCATTACAGGTGAGTGTTATCGGGAATATAATATAGTTCTCAACTGGTTACACATGTGCAGGATATTTTACTTGCCAAGCACAGACACTGCATGAAAGGGGCTGCCAATTTAACATCTCATCAAAATGACTATCCAGCTGGTATTTTGCTCGTGAAGGTCTACGGAAATTTTAGGTTCTTGCTCATTCATGAACTTTCATGAGCTATGGATGCAGTGAAATATGCATGCAGTGATGCGTTGGGCATCTTTTGGCCTTTGGCTCAACCACTCTGGTTTGTTACTTTGATTTACTCCAACTTGGTGACCGCACTGAACTGTCTGACACCGGATCTGACAGCTACATTTCATCTTTACTCCAAAATCCTTCAATTTTGTAATGGTTTTATTTTTTTATTTTCGTGTTATATGTGCACATGGATTTGAAAAACAACACGATCAGATCCATCTTTCTTCATAGACTAGCAAAGATTGGCTGACTGCTTCGAGTTACAAGAAATTGTGTAATTACTATTGGCTTGCACTGTAGGTAATTGAAGCTTCAAAAAATAACAATTTTTCTGTATTTATATAGGACAGGATGATTGCCATTGAATGAAAAACCTGATTCCCATATATATTTACAATCGGCAAACAGCTACCATTGAGGTATAATACAATTAACCCATGACATGAAACAAATTCTATGATAGTGATGCAATTCTTGTCTTGGAATCAACCGTATTGCAACCCACACTCTAGAAGCTCATTCAAAAACCCAGATTGGTTTTTCGGCCCATCCTCTATATCATTCCAATTAAGGTTTTTGGAAATACCTATAGACACAGTCGCATTGTGATGAATACAGAAAGTTTATGAGAAACCAATTTTCTATGCAAAATGCCCTTTGGTACCTATTTTGTCCTAAATTGTTTAAGTATTTTTATAATTATACAAGCGGTTCTGGATGGAGAATGTCATTGACTCAACCAAGTCAAGATCTTGATAGATTTGTTGCGGTGCGCAAGACTGTAGATTAAATCCTGTCCACTGGCTTGGCATCTTATTATATTTTAATTTCAGAGGAGGTAGCAGTAGCGGCCCATAGAATCATTTGAATTTGAATTGATGGAAGAAGCAGCAGCAGCGGCCCCTCCACCATAATTTTAGAAATTGAGGAGGCAGCAGTAGCATTTTGCCCTTCCTACATTTGAACCCAATGGAACATTTTTTTCTTTTCGTAATCATCACTTTTAATCTAGATACTAAAAAAAAATCGTCCATTCATTCACTGAGCTCCTAATATTATATAGTGTATTTAGAGTGCAGTATTCTATAAGACAACCATCCACATACAATGTATAGTTATACAGTGAACATAACCAGTTATGTCTTCTGGGAAATTGGTTGCTCAGCTGGCAAATTGGGAAAAGGTCACTGCTCCTTCATCTCTCACAGCACAAGAGCCCTTGTGTGATTTATTGCAGTGACTCCAAACTGGCTGAAGCAGATCTGTTTTTGAAATATTGTGTGGTCGATCATTATGCTTATTCTACATCTTCCATTTTTAGTTCTGTATACTACACCACAGTCTATCCAGCAGGTTCTATGTCTACAATCTACACTGTAAAACCAGCTGCATTGCCGTTAATAAGACCTGTCATTAAAACGTAGTTTTTCTACCATAAAATGGCAAATGTTTGTATGCTTTACATTTGGTAGCTGTCATAAACATAACACAGCTGGTTTTGCTGTACAAGTTCAATCTTGGTTGTATCTTTAATTGGTTTTACCAATGCGTATACTCTCTGGGCTCTGCCTTGGTTTCTATCATGGGATACTTGCTTTGTTTTTTTGCTAGTGTTGTTGCAATGGTTTGGAGTTTTCCTCTGCAGGTAATCATTTATTTCAGCTATCGGGGCCCAGAATCAATGTAATCATTTATTTCAAGCATGCAAAGACCCTAAATATTCTCTCCCAAATCAGTCAACACCTTCTGTCATAACTCAAGAAATTACTTGTTTCAAAACTGCCAAAAAAGAATTTATTTATTTGACTGAAACTGAGCGAGAAATCATTGGTTTAAAAAACTCCATTCCATCCCCTGGCCTCTTTAGATTGAATGATGGCAAACTAATCATGCAGCTGTTCAACTATTAGCCTGAATTGTGGCATATATTTCCATCTTCCTTGGCATCTCTATAGTGACACTACAGGTGAAAATAAGTGATATGCGACCTATCGTATCTACAGTCTCAATAGATGAGTCAATTTGCTTCTTTTCTTGGTGGGTATTATCTGGGACACTCAACAGACCAATTAGACTGTAACACGCTACCTTAGATTGCATGTGTCTTATGCGATGTATAGAAAACTTATAGAGCTTCACGTGACATTGTATTACCATCACGAAGCATCTCGAGTGTCTTAAGGAAGGAAAATAACAGATAGAAAAGATGCTTAATCTGCCTAATAAGGCAGTTGTAGAGAGACTTGAGATTGCAATAAGAAGCAATTATGAAATTTGGCACACATGGACATTTCCCTGATCATTTTCTTGCCTCAAGGGAGTCTATTTACATGCAATATTTCCACTTACCTCAGTTACCTGGCTAATTATGTGTCTTAGATCTTTTTTTCCTGGCCACTGAGTTGTTCTTGAGTAACGAGTAGAAGCACTTCTGGGAAAATGTTTAGATGAAGTGTTTCATGGTCCAGATATCAAAGCAGTCCCTAGATTCCCTTTGCGCTTCTTTAAACTCTAGTATCTATTGTTTATCCCGTTCCCGTGTCTGGGTGACTTTTTTTTTATAGAGGTGCTTTTTCTGGGAAGTATGAAAATTAGAGCCTTGAAAATATCACATTGGATAAAATTAATATCCCATGACCATTATTATTGATTCTGTTGACAATATCAGGTAAATACTATCCAAGCCATGGGATAACTTATAATTACATTGCTCTTTATCATTCAGGTTGTCATCTGTGACCAACTTGACAGGTTGTTACCAGTTTTTTGTCTTACTTTACTATATTTTATATATAATGAGTTCTCATTTAAGGGTTTGGTCTGTGAGTGAGGAAGTAAAACAGACACCGATTACTTACGAGTAGAACTGCTATAGACTCAGATTGTCCATTTACATGAAAGATTGCTACTTCCCGGGCAAATTATGCATTTATGGCATATTGAGAAAGGGACATAGATGTAGATATGCTTATGCACAAGATTTGTACGGCTAGGAAGACTGTTCTGGGAATACTTTGACTCTGGTCAAGTTCTGTGTCACTTATGAGAACATGGCACTCAGCACTTACGGCTATGGTCAGTGTGGATATATAACCTAGGCTATAGATTTTAAAAGCCAAGACATACCACATTTAGAAATCTGTTCTGTGCACCTGCCAGGCTGCAATGCCACAGTCACCTCAAGCAAGATCATTATTTTGTAGCTTATTTTTCAGAAGTGAGTCACCGTTGAGAATAACCATAGATAATGATCCAATTACTGAGTACATTCTAAAAGTGATGACGCATAAAAAATAGTGAAGGTGCTTGAATGCTCTGAACTAATATAAAATCCGAGTTAAAAAAAACGGTAAGGAAGACAGCTAAATAAAATCGTGTGTGTTAATGATGATATGTGGGGTTGAAAGCTGAATTTCAGACAATTCAACATATTCTTCAGAAAGGCTGTAACTTAACCCCCCGCCTCCTTTACCATTGCCTTTGAAGCACACTGCTTTCTGAAAGAGATTGTACATCCATGATATAGTGTCAAAACTAAGAAAAAGAAAATCAGTACTACGACCAATATAAGTGCGGATGCTTTAATCTGAAAATTCTGAGTACTAATACAAGTTCATCAGAGAAAGCTCATTATAGCTAGCACCTCTTTCTTTGAGGTAGTTCATGTGATAAGTTCACAATATAACACATACATATTTCATATAAATAATGAGTCTTGCAGAATTCAATGGAATGGAATGCTTCCAAACAATTCAAAGTGCACTGCAAAAGAATACCGGTATTCAATTTAGTGTTGTGGTATAGCACATTTTAGGTCACTTTCATGATTATAGTAATTGCATCACATCAACATATTTCAGGTTAAGAGCACACACCTGTCATGTCTCCAGATGTTGAATTTAAATTTGAAAATAAAGAATGTCCTTTCTTCTATCTGAAAAATAGAAAGGCTGAACAAGAATAATGACTTGCTTGGAGAGAGTAGGACCTTCAGATGGATGAATTATTCAGGGGAGAACATTGCAATGAGGCGATGGATGATTGAAATAGCCATCCAAAATTAGAGTTAGACCAAAGTGACCCAGCAAAAGATTAATTCCACTTCGGGACAAAGTGATTGGATTATTTTCATACAATCTCTGATATCATAAATAAATAATGTTTTTGAGCATATAAAATATCTTAGAATATATTCTGTTACAGATGATTTCATATTTGTAGACATGAGGACTAAAAATGAATTTTTTTCTGGGACATGGCATCCTATGGAGAAAAGTGATGTCATAAATTTTTTGATGTCATTTTTCCCTATTGAATACATGCTTAGAAAAAAATAATCAAATTCGGTCCTTATGTCTACAAATATGAAATCATCTGTAATATGAAAGTTTTATGAAGCTCAATACATAGGGAGAACCCAGTCACAGGCAATCATCATCAGGCTTTTCTAATTTCTTTCACAGAAATTGGCTGAGCATAAGTACTACCCAGAACATGTTGAATCACTCTGCCCCCATCTACTGTGCCCCACATGGATATTTTTCACAAATCACATCATATCTGGCCAGTGTTGGTCATGTGCTCCTGAATCAACTGAGAATATGATATATTATTATTGGAGATAGATTTTGATGAATAGAAATAGGTTTTGCTTACAGGTGTCGTCAATTCACTCGCGAACACTCGTTTTGGCCATTTCCACGACAACCAGGCCACCTAGAAGAAAAATTTCTTCACTCACTTGCTTCTTGTGGCTGTTTATAACTTCCCATCACATTTTCGCGATGTTTCAGCGATGTTTTTAGCCGATTTTCGGCGATATAAACCCATTTTAGATGACAATTTCTGACGTCCAGTGAATTGCTTGGTGACGTAAACAAAGAATGACAATGTGCGTGCCTCTGACGTCACATCAATCGATGGTGGCGTCCCTAGTGTTTAAATTCTGTTCACGATGTAGATGATGACGACTGTAGTTGTTAGCATAAGCCATAGACAGATAGCTACTTTCAGATATTCTTTTTGTGCATATCACACCATGCCATATTTATATGTTGCCTCTTACATGACCTTTGATGTTCTTTAGGGATACCCTATTTCCTGATCTGGTTGGAAATGAGATAAATCTTCAAAAGGATTGTAAATGACATTATTTAGTAGTGCTAAGAGATATGTCAGGGTAGTGTTACCATTACCTAAGGTTGTGAACACATGAAAGTGTATGATAATTTGGTATTGGAATCAAGGCATTCACTAGGCTGTTTTATGTGGGAATTTTAAAGTTTGAGGGCCTATATATACATAATGAATGTATCAAAGAATATGCTTATGATTTATACATAATTATGTAATGTAAGTAGGTGATCTACTGATCTCCTAATGTCACAGTGAGTTAAATAGTCATCTACTGGCGTGTTATAGGATGTCTAACATTAGCTTTGCATCTTTTTCAAAACTGGGAGCAAAATTCAGAAATACGTATAATACAGAAAAAATTGAATGCTAGTTTAAACAAGTTATAAATGCTCTGCTATTCATTATCATTCATATCAGAATCGCAAATGTTGCCAAAAGACTCTGTGCAAATATTTGACTCCTTCATGGGTCAAGCTGCAAATCTAAGATGTAGCGATATGTGACTAGAGTTTCCAATGAGAGCGAGAGTTCTCGAGAAGTCTCGAGATCAGCAATGACTCAGCATTTTCTCGTCTCGCCGAGCGAGTCTCGAGAATTGAAATGTTGATCATTGTTTAACATGGTGTTCATGTGTTTAATGTTTGTAACAGTTACAAACCATTGGGATGTTGTTTTGTTTTGCTTGATATTATTGTTATTGTGTAATTGCTCCATTGTTCAATTTAAATATCTCTTGATGATAATCCCCATTGTATACCTGATAAATGCTGAAGTTGTACTTGTACAAATGTTTTAAAATTGTATAATATCTGGATGTTTAGCTGTGATTTATAGGAAACAAAACACACAGATTAACATTAAAACTATAAAGGATATCATAAAAGCCAAATTATGTGATCCATTGCAAGATTAAATCTCTCTTGTTTTATCATTGTGCCAATGGCAGGACAGTGTCCTAGATTTCTCGAGAAATTCTCGATTCTCGTGCACTAGACCATATCATTCTCGAGAGGTGTCGATCGAGACTCATTGGAAACACTATATGTGACTTTCATTTTGGACAGGTGACTTTCACTATTGTTCTCTACTCTAGACTGCAGATATTTGCAGCATTACATGTCCATATTTCTGTTTCGTAACATATTCCATGTGAGCTTTGTTGAATTCTTGTGAGGCAGTGCCTGTTCGGTTATTGCACCATACTTTATGTATAGTCCCGAATCGGCACATCTATGTTGCAGCAAAGTTGTGACAATGTTGCAATGTTGTTGTATATTGTATGGTAGAAATGACTTTGTAACAATGCTGTGAAGCACTGTCAAGATATCACATTAGCATTTTGATGTTGTTGCAACTGTGTCAAGACATTAGAACTGGGCTATTCAGGATAATGCAGTATTATGCTTCATGGCAACAGAACAATGATGGAGTTTGTCCATTTTCTTCCCTTCTTACTACATAAGAAACTTAGATAATTGAGGAAAAGTTGCCCGGCAGGTATTCCTTATAGTGCATACATAAATGTGGTGACTGTTAATGATGGGAGTATTGGTGGAATAATGGACTTGCCCTGTAGGAGCTGGAATGGTACCTAAAAATAAATCGTAAGCCTATAGGCCTAAACAAATAATGTAAGTGATGAATACACTGCAATGGAGAGGATGAAAAATCTTACCTGAGGTTACTGAGCTATTTTTAGCAACTATTCTATGACTAAGATTACTACCGAGGAGCTGGAAATTAGAAGACTTAGGTCCTATGGGCATAAAAGAAAATTATGTTATTTTCATTGCTCTGATTAGATATGTCCTAGGGCTATGATGAATATCACAAAAAGGGAGAACGGATGTGTTGTATGACTTAAATAAATTTTCTAGGCCGATGCTTGCACTTGTTTGCCCAAACATTTCAATGGATTCTCTCTCACGCCTGGCCTCTCTTCCACTAATACTAAAATTGTGTAGCAGCCAATTTCTTCTATGATAAATGATTTTATTTCAGGTTTGGAATTGAAGGGTGGGTAAGGTAGAACATCTTCCTGAGGATATTGGATTAAGAATAATTGACTTATTGACTTTTGCCATACAGAAAGAAAATTCCATTCCATTATCTTACTTCACCATTTTTAAGTGTGTTATCCAGCTGTACTGTTATTGTGTAGGAGCTACAATGTATCATGGCTTAAGATGTTGCTGACACCACCAAAGGCAAAATTCGACTTGCAAGACTGCCCATTAATTCCTGCAGCAATTGAGTTGACCTTTGGACTTGTTGACTCATTGTACTGATGTGTCACAGAATTAACTTGTGGGTAAATTTTTCTTTTGTTGCCAAAAATCTATTTTTTTGTCAGTAGGTCCAAGAGGCTAAACATTAATAATGTCCGGCTAGAAAGTCAGAAATTTTGATTTGGCCTTTCAAAATTCTAGAGTAATATATAAGAATACCGATATCTAAAGTCGTATTAAATTTTGTAAAACCGGAAGCTTGAACACATCAGCTAATATTGCAGTCAGATGAAAATCAAACAAAATAGGCCCTAATTACCTTATATCTGCTTTTATATTCTGCGTAGAAACACCGCATTATCCAGGTGCAACTCAACCACTGACAGCCACTCAGCTGGAAGAATGTCATTAAAAGTTTTTATCCTGGCATCTCATTTTCCAATAAATTTACATCCATTTCCGCTCTTTGCAAGTGCATTGTGTTTTTCAATTTCATTGCAGTCATTGCTTTGCCTCAAATTAACTGTTGCACCTGATGAATTCATCAATTCTTCCAACATTGCATCAAGAAATTTTGAGCTCCTCCCTATAGTGATCATTAAAATTGCTTTAATTGCCAGCGTTTGTGCCCTGGGTATTGCATGCCTAGTTTTAATGAAGCTGAATTATACTGCCCCTAGCAACACATGGAGCTTATTTATTTTGAAAAGAGATACAGTGTACCCCCTGGATTTCGTAAATCTTCATAACAATTAATTTTGAACTGCACTTTAATAACTTTTATTTTATTTTTTATTAGATTTGAAATCAGCCTTACAAATCACACTGTGCAAGTGCTCCCGCATGACCAACTGGAGACTTTTTGCCCAAGGCATTAAAACTTGTAATCCCTGTAATCTAAAAAAAAGACAGTCACATGTGGTCAATTCCACTGAGATTTTTAGGACCTTGTTTATATCATTCTTCATGTCAAAAAGATGTTTGAAACTAAAAAAATCAATCTGTCAAAGATGGAAAAATGAAGAGAACAGGTAATATGATCAATTGTTGAAATTATACTTTAGTGCTTCAGGGGACATTTTTGGATCCCTGTTTTTGAGCATGTTTGCTGAACTAGAGTTATCTTTTTTCAAACGCATGTCATGTCTTTTTCTAGCTGTCTGTACATGCTCTGAGTGTGGCCTTCGTACAAGACCAATATTTAGTTTCCTGCATCCCTTCTTTGTTGGAAATCCACGGTTTTCCATGGTAGGTTACACGATAATTCGCTTTGATTTATCTATCCTTCAAAATCCAGATGTGTAAAATCAAATAAGTCACCACACTATATACCACATGCTTTGCTCCCTGATGCATATATATTGTTGGACACCATTAACATTTCCAAATCTCCAAAGCCCATTAATTTAGGCATTATTCTCTTCTCTGAAAACTGATGCTCATTTTACTACAGCTTTGGGTGCCATTCACAGTCAGGCATGACAAAGAGCCAGATAAGTCTTCGTAGGGGTTTTATAACCCAGCTCGCTATTTCTGCAAAGCCATGATTAACCATTGGCTGAGAACTGAAAGAATAAACAAGAATAAGGTAGCTTTAAAATTTTGTCTAGTCAGAAAATGCATATCATCTATCATCTGCAGTATGTCACAGTCACACCATGAAAATGGCTTGTGCAAAACACACAACATGAATATTAGCCTGTATGCAAACCACGGGAAGCTGATGTGTAAAATAAGACAAAATATATGCTTATTTTTGACATATCTTTGGTCAACTAACTCAACTTACAATATGGTAGAGGATGTGTCAGCGAAAACTGTAGTTGGATGGAAAGCAGATGAGATGCAAATGTTATTGGCCAGAAAAAAGTTTCGATTACATATAAGCACCCACATCTTGACAACAGACATCACAGCTGCTGGATTGACTCACATTTTCCAAGCCAGAAATCATTACATTTTTTATAAGGGAAAAATACCGGAGAAAAAGTAACATTTCCGCTGTATGATACTTGGTGGGAGAAGGAATTGACACTTGACAGCAATGCAATTTTATGGTGTTACGCATGCAGGAAAAGAACTGCCACAACTGCATGATGCAGTGTTTTCATCCATCAGACCAAAAATAAAGATTTGACATGAACAGGAAAGACCTGTCAGTGAATTGTTCTTATTCGCATTTTGTTGATGGGTATTGTTGTAACAGGAGTGCCAGCACGAATGATAACTTTATCTTCATTTTAGTTACTTAAAATGAAACACTACTTGAAATTGCTAATGTCCAACATATATGCATTGCATGTAGTAACAAATGAACTGCCATTCATTCCACATGTGTTGATGTAATTGTCTGCTATTTGGTGATGAACCCAGCCCACCGCATCCTCTAACTCAATCTTGCCAATACTCTTTGAAGTGACAGCAAAAAGAATCATTTGCACAATTTGCACAATTTGCACAATTTGCACAATTATAAGAATAAAGTTGGCCCCCAAAACGACTCATACATGGCCATTTTACTGTAAGTTCAAGATTTTTTTTTTGCAGTGTTCCTTTGTTGCGAAGATTGTTGAAACAATCTTAAGTTACAGTCAAGTCACCCTCAAGTGTAAATAACCAAATTTATTGCTTCAACGGAAAATCCTCCATCATCATAGACTCTTTTAAGAAAAATATAAGGAAAGTCACTTAGACTAGCAGGACTTATCTTTAGTACTTCTTTGCTACATTAAAGCCGAGAACTTTCTCCAAGCTGATGTCGATATAGCAGGGTTAGCCATTCCTAAATCAATTACACCAGAATGCTTTTACAATCAAGACCTGGTCAGAGTGCTCTGCAATCTTCTCCTTCAATAAAGTGACAGCTCTCACTCAAAAACGCACTTAAAAAGGTCACATCTTGTAAGTGGTGTAGCCAGTGGAGTACCAAATTTATGCTGTCAGATATACAATTAAAGAACAAGTGCCAGAGGTGCAGTCCCACACCTTTTGGTTGGTTTTGAACCATGAACACTTGGCAATACGGTACATAATATATTTTCAGTAAATCAAAATGGAGGGTAAAACATACAAATGTAACTTTTCATTTTGAGGGGTTTGATTATTGTTCCTTGATTTTTTTTTCAATAATCAGCAAATTCATATTTCACAGCACTTCTTGCAAGAATAGGTATACATATATATGGACATTGCATATGGCAGATAATATGTCACAGTAAACTGGATCGAGTTGGGCAGAACACTGATGAGATGCAAATGTTATTGGCCACAAATCATTTCTGCTGCATCAAGCACATACATCTTGACACCAGATATCTCAGACAGCTGTGGGATTGCCTCACATTTTCCAAGCCAGAGATCATTATATTTTTGATGTGGGGAAAAAGCCAGGAGAAAAAGTAACATAGCTCCTATAAATTATGATACTAAGTCTTGGTGGGACTTCAAATTGACACTTGACTGCAATGCAATTTTATGATGTGATGGGAAAAAGAACTGCCACAACTGCCAGATGTTTTTTTCATTCATCAGACCAAAAATACATATTTAACAACACCAGGAAATACCAGTCAGTGACTTGTACTGATGCTGACACATTTTGTTAATGGGTATTGTGGTAACAGGAGTGACGGAACAAAATGATAACTTTAGATTTTAGTTTAAAGAAATTTGACACTGCTTGAATTGCCAATGTCCAACACAAAATATGCTTTGCCTGTAGTAACAAATGAACTGCTATTAATTCCACAAATGTTGATGCATTTGTCTACTGCTTGAGATAAAACCATGCAGCCAACCACATCCTCAAACTCAATCTTGCACAATGCGCACACTCTATGAGCTAACAGCTAAAATAGTCATTTCCACATTTGTTTGCATGAAGTTGTCAACCAAAACAGCTCATATGATGGCCACTTTACTTTAAATTGAAGGTTTGGTTTGTTGTGTTTTGTTGTTATAATGATTACTTCATTTATTTAAGAGTTACAGCTTTTTCTGCACCGGATTGTAAATAATTGAATTGATTGCTTTGAGAAAACACCCTCCTATGTCACAGACTTTTAAAATATATACTATAACTCACTCTGACTTGTTGAACTTATGTTGATTACTTCTCTGCTACATTAAAGCTGAGAGCTTTCTCTAAGTGGTTGTCGATAAAGCAGAGTGACCCATTCCAAAATCAATTGCAGCAGCCTTTACACTCGGGACCATGTCAGAGTGCTTTAATGTCTTCCACTTCAATGAATTTACAGCTCTTCATCCAAAAATGCTCTAAGAAAGGTCACATCCTTCGAAGTGGTGTAGACAGGGAACAAGAGGAAGCAATTGGCCCCCTGTAGCCTTCCTTGCCCCTTCTTGCCTCCCCCCCCTGAGAATTGATGCTATTTGATATGATACGTCCACACATTTGAATGTTATTTTCATGTTCTCTGTCTCTATCTGCTGACAGAATCATATGCGCTGCTCATCTTATAACTGGTATTTCACATTGTATCTTTTACCATTAAGGTTCCTGAATTTCCCGATTGTGCAAGTTGTCTGGCTATGGCACTGCATCTCATAAGGTGGTCAAGTGTTTTGCCCTACCTTCAAAGCAAAATGAAGTACCAGAATCACCAGATGGAATTTCTCATGAAGTCAGATGAAAGGAGATACCTGTAAAGAGACCGAAGAAATTTCCCCCTGATGATTCCTGTGACATCATCATGATAAGGAAGTAAAGGAACCTGGTACTTAGACTATAAAACTTAGCAACATTTGAAAAGCTTTAAAAGTGTCATGTACAATACAAACCCAATAAATTTTCCATGCAGGTGTTCATATTATGCCCATGCACTTCCATACATTTCAATGCCTTTGAACTCTTTTCGTGCCTAATCTAAAAAAAAGAGCATATTGTCATGACAATTCTTAATATCAATATAAGATACTGATGACCCTGGAGTAAAACTTCATAGAAAACATTCCAGCCCGCATGAGTCTTTTTTTTTCTCTGCGAAGAATGTGGAAAAGAGCAGGAAAAATTCTTATATTACAGAAGTTCAGATTTTGGTTCCAAAGACATGCAATAGTGTTTGGAAACAACATGTTCCTCAGACACCTCAGCTGTGAGACTGTTTACTAAGAATTATCAAACTAACACAACATTGACATTTGTGCACTGGTTTTGCTCCGTAGCAGAAATAACACCAGGTGGGTCTATTGTCAAACCAAGTGGCCATTTAGAAGGGGGGTTTTTGGGCCATACCACCCCCCTTCTCATTCAAATAGTTTTGGGAAACAATTAACTTCATGATATTAGATGCGCAATTAAACACTATCCATAAATATGTATGTTTCAGTTAAATCAACATCAATTGTGAAAAAGACAGATGTACTGATTTTTAAACATGGACAGTAAAATACAGTGATGTACCATTTTCCATACATTTATGACCTGTAAAAAAAGTTTGTGGTTTCTCTTATGTGTATCTTTACGAATACATTTTGTTAGCTTGTACATGCAGTGCAGTGTATACATGTTGTATGTCTTACAATATTCAGCTGTATTTTTAAAAGCATAAAGTTGGCAGGAAACTGAGCAAACAAGGTCATTTAACCATAAATTCAACAATAAATTTTTACAACTTCATTGTCTTATCGTTCCATGAAACGATCAGAATTTAGTAAGCAAAGTTAAAATGCTATATAGTATTGTAACAAGTTTGAAAGCAGACAGAATATATCAATGAAACCGTTACAGGTGATTTCATTTGTACGAGATTCTACAGTCTCTAACCACTTTGCTACATCACATTTTTGCCTAATCTGATTGGTTTATGATCACTAAAAAGTCACACACTTGATAGATTGGACGTAGAAAGCAGCTATATGCATTGCATTCACACAGTCAGGGCTGGATGACCAGAATCGCATGGTAATGAAATCACCTGTAAGCAATACATATGACTGTTTTGCTGAGGTGAACAAGAGTTCAGGCTGTAGCTGTCAAGCAGATTGCCTCTGAATTTCCATAAGAGTGAAACCTTATTTATTCAACTGGTCTTAGCGGGCCACAAAGTTTAGAAATAGTTTTGTTGAATGAAGGTTATCACTATAATTCTTGAAATTTTTCGTGCAAAATTTATTTTCTTTCGCACGCAGCTGGTTGCATTACAATTATGGCCATGATTGGTCTTTCATATCATTTTAAAGAGGCCTCCTATACTGTAGCAAAAATGGAAATAAAATTGAATCCTTGTCCAGAGGAATACAATTCCTAGAGCAATCATGTCAGAAATGTATCATTAATAGAGTACCATGCAAAGGGCTGGATTATTAGCGCTAGCAAGAATTGCTTAATTAGATGGCAGAGAGCTAAAACAAACAAAAGTTTTACAAATTCCATCAACTTTAGTTCAAAAATGTCTGCATTGCTTATTCATAATTTCTTTTCAATGATATATATATTGAGTAGTTCTAATGTTTTCTAAAGTGAGGGATATTTTACCAACCTCAGCTGAGGCGCTGTTAGGCACTAGGTATAGCATTGGAATAACGAAATGCATACAACTTGAATGAAAATACTGATTGCTGAATGTTTTTATTGTCCTTTCCATTTTACTTGTTTTATTGCCAATGACTAAATGGCAGATCTATGCCAAGACAGTGGAGGATAAAATCCTGCTATTTTTTATGTCACACTTCCTTCTTCTATAGCTATCTATCTGTTTATTTTCAATTTATCCATCCATGGATCTGATCCACCAACCTTTCAATTCAACCTTTTATAATTCAACCAAATACATAGAGGATGCACATATATGGAGACAGGGGATATATCATGGATATGTTGGCATATACGTACAGCTTATTCACCATAGGAGAGGGAATATGTGATTTATCACTCATGGGCTTTTGCTCGAGTGTGATAAACACATATTCCGATCCCATGGCGAATAACAGGCTTGTGTCATGAGATAAACAATCAAAAATGATGCTATAAGCTTACAACAAAGAACAAAGAATATGGGATTAATTGCAGTGAAATACAAGCTTGTGATTGGCTGACAGAGGTGTCGAATGGTATAAATGGTGATATCACTATCTTCTTCATACTTGACTCTTCATTTTCGCCCAGTTATACATATAGGGAGCACAACTTACCTGCTGATATATCACACCCATATTGGAGACATTGGATTTTGAAGAATTTACAAGTTGTTATCAGATATAAACTTGTCATTGTGTCTTAAATTTCTGTGACATATCCTTTAAAAAAAGTTGTAGCTTCTTCTAATTAATCTCAAGAGAAAAGTCTGAGCAGTGCAGTGATGTATCTGTAACACAACAATTTCTTCACTGCAAAATTGCAAAATGACAAGGAAATCTCATGTGCTGCTTCTCTGACAGACAGTTGAGACATTAGTTTGTGTACCTGGTTGGCTGAGCCTATTATCCATATATATCCAAAATTGATGGTACTGACCTCCTCAACACTAAGTCTTGTGCCGAGTTTCATACCTGTACCACAAAGTGAAAAAATATCCAGGCTTAGAACCTGGACTAAAGTGGTTAGACTGACCAACAACAATGAAGTTGTTGCCTCTGGCTGTCTTGAATAAGATAGAATATTTCCATCTAGTCATTTGCCATTGGGAGACACATATGATATAACCTCACCAATGAGTGACATTTAGGCTAACTCCTATAACTTGTCTTCTAACTGGGTTAGTGGCAAAAAAAATTTCGTGTTGTAATATGAGTTCAGTTAATTAAATTTAGTTACCTAACTCGTGTTCAGCATTGACACCATATCACGATATCAGTAAAATGACTTAACGACCTTTGGACAACCCGTGTTAGGCGTAGATGCAATCAGGCACAGGAGGGGAGGGGGCAGGGAAGCGGAGGCCCGTCTGAAACTCATTTGGCCCCCCTCTAGCCTATAGCCCCCCTAATTTTGAGCTTATACCCATTATCCCATAGGTCATTACATGTCACATGCCCCGCCCCCCGTTGAACTGCCGTTGAAGATGCCCCGCCTAAAATAAATCCTAGTGACGCCACTGCACCTATTACTGTAAACCAGAGGTGCATCCAAATCTTGCATAAGTCTGCACATCCCATGCACTATTGGAATAGTGTTGAGCTTGGGTTATACAAATTTTTGCATGATCTGTCCCACCTCCAGTTTAATACTCTCAGGGTTGGTTTACACGGCTTTGTAGCGGTTGCCGCTGGCCTATGTTTTTCAGCTTTCGACAAAAATCTCCGTGACTAAAAAGACACTTGAATACTTGATATAGATTTTCGATTTTGGACAATTACTCTATGTATAATTTATATTTTGAATTTACCTGCATTTTATTTTTAACAATTAGAACTTGGACCGATATTTAAACTAATTTAACTATAAACTGATGTACTTAAAAATTGTATTGAATTTTCTTGTATTTGTGTGTAAATGTAGAGCAGTTTTTGATTACATTGTTTTTCTACTGACAAATGTATCTGTTTGATATGAATGTGTCAATAAAACGACATATATAATGAGTATTTCTCCAAAAAGTGCAAAAAGGCTTGTTTCTTTTAATTTTGAAAGAATGGAAGGCCTAAAAGGTGGAATATCACTTGCCTCTTCAAAATCCCACAAGTTGTGGTGAACATGTATGATCCAGACACTCATAAATAAATTGTATAGCCCTTCAAAAGCATGAAAATGCCCTTTTTAGGCATCAAAATCTTTAGAAAAATTGTCCTCAACTTTGACCCATGATTTAAGGCATTTCCATAATATTCTTCAAAACTGTTATTTTACAAATGATATATACACCAGTTGGGCCTCCAATACCAATATATAGATTGCTGGTAATAAAAATTATAAATAAGAAAAATAGTTTGTGTTTGCGTTACTCTTGACCGTCACTTTTTTAACCAACTTTACCAAACAGTAGAATTGTCAGTAGTCATTGTAGTGCAATGCAAGCCCTGTAAATTATCTCTGTATATCCACAACAATATATCCTGACACACAAACAACATCTATATGTGACAGCTGAAAAGTTATGGGCCTAAAATGATTGGAAATGAACATAGCAAGCACGCCTAGTTCAAGATTTGAAGCTGTCTGACGTAAACATCAGAGTAAATGTACACCATTTTGCACATACCATATGACCACTGGATCTTGTGATCTCTGATACCTTTGACCCAGTTCCTCTGCTTGCCACCAGGGGTGCCACGTAGCATGAAGAATTTCAAAATGTCAAGAGTAATGCACGCTTTGTCAAAATAACAAACAACCAATATTACATACTGTAGGCAAATAATGTGTCACAAAAGCAAGACCAGCTCAACCTGGTCAAATGATGAAATCATCTTTTTGCTGGTGATAAAAAAGAATCAGTATTCTATGATTAAAGGATGCTTTTCAGTTTGAAATTAACTGTGAGTTACATTTGACCCCAGTGTAAAAATGATGCATATTGGCAGTCAGTAGTACAAAAAGAAATTAAAGTTACCTCACCGCTGGGATAGGAAGAAGTGATAAAGATACAATCAAAAAAATACTCTCATACACAACATAATTGTACATCCATCCATCTATTTTTTCTGACGTTCAGTGCTCAAATGACTTTAATCCTTTTGTGCTAAGATTTATAATCCTATCAACAAGATAACTGAAGCAAACTAAAATTGATTCGGCAACAAAAGTTACAAAACAAAACAATTGTACTGGGAAAGATGGAACATTTTCAGGAAACACTATATGGAGTATATAAGTCGCTTATACAACTCGTTTTTCGGTGTATAACTAACATTTCAGGGTTAATAACCACCCGCAATGTGAGTCATACACCTCAAACTCGTTGTATAACCTATACTTTTGATGAAATTCACATTTTATGTCAAAGAAACATTTTTTATCCCAATTTAGTGAATTTACTAAACAAGAAATTCACATTATGATGAAATTCACATGTTATGCTGAAGGAGCATTAATTCAATTTACCAAACACACATACCATGCAAAAGAAACATTTTTTCCTTTCGTGAATTAACTCTGGATAAAATAAAATATCAATGTTTTTAAGAAAACTGTTTACTTTTATCGCTTCTTCATCACCCACCATTGCAAATCAGCTTTCAAGCAATCATTCAATATCATTAACTTTATGCACTAATCTGATATTTAACAATTTAAGTTAAAGCATTAAAGTTCGAAACAAAAAAGTATTTTTTCCTCAGAAACATGTAAAACCAAAAGATAATATTCGACATATACCATGATAAGGAAAGATACAAATGATTTCACATTATTTAAAGTCTTTAAAAATTCAATCAATTACACGCATTGCCTATCAGTGGTTCAGGATTTACATGTAATTGTAGGAAACAAAGATATCTCCCAAAAGATTAAGTTTTTATCTTTACTTGCAATTGACTTTCAGATCATCAATAAGCGTAAATCTGCTTGCGTTTTGTATCAATTTAGAGTGGAGGATCAAGACCGCATATTGGGAGAGAGCGTCATTATCACCGTGTACCGTTTGCTCTATGCGAAGCGACCTAGTTAATCATAAAATCTTAAATTTTAGACCATAACCCAATGAAATTACAATATAACATAGCCAGTATGCTTATTCATGTATCAGAAATCTTGATGTGAAAATTAAAGCTTTAAATATTTATCAATCAAAAGATTTGGTGATTCTAGTAAAAAATGCACTAAAATTTAATAAAACTGCCTAATCTCCCAGAAAACTTGACTGATTGATTCCAAATTTTGTATGTGTATTTTGTATACTATAAGATAGCATACTGGCTGTATGGCAACGGTATTTGCTTGCTCTATATATGAATTTTTGGTCAAATGTGACCTATGTTTGAGTCAATAAAAACCTATATATATATATGAAAACTAGCAAAATGTAAACAAAAAAAATCCTTAATTGGGTCACTTGGTTGGTACACAGTGTTATGGCATTCCTGGGCGACGTTTCGACCTTTGTGGGCCCTTGTTCCTCCTTGTTTTCTTCAAATCTTTTTTATCATCTCAGAGGTGTGGGGGGAGGGGTCCAGGCCACTAAATAAACTACATTACAGGAATTCGCGTTGAAGTTGACTTGTTGATGTTGAATACTGCTGGCTACTGCTGAAATTGCATTGCGGCCACTGTCCACAATCTAATCAATCAAATCATCATATGTGCAAAGCAATTTGCGGGCATTTTGTTAAGAAATGATCCATGGAAAGTATAGGTGCCAAGACAAAGTTCATGAAAAATATATTTAAGATTGTGATGTATGGTGCACAGATGACGTGTGGTAGATACAAAATTAGGTTTGCTGAGACATGAAAGATTATTGCCAATAAAAACAGAGATAAAAGCTGACCATGGATTGGCATGGAACATGTCAAAAACAAACAGAAACAGTGAAATACTCTGGTTGATGCAAATTATTTCACTTGCCCATATTTCACTGGTCCACACAGCATATTTTTAAGCCTGCTGATTCAGTTTTTACCACCTTCTTGTTTGGTGAGCATACTGCATGTCGTGTGGCATGGTGTACAACATGGCAGCACTGTACATGCTGTACATTTTCCTGTTTGATCAAAACATTGGCTTGGAGAAAGCACATGTTTCAGAAAAAGTCAACTCACATAAAATCGAATTGCTGTCAGCTGTAGAAAACCACTTAGAACTTTGTATGTAGTCACTGTGGACCTAATCTGTGCAAAGTGTAACATTGAAACATCTTTGATATTTAACTAACAGCCTCCAAACTTTCAATGTGAGTTGGCAAATAATTCTGTGTTGACATGACCATAGGAGAATTTTCTCTTACCTTTCTTGTCATTAAGTATCCTAGGATTTGTCCAGTAAGCCATTCCCAATAATAGATATTCCATGCAATATAGATATAATCCATGAACAATTGCATGCGGATAAATGTATGATCAAATGTTTCAATTATCTTTTCTTGGGCAAAAAGTCCATGTCTCTGTCATATATTCTTATGCTCTGAGAGTCTTTTCAGGGGCCCTGTTACAAAATAGCATGCTGGATTATCTTGTTTAGCATTGTTTGGCACTGACTGTTTGTTGTAATCACCTGTTTCGAACCTCAGTTCAGTGGAGCACACCAAGTCAACTGTGAATTCCATGTGTGTGGTTGTGGGACCATGGTGTTGGTTAATCAAACGTTTTTTATTATCTTACAGATAGTTACACGGATAATTTTATCTATCTATCTATCTATCTATCTATCTATCTATCTGTCTATCTATCTATCTATCTATCTATCTATCTATCTATCTATCTATCTATCTATCTGTCTATCTATCTGTCTATCTATCTATCTATATAGGCCCTATATATCTCTGTATCTATATCTGTCTATCTATGAGTCTATCTATATCTGTCTATCCAAGTAATAATCTGACAATCTCTCTGACTATAGGCTAACTCTGACAATCCACCTGACTGCATGTATCTAATTCATCAGACATTCACACAATGTGTTCTGAGATTATCGAACATTGTCTTGGTCAATTTCTGATCAGAGTGGGCAGGGCCTATTCATTAATCATCGAGAGCCCACCAATCAAACATGAATACTTAAAATCTGATTGACAGGGGATGATGACAGAGACTTTTCAGTATGTTTAGGTTTGCAGAAAATAGAAAAACTAATAGAAATTCACAGCTTTCTGATGGACACGGAACTGAATGGATATCAGTCACAAATAAGTGGTTTTCTACTCCACGTCACATACAAGCCAATTGGCTTGATTTACAAGTTCACAAGTCAACTACAACGGGATCTCCTGTAAGTGGCATTGTGAATTAATCTGCTTCTTCTTAACCCATAATTTGTAATTTCAAATGTACAAATTTTGCATACTGGCTAGAAATATTATGACTGTGTATTGTGTACAAACTAAAAAAATCCTCAAAAAACTGGCTCTATGAATGTCTTGATTGGTTGTCAGTGAGAGGACACAACATGCTACTGTTGACCCGACCTGACCTGAAAGCAAAGAAAAAGGAAATTATCATTTGGCCATAATTCATATGTAATTAGCTTTCATTGGTGCAGCTGGTATTCTGAGCTTAAATTTTAGATTAAATTCAAGCTCTGATTTAAACAAAAAAATTGACAGAGCAAAATAAAAGACATTTTCCACATGTTTTTGGTACATGCACTGTTAAATATGCACTCCAGGACAGGTCTGTAGTAGCAATGTAGCAAATTGTAGCATTACTTACTTGTTACTTGTTACTTGTGTAGTACGTTCCTCCTCTCAGGTAGGAGAACCCTCCTGGTCCTTCGCCGGAGGTCTTCGGTGGTTCGTCAGGTTTTTGGAGCCCCGCCGTCTTGCCCAGGCCATCGCAGAGGATCCGCCCAGAAGGATACTTCGTTGGTTGTGAAGACTGAAAACCAGCCGCCGTGTGATGTCTTCAGTCTGCCAAAGGTCTTCCTTCGTCACAGTATGCGAGGGATCGATTATTGTAGCCACTATTGCGCTTGCTGCAGTCACATCATATTTTGAGAATATGGGGTTCAGTTTCACCATGTATTTACTTCTCGCCTCATCAAGTTTTTCGCATTTTAGTATAAAGTTTTCAGCAGTCTCTGCTTCATCTTCACATAGAGGGCACGTTTCACGTCTGTTTTTCCCTGCGCATTTTAGTGAGGATAGGGGGTATCGACCCACCAGAAGTGATGCCTTCACTTGTGCCCTAGTCACCTGGAATGGGTCGTCACCGCAATGCCACACAGGATGTGTTGTTGAGAGGCTGCAGGAATCGATGTTCAGGAACTTTAGTGATCGCATCTCTGCTGCTTGTGTCTTCAGCTTGTTTTCCCAGAAGGTGGTAACATTTTTCTTGATCTGCCTTTTCCAAGCGTTTCTGTGTGGAGGGTTTAGCATCAACACCAGGGGGGACTCAGGTTGTACATATAGATGATTTTCTTCAGCTCTGCAGTCCAGCTGTGCGAACTTGAGTTTTTCAGCGCGAGCTGTCGGTGGAAGACTTGCCATTCCACTGAGTCTGGTCTCTGGCAGATGTTGTTAAACAGGGTGAGAATCTTCAGATGAATCTGGGCCTTCATTGGAGTTGCACCCATTAATAAGTATAGGGCTGGTGTGGCAGTTGAGTCTGGGAGACACTGTAGTTGTCTTAGAAGCGTACGTTGGTATTTGTGAAGTTCTTCGAAGTCACTTTCTTTCAGGCTGAGGGCCTCTAGACCATAGAGGACTGCTGGGTCGATATATGTGCTTGCAATGTTTCTCGACACTAATGGGGAGATTCCGTTGTACCCATGGAAGCCGGCTCCCATCAGTGCATATGCAGCTCGTCTCCCTATCTGGATCCTATGCCTCACAGCTTCTGTCGCCTTGCAGTCAGCAGTTCTAACCAGGCCTAGGTGGGTTTCTTTTTGCGAGTAGTCAATGTCACTTCCGTTGAAGGAAATAGGCATGCTTAGACTTGACTTCTGCTGGATGTGCATCACCTTTGACTTGGCTGTACTGAATTGGTATCTGACTTTTGCGGAGTTTTCATGGGCCATGAGGAGTAGAGTCTGGATGTCCGTGTGTGAGTTTCCTATGATACAGTTGTCATCTGCCACCGTAGGGATTCCAACTTTGATACTGCCGATCCGGTATGCTGCTGAGTGGTTTCGGAGTCTTGTAAGGAAGCTATTGTCTTTGGCTTTGAAGGCCTCCGTTGAGGTTTCACCTCCTTGTCTGATGCCTCTCTTCTCTATTATCGTCCTGGATAGTTCACCTTGTATCCTTATCTTCGACGTAACTTCAGCATACATGTCTCTGTACATCAGCAACAAGTGGGGATCCAGTTCCAGATCGTGAAGAGCCGTCAACATCATTGTGTGATCTACCATGTCGCAGGCTTTGGAGCTGTCCATAAAAGCTAGGTAGATATCATTACCAAGGTCGGCGGCTTCTGCTGCAGCTTCTGTTACTAGCAGGGCACACAGTGAGGGGGACACATCTTCAGTGAAGCCATATTGGAGCGGATCCTGTTTTGGGAGGGCTGCCGTCTTTGTCTTGGCCATCATACTCCTTTCTACCACCTTCCCTAGGGTAGAAGCAATAGTGATTCTTCGGTAGCTGTCAGGATTTTTGGCCGGCTTATTCTTCTTCAGTACAGGGACGACTGCACCAGTCTTGAATCTTTCCGGGAGTCTTCTTTCTCTGTAGACCTTATTTGTGAGGATAGTCAGGACTTGCGGTATCTCCTCAGAAGCAAACTTCAGATGCTCTGATGTGAGTCCATAGACGTCTGCAGCTTTTCCACTTTTCAGTGACTTGATGTACTTCATTTCAGTGTTTAGACCTGTAGACTAAGAGACCATGCGCAATTACCATAAGCTGCGTCTTTGTAGCTATCAAAACAATCCGATTTTTGAAGATTTTTGATGATTGCAACTGTCAATTCACACTTGCATTAATATACATTACAATGCAATTGACTTTCACACTTCTTTGAACATGTTGGGTATACTAACACCTAAATTAACGGGGTTAAATATTGCCTGTGGCACAGTCAAAACACACTGAATTTCACTCCATCACTCACATCAGGTCCGTGTGTCATTTTCAAGTGAACTGCAGCTGTATAAATTTTGATGACGCCTTCTTCTTCTTCTGCTGCGTGCTTGTATACCCCGGATCGCCGGGTAGCATCGCTCTGAAATAGACAATACTATTGGTTACCCATTGTGTTGTTATGTCAGAGGAGCTGCACAGTTAAAGTTTAGGTAGTCGTTTCTGTCAGTTATTTTCGCTTTCTTTTCTTTTATGTCTTTGTCGGTTTATTTTCAGCTTTATATCTGTCATTTATGTTAAGTTCATTTTATTGTGTGTTTCTTTACTCTTTAGTTTTTTTCAGGTTTTTCTATTTTTTGTCTCCCTTCAGGTTTTTTAATACTTTTAACTCCCTTCAAGTTTTTAAATAATTTTGCCTATGCTCTCAGCTGTTTTTTCTAGTATGTGTCTTGATCGGCTGAAGATATTCATTTCATTTATTGTGAGGTTACATTTTTTCACTTCTGGGCAATTTTCCAGAATATGAGTTTGGGTTTCGTCAGTCAGTCTGCATAGCCGGCATGTGTTGTCTGTGTATTTGTTTCTGTAGTTATTTTTTACGTCTATCATTCGGCATCTGGTTTTGAATATAATACTAGTATTTTCCCTTGTTAGGATATCTGTGTAGGTTGCTTTTTCGTTCATTAGGTATCCCGTTGTTAAGTGTTCTATTTTGCTTTTTCCCCGGGCATTAGTAAATAGTATATTTCTAAATTTTCTGTGTATTGCCTTTCTTATGTGGTTTTTGGCTTGTCCTTGGGTCATTGTGTTTAACCTTTCGAGATCAATCCTATATTTTCGGGCAGTCATTTTTACATTTCTCATCCAGTCAGTTTGGTCTTCTTCCTGTGTTATGAATTTAGTTAGGCTGGTTGGGTTTTTCATGATGTGGTAGTGAACACCACAGCACAATGACATCGATCTTAGGGCTTATTAGATGCAGAATTTGTCCATTTAGTCTGTCCACTCTTCTTATAAACACACTCCAAAGGAATTGGATTTGTTTTCTGTGACATTTAGACTTGTGTCAGAGTAATCAACTGACATTTCACGGAATGTGATTGACCTAATTTCTCCATGTACGTTATGTAAACATGACCACAGGTGGCGCTGGCTACCAGCAAGCCCTCTAGTGGATAAACAAAATGCACAAAAAAACAACGATTGGCTGGGTTATATTCTTTCATTCTGTCTAATAATGAATCATCTCATAGCATTGGGATATTGATATGATTTTAAGGAATCAAAAGATACCTTTTTCGACATAATTGGATTTGTAACTAACAGGTTGCTAAGTGGCTGGACGTAATTGACCAAGTTACAAATTGTCAACCATTGATCTTTTGATGTCCAGTAGCAGATCTCAAAATGACAAGTTGCCTAAGCACAATTCGCATTCGCGACAGGCGGCTTCGCGAATATTACAGCCCTGTATGTGTATTTGTAGAATAGTTCCAGACTTTGAATGAGCCTATTCCCAGAATCCCCGTTTCCAAAATATAAGCTTTTCGATTAGTTTGAACAAATTCACAAATCATATGGTTATGACATTTACATAGAAATAGACTATTTTTTACATCATTAAAAAAACTTGATCTCCCATAAATCATATTGTTATGACATTAACATAGAAGTAGATTATTATTTCACGTCATTAAAAAAGCGTGATCTCCCACAGACAGGTGATATTTTCATCCTGCAACTGTGTAAATTCCTTGTTATTTATACATTTCCAGAGACAAGAGGAAGAGAATAATGCCATCAAGAACCCAATTGATGCTGGGGACGATTATCATACTCCTGCTCTTCCATCTTCAAATCAACCTTCTTCCTCGCTCTTTTTGCCCGATGCATGGCAGTTCACGTATTGGTGCTGGAAATTCTTCCGGAGATTTCAAGACATTCAGAAGTGATGCGACCGAAACATTCCACATGACATGTATCACAAACAACGCAGGCCAACCCCGGTGGTTAGGGGGCTTCGGAGAATGGTTAACTTTGAACAAGACTATTCTCCTTCCAGGCAGGGCCTGTGATCCTGTTCAGAAGACCATTCAAGTGTATACAGATTACATTCCTCTTGTACCCAAAGATATAAAGTTCAAGCTCATTTACTATCCCTTGGCCCAGCTGCCATCCGATTACACTGTCATCGATAACCAGACTGCATATTTTCTGGGAAATAGATATGATTTTGAGCCGGAGAACTTCTACCACTTCACAAAACAGATTTATTTCCCATTATATTGGCTGATAAAAAATACCAACCAGCTTCATGACAAGGCCCACAATGTAGTTTTTTACCCTGCTATTTACTCTGTTTGTCCATATCCTTGGAAGTATATAGATCGACGGATACCAAAGTATCAAAACTATTTTCATGATTTACTCCACATTGAAAATAAACACGAGCTCAGTCTCTACGCTGATCGCCCGCAGCCGCACAAAATATGCTACAAAAACGCAGTCTTTTCAACGGAGATATTTCTTGATAAGGCAGCGGAAGCTCTGGACTACCTCAAGGACAGCCTGGGTGTCACAGATGATGGCTGTAAAGGAAACATCATGGTGATAATCAACAGATCCAACTACAGAAGAATACTCAACGTGGACGAACTGGTGCAAGTGGGTACAAAACTGGGATACGATACGAGGGAAGTCTTTTTGGAGAAGTTGTCCTTGAATGAACAAGCGCAACTTCTGCACTGTACTCGGATACTTGTGGGTGTCGCAGGAGCCGGTCTTCAGTGGGCCTTCACAATGAAGAACCATTCTGGAGTGATTGAAATTGCATGGCCTCACAAAGAATGGCCCTTTTTCTTCTCAACTGGGTGTAAGAGATTTAAATTCATACTTGGCTTACTAGTAGAAAATATAACAAAGTTGAAATATGCAAATAAATCACTAAGGAGACTTCACTTAGAAAAATATAATACTGATTAAGCTGTCTAGTGGTCTTTTGTGAGGCCATCTTCCAATTGAATTTTTATATACCAATTTTGGCTCGATTTTGCTGACAGAATAAAGCTTGGTCCAGGTCTTATCCTTAAACTAACTAGTTCCTAAATTAACATTAGGATACATTTCAGTGATAAAATGGCAGCACTGCCTAGTAAGAAAATACTTTTAAAAAGACCAAGTTTTACCTTTAACCTGGTCTCAGCTTTGTTGACTTTAAATAGCACAAGGCAACAATGACCTCTATACCGGTACTATGAATATTTTGACAAATTATCATCTTGGACTTGGCATGCAATTCAAGTAACTGGAAAGCATAAAAATTATTGCAGACAATTTACATCCGAATAGTGCACTATGGTGGGCTGAAAAAACTTTTCTTGGAATTGCAATATGCCAGTGGCATAGAAAGTTGGTTTATACGGCCAAAAATGAAAATTGGGGAAAAAAAATTTTGTGGCATGCGATTTCGCCGATTTGTGCTGGCCCACTCCGGCTTTTATTAAAATGCATATTTTCAGCCATTTCGCAAGCTTAATTAGACCATTTTTTTGGCCTGAGTCAGCTTCTTCCATTTTGGATATGACACACCATAAACAGGTCGCTTATATTTAAGATATAGCCATTTCTAGTTAAATGTTGGGAATCAGAATTTGGCTTTTTTTTGCTAAAAATTGCCCGAAATAAAAATTGAAAATATCGGAATATACCCAACAAAAAATTATCCAGGTGAATTGTAGTTACCCCGTGCCCTCCTCAACACCTTAAAAAACATTTCCAGCATATTAGACGAGACGTAGAGCCGCAGGCTCGCCGAGCGAAGCGAGGCGGCTCGTCCCTTATGACAAACATGCATGGATCCTGATCAGATGGTTCAATAAAAAATGTTGATTCAGACATCCCATAATATGATCCTTACTACTTTTTCTCGTCACGCGTGAACGTGACAATGCATTGGCAATTTTTTTTACAAATAGCCTGTTTGCATGTTGATTATTAAAAAATCAGAACAATCCTGACAGAACTTCGTCAAAACAAACTGTTTTATCCTAGGATATTCTCGGAGACTTCATTTTCGTCATTCACGGCGATCTGTTGACAGACTCACAGTGACGTCATCCATACATGACGTCATAACGCGCGACCTTGGGATGACGTCATCACTTCTCTGGCTGACAAGTTTGACAACACATGCGGCTGGTTGCCGACTTCAATGCCGAATTGCCGTGAATAAGATCAGCACAACGAAGTCACATCACACTAGTCAAATCAAGGAGAATGTTGTGAGCCTTCAATCCGATGAGCAATCCAGTTGGGTATGCAGTTTCTTGATATATATTATTACCCTAATCAGCACTTGAACTAAAAAAAAAAAAAAAAGTCAAGACATTTTATTTTGGCAGTAAGTTTTTAGCCAATAAAGTAATCCATGATTAAATCTGAGGTTGAATTTTTGGTTTATTAGGGCGAGTAAACCATGACCAAGCAAGATTTGGACTAAATTTATGTCCTCTGATCCCCCAGCTCTATCATGCAGGCACTTACAATGCTAAATTCCTGCTGCTTTTCAGCACATTTAGAGCTATTTTTAGCCTTCTGTTGTGACATCATCAGCATTGTTGGCTCTATGACATCACTGCAACAATGGTGACGTCACAACAGCAGCAATAGAAGCAGTAGAAGAAAATGGCTTCTTGAGTTGTGTTGACAGCAATGTTATTCTAATGGGACCACCTCAAAACCAGTGCTACAAGATGCCAATACTTCCAAATGTTTATGAAACTGTTTGGTCAAGGTGTCAGGAACAGGAGGAGACAAGTATTTTCATCAAGGGTAAGGTATGTTTTTAATAATCAGCCAAAAACTTACTGCCAAAAAAAAATGACTTGACTATAGCCCCAGAAACGTGGCTACTCTTCTGATGGCTAACATGTCGGGCAGGAGCTACACTTGAACACCAAATATTATTGTGGCGCAAAATGAAAAACTACAGTCCAAGGACGATTATCCTTGATTCTGTCATTGTTGAAAAATAGTTCTGACCTGTGTGAAATGCAGGGGTTGGGGGCGACAGCCCCCAAAATAACAACAGAACACGATTGTTAGCACATGTCATTTTCGGTGTCCGCCCGCCAGTCCGAGGGCCCGCCAGTCCGAGGGTCGGCGATTCCGAAGGCCCGTCATTCCGAGGGCCCGCTAGTCCGAACTTTTGATGCCCTGAGGGCATTGTGGTGCCCTGAGGGCATCGTTAATGTCCTGAGGGCATACCCTGTTCATGGTGCCCTGAGGGAATCACTATGAGGGCCCACCACTCCGAATGTTAGGGTCCCATCTGGAAGAGTGGCAAGGCCCTGCATTCCGAGGGCCCGCCAGTCCGAAATGCCCTCAGGGCTTGCCAAGGTGCCCTTAGGGCACTATAAGTTTTAGAAGCTTTCAGGGCTTTATGAAGTTTCCAGACTAATGAGTTACCTGATTGCTTCTGAGTTACACTACCCCCAATACAGGCAGGGCCGTACCCATGGGGGGGGGGGTGTGGGGGGGGGGGTGTGACACCCCCCCAATATTTGGCCAGAGGGGGCCCAATATAGAGGAAGCTAAAATACGTTTTGTACTAAAAAAATTACCGATAAATAGAAACGTGCCACAGCGTCATGGACTCAATCTCAGAGGGCCCCCCGAACTGACTGGCTAACTTCATTTCTGGGGCCCTTGACTGACTGAAGAAATTCATTAAGAGGGGCCTTCTCACAGAGGGCCCTCAACTGACTTCAGAAATCTCTTTCAGAGGGCCCCCCAATGGACTCGAGAAATTTGTTTCAGAGGCCCCCTGCCTCGCCAACACAAAAATTAGCTTCAGAGGGCCCCGCTCTCAGTAAACGGAATGAACTTATTTTAGAGGGCCCACTAAGGAGAAATTTAATTCAGAGCCCCCCCCCCTCCATTGACTCGAGAAATTTATTTCAAAGGGCCCCCTGACTGACTTCCACAAATTTATTTTAGAGTTGGTACACTGAGCATCATTAAAAAAGGCAACATAGCAAAATGGACTAAAAACGGCACTTCCTCTTATATAAAGTACCAAAATGGAAGTTTGCACATGCCTGGTAGTTGCCATAGGGTAAATTCATGACAATTTTAGCATCTCAAAGTGCAATACTTTTGTGTCAAATTAAATCATTGTGACTTTTGTCGAAAATGCAAGTCACAAAATGTCAAGATCCCTTGATAAATAATTTCAATAACTTTGCTCTTATTTTGACGTTATCATTTGATAAGTCAGGAAAGTTTACCATTTTACTTGCTTGATGGGAGAGGAAAAAGACATTCGACTCAACCTCAATTAAAGATGATCAGATTAATAAAATTTAAGTGTCAATGGTGCTCTGCTCGCTACAGGATCGTTTTGTCAAAATTTTCAAAAACATGTTTTATTCAGAGTTTTTTTTGGAGTTTTGGTAAGCAATGAGTTTCTATGTGTATGTTTCTAGCCTGAGCATGCATAAAAACTTAAGTTCTCAGTACTTTGGGTTCACATGCTTCATTTCCAGTTAGCTCCAGTAGGCAATTTCTAAATTTTGATTTTTGCATTCAAAATCAGCTTTCTTTTTAATATTTTCTCAAACATGTTCATGGGGCAGCTTTTTGGAAGTCCTGTGCTTGTTACATGTATGTGAAAATTTCATAAGATAAATCCCATCCAACATGGCACAAAACCAATATTTCCATTTGTGTGTTTTCCGTTGAATTGCAGTCGGTGAACTGAAGTTTCAAACGGACACTAAAAGGAGCACTGTGTAGCCAAAAGTGAATCCTTTCTCATGTAATTCACTTGTATAGTCCTTGAAGACAATATATGAGGTCTGTGCCCGATTTGATGATTATTGATCAATTAGAACTGTGTTTAGAAATGATGATGTTGCTTTTTTAGCATTTGTGTTTTTCTGAGGCTTCTTACAGTCTGATATTGAGTGTTTTTTAAGGAGTGGCATTATCAAGGTGTCGCAAGTTGGGGGGGGGGGGGGTAAGGGGTGCCCTTTTGATAAAATAAAAACATTATTAGTCCTGATTTTACTAATTTTAGGAAAAAATACAATATTCAAAATTATTATTGACACTCTATTTAAATTTTCTCGAGCAAATTTGATTTGTCCTTTTTTGTCCGACCGCCCCTGCCACCTACATGTCCTTCTGGCACCCCGGGGGGGGGGAGCACCTTGGGGGCATAACATTTTCTGGAGGGAACTCCATCTTGTGGGGCATACATTATTATAGTACAGTTATACACCACAATTTCCCCATGGAGGGGGGGTTCACTGATATCCATATTGGAGGACGTATGCTCTCGCGAAACCCATTTTCCGATACTGTTTAATTGTTTCTGAAAGGGGGCCCAAATGGTCCAAGGAAGGGGGCCCAAGGGTGCTACACCCCCCCAACCATGAGGCTATGGGTTCGGCCCTGTCAAAAATGCATGTGTGCGAGGACGCGAAATAGAACACCAATTCTGAAATGTTGTAGCCGGCTCGCTCAGGCTCGCAACTGAAGCAGGCTCCTGTAGCCCATTCTCCCGTAGTCATCGGCTCACTTCCCGAGCTGACTCTGCCAGTGAGCCTCTGACTCTGTTGACTCTTTTTCCTGTGGTTTTAGTAAAATTAAGAACTGCCACGCCCTGGCACCTCTGCCAATCAGGATGTAGATTACAAATCAGTGACTGGACATGCCTGAACAATGAAACAAAACAAACAAACTGAAAACAAGAAACTCACTTGAAAGCTACACAAACTGTGAAATGTGTGCAGAGTTCTAAAAACAAATACTAAAACTGTGAAGAGTTCAGATGTAAACCATGATCAGCCATGTAATTGATTGTGTCTGATTGGCTGTTGAGTTTCTTCTCAAGAAAGATTCATGGGCAGTGATTCACTTGGTCCAAGTTTGATTTGTTCAGAACGCATTTCTGAGCAAACATCACTACCAAGGTGTTTTTTTTTTTGGGGGGGGGGGGGTCCATGGAATACATTATTCTATCAATTGCATGACCATGATATGAGCTCAGACCGCATTTAGGCTTATGTGTGAAAATATGCAAGTTAACATAAGTCCAAATACCCTCTAAATTATGACACTCCCACATTATGCCATTAGGCTAACAGCTTCACATGTAAATTACAATACAGGTAGATAGACTGGTGGACTGACGAAAAGATAGACACATAATTAGATAGAAATATTTTAGTGCTAGCTAGGTACTGGCATTGTTGTAAGCCAAGTGTTTTGCTTCCTGAATAGACAGATAGATAGATCATGATAGATAGATAGATAGATAGATAGATAGACAGATAGATAGATAGATAGATAGATAGATACATAGATAGATAGATACATAGATAGATACATAGATACATAGATAGATACATAGATACATAGATTCATAGATACATAGATACATAGATACATAGATACATAGATACATAGGTAGAATGATAGATAGATAGGTAGACAGATAAATATATATATATATATAGATAGATATAGATAGATAGATAGATAGATAGATAGATAGGAAGATATATAGATAGATAGATAGATAGATAGATAGATAGATAGATAGATAGATAGATAGATAGATAGATAGATAGATAGATAGATAGATAGATAGGTAGATGAAATATCAATTCAATGAAGTATGGCTGTATAATACAACTTGAGCTTTTCACCTTCCATGAATAAAAGAAACAGCATAGACATAGATCTACAACACAAATTTGACATTGTTTTGGTTGTCAAAATTCACAGCAAGTTTTAAAACAGCTTTCTGCCATGCGTCACATAGAGCCAAACAAACAGATCAAGGATGACAGTTTACAGTTATCAACAGTATGCAAAGTCTGGAATGACATAACCTGGCTTGGGTTATAACAGCCTCTCTGATTGTGCAAACACGTTCCTTCGCAACCAATCAACTTGAACCTTCAAAACCACACTAATTGCAGCCAACCAGGTCAGAGGCTCACTGGCAGAGCCAGCTCGAGTGAGCCGATGACCACGTGAGAATGCCTGTAGCCTGGCCTTCTTCTTCTCCTTAGTATATCCATGATGGGTGTGCCTGTGTTGGAACCATGCACTGTCTGTGCTGCTTGAAGTGCTTGCACGTTATTTTTATTTTATACTATCATGAAACAACGTGAGAGCTCGCATTGAAGCCATAAGGTGTCATTGTTTCATGGGTTTAGGTCATTTTGGTATAATTTTTATATAATTTTCTTGATATCCCATTTTGTAATTCTATAAAAAGCTGTAAAAGCACAGTTATCTTCCATATTTATGACATTTTATCATTTTTTTTACACATTTCCATTGGTTTGATACAATCTTATCTGTAGTTTCAGACCAGAAAATGGCTTTTGAAAATCAGACAAAAATACTAATTTTGGTATTTTCGAGTCAAAATAGTGGTGAAACGGCTCAAATAAAATAGTTTTCACTTGAGAAGATACAGTCTATGCTTACTTCATGTTGACCTGAAATTATCCAAAATTTTTATTTTTGACTGGTCAAAGTCCAATTTTTAGACTGTCTTTTTGTGTTTTAAAACTACTGTTATGATCATTTTACAACTGTGGAAATGTTTAAATATGATTAAATTTCATAAACTCGGAAGATAACTGGGCTGTGACAACTTTTTCTAAAATATCAAAACTTGGGATATCGAGAAAGGCCATAAATTTCAACCAAAATTACCTAAATGACAAAACAAAGACGGCTTATGACTTCAATGTGAGTTCTAATATTGTTTGATGTAAATTTAAAATAAAAATTCCATTCAAACTTTAATGAGCGTAGTGTACTTGACTGCTTTTGAATTGCCTGATTACTAGTGAATTGCCTGATCGCCATAATGTATTAAATTGCTTATTAAATTGCTATTGAATTGCCTGATTGCTATTGAATTGCCACAGTTGTAATGTAGTGTCAGATTGGAGTGCCTATCTGATGGGTCATTCCATGTCAAATCACCCAGGGTTCCCCAGTTGACCCCTTTAAAAAAATTTACAGTTGTTCACCTACCAGATATATGCAAATTTGCAAAATTGTAGGTCTGTGACTCAAAAACTCACAGAGTTAGGAGACCTTGAAATTTAAGGCTATTTTTCATTTTTTTCGAAATTGTGGTTTCAGTCAACATCAGAGGTGTATAACTGTGTAGGGGAGAGCGGGGCACAGTGAGACACTTTTTTTATTTTCAAGTGTTGCAAAATGTTGGCAGTAACGAGTTAAATGAGATCAGGTCCACATTATAGATAATGACGTTGGGTATATTGTCCAGTAGTTTCAGGTTCCTACCTTTTACAGGTTTGGAGAAATTTTGAGTTATGTCCATGCTCGTTAAGTGTCTCACTGAGACAGCAGGCGGGGCACAGTCAGACAGGGCATCTCCTGCTATAACCACCAACCCTCAGGACCTGTGGAATTTTTCTATCAATTGTTGCTACAGAAACTACTGTACTCTTATAAAAGCAGCTGACTAGGTGATTTTTTAGGTTTTTTTTCAGCATGTTTCGAAGCTTCATCACACAGGACACATGCACGACTTATTTAACCTGCCCCACCTGTTACATACTAAGTAAAATTCTTTCTAATGCTTCCCTTTGGATATGACTCACTAAAATCAGTAGTTTAAAGCAGGCATTTTGTTTTTAATAGTGAATTGTGAGCTATGCATTACATTCAGGCCATTTGGAGTGTAATTTGTGATGTCTCACTGTAAAAAAAAATGGCCGAAATTGAAACGGGCAAAAAATATTAAAAAATAATTGTATGAACAGAAAAAATTCAAAAAATTCAGAAAAAGGGAAAGAATTCCTTAAAAATAATAGAAGAACACCAAGATGTAACTTTCAAGCTGAATGCACACGTAAAAAAAATTTCCATAGGATTAATATAGGGGGGCGTCTTGCCCGATGGGTGGGGTAAGGTCATTTTCAATTTTTCACAAAAATGGCCGTAACTCCTTTATTAAAATTGGTAGACATTTGTTTCGCTGGTTATAAATAGTTTCAAGTGATCCCTTCCTGACAGCAAAAGCATTCAAATATTCGACCATAAAAAGTAGGTCAAATTGCACCTCAAAGTTAAGGGGGGCTGCATGCCCCGACCTACTCTATAATTGGTGAGAAAGGGGGGTAAGAGAGTGGAAACTTTGGTGTTTGCTTGCTTGCCTTTTACGTGTTTGCCCCACCCTTCGGTTTCACTCGTATTTTTAGTACCCCCCCCCCTCAATATACAAAGCAATACATACATATACTGTTGTACACAGCCACGCGTGCAGATTCGCGTCATTTTGCAGACTTTTGCGCGTAAGAAAGCCCAAATAAAATAAGTTTATGCGTGTTTCTTAACATTTTTTCTTGGCTAAAATTTCTTACACCCCCTAGGAAGTGTTGTCAAAAATTAATATCCCCACCCTTGAAAAACGTGTTAGTACCCCCTCGGCCAAAACTCCCACCCCCCCCCAGTCATAAATTCTGAACGGTCCCTAAGTGTTAAGTGTATGTTATAGGTGGCGCCACATGTGGCATGGTTGAAAAGGCATATCAATTTCTTATTTTGTTAGTATCCCAGCTACTGGCAGGACTATAACAATTTTGAAGTGAACATTCAAGTTGGCCATAAGATGTCAACGACTTTTTAAAAAGTTTTTTAGTTTGTTTGTCTAAATTTGAAGGTTTGGCCAGATTTTCTTTTTTTAAAGACATTCTCAATTATCAACAGATCAGGTCATAAAAACACCAATCTTCATCTTTTCAATTGGACTATTAATTTTTCTTTTTTTTTTTTTACTGTTTAGCCCTATCTATTACCTCTAACACCCTATCCACGCATTTATGCTATCCGCAGATCTCAAGTCATGTCGTAGTGGTAGTAGTAGTCGTAGTTCTCTAAAACTATGCCACATTGTTGACAAGCATAACAGTTTAGTGTTCAAATCTAGCCTAACTTCAGTCACCTACTATGATTTACATTGCTTCATTTCATTTTTCTTTTGTATTCCTTCTATCTGGATCAAACAGATATATTTTGCTTTATTCCTTAGAATTTTATCTTAGAAATTACTTTGTCACCACATTGTGAAGCAACGTTCAAGATAATTATGATGTTGGCAAGTGACATTGCAGCAACATTTTCATGACGTTGTAAAGCAGTGCCAAAGATACCACGTTAGAATATGAGGTTGTTGCAACAGTGTAAAAAAATCACAACATCCTGTTCACACCATGGCAGCATCATTTCTGCCATACATTTCTACGTGATGAGCAGACAAGCCATCCACCAATTAGCAATGTCAGTTTGATTTGCCGTAAAAAACTGCTCGGGCATATGTCAGAAATTTTGCATGTCAAAAATTCAAGTTTACATTCACATAAATCATAATAAATCACAAATTCATGATTTTATTCATCATATCTACGGTAATGTATCAATAAAGGTCAATTTTCATGACCCCGCGGTGATTCCGTTACCGTGGAATTCATGTTTTACGGAAATTGGAAAACAATGTTTAGTCCACAGGCTTAGCTTAATTCTAAAAAGTGTGATTTTAATGAATTAGTAAATTGAAATTGATCACATTTATAATTAACATTTGTTCAATTACACATGGCCTATTGATATTAGTTTATATTCTCCACTCGGATTGTGTCAGCCAATCACAAGCGAGTATTCTTGGATAATATCCTTGCTGTATTAGGCAGAGAAAAAGTTATATTGGACAATGAAAAGTTATATTGGACAGTGAGAAGTTATATTGTGCAGTGAGGAGTTTTATGGCCATGTTATAGGTCCGTGAGGGAGGACCTTAGAGGAAACACCTTCTGCTGTGCCCTGCTGCAGCAACAGCGAGAAAAATTTTTGTGTTTTTCTTTTTTAGTAAAAAATTTATTGCCCGCCAATGGGAAGACACAGAAAAACACAAATGATGTCAAAAGTTGCGTATTGATCAGGACAACAACATTAAGCAAATGCAACATTGCTTACATAGGTTATGGGACCATGGTAGGACATTGAGTGACAAAAAATGCACTTTTTCACCCATTTTTCGTGTAAATGCCAATGTTTAAAGATAAACATTGTGCTATAAAATTGAAATAAAAAATATCAAATATAAAGAAGCTTCTTGGTTATAGAATACAGAATCAGAATATGTGAATTTTACATTTTTGTGGCTTACCATTGCTGAAATAGGACGAGATACATTTTGAAGAGAATTCTGCAGTTAAACAAAAAGAAACACAAACTGGCTTTCCACTGAGTTTCCAGCACAGTCAAAGTGTTTAAACCTATTGCTTTGAAAGTGGATTCATTTATGAAGAATATAACAAATATTAGATGGTAAGTCGTCCAATATAGAGTATAATTGGACTCAGAAAAACTATATTGGACTCGGCGCAAGCGCCTCGTCCAATATAGCTTTTCTTCATCCAATAATACTCTATATTGGACTCCTCACCATCAAATATTTATATAATATTCGTTTATTTATTAAATTGAAGAATGAGCATACAAACATTTGTATTAAACACTAATTGTTATAAAAAATCTATAAATCAATGTTTCTTGTGCAGACTACCAGGGCATAGTCTCTTCTAACTTTCTAATACTATATTATGATTTTATCTAACAAAAAATATTCTTAGCTGAGCGAAATAACCATTTCTATACTTGCAATAAATTTGTAATGTATTTAATTTTTAGTAAATCTGCCTTGCCCAGCTTAGATATGTATTTTTAACGAATTCTTGGCACTATAAAAAGATATTGAAATGAAATAAAAACTGACAGATAGCATGAAAATGTTCTGTCATATATAATAATATAATTCTAGGATATTTTAATTTGCTTAACCAGTAGAACAAGATTCTAAACAGCAGCACTCACTGCTGTTGTGTGTTGTGTTTAATTAGCACAGGAGTATAGGGGGTTTCCCCAGATTGGCATGGAAGTGAGAGCAAGTGAGGGCTTCAGCAGAGAAGTGAGTGGTTGGGAGTGAGGGCATCTTCCTGAGTGCATGGGATTTAGGAAATTTTTTTGGGTTGTACTGTAGGAAAAATAAAGTTGGCTCAGGAATAAAAGAGTATTCTGGGTAACATGGGAGTGCTCCAAAGAACACAAGTGGGCCCCAAGTTAGAAAAAAGGGCCATGAAGAACACAAGAGTGCTCTGCATGAGGAATAACAAAGTGTCCAGAGGAACAACAAAGTGTCCAGAGGAACAAGAATGTGTCCAGAGGAACAACAACATGTGCAGAGGAACAAGTGTCCAGAAGACCAACAACGTGTCCAGAGGAACAACAAAGTGTCCCAAGGAACAACTAAGTGTCCAGAGGAACAACAACGTGTCCAGAGGAACAACAAAGTGTCCCAAGGAATAAGTAAGTATCCAGAGGAACAACAAAGTGCCCTGAGGACCAAAAAGGTGCCCTGAAGAACAACAGAATGCCCTGAGGAACCATGGAGGAGGAAAAGTGACGTCATGCCCTAAGGCAAAAAGGTGCCCCGAAGTGCTGCAAGGGACCAGAATGAGGAGTGGAAAAGTGCCCTTAGGACAATAAAGTGGCCAGAGGAATGCATAAAAGGACATGAGGTGTACAAAAAGTGCAAACAAGAAACAAAAAGTGCCCTGAGGGTACAAATAGTGCCCTAAGGGATCAATAAGTGCTCCAAGGAACCATTGAGGAGGAAAACAGTGACACCATGCTCTAGGGTAATAAAGGTGCCCTGAACTGCTACAAGGAACCGGAATGACCCCTGAAAGAGTGCCCAGAGGAGTTGAAAAGTTCCTCAGGAAAATAAAGTGGCCAGAGGAATGCATAGTGCCCTGAGGGTACAAGTAGTGCCCTGAGGGTAAAAATAGTGCCCTGAGGGTACAAGTAGTGCCCTGAGGGTACAAATAGTGCTCTGAGGGTACAAATAGTGCCTTGAGGTATAAATAGAGCCCTGAGGTACAATTAGTGCCCTGAGAGTACAATTAGTGCCCCGAGGGTACAATTAGTGCCCTGAGGGTACAATTAGTGCCCTGAGGAGTCAATGAGTGCCCCAAGGAACCATCCGAGAAGCAGAATGGTGACATCAAGCCCTAAGGCAAAAAGGAGCCCTGCAGTGCTGTAAGGAACCAGAATGACCCCCAGAAAGAGTGCCCAGAGGAGTTGAAAAGTGCGCTTAGGACAATAAAGTGCCCAGAGGGATTCATAAAATGCCCTGAGGTATTCAAAATGTGTCAAAAAGAAATAAAAAGTGCCCTGACGATTTTTTAGTGACTTCAGGAACAATGAAGTGCCCTGAGGGTAGAAATAGTGCCCTGAGGGATCAAAGACTGCCCCAAGGAACCATTGAGGAGGAAAACAGTGACATCATGCCCTAAGGCAAAAAGGTGCCTAGGAGTGCAAAAAGAAATAAAAAAGGTACCCTAAGGATTTTTTAGTAACTTGAGGAACAAAGGAGTACCCTGAGGGTACAAATAGTGCCCTGAGGGTACAAGTAGTACCCTGAGGGTACAAGTAGTACCCTGAGGGTACAAGTAGTGCCCTGAGGAGTCAACAAGTGCCCTGAGGAGTCAATGAGTGCCCCAAGGAAACATCCGAGGAGCAGAATGGTGACATCAAGCCCTAAGGCAAAAAGGTGCTCTGCAGTGCTGTAAGGAACCAGAATGACCCCCAGAAAGAGTGCCCAGAGGAGTTGAAAAGTGTGCTTAGGACAATAAAGTGCCCAGAGGGATGCATAAAATGCCCTGAGGTATACAAAGAGTGCCATGAATAAATAAAAAGTGTCCTGAGGATTTCTTAGTAACCTGAGGAACAAAGGAGTGCCCTGAGAGTACAAATAGTGCCCCAAGGAATCAACGAGTGCCCCAAGGAACCATCTGAGGAGCAGAACAGACCACACGGCTTAAGACATAAAGGTGCCCTGCAGTGCTGTAAGGAACCAGAATGACCCCAGAAAGAGTGCCCAGATGAGCTGAAAGTTTTCCTTAGGACAATAAAGTGCGTACAAGGACATGAGGTATACAAAAAGTGTCAAAAAGAAATAAAAAGTTCCCTGAGGATTTATTAGTAACTTGAGGAACAAAGGAGTGCCCTGAGGGTACAAATAGTGCCCTAAGGAATCAACAAGTGCCCCAAGGAACCATCTGAGGAGCAGAACAGTGATATCAAGCCCTAAGGCAAAAAGGTGCCCTGTAGTGCTGTAAGGACCCAGAATGACCCCCAGAAAGAGTGCCCAGAGGAGTTGAAAAGTGCGCTTAGGACAATAAAGTGCCCAGAGGGATGCATAAAATGCCCTGAGGTATACAAAGAGAACCATGAAGAAATAAAAAGTGCCCTGAGGATTTTATAGTAACTTGAGGAACAAAGGAGTGCCCTGAGGGTACAAGTAGTGCCATGAGGAGTCAACAGTGTCCCAAAGAACCATCTGAGGAGCAGGACAGTGACATCATGACCTAAGGCAAAAAGGTGCATTTTCCCCATCCCTTTGGCTCAACTCAACACAGTTACCCCATCTGCTAAATTAATTTGCCCCAACTAGCCATGAAACCAAAACCTCAAATATCCTTGATATTAGCACTTCATGTTTAGGTGGCCCCAATTACGTTTTGTTCCTTGTCAAATATAAGATCGTGCTGACAACTATTCAACCGTTCAAATTGCTTTATTACCGTAATATGGGGTGAATAGGGACAGATTTGGCCCTTTTCTTGCCATAGCATGGGCACAAAAGCTCCAATAATGTTAGTATCATTTTCAATTATGTCCAGGCAGTAGTTTTAACTATCCCTGAGAGCATTAACTGATACCTGTATTTTCTAGGATTCAGGCTGAGAAAACCACTGTCCCAATTCACCCCTCACTTTGGGGTGAATCAGGACATAGTGGTCGGGTTAAAGTCTGAGTGCCCCCTTGATTTGGCCAAAATTTGCAATCCCACATATTAAGAATGAATGATACACATACTTTCATTCCTAAGTCATAGTCAAGCCAGAAAACATCATTCTATGCTGTTACATAAGATTAATCATACCAACTGGATGCAGAGTGGCACGCCGTATTTTAAATTTAGCTGTCAGCTGGCTATATCAGCAGCTGGGCAGCTAAGCTAAAAATAGCACAGTGATGTCACAATGGTTTCCCCAGGCAGCTCTCTGCTCCTGCCATGCTGCTGTTGTGTCGTAACCGACATTTTCAGCAGTGTTCAGTTGTTAAAACTTTACATATTGGATTAGAAGAGATAGGGGAGAGCGGGGCACAGTGAGACGGCAGGCACAGTGAGACAAAGCCCGTAGCGTCTAGCTGATACTGTTTACAGATCAACCCTCTTTTGTATAATACAAAAAGTAAGTAAGTGAGAGACTGTCCTATATCGTGAATGCCTACACACACTGTAAAATTTGAAAACTGTGTTGAAGCAATAATTTCAGCTGTCTGAGAATGTTAATAATTTTCAAGCTATGATAGCTCAATCCTATAAGTTGTCAAGGTATGATAGCTCAATGCTATAAGTTGTCCAAATGAATCATAACATTAAGCGGTGAAAACATGAAAGCTTCCGTTGTTGCAGATAGCTTGACATCTCAGTCATGCCACATATAGCGCCATCTATTACAAGCACTTCTCATAAGACTGCATTTAGTTTTAAATAATTATGTACTTACAAGAAAAAAGAACATTTATATTATACTATCCCAGAGAAAAAATGAGTAGCATACCACTTTAGCTGGTTCCTTTTTTATTTTTATCTCTCTTAAATTAATTTGTGGGAGTAATTAGATGCATGCTTTCACACGGCAACCAACATTTCCAAGTCAGAGTGTGTTCAAATATAGGTTTCTAGCACTGTATACCAACTGAGATGAGCCACAGGCCATTGGGATTTATTCACAAGAAATTAATTTTTAAATCTCCATGTGATGCAATGGTCTTTGTTGAATGCATCTTGGGCCTATCCATGATGTGCTAAAATGAAGCACACTGGATCAGGTGGATCCCCTTGAGAGATCAAACAATATTTTGGGATTACAGCCCATATTCATAAATAACTTTATAAGACAGGTCACACAAATATAAATCAAAAACAACTAAAAATAAGTCAACACAGCTCAAAATTTTGAGTTGTGTCAGCTTGGATCAATAAGTCAACAAAACTCAATATTTTGAGCTGTAAGTCAACACAGCTCATTGTTTTGAGTTTTCTCAGCTTGAATACCTTAGTCAACATAGCTTAGTATTTTGAGCTATCTCAGCTTGGTATTTTGAGTTATATCAGCTTAAAACATTAATCTTTGTTAGCTCAATCAACTTGTGCAACCATCTCACTCAATCAATTGAGCTGAATCAGTGCCTCCGATTTTACAGTGCAGCATATCGAGAGTGGAATTTCAATATTTTTGTTTTAGCCAGTAAAAGTAAATAATTTTGCTGAACGACTTTTTGTTATAATTCCCAAGAAAAATTTTATAATGCAAATCAATTGCCAGGGATTCAAACCTTGATTATTTGAGTACAGTAGTTTCTGTAGCAACAATTGATAGAAAAATTCCACAGGTCCTGAGGGTTGGTGGTTATGGCAGGAGATGCCCTGTCTCACTGTGCCCCGCCTGCTGTCTCACTGTGCCCCGTGGTATGTCCTGAGACACTTAACGAGCATGGACGTAACTCAAAATTTCTCCAAACCTGTAAAAGGTAGGAACCTGAAACTACTGGACAATATACCCAACGTCATTATCTATAATGTGGACCTGATCTCATTTAACTCGTTACTGCCAACATTTTGCAACACTTGAAAATAAAAAAAGTGTCTCACTGTGCCCTGCTCTCCCCTACCATTGACCTGAGGTCACTTCACTTGGCAGAAATAATATATTTGGTATGTAACCTTGCAACAGATAGAGAGATTACATTGTAAATGTGTTTGTCATAATTCATATCAAGGGGGCTCACTGACTTTAACCCGTCCACTAACAGAGACTAATATAAATAACTAGTACTCTCTGCCCTGCTTCATTGATTCATAATTATGAATAAACATTAGAAAACATGTTTAGCACCCTAAAATGTCACTCTAAGTAAAATTTGAAGTCTATTATGTGTAGAATATTCAGTTTTTTACTTTTAACAAAATGTGATAAATCACTATAAATTGACAAAACTGTAGTTATCTACTAATTTTACAAGTGATGAATAATCTTGGACTAAATCCTCAACAAATTATGCCAATTTCAACAATATAAACCCAAAATCCATGAAAATAAGCTGGATTGAAAATTAGTAAGGCATTTTGGGCCAGCTCTGTAACTCTGTCATTCACTTGGATCCTAACCCAGGACCAAACAGACAAAATATCGCATCTCATAAACTCGTTTAGTCTCTTAAAACTGCTAAAATCGACTTGGACTATAAACTATTTTGTTTTGCTGCCTTTATTTGATATTGCATCACATCATGTTTTATCAGGTTCCAAAAGTGCATATTTATGACAATTTTGGCAGAGTTTGACACTCCTTTAGCATTTCTACAAGATAAAAATAATTTCACAGCATGGTAGTATCCCATCCAACATTATTTTTATAACATTCTATAACTGATTTCGTTTCAAGATTGAGTTGTTACTGGGCCCGGGTTATTATGAGGTCCGAAAATTACACAAAATAACTCTGAATCTGTAAGTGCATTAGTGCCTGTTGAATATAGTCTAATGTACCTAAGTTTATAATTTTTTTCGTAATTGGCCATAACTGTATAGTTGAAGTTTTCTGAGAATTTTTTGTCTGTAGCTTTTATAGTTTTTTTGGTAAAAGCAAAGTTTTGACCAGCTTGTGAAAATGTCAATTCTGCAGGGCTATGTATAAAGTGCTGCAACTCCTCGCAGCCTGCTGGTAGATTCGTGAAAATCGATATAAGTCATCATTAAAATATATGCTAAAACCATGCAAAAGTCAAGACCCTGTAGCAAGTAGAAGTTGTTGCTTTTTGAAGATAAAAATGATTTCCTGGCTTGTCCTGATTCACCCCAGTGTCCCTATTCACCCTATGTTACGGTACATAGAAATCTAACTAATTTTGCTTAGCTGTTTCACTGGCTTTCCAGACTGGATGATGGGGTAACTGCAGTTGTCCCATCAGGTTGGCCAATCATCTGACTGGCTTAGATAGATAGATAGATAGATAGATAGATAGATAGATAGATAGGCATCAAAAGATAATATATTAAGACGGCAGAGTAGATCTATAAACAACCATGGGTTCAAAAGTCTTATCAGCTGCAGGGAGGTTGAACCAAAGGAAGAAAGAAAATAAGTAAGAAAAGAAAGAAGGTACATGTAGGAAGGTAGAAAGGAAAAAAGGCAGAATGGAGGATGAATGGAAGGAAGCAAGGAATACATATAAACATGAAATCTTTAGAGATAAAGGATGTCACCTGACGGATGGGTGATTTGGGTTATATATATTATACATCCTGCATTTATGCACCTGTGAAGCCAGACATAATAGTGCTCATTTGGCAAGCAGATAAATAGATAGATATAGTCAGATTGATAAACAGATAGATGGGCCTTCTTTCCTGGAGTAGCCAAATATTTTGTAACAAAGCCCCCCCCCCCACGAGAATGGAGGCTCCAATCGAGTTCATTAATATGTATCTGTGATGATATGAGAATGTCAATAAAAGATTATATATATATATAAAGCAAAATAAGCAGCACAGATTTTACTGAGAAGTTCTTTAAACTTTTCGTCCTGCCATTATAAAAACAATAGACCCCCCCCCAGGCCATTTCTAGATACTCCCCTGGGCATTTTATTTTATTCTGGGATGTAATTTCTACCAGTTGCACAATTTTTGTGGCTGAATTATTCCTCCTCCCCTCCTTAATCATACTCCCATGACCTGGCAGGATGTATTTAAGGAACCTATATATTCAAGGTGGGTGGGGGGGGGATGACTTACAAGTGGCTTTTCTCATCTTTCCCATATTCATTTTGTTGCCACCCACCTAAATTTACACCCTGAAAATGTCAATTAAATTACATGAAGTTCGACATAAATCTGCGGAAATTCCAGCTGAGATCAGTATGAAAGCTCTTAGCATTTCATCATAAGTTTATACAATGTTACCTGGCCAATTCAGCAGAAAGCAGGTCCCTTATTGGCAATAAACTTTGCAATATCTTTATCTTTTTCAGAAAATGAATGACATTCTGCATCTTGTATATGTACCTTCAGAATTAAATGCACCCTTCTTAATATATTCAGGTGACAAAAGTCCATGAAGTACGTATTTCATTATATGTGGAGAATGTGTTGCAGGATAGATAGATAGATAGATAGATAGATAGATAGATAGATAGATAGATAGATAGATAGGTAGATAGGTATATAGGTAGATAAATAGATAGATAATCCTCTGATGATCAATTTCCCCTGAGGACATCAGAGAGAGGTGATTCCCTCAGGGCATTTCGGACTGGCGGGCCCTCGGACTTGCGGGCCTCTGGAGATGATCGTAAGTGGTGCCCTCAGGGCACCTCAGTCTCAGGGTGCCCTGAGGGCACCTCGGACTTGCGGGCCTTCGGACTGGCGGGCCCTCGGACTCATAGGGTGTCACCGTCATTTTCATGGCCCACTTGCCCTACATCATGTAGAACATGTGTGTATTGTTTTGTGACTTTTTTCCCAGCCAGTTCACCAGTTCGCAAGCTGACCTGAGTCATTGACAAACCAGTCTGCTGTTCCAATTACCAGTGCTATCTGTCGGTGACATACCTCAGTTCACAAGAACAATCTTGAAAGCCTTCTGAAATAGGCCCTAATACCACAGTGACTGATCCGTAAGCCTGCAAGCTGCATTCTCAAATCAACGCTATTGTCATCACCCATCATGTAGATAGCAATTCACACATGTCAGAACTATTCAATGATATAATGTTATAAAGCTGTCCTATGTTCATAATTACCAGGCGTATGCTGCTTTGTGGAATTCACAAACTAATTATCAAAACATTTTTATGATTTAAATTATAATAGGCCTATAATTAACCAATTGTTAAACAGGGGCGGATCCCAGGGGGGGCACGTGCCCCCCCGGCAGTGCCCCCAAAGCTGAGTAGATCTATCTTGAAAATTCAATCAAATACAAGCCGATAGGCTTACTGCTTGCTGGCAAACATTGAACTAAGGAATAGATTGCAATCTGCGCCGATTGCTAATTCACTCTAAAAGAGGGACGCAATTTCGATTGCAATCTGTCAAATATCCACTTGATAATTGCAATTCAACTGCTTGCAAAAGGAACATGTTCAATCAGCTGGTATTTTGTTTCCTGACTTGCAAACATGGCCTGGTTGTCATCAAAGTACGGGTTTCTTTTTCTTGTGTTACAAAATTGTGGACATACAAAGTTGTGTGTTTGGCTCTCTGTATTGCTAAAATATAATTTGTTTAGGCCTACTTAACAAACTGCCAGAAATATTAACGTCCCTTACCAGTACCTACCTACACAGGCCCAATGATTGAATATAAAAATTGAAAAACACAGAAGAAATTCACAATTATACAACTGGGTGTAAGCACCCAGAGAAATGGGTGTAAGATACTTTTGAGTAGGATACCTGGATTCTTAAATCTTAGAAAGTGACTCTTGCTTCTATGAATTATAGATTATATATCCAGGCCCTCAAATTAAACATTTTATTTCTCTCTCTAAAAGAAAATTAAAAATTTCGCAGCAAAATCAGGGAATAAGCGATGTAGGTTATACCTATGAAAAAAAAAAGGCATGAACTATCCTGAAAGGCTTGATTCAGACAGTCACGCAGACAAGGCATTGAATGCAGATAATAAGGAGTTATGACTGAGGACAATCTGATCAAGAGAAGGGATTATGCATCATTTTTCAATCCAAAATCAGTTATGACCAATCAAACTGCCTCTATGTTTCCCATGTTGAAAGTAGAGAAAACGACACTTCATCAGCTATCGTGAGTCACAAAGTGCATTTTTCACAGTGAACTGGTCCTCATTTTTTCTTTATCAAAGTGAAAGACTGTATATATGCTTTGGACTGCAAAGTTCTAAAGTGAGATGTTCACAAGCTGAAAGCAAATCATCACCATTAGACCTGTGAAAGATAGTCTAATTTCACATTAAACTGACTAAGATGCACGTTTTTTTTTTCTGAGATAAGATTATAAGATATATAGACACATTCATTCTAGCCCATCTGTAGGGTATGGAAAACTCGATCACTAAACTTGGCTTAAACCAATTCTTATGCTTTTGAGTAGATGAAGATGCGCAGAGGAAGAGACTCACATTTTTGTGTTTAAGTGGTATTATGTAAAAAAGTTCCACTTTATAACCAAATGGGTCAGACCTTATAACAATTAATAATAATACAGCATGATTAATAAATAGTGCCCATTCAAGATGAATCTGCTCACCATATTGAACAACTTATCATTAGAATCATAACCTTTCAAAGCTCCAATTTTGACATCCCAAAGACTTTCACTTACAAATAAAAAAAGTCACAGAAACTCAAAAACAAATTTGTAGGTGTATTCCCCTTCTGAAACAAGACATGCTGAAAAGCTATAAAGACAGTGCAAGTTCTACTTTTGAAGGTTCACAAGTTCTGTTGCAAAGATGCAGGATAATCAGGATTATACCATTTGACACCTCTGTCATCCAATCACATGCCAGTATTGCAGGAGAATAATTCCCGTATTCTTTGTTGTCCAGTTATCCTCTCATGTTTGACTGTTTGTCTAATGGTATAAGCCAGTTATTCACCATGGGATCAGGAATATGTGTTTATCACACCTAGGCCTAAAGGCCTCGGGTGATAAATCACATAATCCCTCTCCCGTGGTGAATAACCTTTACTAATCAGACATGCATGTAGGGCATTGTAGTCCTAACATATAATTTGAGCCCTATGGATGGGATTGTTCTTGCTCACATTGACATTGATAGAACTAATTGATTTTAAAAAGTAACTATATAATTTGACCATTACAAAAAGCATGCTCGTAAAGTTTACATATAATTACGTAGAACTCTGAAAAGATATTGAGAACGTTCGAGCCGTGAAGCAGGTGGGAGGTCTACCCTCTGAGTGACTAAGTCAAAATGGGAAGTTTATTAATTTTTAGAGTTTTTCTCTTTTTAAGAAAAATTGGAGTCTGAAAGAAGGTATAATCTATCCTCAGAATCACTCAGCATTCATTTTCAGCAATGTAGAATCCGTTGGCTTCTGGGGGCCTAAAGCGGCCCCCAGACCCCCGGCCTATTGGGCTGCGGCCCTTCGGGCCTTGCTCTAGTGCCCCCCCTGCAGTCACTCTTCTGGATCCGCCCCTGTGTTTAAAGATATGTTTGAGATTCAATTGTAAAACTAAACACAAGCAATTTACTTGCAATTTCAACCTATCATGATACTGGTAGATTGGCCTACAGATGCATTGATTATGCAAAACTAATATAACGTATTTACCTTCACTAACGATTCCACAGCAATGATGTAGAGAACTGTCTTTCATATCTAGACTACTTGAACTGAATGACCAACATCAAAATGGTCCCAGTTATATACCATTCAAAGTGTTCAACAAGTGACATCTCGATTGCAATTGCCTGAGCTCCTGCCAAGTTTCAAATGAAAGCTCACCAGATTGCAATCAGCTTTGGCAGGTCACCCCCAATTCCATTCAAACTGTTCACTAGTGTCATATCAATTGCAATTGCCTCAACTCCTGCCAACTTTCAAAGGAAAGCTCACTTGATTGCAACCAGCATTGACAGTTCCCTGAACTTGTCACCCTAGATATCCAATTAAGTCGATTACACATGACAGGTGACAATTGAATTGCGAAATGTTTATACATCTGACAGATCATTTGCTCTGGTGGTATTGAGCTGCTGCTAACCTGATTGTCATCACTTTGACATCCATTCAAATAAGTTGATCACAAGACTTAGTGGGTGTCAAATGGAAAGCCTAATAATCAATTGAATTAAAGAAAAATAAGTAGGCGTATGGATATTGTAATTGGCATTCTTATAATTGTAGTATTTATGATTGAAAACAACTGTTAAAAATTCACACTATTATTTTGTTATACTTTTTATAATCTATTTGCTAAGAATCCCCCATTTACAAAAAGGTTTTCTTTCTGCTATTGGGTATTAACAACAATTGTACAAATTACACCTAAATTCAATAAATGAAATAAATAGCAGACATTAAAAATTGAGCTGCATTATTTTTCCAAAATGAACATAACTGTGAATTTGATGTAACATCACAAATGGCTTTGTAGGCCCATTAATTAATGTACTGCTGTCTGTAATTGAGATACAGTATTCTAATTATGATTTCAGATAGATAAAGTCAGATCTGAATGAGGACCACTGTATGAGCAACACCTTTGAGGTAAACGGCAATTTTAAGGCATATAAGACTTTTTCATTGTTGTGGATGATCAAAATGGATTACAGGACTTCCCATTGAATTTGACTTCTCTATAATTTTTTTCTTGCTGTCCGCTTGTATATGATGTGTGATAGATATCTACTCTAGTGTAACTAGTATAGATCTGCTTCAGTATTAAAGTAGTGTTTACAAATGAAGTTTAATGTTGTTCTTATGGTTTTCACTGTTTTTGAGAGTGTTTCATTGTTGGCATTTTAAATTTAATATATATATGTTAACTTCTTCATATCATTGGTATGCACCATACACTGTCATCTGCCAAAATGATAGAAAGCAAACTGAAAGCATTACCAAAAACTCATGGCACAAAAACAAATTTTGCTAGAAGTCTTTAAAAAAAAAAATTAAATGATTATTGAATCAGATGTAGCTGTTGGAATTTAGTAGTTTTAATTTTTTGTTTTTTCAATTAGTCAGCCAGATCGACCGGCCCAGACCCGCAACATACCTCAGTTCACAACAATAAAGAGCAATCTTGAAAGCCTTCTGAAATAATACCATTTCTATTTTCTTGTAAAGTCGTTGTTATGGTGTAATTTGAAAAATTAATGAATAATTTATTCCTTTTTCAGGACAAGAGCCACTACTCGGCTACTCATATGAAAATTTTGGGTTCCCTTCTAGGAGTTCGAACCCATGCAGACCAAAACCTTTAGAGGGGCAAGAAGGCACCTTAAGTGCTCAAGCTAACAAACAAAAAATGTTGTGACAACGTATGCTTGCCACTGAATGTTCACAGCCTGTAGAATTTAGATTGACTGAAAACAGTGAACAGTTACTCTGTCTATTGTATTAACAAAATATTGAAGCCTCATCATGGTTGTTATGCTTATGTAAATTAATTCTGTTTTTTTTTTTTCAGTTTGACTCACACTTGTAATGCAGCCTGATAATCTGGTTTCACATTGTCTGCGGCAAAAGAACTTTAAATGAAGACACCCAAAACTGCAGATACCCGGAATGTAACAATTATAGCACTAGCATGTCAAATGAGAGTGTCAACTAGGCTTCGGCGAAAAAAGAAGTTTGGCACTTGAGACAAAATTACTTACATGAATCTTGAACCAATCTTTCTTTTGCTTTCTCAGGGTCCCCACTACACAGGGAAAACTGGGAAAACAGTGCAGGGAAAAATCAGGGAATTTGAAATTTTACCTCAAATTCAGGGAAAACACAGGGCATTTTGCTTTATATCAGATTCTGTTAATGCGTGAAACAAGCCCTTAATTTTAAGCAAAACTCTGTAAAAATAATAGTTTTTTGGTTTCCGATTTGCGATGATAATGCCACAATAACACAATGATTAGTTCAAATAACGTCAGGAAAACATCCGGTGAAGCAAGAGAAAGTCAGGGAAATACAGGGAATTTGCTAGCCCGATTTCAGTTGGTACCCTGTTACTGAAGTCCGTCAAAAAAGCCCATTTTCAGAACAAACTGATCAAAGTTTCTCTGTATGGAATGGCAACAGTATCGCCTAATTATTGAGTTAAGTATTCACAAGACACTGTTTTGCACATTATGTCCTAATGGTCAAAAACAGACCAAAAGCGGCTTGTCTGTCCTGTGGTACAATCAATTCCTTTTCAAGCTATACAGTCATTACAACGTCTGAAAGGCCCAGTAGAGACATTCAAGGAACTGAACTATACACTGAAACAGTCTGTTCAGGTTAGAATCAGGTACATTAGAGTTAAAGAACATTATAGGCTTGATAACTGCTTTCACCTCCCACCAGCTCCTCCGCCACCGAACCAACTCTGGATTTTTTTTGCACAGTAGCATGGCCCAAACTATTCCATAAATTTACATAAAGGTGCAATCAAATTAGCAGGAACTTTCAGGGCTGGAATATGAGATTACAACAACATTGATAGGCCTTTTAGTTCTTGAGAAATGGACGGTTGAATGACAAATTTCTTGGCAGAGTGTCACAAAACCACCCTTTTTAGGTGCTCATCTCACGACCATGGGCGTAATTTCGTGGAGGGCAGGCAGGACATGTCCCCCAACATTTTTGACCCCGGGGGATATTATATGAAATGTCCCCCCACTTTTTTGTGTGAAAACAAAAAGTGTTGTCACTGTCTTTGGGCTCAATTTGGTAGGGTGCTGTTCTTCGAGATATGTCCCTCACCTTTCTGCTTTATAAGGTTACGATGCCGTACAAAAGTTCGGAATTCAAGAATGTTAAAAAGACTGACTCAGTTATTCGAAAATCCGTCGGCCGATTCTGACTGCATGATCGCGGTGTCCCCCAACATTTTCCGCGAAAATTATGCCCCTGCTCACGACATGTGACCTTAAATATCATATTTTTAGCTTTAAAACAGCATATTTCATTTTTTTGCGTTTCTAGTAGGCCTACCTTATTAATGAAAATGAATGATTTCTGTTTTTTTCTAATCTTTATTCCAATTGCAACTGTAACCACTGCAACTCAAAATGATGGCTACTCTTGAAATATTTTATTCACATTCGGCAGAGATTTTTGGTAAATTCGGGAATTATCAGTTTTTACAATATATCTGGCAGATATAAAATTGTTTATGAAATAGTTCTGAACATGTCTGATCAATTTTTCAGTTGTTTTCAGTCAAGAAGTGCCCGAAGTCAGTCAATTTTGGTGACAGTGACATTTTAACAGTGCAACGCACTGACCTTTTAAAATAAAAGTGATCGTTAATTAAATTTTTTGAAGCCTGTGCGTAACAATGATCCCACTGCAGCTTCATAATTTTTAAATCCTGGAAACATTGTGCAACTTAATAGTGGTTTTGCTTATGCGTGTTTATTTAATATACTAAATTTTTATTTCAGGGAAACATTGGAGGAGGAATGACAGCAAACACATTTGGACAAAAACATGATTGAAGAATGATGTAGGCCCAATTATGCTGCTCCCAAATATTTGTCAGTTTCCAGATGCCAGAGTAAATAGTTGCATTGAAATAAATTTGTAGTTTCCAATGAAATTGTTCTTTCTACAATGCTAGAAAAAATTTAGAATTATTAAAGTATTTGTATGTTTGAATGCATATATGTTGTTTGTCTTTGCTAATACCTGAAAGTTGAAATAAGAATTAAACTGCTGAGGCATGTGAATCTAATCTAATAGAAAGAGTACCTAATTTGCAGAGTTTATTAAAATGTGTGAGCTTTATGAAATGCTTGGCCATGTGATTTTCATCAAACCTCCAGCTGATGAATATTTATCTTAAGTTTTTGACTTTCTACCTCGGACTAGTTTTTGTCAATTTGGATATTATTATTTTTGTGCTGGATGTCTCTTGCAGACCTGGTGTCGAAAAAATTTTTGAAGGAATTTGATTTTCTTTGGCTTATTTGTTATGGTTGATTCAAGATTCCAGGATAAGACTCACTTGTGATCATCAGGATCGACGTCTTTTCAGAATTTTTCCTTTCCACAACAAATCCATTTTAATTGTTATAAACATGAAGAGAAAGTCTCAGGCAGTAAAATTATCTCTACATTTTATAAGGGAGGGACTGGCGTCCCACAGTTTGGAAATCTTAGACGGATCAAGCCTGACTTTTTTTTGCTGGTTAGGTTTATTTAGAGGTAGCAAATTTCACTTGAAGTTCGTAATGTAAATCCCCATTGGCGAGACCTGAAAAACACATGATTTTCCAAAGAATGAGACTCAGAATCAATATTTTTATACCATTCAAAAACCACGGGAAAGAGTTTTTGGAGGGCAGTTCAGAACTGGCAATCATTTTGCTATAACACATAAATTGAAAGGCCACTATATAGAACTAAATTCTCGAAATTTAGGCGTTCCTGTGACATTACATAGTGTAGAGATGAAAAGTGGAAAATACAAAATTATGCCAGTCTTGCACTGCCCTCCCAAAATCCTCCCTCATGGTTTTTGAATGATTGAAAAATATTGATCAATTCTTAAGTCTGATTTTTGGAAAATTGTGCCGTTTTTAGGGTTTGCCAGTTGGGATTTAAATGATAAACTTCAAGCGAAATTTGTCATGAGCCACCTCTAAATATTAATAGAATGAGCTGAAATTTTACACACGTGCTCTCATATACCAGCCTCACTTGCAAAAACAGGTTTTATCCGCAAACATCGGGACAACAGTCCCACCCTACTCTACATTGTACTTGAATTAAAAAGTGTCAAAGGCAAAAAAAGCTGTGCGTTTCATTTGTCAAAATTGTGACATGAATTATTACGATGAAGGTTTGATAAGGATGGTGTTTCTTGTTCCGGAGCAAAGGGAGTTTCAATTAATGTTTTGGTGAAAATCTGTTTTATAATTTTAATTCCTTTATTATATTCAATATTGTTTACCAAACGAGTATTTACACGTCTCGTCTTCTATGCTGTGGCATTATCATATTATCTGCATCAATTTGTGGTTTTAGTTTCCAGAAAAGGGGCAATTCCATCAGATTTACGGATTTGACACTTTAAAAGCTTATGTAGCCCTACCATTACACCTCAGTTATTTCATTGTTAAATAGGAGTGAGGCCAGGTAATAGGGGTATCAGATAAGCCATCAACCAAAGCTCCAAGTGTAATAGGAGCTGAAGCTACAAGGCGAAATGTCATTGTGTCGGACGTACATTGTGTGAGTAAATATAGAATGTAGGCAAACTGTTTATTGAATTTCATATCCAAAATGGCTTTCAAAGAAGATTTAAGGATGCCATTGAGCCTTCTGAAACCAAGGAAGCTGACTCAGGCCACTGTGTCGAGTTGCAGGATTTTTAGCCCAACATCCTAAAATAGTTGTTCATATTAATATTGAATCTGCTTTGCTATACAAATTTACTTTTCCATTTTAGGGAATGACAGTGGCGAAAAGGATGTCATTCGACCTTTAAAATTTGTACCCCTCGGTGATGCAACTTGCTATTTGAACCCTGCGGCTGTGAACACTTACTTCAGAGAAACATTCTACACAGATGAAAATCTCACCCTCCAGGACTCGATGGAAATACTGCAGAATCCAACAAATTATGGCTTCAGAAGAAACCCCGTAACTAGCGTAGGCAAACTGTGTGATGTTAAAGTTGACGCTAAAGCTTTTGAAAAGGCTGTTGTTGAGGCAGGCAGTGACCTCAATTTTGAATCTTAAAAATAATAAAACAAGCCAATTTACATGTATTTTTAGCAGCGCCATGGCGCAAGCTGTTACATGTACCTTAGTATTTTGGTTTAACTTGTCAACAATTCTGGGCTCGTCCTGTTTCGTTAATCCCATCCAAACTTTGCATGCAGTCTTAGAATAATTTTTACGGGCTTCCATCAACTTTTAGAGGCCTATAATGTTGAAAAATATTTAACTACGAAATCGCGCACTTGACCTTCTTCTTCTTCTTCCTGCTGGTACACCCGTCAATTTCCTGTATCCTCCCCCAACATAGCTGGGGCTTTGTGTTTAATTCAGTGTATCATTTTGACTAGCTGTTTTGAAGTCCTGATCGAAATTAGTGGCCCTTTCATACTGTTCAAGGCTCTAATTGAAATTATTGGGCTTTTGAAGCACTTTTTCATCTCCTAATTGAAATTAATGCCCTTTCTGTTACTATCCTTCATAAAGTCTAATTACATTAAATTACAAATGAAAAGCCAGTTGGACAGATAGTTAGATAGATAGTTAGATATATTGATACCTTGACAGATTCATAGATCTGTATATATATATACATAGATTGACAGATCTGTAGTTTGATAACTACTATATTGATAAATCCATCTATAGGTATACGCAGCATTTTCACTCCAGGCGCTGCTTTAAAGTGCTTGCACGTTATTTTTTAAAACTGAAGGAAAAGTACAATGTGCCTAGATTTGTCTCTAAAAAATATTGCTTGTTCAAACAGTAGTAGTATTTTATTTAAAGTCGTGATCAATCAGGACAGTCAATAAAAAGTGTATAACAATTTACAGACAACCAAGCATGAAGCTTCTGTACGACTTAAAATCAACAATAAAAATTTAGCAACTGTCTACAAAAATTATATATACATATGTACAATTGTCTTACAATGCTTTTACTTTGTGAAGTTCATTTCTTTCTTTGATAGGCCTATGTATGAAACAAATTTTGTAACATTTTGATAGCTAAATTAAAAGACACTCGGCCCAAACAAGCACTGATCTGGTTCAAAGTTGAACAGCAGGATCAACTACTAGCATGGTCCGAGGATACCCTTATTCGTATTTTAGTCATAAAGCTCATAATAATCATTGAGTTAACAAACATAAAAATGAAGTGACATATAATCTATCTATTCTCCTTTAAAAAGTTAAACAGTAATTAATCGCATTCCTAGTACAACGTTGGATGGGTGATATAGTGCTTCACTTCCTGTGCTTCGGCAATTGAATGAGACGAGGTGCTTAATTCTTGGCTTTTTATGAAAAATCGAGCAGGAATCGAACACAAGTCCCACAGGTAGAGGGGGTGACCAATTAATATCCAGGGGGGAGGAGGGTGTGGAGTTTTTTTTTAAATAAACAAATTCCTGCTCCGTTTTAGTGTGAAATAAATAAAGGAATTGCTTGATTTAGGAATGAATATTCAGGGAATTCACTCACACTTGAAATAAATTACCCTACCGCCACCTTTACCGTGAAATAAATTTAGATAATTTCCCACAGAGGAAAACTCCAAGCCCCCCCCCCGTGAAATTATGAGCCCCCTAACCGCCCCAAGCGCACATAGAAAACAGACATGGTGCAAAAAGATGCAGACTTCAGCTCCATCAGGTGAAAAATTGCTTTTCTCTGATCTAAGAAAGTTGGTTTGAAAAAGAGAATAAGTTGTTCATCAGCGGCATACTTTTGGTATTTGACTTGATTTTTTGCAGCCACTTCGCTTTATGGAGCGATGTACGAATTGAATAGGATTGGTCCTAATTTTGAACCTTGAGGAACCCTAAATTTGAGTGGGAGTTTAGTTGATGTTTTGTCTTTAAGTATCAATGACTGTGACGTTTCAGAGATGTATGACTTGAACCAGCACAGTGCGGAATCTTGAATACTGGACCTATTTTCTAAACGTTTCAGTAGAATCTTGTGATCAATTGTGTCAAAAGCGGCTAAAAGGTCCTACAGCACGAGCATTGTTACCTCACCTTTGCTCATATTCAAAATGATGTCATTATGAATCTTGGTCAGGAGAGTTTCAGTGCTGTGGAATTTTCTGTAAGCTGACTGTTTCGTATCATCCAGGTTGTTTGTAGTAAGATGATAGATAGATAGATAGATAGATAGATAGATAGATAGATATGGTAAGTGCAGCCCTCTAAGCCCCGTCCTTGGCGCTCACGAGAGTTAATTGATGAGATGGGAGAGAGAGCAGGAGTCCTCAACTTGTTATACATTTACCCCATGTGAGGGATCTTTTACTTGCCCAGGACAGACACTGATACAAGGGGCCACCAATCTAATGTCTCATCCGAACGACATCCAGCTGGGATTTTGCTCATGATCGTTCTCTGAAAATTTCGGGTCTGTGTATTGTTTGATAACAGCACTTTCAATTAGTTTATCAAGGAAGGAAAGATTTGATACTGGTCTATAATTTTGATTAGATCCAATCAGATTTTTTTCAACAGAGGTTTGACAAGCGCATGTTTCAGCTCAAGAGGCATTCCTCCCTGTGTGAGTGACTTATTGACAATATTTGTTATAATTGGGAGGTATTCATCAATGCATTCGAGCAAAAGCCACGTTGGAATCAGTGCCGGCCTTAGGGGGTGCGGGGCACAATGCGAAACCATAATGCGACTTGCCATTGATATAATCAGTTTGTAAAAATATTAAAATTCACTCCTGGTGGCAGGTGAGGGGGATGCATGATGCATATCACCTCTTATTAAAAGCATTGAACATTATGAAGCAAGTAGGAAACCAGAGGATAGCTGCTGGAATGCCTTAAAAAGAATAAAATTTGACTCAAAGACTTATATAGACTACCCCTCCATTTTTTTAAACTTGTTTTGAACTTGAGGTTCAAATTAAATCAAACTTGTTTCAAAATTGCAAACAATTGTTAAAACACTTCCAAGTCAATAGATAATTCGAAAAAATCTGAATTTTCTATAAGGTTGATAGTGAAAAAGTTGTGTCAGGCTTAAAGATTTTCGACACTTAATTGAATTTATTTATACTGTGCTTAGTGGTCTGATGAGAACACATGGTAATTATGTTTACTGGACCTCTTATTAGGCCAATGGCCAAGCATTTTTACTATGCTATAGGCCTACATTGGTAGGCCTACAGAGATATCGTTTCATATCCCCTAGTTCTTGTTGAAATGCATTTGGAAGTTTTAATTTTGCTAATTGCAGGCCTATAGGCCTAATTGTTCAAGCAGCCAAAGGATGCATCTGACCCAAGTGAATTGACACCTTTCCAATTGGAGTATGATAATTGCAATTTGACCTCCAATTGGAGCTATTGGCTTCAATTAGAGCTGAGTGAACTTGAAACCAATTGGCAATTGCACTGGACAAATTAACTACTGGTTGAATTGGTATTAGACCAGTTGATTGCCTGGGAAACTCAGGCAGCCAAAGCTACTGTTTCCATTCGTTTTTGGGGTGCGGGGCCCCTCAGGGTGCGGGGCCCGATGCGGTTGCATCGGTTGAATTGGCCTAAGGCCGGCCCTGAATGGGGTATTTTTGCAGGGTCACCTGACTGACACTCAAAGAGGAGCTATTGTTAAATTATTATATAAAAAGGGCGACAGGAGGTATCTCAAAAACTGGCGACCAGTCAGTCTCCTCAATACTGACTATAAAATTCTGAGTTCTGTCATTGCACATAGATTATCTAAAATAATCCCGAAATTAATTTCCCCGACACAAGGATGTGCGGTGAAGGGAAGATTCATATTCGAAAATATAAGGCTAATTAATGATCTTATTGAAAGAGATGAGAACTTATGTAATGACAAATATCCGGGGGGGATATTGCAAGCTATAGACCTAGAAAAGGCATTTGACAGGGTAGAATATGACTACATTAATAAAATCTTACGTAAACTCAATCTCGGTAACAACATTACTAAATGGATTAATATTCTATATGAAAACATATACTCTCAGGTACAGACGCCCCATGGTCTAACTGAGCGGATCCCTGTTACGAGATCGGTGAGGCAAGGTTGTCCACTATCGATGGTGCTATTTATCATTAGCGCAGAGCCTCTCATTAGAACAATAAACAAATGCTCAGATATTTCAGGTATAAAACTAGACAATACAAATTGTGTTAAGATCACTGCTTATGCAGATGACACATCACTCTTCCTGAAAGACAAAAAAGAAGTTGAGACAAGTGACAAAATCATTAAAATGTTTGAGAGGGCCTCTGGGGCGAAGTGTAATGCTGAAAAGACTAAGACTCTGTATTTTGGAAGCTACCGCAAAAAAATTGGGATAGCTGACCAGAATCCCATAGAGATATTGGGCTTCCAATTTCATCATAATTTCAGTAAAACTAGAGACCTGAATTGGGACAAGGTAGCTACAAGAATTAAGAATAATCTAAGTAGATTTAAGAATAGGCACATGACACAACTGGGTAAATCTACAATATTGCACTCAAAGGCAATGTCCATATTGGCTTATACCAATAGAATAATACCTCCTAGTAAAAAACACATAGATACTATTGGTAGACATGTCAATAACTTCATATACAATACGAGACCAGAGGACTATAGTAATAACCATCTTGCTAGGCCAGTTAAGGATGGAGGATTCAATCTCCCCAATATAAAGATCAAATGTCTTGCGCAGTATGGTGTGTGGTTGAACTACTATGCAAACGAGGGTGCCAGGCATCCCTGGACTATACTGTTTCGGCAGTTAGCTGGGAATACTGTAAACAAATTTAGCACTGACACCAAATTTGACAACCAGCCTCTCATAAAGAACGCAGACAATATGTACAGCTTCTTTACGAACTTTAAACATCCAAAACTGGTAAACTGGGATAACAGCAATTATAAATTAATCTACCAAAAAATCATGGCCAAAAACTATAAGCAATACAATATTGAATTGCAAATGGGAAGAAATCTGAGTGATGTATGGAAATCATGGGCAGGGAGACCATTCAACAACAAATATAAGATACCTATGCACACAGTGATCTCTGATCATTACAATCGGCTCAAACGAAACAATAGGTCAATGAACTGTGCCATGTGTGACTACTCATTCGTACAGTCACGAGACCACTCATTCCTGAGATGCAGAGGGGCTGTAGATATAACCAAATACATCAGTGAGAAATATCACATAGACATAGACTCTGGTAAAATCTTTTATGAAAAGGCTTCAAATTCTGAATACAAGTATATCCTAGCTATGGTATATACAATCATAAAACTTGCTAGAGATTGGAAAAATAAGTGGAACACACCACCCTACAGACTGAAGATAGACACTTTTGAGCGTGTGCTCACCAAGATGAATCACTAGACCACTTGATAATATAACTATATATTGTTGTATTTTACAGGTATATCTGGACCTTTCCGCCCATCTTCCCGACATCTACTTAATTCCATGATGTCCCCTCCATGCAGCAGAAACTGGGGAGGTGAGATGGAGATGGCTAGCATAGTTAAGGCACTAACAAAATTGGATAATTACACTATCTTCAACCATAATAATAATAATACAGTATGAGTTTCACCCATATAAACACTAACCACTAGTTAAGTATATTTAGAATTTGTAAGTCCAATGATGCAAATGCAGAGGAATTATGGAAAGGTCCAACCCCATGTAATGTCAGAGCACATTAGGTTTAGCTGATTGGTATCTCAATCAGATTTAAATTCCATTTGTGGCTGAAACCAGATGGACACTAACTATGTATAAAGGCACTTACCTGCCTAAATGTTTGTATTTCTAATGCTCTGCACCAGAAAAGGTACATCCATTACGTGACATTCAAAATTTCTAAATGCCACAACACCAAAATAATCCACAGACATGGCCTTCAAATCCTTTCTTAATGCTATTAAGTTGTTAAGGTTCAACAACTTGTGAAATTGCAGAACAAGGTCAAACACACATGGTTGGCTACAAGCGGACAACACAAACAACGCTGTTTTGCACTCTGGCAAACAAACTTATTAGATATAAACAAACCAACTCCATAAACATACAACAAACTCAGGTGAACAAATCTGATCAATATTTAAAAATAAGACATTGTAAGAATATCCTTATAACCATATTTGCTGTATTAACAAAATCACCTGAGTGTACGATGATGAAATTACTAGATTGCTAGAGCGGTACAAATCTATTTCCCATAAACAAGTAAGCAAATGACAATGTGACAGCAGTCACAGAGAGATGCTGAATATGGGTGTCTGCCAATAAATAAACAACAACACATCAACAGACGAAGAGCAGACATTAAAGTAATAGAGTACCATAATCTACATATCTAGTCTGAGTACAAAAAAAAAAAAAAAAAAAAAAAAAAAGGCCGGCCCTGGTTGGAATAGGATCAAGTTGGCAGTGTTTAACTGGAATTTCCCTGATCAGTTTCTTTATGTCACTCTGAGATAGGCTTCTGAAGTGTTGGAGAGTATGAGGGGCAGTTTCGATATTATCAACAGAACCATTAGGTGTAGAGTCCAACTCAGACCTGAGTGTTTTAATCTTCTCATACATCTGCAGAGAAACTTTGATAAACAGCAGCATTAGAAACCAGATTTCTGAAGTTCATAAAAGGCTTGGTGAAGGAGAAAAGGATTTCAACTACCACACATATTCATGATCATTGCATCATTTGTGACCAGACAGAAAATCATGCATATGCGCAGAAACTTTTTTTATTAAGCGTACTGTATCACTAATTCAATATTCAACTCAAATAAAAATAATGTAGCTAACTATACTTTTTATGCTGACACAACCAGAAACTTAATTTTGATAAGATATTGTGTTTCTGACAATGTATTCAGTGGCGTAACTAGGGGTTCTTGAGCGGGGGGGCACCTGGGGGGGCACGCGATTCTCTGGGGGGGCACCCACTATATTAACTGTATATTTTAGCCAGAGTTGGAAAGTTCATATGGGGGGGGGGCACCTGGGGGGGGGCACAGGTCCAATATGGGGGGGGCCTGTGCCGCCCCGTGCCCCCCATAGGGACGCCACTGAGTGTATTAGACAATATTGACTTTTGATTAATGGATAATTGGGACACTGTTGCCTGGAAGCAAATGATGGTCGAAGCTTCTGTCCAACACACTAGTTCCAGGTTATCTGGCCAAAGCTTGAATTGAACACAAGATCCAGCTATAGGAAGCTAAAAGTCATACCAAATGTGCTGATTTGGGAGTTATTCCAGCTGAACTTGTAATAGGTCTGTCTCCATTTATAGTACTGAATTTATGTATAGATAGCATCTCCAGGTAATAGGAGCTGTGTTGGAATCCCCTTTGCCTTTCAACAAGTTATTGGTGTTGTTGACCAAGCCAATGAGTCTGATTTAATTAGTGTGTTTGTTCAATGTTTAATTGTTTGGGCCAGCTATTGATTATATTCTCAAAAGAGTACTTCCACAGAAAAGTGTGTATATGACAATGATATCTAATCATACATTTAATACTGGATTGTATAGTAATATGACAATGATATCTAATAATACATTTAAATACCGTGGCGTAGGATAGAAGTTGATATGTTGCTTTGTCAATCTGGTTGTCATGAAAAAGATACAGAATTAGATTTGTCTTTCCTCAGTTATCACTTGTCTTTTTTTATTTTATTTTTTACTGATATTTCTCTTTTGACTGTGCTTCTTAAGTGGCTTGTTTCCTTGAGGAGATAATCATACCTCTATACTGTACATTTTGCAATAAATATTTTGGCAAACTTATTGCAAGATTTCCTGCCGAACATGTCTTGAAGAGCATTCTTGGTTTATTTTTCAAAATTTTCAGGGGATTTAATGACAAAATGTAATCACTTCATTACCAGTTCAATAACAAACTATGCTGCTAGCGTTCTATTTGTCAACCTTCATTAAGGGATCCGTGGACACTTGGGATAAATGCGCAGCCCATGAGCCATTCTGCAAGGTCTTGTGTCTCAGCCATTCCCGAGATGGCTATGCAAATCCCCTGCCCTTGGAAAATTTAAACAGGTCATAAATCATTAAAATGGCTGTTGATAAAGCATTCCAAGTCATCTTTGGAAGGGAGTTAGTCAGAACAGGGGGGGGGGGCTGGAACGATGTGGGGGCGGCAGGGGCAGTGGTCCCCCCGTCCCCCCTGTTCCGGCACCCCTCCAGTTTGAGGTTCCAGATTGGACTATTCATCTTGCCTCTATCTGGCTTTACCTTGGCACTCAAATATTTATTTACCGTTGTCATGGGTATTCAAGGTGGAGCCACTTGTGTTTCCTCTTGATCATAACATTGTCTTGTGCTAAGCAACATGTTTAGAATAAGCCAAATACTAGAAATCTAATTGCTGTCAGCTACATAACGCCATTCAGAACTGTCTGTGTATCACTGTTGACCATAGCCATGCAAAAGTACACCTTAAGACTTCTTAGTTATGAATTAAATGGCTTCAAAGATGAGAGGCAAGTTTGCAAAATGTTTTTGTGTTGACATTGCCTTGTAGAATTTGAAATGTCCAAACTCACAATAAAATATAATTTTATAGCTGCTGTGGCTTACAGTGAGGTAGTTTATTTGTTTGAATCAATTGTATTCTAAATCATAACCAGCACAAAATTGATACACCTTATAATTCGGGAGTAGCCACCCCACTGTCTGTATATATGTGTTATTCGATATTTAAATTTTTCTCTCAGTTTCTCAATATGTGGGTCATTACATCTTCAATATTTAATAATGGCTTTCCCGTAATTGAATACACAGGGGGAAAAGCATGATGACATACCGCGAAGACAGAACATTTTTGGTAATATAATTGCATGGAAAGACTGTAATTAATTTTGACAATTAAATTTCATTGCAGGAATATTGCTCCAAAGGTCTGAGGCAGAGCAAAATAAAAATAATTATTCTATAAATCTAACACGGAGCAACATTAGGGTCTTTCAGTTGCCCCCAATATTTTACGATCCTTCTTGACCTTGGTCTGGTATAGCAGTTTATATAGTAGAAGTCACATGTAAAATTTTGGCCCATTTTATAATTACTTACCTTTACCAGAATTCACTTAAAGTTTATAATGTAATTGATGAATATAAATTAGTTTTGCTTAGTTGTCAGCATAAGCCAGAGACAGATAGCTACTTTCAGATATTCTTTTTGTGCATGTCACACCATCCCATATTTATAGGTTGCCTCTTTCGTGACCTTTGATGTTCTTTAGGGATACCCTATTTCCTGCTCTGGTTGGAAATGAGATTGCCTCTTCAAAAGGATAGTAAATGACATATTTAGTAGTACTAGGAGATATATCAGGCTAGTGTTACCATCAGCTAAGTTTGTGTACGCATGGAAGGGCCTGATGATTTGGTATTGGAATTATGGTCGACATTCACTAGGCTGTTTTACGTGGGAATCTTTATGTTTGAGGGATGTATATATATAATAAATGTATATCATAAGAATATTCTAGTAATTCATATATAATAATATAATGCAAGTAGGTCATTTTCTTTCTTCTGATCTCCTGATGTCATAAATAGTTATCTACTGGAATGTTATATAGGATGTCTAACATAAGCTTTGCATCTTTTTCTAGATTTTGCGACAAATTCAAAATTGAGAGCAAAACTATATATAATACAATTATAATTAAAAGCAAGTTTAAATAGTAAGTGCTCTGCAATTCATTATCATTCATATCACAATCGCAAATGTATGTCACTCAAAGATTCTTTGAAAATAAATTACTCTTTTATACAGCGATAATACTCATTTCTACAAGTATAAGCGTAAGGTTGGCCCCCAAAACGACTCATGTATTGACTCATGTATTGCCATCATGGCTAGTGGGTCTTTGGTGCAAAGATTGCATAATTTATTTAATCCATCTTTTTTCTTTTAAGTTACAGTCACTCCAGGACCAAAGTTTAAAACCAAATTGATTGGTTTAAGGGAACATCCTCCATCATCATAGACTCTTTTAAGAATTATAAAAGGAAAGTCGCTCAGACTTGAAGAAGATTGTTTCTTAAGTACTTCCTTGCTATATTAAAGCTGACAGCTTTCTCTAAGCCCATGTCGATAGGCAGGGTTACCCATTCATCAATCAATTACACGAGAATGCTTTTACACCCTAGACCTGGTCAGAGTGCTCTACAGTCTTCCCCTTCAATGAAGTGACATCTCTTTACTCAAAAATGCACTAAGAAAGGTCACATCTTGTCTGTGGTGTAGCCAGTGGGGTACCAAATTTATGCTGTAAGATATACAATTAAACAGGTTCCAGAGGTGAGGACTCACACCTTCGGGATGGTTTTGAACAATGAACAATAAACAATACAGCACTTAATATATTTTCAGTAAATCTGCATTGAAGGTAAAACAAACAAATGTAACTTTTCATTTTGAGGAGTTTGACTATTGTTCCTTGGTTTTTCTAATAATCTGAAAATTCATATTTCAGAGCACTTCTTGCAAGAATAGGTATACATATATATGGACTTTGCATATGACAGATACTAATGTGTCAGAGTAAACTGGATCGAGTTGGGCAGAAAACAGATGAGATGCAAATGTTATTGGCCAGAAAAAAAGTTTCTGTTACATATAAGCACCTGTATCTTGACAACAGACATCTCAGACAGCTGTAGGATTGCCTCACATTTTCCAAGCCAGAGATCATTATATGTTTATGGAAAAAGTCGGGAGAAAAAGCAACATTTCCGCAGTATGATACTTGGTGGGAGAGCAACTTGACACTTGACAGCAATGCAATTTTATGGTGTGATGGGAAAAAGAACTAACACAATTGCAAGATGTTCATTTCATTCATCAGACGAAAAATACATATATAGCAAGAACAGGAAATACCAGTCAGTGATTTCCTCTGAAGCTGACACATTTTATTAATCCTTATTCAAGTTATTATTGTAATAGGAGTTACCGAGCAAAATTATAACTTTAGATTTTGTTAAATACAATTTGACACTGCATGCTTGAAATTGACAATGTCCAACACATAATATGCTTTGATGTAGCAACAAATGAACTGTCATTAATTCCTTAAATATTGATGCTTTTGTCTGCTGTTTGAGATAAAACCATGCAGCCAACGACATCCTCTAACTCAATCTTGCACATTGCGCATGCTAACAGCTAAAATGGTCATTTCCGCATTTATATGCATGAAGTTGACAGCCAAAACAACACATATCATGGCCATTTTACTTTAAATTTAAGATTTGGTTTGCAGTGCTTTGTTGTTACAATGATTGCTTAATTAATTTAAATCATCTTTATTGTTCAAAGTTGCAGCCATTTCTGCACCAAAAGTGTAAATAATTGAATTGATTGCTTTGAGAGAACACCCTCCACTGTCACAGACTCTTAAAATGTATAAGAAAACTCACTCTGACTTGTAGTACTTCTGTTGAGTACTTCTCTGCGACATTAAAGCTGACAGCTTTCTGTAAGCGGTTGTCGATAAAGCAGGGTGACCCATTCCAAAATCAATTACAGCAGCATGCCTTTACACTCAGGACCAGGTCAGAGTGCTTTATGGTCTTCCACTTCAATAAATTGACAGCTCTTAACCAAAAAATGCTCTTAGAAAGGTCACATCTTTCAAAGTGGTGTAGACAGGGGCACAAGGAGGAGCAATTGCCCCTCCGGAGCCATCCTTACCCCCCTCTTGCCCCCCCCCACTGGGAATTGATGATATTTGGCAATTCTTAATTCATTTTCTGATGTGATACATCTACACACTTGAATGTTATTTTTATATTCTCTGTGTACTCTGTCTCCTTCTGCTGGGAGAGTCATAACGCACTGCTCATCTTATAACAGTACTTCATATTTTACTTTCAGCATTAAGGTTTTTAAAAAACTTTCCAGCCAGCATGAGTCACTTTTTTCTCTGCGAAGAATTTGCAAAGGGCAGGAAAAACTTTTTGTATTGCAAAAGTTCAGATTTGGTTCCAAAGACATGCAATAGTGTTTAGAAACAAATAATTCCCACAGACGCCTCAGCTGCCAGACTGTCTCTGCAAATGCCAAATTGAGATATCGAGAATTTACAAAACAACAGGACATTGACATCAGTGCACTGGTTCTGCTCCAAAATAGAAATAACACAAGATGGGTCTTCGGTCAAGCAAACTAGTCTAATTGGGGTTGGGGGCCTTACCCCCCCCCCCTCCTCATTCAAATATTTTTGGATAACAACTTTTTCCTGCTAGATGGCACAATTAAACAGCGTCAGCACATAATTATGTAAGTTTCAGTTAAATCAACATGAACTGTACAAATCACAGAAATACTATTTTTCAGATATGGACAGTAGAAAACACACTGATATACCGTTTTTCATTATTTATGACCTGTTAAGAACATTTGAATCTATAGTTTCTCTGATGTGTATCTTTACGAATACATTTTTGTTAGGTTATATACAAAGAGTATACATATTGTACGTCTAACAATATTCCGCAGTATTTTTAAAAGCATAAATTGGCATGAAAATAACCATAAATTCAACATTAAAGTTTTACAACTTGATACATTATCGTTCCATGAAACAATCAGAATTTAAGTAAGCAAAGTTGAAATGCTATACAGTATTGCAACAATTATGAAAGGAGACAAACAGATTATATCAATGAAATAGTTGAGCAATACATATGACTGTTTTGCTGCAGTAAACAAGATTTTAGGCTGTAGCTGTCCAGCAGATTCGCTCTAAATTTCCATTAGAGTGAAACCTTATTTATGCAACTGGTCTTAGCGGGCCACCAAGTTTAGAAATTGTATTGAATGAAGGTGATCGCTATAATTCTTGAAATTTTTCTTGTTTAGTGTTTATTCTACATCAAAGCTCCTCAAGCTTCAGAAAATTATCATTAAGAGAGTACCATGCCACGGGCTAGATTATTGTCGGAGGCAAGAATTGCTTAACAAGATGGTAGAGAGGTAAAACAAACAGAAGTTTTACACATTGCATCAACTTTTGTTCAAAAATGTCGGCAATACAAATTCATAATTTATGGTCAATGATATATATTGAGTAATTCTGATGTTATCCAAAGTGAAGGATATTTTACCAACCTCAGCTGAGGCACTATTAGGCATCAGGTATAGGGATTAGGGAACCAATATTGGAATAGCAAAATGCATACAACATGAATGAAAGTACTGATTGCTGAATGTTTTGATTGTCCTTTCCATTTTACTTGCTTTTATTGCCAACGACTAAATGGCAGATCTATGCCAAGACAACTTAGGATAAAATCTCGCTATTTTATGTCACTCTTCCTTCTTGGACCTTCTATAGCAATCTATCTGTTGATTTTCAATTTATCTATCCATCGATATGATCCATCTATCCGTTAATGTAGCTTTTTCTTATTCAACCAAATACATGCATGGAGGATACACATATATGCAGATGGGGGATAAACCATGGAGATGTTGGCATATACATACAGGTTATTCACCACGGGAGAGGGAATGTGTCATTTACCGCCAGAGGGTTTTAGCCCGAGGTGTAATAAACACATACTCCCGATCCCATGGTGAATAACAAGCTTATACCATGAGATAAGCAGTCAAAAGTGAGACGATAAGTTGACAACAAAGAAAAGATCATCAGTGCAATTATGTATGCCCTTATCATTCGTCAGCAGTAGCTTGCTGTTTTTGTTGAAGTTTTGCAGTAAAGGACAGCGAGTTCTACTTTCTATCTGTCACCACGTTATGGTTTTTGTATGTGACTTTCAATGCAAATCACACGAATCAGATATCTATGTCTCTACTTCATGAAAGTCATTCTGTGTGATGTTGTATAAAAACAGAAATAAACTGGCCCATGTTGTCAAATTGGTATGGCAACGTTTATTGCTCCATAAATAATTTAGCACTGTAAACAACTCTAGGGATGATCCATTGAAACCACTGTATGTAAATATTCACTTGACAGCAAATGATAGACAACTACCCTGTCAGCGTGCCACAGCGGTCCAGCATTGGCCCGGCGTCGGTCCGATGTCAGCAGCATCGGACCGGCTTTGGTCCGATGTTGGGCGGCCGAGGCACGCTGATAGGGTACAGAATATCCAATGAATGTCAAACAAATATAAGGTTCTACTCTGTCTACTGCAGGCCTCTGGTATTTAGTATGTACTGCTTTATCATACTAAGCTGATCTACATGATGTTGTACATGCATATGGGCATCCAATACCACAAATACAGTTAATTTGTAGTAAATTAAATGTAGTATAAGAATAAACAAATGACATTCATTGACCAAAATAAAATAGATTTTTTAGTTTTGAATCAGTATATAGCATGTATAACAGCATGATATTGACAAAAGCTCCAATGTTATGCATATGAAAGCTTCATCTTTGTGCTCATAATATTTCTTTTTCTGTTGCATTCATGCTGACGGCATCAACGACTTTGAGATAATATAACAGAATAACACCAAAGTGTGAGATGAATAGCTATGCTCACCTTCAGAAGTGTCGGCCTTTGTCTTTGATGCTTTTAGTGCATGATGATTGTGATTTGTGTTGTTCCAGTAAAATTTCATCACCCTAATCATCACCTCTGACATGTTCTGAGCCTTTTGTAGGTGATGAAATATGCATGCAGAGCATTTTATGGCTTCATATTCGTTGGTTGCCTGTAATTTGTTGGAAAGCAGTGATGCATTTTACTTTATGCAGAGAATGCAAATGCCCTTATTCAGATCTATTCAATTGACAGTGGATTTGAATGTTGATCTGTGCTTGCAAAATATGTATGTGACTTATTCATGAATATTTTAGTTAATCTTAATAATCTTTCTATCACTTAGGACATAGCCTGATCCATGTGAACCATGACTTTCTGTGTCATAAGTTATGGAGAATGAAAATAGCGAGGAGTCACCCCGTGTTGCCATCTTCAATTATAGTTTTTAGGTGTTTTATATATTCTAGGGCTGCTTGAAAGCGGATGTCTTGTAAGATGTAGTAGTCTGGGCTTTAAAATTTAAAAGTGGCATTTATTGCTAAGTACCAGAATAAGGTCAATGATTATGGAAATTGCTATGATGTCACTGATATAGCGTTAGACAGGAGCTAAATGGATTTCTTATCAGAAGAGTTGGTACTTGGCAGACTAAATTCTAACCGTTTAACTTGCTGGTCTATACTTTGCCATGAAACACTTTTTGGTCCAATATGAGTAATTACAAGTGGTGGGGGTGTCACCATGGTTGATCGCACGAGCGCTTGAATTCATGACGTCACCATAACACACTGCTGGTAGCGTCACGATCACTGCTGAAGATGTGACATCGCCAATCTGTGGATTCAAGTGCCCGTGGGTGATCGAGTGTCTTGTTGATTCTTATCAGTGACCGATAGTAATTCTTGAACATACAACAAAAATTGCACTTGTCCATCCTTTGATAAACTCACAATCTGTTCACAACATCAATTATGATTTATCGTAAAGCATCACTAGAGTATTACAGACAAGCATGGGTACTAGCATGAAATACACTATATAATTCAGGTATATTAAAAACTTGATAAGGAAAAGAGAATCTGACTTTTATGACTTCACATAAAAGCCTTGCTGATGCATCTTCAAGCAGAGAGACACGATTGAGTTATGAAGTGTTATAAAATCTACATAAAGGATACTATGTAGTTTTATTAGATGTAAGACCAAAATTAAATGTTGCTCTTTCAGGATAATACTAAATAAAAAACAAAAAAAGGAGACTTGCAGAATGACGACTTGACCAATGCCACAAGTTGGTAAAATTTGGAATTTCTGGTGATATTGACCAAAAAATCAATAATCACTGATATGCTTCCTATGTGTTATTAGATTCCAAATCCAAAAATATGAGGTTGTATATGCGTTTTTGTGACGTCTATGCCACATTATGCTAGTAAATTTAAACATGAATGTGAAGAAAATACTAACTTAAAATGCAGTTTACTCAAAACGAAGCTTTGTTTCTTCAAATACATCTGCAGCAAAGACTTTTTAAGATATCACTATGAAACTTGCACATGTTTTGTTGAATAATATTCTTAAAACAAACAAAAAACAGATTTTTCATTATTTGCCTTCTCATACCTTCTATGGTGTAATTAGCAGGTAATGACGTAAGCAAGCTTTGCTCAAGTGTAACAACACAATATCAAACAAGTGAAAATTCCAGCAAAGAGTCCTTATCACAAAGCATTTGAACAAGACATGTTTGAACATACATTTTTACAAAGTGTAAGAGTGCCACATTTGTTGTCAGTGACAAAGACAGGCCACTAATACCATGATAGGTTACATTTACAACCGCGTTCTATAGACCAATAGAATCCTGGGCTCATGAGCAACAAAATCATATCAGAAAAGGTAACTTTCCTTCCACTAGCCTTCATCAAGAAGCGTGTAAAGAAGAAAGGTCCTCATAAATATTACAAAATGTCAGAGCGTCGCATTTTTGTCAGTCTCAAAGATAGGGCTCTAATGCCATTATGAGTTGGACTTTCTACCCTATTCTATACACTAATACAAAGTCAGGCTCATGAGCATGACAATAATACCAAGAATGCAAGAATTCCAGCAACAAGCCTTCATCAGGAAGTACTCGAACAAGAGAAGTCCCACAGAATGTTTGCAGAATATAAGAGCGTCAGTCTTACTCAAGCCATCACAGCTTCTGGCACAACAGCCTTAGCCACTTTAAGTGATATATTCCTGACAGACAAGGTCATGAGCAATGCATTGGTATATCAAATTTTCCGAAAATGTTTCGATCAGTGGTTTATCTGTGGCATCAAAAATCACTTTGCATTTTTAAGCTTCACCCGGGACACACCAACTGAGTATTACAAATGGTGTATTAAAAATATATAGAAACATCCAATTGCCATTTTTCTGGATTCACAAGATGCCCACCTAATCAGGGAACAGTAATGCATTGCAATTTTTATCCTAAATCACTCCCTTTTCCTGTATTTGAAAGTTGTATGCAAAAATTTTACATGCAGTGTCCAGGCGGGACACCAAAAATTTCCCTGACTGCAATCATGTATACATCACTATCTCAAGACCAGTGACATATGGATGCAATTACTGCTATTTACGTCAAAGAAGATATTTTTGCCTATCATTTGATCCATAATACCGGCATAAATTCCTTTATGGGGCTGAGATATGACCTAAAATGTAAGTGCATATTGGCCCAAAACTGAAATTTTACCAACTCACGGCACTGGACCGACTCCATCATCACATTTTTAATATGAGCAAAATAAATACTCCTTCATGATAGCTCATACTGAACTAATGGAAAGTGCTGAGGGACTACAATGAGTTTATTGTGAGCAGCTCCTGAATATCCACATAGATGACTAAACCTGGAGTTATTTGCTCAGCTCTCAAAACAGTCCTTGTTCATGTCTGAGGGCCATTAGCTGCACGAATCACTGGTCCTACCTTAAAACTGTAGAAATGAAATGGCGCTCTGCCGCTTTTGTAGTGAGTGTCACTGGGCTCTTTCCTGCTCTCCCCTCCCGTTGCTATGTGCTTTTTTACTGTCTTTATTAAGGTAAGTGTACATTTCAAGGACTGATATGCTGCATGCGAGGTAAGGAACATTTTAAGTACATTCTGAGAATAGCAACCTATTTTCAGCAAGATTCTAAATAAAGACAAAATCCTTGTTGACATGCAAAGTGCGGGAACAAAACACTGTCAGGGTTTGGTATGAAGCACAGTGTACAAGTGCTTTAAGGTATTCTTTTCAGCACAACTACGACAAAACAGTTTTTGTACTGACATTGGATACCCAATAAAACTTCTCAAGAACTCAAACTGTTCCTCTAACTTTCAATTTTTTTCTTGTGTACAGAAGTTTTACAACATGTAAAAACCATATCCATTTTCACTCATGTTTAATATTTTAAAATATTCTCATCTAGTCAATTGTGACAGTTAGAATCTGTCACCAATCATGTAACAATGCATTTGAATAACATTATGTTTAGAAAGATAGAAATAGCATGATATCAACTTAAGCGCAATAGAGTATTGCGTGACTTGTATGTCAGACAACAGTCTTGTACATACTGGTCAGGGTACAAATCGGATTACTTCTTAACATGCAATGGGATATGTCGGGCCGGAATTGTGTCACCATTGTTATGTTTGTACATTGACGAGCTGTCAGACAGACTTGCGAAAGAGGGACATGACTGCTGGGTTGGCTCAAATTTCGCTTCTGCCATCTGCTAAGCAGATGATATAATTTTACTTTGTCTGAGTATTGCTGGATTAGGAAAAATTATTAGAGTCTGTGAACAATATGGAGAGCAGTACAGGATGCAATATAATCCTGTGAAGTCAATGTGTTTTATGTTCTCCAAACGTATAGGACCAGCACTGTATCCTGATATAACCTTAGCAGGAGTAAGTTATCGTGGACGTCACAAGTGAAGCGCCTGGGAAACATGCTGTCAGCAGATCTTAGTGAAGCTGGGGAAATAAGTGAGAAGAAGTGAGACTTTATTGGTAGAACGAAAACCCTAGTTGCAAAATTTGATTTGGCTCCAAAGGATGTGAAGATGCTCACATTCGGGTCTCATTGTTGTCACTTTAGTAGTTGCCAGGCCTGGGACTTAAGTGACAAGGCCATCTAAGAATTCTTTCGAGTGTGGAACAGAGGAATACGTAGACTGTTGATGCAGACACTTGTTATAGTCTCCGGCTGCACTGTTCACAAGCGGACAGATGAACGGCCCAGGCCATCGATGAATTAAAAGACAGTTCAATTTTTTTGCCATGCTTGTTCTCCTGACGGACGGACCTAACAGAAGAAGGAGAAGATGCTTCTCTACAGCCTTAACAGAAATCTTCAGATCAGCAACGAAGAATTTTGGGAATTCAGGGCAAATAATCACAGCAGTAAGACATTAGATTAAAGCCAGGGCATTTTTGGCAGCAGTCTAAAACCTTGGGCATCATAACTTTGGGTTGTTCTTGCATCATTAGGATCCATAGCAACTTTGGCATGATAATGCCATTGATGACGACAAAGCGCCTGAGGCCCTGCTCTCGGACACAAAAAGCATTTGAAATTTGCTTACATTTATTGTTTTCATCTCAAACATTACTGTTACAAACTGATTCACCATAACTCTTAAAACAAATTAAAAAAAGAGAGTTCGGCAGTGGTGGGAAAATATCAAAAGCTCATATGAAGAGGATATGGACATGGCAGAGGCATAAATGTAGGTAAGAAACAACTTTTTCATGACATTGTGTAACTTATTGCTTCTGTCTTTGAAAAGTTATGCTGCCTGGTGGCAGTGTTGATGTCTTTCCAAGATTGACTTGATAAACACTTGGGAAAATGAATGAGGTTCTAGCTGTGAATCTGATTTGTTCTGGAAAACAACTCAAGATGATTATATTGATATTGTTGAATGCTGTGGACTGCTCTGATGTGTTGCTTGAGGTATTGGCTTTCTCTGCTGGTCAAACAAATAGTTTGTCATTTTAGCTTTTTGCTGCCAGAACTCACATTGGTTCCCTATTTTTTGCTGGGAATGGTTTTCATTAATAGTGTTAACTGCCACAGCTTCAGTAAATCAATTTAGATATTTAATGTTTCTCACTCTTTGAGGAATTTCAAGACAATTGGATGAAACCTCATTTAATGAAATAAAGTATGGCGACTCAAGCGAAGGAAGACTTTCAACGATCCAGACACTATTTTTTTAAGATCAAAAGATCTCTGCTATTGAAAATACAATTGACGCTTGCTAATGCACATCCTGAGATTCCGGGTCAAATTCAACATCTTTATTGGATAGATTATTCATTGTTCCAGGACATTCAGTCACCTGCCAAAGAAGGAGGTGGTGATAAGAATCTGATATCATGGGTCATACGGGGACTGAAGTGTTGCCGGATATATTCACATCTGCTAAGTGGTTTAATTTGTCAATTTCAGGTAACAAAGACATCTTATTGCTATCTTGCATTTCTTTCACTATGCCTTCAGCTGAGTGACGTCAGACTGGATTAATTCTCGTGCTGTGACAAATATCTTTTTTTTTTGTTTTTTTACTGTTGGCATATTTATCCAATTTCATCATTAGTGACATTAGATGCTTGTATGCATCTATTACAAAAGCTTGTAGACTTTGGAATTTGTGATAAAAGATCAACTGATAATTTGGGCTATTTTTTAAATAGGAAGAGAAAACAACCATCCCTTGTGCAAATTATTTTAGGTAACATTGTGGCTAGTTTTTAAAGAAAATTTAAAAATTGCATTTTTATTTCCCAGTGCTCAGCAAATCTTTTAAAACAAGTGACTGCAACTCATGTCATATCTATTATATGGTGGCAATACCCTTCTAACCTTCAACATGATTTTCTGGGTCAAAATCACTCATTATCACTGCTGGATAATATTAGAAAATGCAGCAAAAACCAGGTAATTAGTAGCAGCCTATTCAGACAGGTCCTCTATGATATAATATATGCCACACTGCCTGGACACTTCCACAGCCTTTCATTTTTGGGCTGTGATGGAAGCATTCCCCATTTCTAAAAGGAAACTCCATGGGTTAAAGTTTCATAATTAACACCAGAAAACTAATATCAGATCATCCTTTACGATACACAATGGTTTTGAAGCCCGGTGCAATTAGCTTTATTAACAAGATAATTATCATTTGATGCCACATGAAAACTGTGTCTTGAATTCCTTTAGTGATCATCATTTCACTACCCAATGGAATATGTAAAGGAAAAGCATCGCCCTCTAGGCTCTTTGCAGTTTAGTTGCTTATTTGGAACTGCTTCATTTTCTCTTTACCATACAACAATTGTTAGCCTGTATATATCCAGATATATTATGTTTACTGCTCTTTCCTGCTTGGCAGAGCACATTACAGGCTTGCACAGCACTATGTTTGTTGAGCTGCTGCTAGAAATCAAAACAGTAGAACGACAAGTAAGCACAATCAGATAATTTCAGGTCATGCTTCACCTATTGCTGTAACATTATGCAATAAATATTTGGATGCTTTGAACATATTTTCGGATGGAATTCTTAATTAAATTTAATAAATTACGCTGTACTGTTATTGTTTAGGAGATATTCATGACTACAGATGTAGCCAGCACCACCAAGGGGACTCTGACTTGCAAAATTTCCGATTAATTACTGCAGCTTTTGGTCTGACTTTCAGTGACCTAATTGTCATAGATCAAAGTCACAGGTCACAGGCACCTTGCCAAAAAAGAATCAATAGATAATGAGAGACTCTCTCTGACAGATCACCCCCTCCCCCCCTAATGAAACATATTTGTACGCTTTGTTCAACTCAGTTGCTTTGGAGTTACATCATCTCGGAAATATATTGAATTGTGGTCCCTTATTTTAGGTTTATGCTTTGCGCGTGCAAGATTCAACACAGTTTGTGCATTTTTAATTGTTGTGGACGTCAGTATATCGATTCAATTGTATCCCTGTGAGCTGCAGAAGAGTGCTTTGAGGGCAGCTCTTTTTATGTAAAAAACCTTTCCCTTAGGATTTCATGAATGCTCAGTCAAATCAAACTTGTGACATTAACATTGTTCTGAAGTAAGACAAGATAGATTTTGGCTTCAAGATCTTCTCAAGACTATTATTCCAAGGTTGATCAGTGTTATGAATAAAAAGCTGTAGTCTCAAATTTTTATTGTGTAACATAAACAAATGAACTTATGGGTAAGTTTTTCTCTTGTCACCAAAAATCTATTTTGTGAGTATGTAGGGGGAGCTAAAAATTAACTACGTCCGGCCAGAGAGTCACACAGTTTCGAATTGACATTTCAAAATTATACCATAAAATATACTATGTAAGAGTAGCGTTATCTAAAGACATATTTGTAAAACTGGAAGCTCCGAACACATCTGCTAATATTGCAGTCAGATGAATATCACAAGCCAAATACTAATTTTATAACTTGCAATGTATATATATGCTTTTATTCTGTATTCTGCTCAGAAACACCACATTATACAGGTGCAACTCAACGACTAACAGCCACTCAGCTGGAAGAATTTCATTAAAAGTTTGTTATCCTGGCATCTCATTTTCCAATAGATTAACATCCATTTCCGCATTTCGCAAGTGCGGTGCGTTTTTCTATTTCATTGCCTCAGAGTGACTGTTGCACCTGATAAATTTATTAATTCATTCAACATTGTACCACAAACTTTTGAGCTTCTCCCCATAGTGATCATTAAAATTGCCTTAATTACCAGCGGTTGTGCCCTGGGTATTGCATGCCTAGTTTTAATGAAGCTGAATTCAACTGACGCTAGAAACACGTAGAGGTTATTTATTATGAAAAGCAATAACCCCCCAGATTCCATAAATCTCATTCATAATAACTGTAATTCATTTTTTTATTAGATTTGAAATCAGCCTTACAAATAACACTGTACAAATGCTCCCACATGACCAACTGCAGACTTTTTGCCCAAGGCATTAAAACTTGTAGTCCCCGTTATCTAAAAAGAGACAGTCACATGTGGTCAGTTCCACCGTGATTTTCAGGACATTGTGTATGTCATTTTTCATGTCAAACAGATGTTTAAAACTTAATAAATCAATCAATCAAAGATGAAAAAATGAAGGAAACGGGTCCAAAGATCAGATGCTGAAAATATACTTCGGTGCTTCACAGGACATTTTTTGGACCCCGGTTTTTAGCGTGTTTGCTGAACTAGAGATATCTGTGTTCAAACGCATGTCCAGTTTTTATCTAGGTCTCTGTACATGCCCTGGATGTGTCCTTCGTACGAGAACAATATTTAGTTTCCTGTATCCCTTCTTTGTTGGAAATCCATGGTTTTCCCATGTTAGCTTACAGGATAATTTGCTTTGATTTATCTATCATTCAAAATCCAGATGTGTAATCCCAAATAAGGCATTACAATATATACCACATGCTTTCTTCCCTTAACGCATAAATGTTGTTGGACACCTTTAACATTTCCAAATCTCCAAAGCCCATCAATTTATGCATTATTCTCTTCTTAGAAACCTAATGCTCATTTTACAGCTGCTTTGGGTGCCACTCGAGGTCAGACTTGATAAAGAGCCAAATAAGTCTTCACAAGGGTTTTATAACTTAGCTCCTTAGGGACCGTTCAGAATTTATGACTGGGGGGGGTGGGAGTTTTGGCCGAGGGGGTACTAACTTTTCACACGTGTTTCAAGGGGGGTATTAATTTTTGACAACACTTCCAAGGGGGGGGGTAATAAATTTTAACAAAGAAAAAATGTTAAAAAACACGCATAAACCCATTTTATTTGGACTTTTTTACACGCAAAAGTCCACAAAATGATGCGAATCTGTACCAGTGGCCGTGTATAACAGTATATATGTGAGTATGGCTTTGTATGGCGAGGGGGGGGGGTACTAAAAATACACATGAAACCTAAGGGTGGGGTACTAAAAATCCGCATGAAACTCAAAGGGGGGGTATCAATTTTTGACGGGAAGTTCCAGCAAAACTCCCACCCCCCCCCAGTCATAAATTCTGAACGGTCCCTTAACTCTGTTTTTCGTTGGCTTCATCTGTGTTGCAAACAGCAAAGCCAGGACTCACCATTGGCGGATAACTGAAAAAAAAACATGAATAAGTTAGCACTGAATTATTATGTAGTCGGAATACGCACACCATCTATCTATATCTGAAAAGTGCAAACACAATAATTTATAGTGTCTTTCTCAAGTTATAGCATTTCATACTGTATATATCAATATTTGATTTAGAACACAAACATGCTGTGTGTCACAGTCACACCCGCAGACAAGATAAATATATGCTATTATCCGACCACCAAGGCCATTTGCTTGTTTCTGATTGGTTGAGAACTGTGGGTATATATCCTGTATCTGTCAAGCTGCTTGGCCTGTACAGATATTTTCTGTATCCTGCAGTGATGACATCATAATCACTCATAAATTATCTGACGTTGTTATGCAAACAATGGGCAGTGATTGTTTGTCATGACGTCACAATGACATGCGCTGCTGGTGACGTCACAACATTCTGCTGCTCCTAACTTACAGAATTTGAAGTTATCAGACTAAAATTTGATAAAGACCACTGATAAAATCTTTGTGGGATATAGATAAAACCCATAGCAGTGTAGTTCACAGCTATGAACATCATTTGTGTCAGGTCTGCTTATGAATTAACATTCATCATACCGGTACCTGAAACTCATGATGTTCATACCTTTGAACTACGTTATTATGGGAGTTTTATTATACCATGTGATCGGATAAATTCGTAATTTGTTGTTTGCTTTTGGCAGATACAGGATTTACCTTCCCTCAGATAGCTGTATCCGGGCTCAGCTTCGCTTCGCCCAGATACAGCTATCTTCGGGAAGGTAAATCCTGTATCCGCCAAGCAAACAACAAATAACTAATAGTATCCAATAGTATCCAATCCATAGAAAGTATGCGTGTAAAATAAGACAGAATATGTGCTTGTTTTTGACATATCTATTGTCAACTTACCATATGGCACAGAATATGTCAGAGTATTCTGTAGTTGGACAGAAAACAGATGAGATGTAAATGTTATTGGCCAGAAAACAGTTTCGAATACATATGAGCACCAAAAATCTTGGCAACTGACATCACAGCTGTTGGATTGCATCACATTTTGCAAGCCAAAGAACATTATGTTTTTGATATAGGAAAAAGTCCGGAGAAAAAGTAACATTTCTGCTGTATTTTACTTGGTGGGAGAACAAATTGACACTTGACAGCAAGGCAATTGTATGGTGTGATGGGAAAACGGACTGCCAAAACTGCAAGATTTTGTTTTCATTCATCAGACCAAAAATAAATTTTTAACAAGAACAGGAAATACCAGTCAGAGACTTGTACTGATGCTGACACACTTAGTTAATCCTTATTGTTGTAATAGGAGTGACTGAACAAAATGATAACTTTAGATTTAGTTAATAAAATTGGACACTGCTTGAAATTGCCAATGTCAACACATAATACGGCTTCGCCTGTAGTAACAGATGTACTGCCATTAATTCCACAAATGTTAATTCATTTGTCAGCTGTTTGAGATAAAACCTTGCAGCCAACCACATCCTCTAACTAAATTTGCACAATTTTCACACTCTATGAGCTAACAGCTAAAATAGTCATTTCCACATTTATATGCATGAAGTTTGGAAACAAAACAGCTCATATAATGGCCATTTTACTTTAGTTTACTAAATTCAAGATTTACTTTGCAGTGTTTTGTTGTTACAATGATTGCTTAATTTATTTAAGAGTTACAGCCATTTCTGCACTGGAGTGTAAATAATTGAATTGATTGCTCTGAGAGAACACCGTCCAATGTCATAGACTCTTAAAATATATACTATAACTCACTCTGACTTGTAGAACTTCTGTTGAATACTTCTCTGGTACATTAAAGCTGAGAGCTTTCTCTAAGCGGTTGTCGATAAAGCCGAGTGACCCAACCTAAAATCAATTGCAGCAGCATGCCTTTACACTCAGGACCAGGTCAGAGTGTTTTATGGTCTTCCACTTCAATGAAATGACAGCTCTTCACCCAAAAACGCTCTTACAAAGGTCACATCTTTCAAATTGGAATTTCTCATGAAGTCAGATGAAAGGAGATACAATGAGATCGAAGAAATTTCCCCCTGATGTTTCCTGTGACATCATCAGGATAAGGAATCTGGTACTTAGACAATAAAACTCAGCAACATTAAAAAATGTTTAAAAGAGTCATATGCCATACAAACCCAAAAAATTTTCCAACAGATGCTCACATTTGCCTGCCCACGTACTTCCATAATACTTAAGTACATTTGCACTCCATTTGTGTCCGAAACTAAAAAGAGCTGCGCTGGGTGCACTGACTGACCTTCTGTTTTCATGGCAACAGAAAAGTTATTTAAAATATTCAAACAGGTACCATATTTTCAAAATGGATAGTGAAATACCTGAAATTGATTCTGTGAAAATTTTATACAGCTACTTCAAATAGAAAGGTCTGCAAAAAAAATTGGTCAGAACTTTTGGGACACCCCTCTTACAGTCTTTCTTTGGTAAATTTATTGTAATCTGAAAATAAACACACGGCATCAACCTACATAGAATAATGCATATATATTATTCAAGTGCTGAATAACTGTAAAGTGTGCTTTGTGGTATAACAGTGACAAGAGCTCCGATGTTATTCATTTTGCTTCATTGAGGGTTTTTCTTTCGTCTCTGTTGTGTTTATGTTGAAGGCATCAATGTCTTTGTGCTAGAAAAACACTCGCGTGGGAGATGGATAGCTATGCTCACCTCAGGGGCGTATCTAGAAATGGCCTGAGGGGGGGGGCCATTACATGGGGTGAATATGTGGCGCTCAGCGGCATTTCCTATCTCTTCCATGTTAATTTTTGGCCTGAGGGGGGGGGCCATGGCACCATGGCCCCCCCCCCTAAATACGCCACTGGCTCACCTTCAGAAGTGTCAGTCTTTGCCTTTGGTGCTTTTAGTGCATGATGATTGTGATTTGTGTTGTTCTAGTAAAATTTCATCACCCTAAACATCACCTCTGACATGTTCTGAGCCTTCATAGGTGATAAAATATGGATGCCCAACACTTCATTGCTTCATATTCGTCGGTTGCCTGTAATTTATTGGAAAGCCAAGCTGCGTTTTACTTTATTCAGAGAATGCCAATGCCTTTATTCAGGCTTATTCTTTTCATGGTGGATTTTAATATCAAAAATGTTGATCTGTGCTTGCAAAATATACTTGACTAATCCATGGATAATTAGTTAATCGTAATTATCTTTATAACTTAGGACATAGCGTGGTCTGTATGAACCACAACTTTTTGTTTGATGTTATAAGTCAGGATAATACTAATTACCAACTTTCTGTGATTAATGGATATCTACACATAAAAGTTATTATGATTTTCAGTGATATGTCTTGATGCCAAAGGTTTGCATTCTTTGGAGATATCTGTAAAGATTCTAATATGGCATAACTTCGCGAAGTGTCAAAAAAGACCACCACCGATTCTTGAAATTTTTATGATGTCACTGACATAGCCATGGATTGGAGCAAAACGGATTTGATGTTTGAAAATATGGTACGGGCAGACTGAATTGTTGCCGGTTAACTTGCTGGTCCATGTTAAATTTCCATGAAAAATTCTACTTATTCATCGTTTGAAAAATGCACCATCTGTTCACAACATTCATTGTGATTTATCATCGACAAGCATGGGATACTTCCTTCAAATCCATTATATACATGTAATTCAGCTATCTTTTCAAACATGATAAAGAAAATTCCACTTTTATGGCTTCACATAAAAGCCTTCCTACTGCATATTTTAGTTGGGAGACACAATTGAGTTATGAAGTGTTATAAAATCTACATAAAAGAAACTGTGCTGTTTTATCGGATGTAAGATTATAAAATGTTTGTAGTCTTAAATACTTACTGAAATTAAATGCTGCTCTTCCACGATAATACTTAGTTAAAAAAACACGAAAGACATACAGTTAAAGAAGGTCGACGCCATTGTCACATTTTCAATATGAGCAAAATAAATACTTCCACAAGATCTTTCACGCTTATCTTAGAAAGGGTTGAGGGACTGCAATGAGTTAATTTCGATCAGCTCCTGAATATCCACATAGACGACTAAACCTAGAGTTATTTGCGCAGCTCTCTAAGCAGTCCTTGTTCATGTTTGAGAGCCATTAGCTGCACGAATCACTGGTCCGAGCTTATAAACTGCAGAAATGACTTTCGGTTCTGCCTCTTCTGTAGTGAGTGTCACTGGGATTTTCCCTTTCTTGCTGGTGCTCTTGTTTTCTGCTTTTTACTGTCTTTATGTTGGGTTAAAAAAGGAAAGTCTGCGTTTCAGGGACTGAAAAACTGCATTAGGAGTAGAAAACATTTTAAGTACATTCTGAGAATACCGGCCTATTATTAGCAAGATTCTAAATAAAGGCAAAATCCTTGTTGACATGCAAAGCACAGGAACAAAACACCATCAGCCTGATCAGGGTCTGTCATGAAGCACAGTATAAAAGTGCATTAAGGTATTCTTTTCATCACCACTATAACAGGAGCTCAAACTTTTCTTCTGACTTTCAACTTTGTCTACAGAAATTTTACAAAGCGTAGAAACCGTATCTATTTTCGCACATGTTCAATATTAATATTCTAACAACCAATTGTGCCGGTCAGAATCTGTCACCAATCATGTAACGATGCATTTGGATATGCTTAGAAGGATAGAAATAACATGATATTAGCTTGAATGCAATGGGTTATATACTACGCTGCTCACAATAAAAAAAAACACATTTCTAGAAGTGACAGAACTTGTACACTACCGACGAAAAGATTCCAATACCAAGATGATAAAATGTACTTACTTGTTGAGTTATTTCCTGGCTGAAGATAATGGTGGCAATCAATGTATTTTTCAACGGACCGGACACAAGTTTGTTAAGATCAAACAATTAAATTTGAAATTTGCAAAGTTGAATGAGGCTGTAATGAAAGGAATAAGCACCTTATCCACGTGGTAATCATTCAAATCGTCAACAAAGACGTCCACCTGGTAGCCGAGTGACACATGACATTTTTGTCAAAAGGGACTTGATCCAAAAATTTTGTACACCCTAAACAGGTGGTCAAAGTGACAACTCTAGAGTGGTAATTCCTGGTGCCTAAACAGACAACACTTTCAATCAAAATTACTAAAGGGTTGTCAATGTTACAAATATTGGTTTAGTAAGGTGTACCATGAGACTACTTGCAGAGTCAACGTAGTAATTTTGATTATGATAGAATAGTCAAAATGATTAACGGGAAGTCACAACAGTAAATTTGCACCTATTACTACATGTAATATACCCTAAAGTAGTCGTGAACTAGTCACATTGACAATCCAATGTCCGATTTCAAGCACATGTCAGATCATGTCATACTTTGACCTCTGGTGACCTCAAAGTTCATCCAATCACATTGAATTTGCACTCATCTTAAAGCTGATTTAATAACCTTTAATTTGAGTGGCTATACAATGTCATAATAATATCATAATAGACATTTATATAGCGTCAATTCCAGTAAGCTGCTCATTAGCATAGACAGATTAGTTGCGATGTTACATTGATTTAAGTTTCCCCTGTCCCTAATTTTTGGCATAATTTTGGGTCCGAGCATTTCCGACAAAACGTCAAATATCTCACTTACTGCCGGGTTTGAGAATGTCCACCCTCGCTAAAAATGTGTCCCAGGGGGTCCTTTATCAAAATCAGGTGGGTGATTTTGTGGCACTTTTATGCATGCAAACACCCCTTGGCATTCTGTGTCTGACATGTGACATTTTTGTCAAAAAGGGACTTGATCCAAAAATTGTGTACACTCTTAACAGGTGGTCAAAGTGACAACTCTTGAGTGGTAATTCCTGGTGCCTAAACAGACAACACTTTGAATCAAAAACACTAAAGGGTTGTCAATGTTACAAATAAAGGATTAGTAAGGTGTACCACTCTGGTAATCAAGACTACTTGCAGAGTCAACTTAGTAATTTTGATTATGATAAAATAGTCAAAATGATTTACAGGAAGTCACAACAGTAAATTTGCACCCATTACTATATATACCCTAAAGCAGTCATGAACTAGTCACATTGACAATCCAATGTCCGAATTTCAAGCACATGTCAGATCATGTCATACTTTGACCTCTGGTGACCTCAACTTTCATCCAATCACATTGAATTTGCACTCATCTTAAAGCTGATTTACTAACCTTTAATTTGAGTGGCTATACAATGTCATAGACTGATTAGTTGTGATGTTATATTGATTTAAGTTTCCCCTACCCCTAATTTTTGGCGTAATTTTGGGTCCGAGCATTTCCGACAAAACGTCAAATATCTCACTTACTGTCGGGTTTGAGAATGTCCACCCTCACTAAAAACGTGTCCCAGGTGGTCCTTTATCAAAATCAGGTGGGTGATTTTGTGGCACTTTTATGCATGCAAACACCCCTGTCCCCTAGGCTCCTGTACTATGATGGGGCCAATAGTTTTCATACCAGTGTGAAAAACATAACTTGCATAATTTCATCAGACACACTGTATATGAAAGAGAATATGGACATGGTGGTGCATAAACTTATGTGGGAAACAGCTTTTTTGTGTGTGACTGATTTAATTGCTTCTGTCTGTGAAAAGTTATGCTGCCTAGTGGCAGTGTTGCTGTCTTTCTAAGACTGGTTTGATAAACACTTGGGAAAATGAATTAGGCTCCAGCTGTGAATCTGATTTGTTCTTGAAAACAACTCAAGATGGTTGTATTGATATTGTTGAAGGCTGTGGACTGCTCTGATGTATTATTTCTGGTATTAGCTGTCCCTGCTGGTCAAACAAATAGTTTGTTTTTGTTTTTGCTACCATAACCCACTTTGGTTTTCTAGCGTTTACTGGGAAATGTTTTGATTAATAGTAGTTTTTACAATCACAACTTCGGTAAATCCATTTAGATACTAAAGGTTTCTCACTCTAGAAGGAATTTCTAGGCAATTCGATGAAACCTCATTTAATAAAATAAAGTATGCAGACTCAAATGCAGCAAGACTTGTGGTTGTTTTAGAAAAGATATTAGTGATTCGTGAAAGTCATTTCCCACTATGTTACTTTGACATCTTAACACCATGGACATTTCAATCCATGGCAGGTAGCATTTCTAAATTAGTGAAATTTTTAGGACCATCATGAATGAGAAATGATTTTTGCCTTTTCTTATCTTTATTTTTGTTATGTTCTATATCTCTCTGCTATTGACAATACAACAAGTGCTTGCTAATGTATTTATCCTGAGATTCCGTGCCAGATTCAACGTCTTTATTGGATACATCATTCATTGAACCAGAATATTCAGTCACCTACCAAAGAAGGAGGTGATGATAAGATATCATGGGTCATCTGGGAACTGAAGTGTTACCGGATACTCACATGCAAAGTGGTTTAATTTTTCTTTTTCAGAAAGCAAACACTTCTACAGCCTTTTACTTGATCCTCACAGCCACACAACCTCTCACAACTTGATGTATCTCAGGTAGATGCAGGAGAAATGGCTTTTGGGCTGTGATGGAAGTATTCCCCATTTCCAACGGGAAAATCAATAGGTTACAGTTTCATGATAAACACCAGAAAACTAATATCAGATTATCTATTATGATATTTTCTACTACACAATGGTGGCTAAGCCAGGAGCAATTGCCTTTTATTAACAAGATAATTTTCAATTGATACATGAAAATCAAAAGAGTAGAATGATAAGTATAGCAATCTGATAATTTCAGTTCGTACTGCACCCATTGCGGTGAAATTACGCCATAATTATGCAGATGCTTTGAATGTATTTTCCAGAAGGAGGAACGGAATTTCAGTTAAAATATGTAATCTGTCATCAAGGTTTCATTAATTCAGGCAAATTTTTCAGTCCTGACCCAACAGTAAGTTTTAACCAATGTGAATATGCTTTCAGCATGGTCTCAAGAGTTCAACATTAGAATTACATCCAACAACTATGATCAGTCTCTTCAGAATCCTGCATTGAACACATGAAGGTCAATTCCGTCAAATATTGTCCTCTCCGAAATTGGGTCAGCAAATAGCAATAACATTAAATTAAATTAAGAGTATTTTTATTTTATAGAAATACTCCTCAATAGATTAGACATAGTTTTGGGAAGTGTTTCGTTTCAGTTGTACGAACTGCACAATGCTCGTGGCGGAAAACACTAAAAAACAGCTTTCGTCAAATAAACTGTCCTCTCCGAAAATATGCTTTCCTCTCCGAAAATGTCTATTTTCCTCGACATGGACAAAGTTCTGGCCAAAATTAAGCAAGTAAGATGATTTTTCATTGTCAGATATATATCTATCTACTCAGCACAAGCCCATACAACTGGGTGTTCTATACATCCAGTAATAGAGGGATGCGCGGAGTGTTGACCTTGGTCAAATTATCTACAACAACGCAAAGAGTCAAATAAAAAAAATTCAGAATACTTGTAGCCCTAAAATTTTCAGAAATCCACGGCACGGTATATAGCCACAGAAAGTAGACAATTTGGCCAGAAAAAAAAGACCTTTATTTTTTACCCCCTTGAGTTAAAACTATGAACCCCGATTGAAAAACAACCCTTAGAACAAAAGTCTATTCATGCCTGTCATTTTCATATTCAGACAATCTTTGTGTTCCTCTTTCAGACAGAATGTTACGGATTAGCATTCAGAATAGTAACTAATTATTAAGTGGATAGGGCAGTGCTTTGTTCGATTTTGTTTCATTCAATTTATATACTTACATTTAAATGCATTTGCCTTCTTTTTAGGTTCTAAAATGCATTTTGGTCATCCTGACAGGATGTTAGAACAGCAAAATCAGCATATACAAGACTGATTGTCAGTGGCTTGTGCATGTTTGCAAGTTTCGGTGCAAATATCGATATTCTAGTTTTTGTTTGCCATGTTATTCATTCATCTCAATTCCGCCAAATTGCCAATGAATATGCACATAACACAAAGTTGCAGAGTAGGGGAGACCGGGGTAAGTTGTAGCTTAATCATGCAATCTGAAAATCAGCCATAAAAATATAATACATTGGCCAGAATCAACCTAAGTTTCAGGGCAGTCCGACCATTGGAAAGGTCATGGCAGGCATTTGAAAAAATTAGGTCAAGTGGCACAACTTGCCTCGGTGCCGGGGTAAGTTGTGCCGCATGACGGGGTAAGTTGTGCCGCCTGATTTATTCCAAAAAAATCATTTATTTCAACCGTTTCTTCAGATAGATCATTTGTATCATGTTTTTAACGTATGACTGACATGTTACATGAAACTAATCAAAAATTTATGAGCCATTTTTATTTATACACAAATTTAAAATGCTGAAAAAAAACAGAATTATTTATTGTTAAGAGGGTGTTATACCTATTTTAACACGTGTTCCTTTCAATGCAAGTTATTTCACAACATTTTTAGGCCTTGCATAAAATTAAGACAAAAAAGATGAATGAAATATTAATTCCTATATCATATCATTGGCCCAACTCACCCCAATCAAAACGGCACAACTTACCCCAAATTGATTTTCTGAATGCAACTGGTTGTCAAAAATAAACAAACAATGCAAAATGAAATCTAACAACAGAAATGTCTAGATATACCTCTTAACTCCATCCTACCAGAGGGACATTACCTTATTACAAATACCAAATGACTGAGAAACCAGAATGTCGGTCCTCGGCACTTCAAGTTTTCAGCAACAAAACTGAATTCATTAGTGTAGCTTTTCATACCATTATATTTGTTGTTTTTTTTCTTGGTGCCTGATGATGTTGTTCAAGGGGGTATATATGGGTGGCATTGCCTTCTTTGCCCAGTTCTTCATTTAACCCCAACAGTCGGCGGCACAACTTACCCCGCGGCACAACTTACCCCGGTCTCCCCTACAATGCTTGTTGGGCTGCGAGGCTGCGACAAATAATAGTGACAGTGCAACAATAAGTAGACCCTCTTCTAAAGATAAACGCAGTTCAGACTCCACTCATTGCATTGACAATAAGCCAATGCAAGGATTATTTATGTGCATTTAATACAATTTTGGGAATGAATGGAATTTCAATTAAAACATGTGATCAGTCATTAGGGTTTCATTTCTATCCTTTTCATAGCTGTGCATTTTTTCATTTTGTACTTTATTCCAAGATTGTGATGCCACAGATTTAGTTGCATAACTCAGTAGAAAATGTCTTAAAAAAGTATTTGATATTACTTTCCAAGTGGATATTATAGAACTTTAACCAATTGATTTTCCAATTGGAAATAGAGAATACTTCCTTCACAGCCCAAAGGCAATTTCTCTTGCATCTATGTGAGATATATCCAGCTACGTGAGGTTGTGTGGCTGTGGGGATCAAATATAAGTCACCAGGAGTATCCAGGCACTGCCAGGCATTGTGGCATATATCATGGAGGACGTGTCTGAATACTGATTATTTAGATTTGTTGCATTTTCTCTTATTATTCAACAGTGATTTGTTGTGGTAAACAAATTTAATGCTCCATATGATATTAGCAATTTTTTACTATTTCAATGCAGATCCACGCAGATCTTAAGCTTCAGTATGCTCACATTCAATTTGGACCATTACAAACAACGCTTTTTGTAAATTCTTAAAGAAGACCATCTCGAAATTGAAGAAAGTATGTTTTTGTTAAGTAATTCACATCAGAAAGTGTTTTTAACATTTGTGAAAGGAAGATAAAAGCAGACATTAAAAACAAATGTTGCGAAACGACGCGCTTGACCAAATGTAAAGAAAATTGAAGTAGAGAGCTTCTTCAGCTCAGCTGAAAAATACAATTTGCCTTAAACGAAGATTTTTCCAATCAAATTAAGCCAGTCACGACATTACTAATTCTGTATTTTATGCCACTAGTGCTCGAATTTATCAGTGATGATCTCAATTTGAAAATTGAAGATAATACTACTACTCGTTCAAACAGCAATTAAGACCAGACACTCAACTGTTTTGTTGACTTCATGCACCACCCTCCCCACCACTCAGTGTGGTTCAGCTCAATCCTTCCTTGACAACACTGATGGCATTTTTGCGCAGTTGATACAAAAAGACTATGCCTCCTCTGGCACGATAAAACATTGAATATTGGAGGTGTACTAAAACAATTATTGACTGGTTTTATTTGGTACCAGTGCGAACTATTTGGCCCTCGGGAGTGAGGCAATAGTAGCCAACCTCACTCCCTTGGGCCAAATAGCTTGCACTAGTGCCCTCATGCCCAGTCAATATTTGTATAATAGAATACATAACAAGATGTACAAGGTTCTGCAGATGGGAAAAATAAAGTTTTCCCATCACTAGAATTATATACTGCTGGTTCTTGTAATAGTGTCAAATTACCCCCAGAAAGCAGGGTCAGTAAAATCACTGCACAGCTTCAGACTGTCAGTTCTTCTACAGTGCCGCTTGTAAGTAAGTGAAACGCATGACATTGTGCCATTGCATCAATGCTAAACATCCTCAGCCAAACTGCTTGTGGAGGCATGAATTCTCATCGGATGAAAGGGAAACAAAGCGGGTCATGAAGGCCGATGTCTGAGGAAAGTGGGATAAAAATAGCAGCCCATTTTCTTCGCTGTAGTCGGAGTTAGGTATGGGTGAAAGTCTTTGATAAGTAAGTGAAACGCAGGCCCAATGTTAAAACAGAGGGAAGGGTGGTTCACTTACTTATCAAAGACTTTGACCCATACCTAACTCCGACTACAGCAAAGAAAATGGGCTGCTATTTTTATCGCACATGCCTCACATATCGGCCTTTATGACCCATAATGTTTTCCTCTCATCGGATGAGAATTCGCCTTCCAGAAGCATTTTGGTTGAGGATGTTTAACATTGATACAATGGCACAATGTCATGCGTTTCACTTACTTACAGGCGGCACTGCAGCTAATATTGTCAATGGAGTGAAAAAAACCCTTGAAGTCACTTCCTGTTGTGATGCCACTTACTTTGAAAATCAGGTTGAAGGACAGATTATGGGTATGACATTTTCACCATATAATTGAAATACATGAATTGTAGTCAGTTGTAAATTGGTCTTTTTCTGAATAAGGTGACTTCATGTAAGGTAAATCAAGAAGTCAATAACTGTAGATTGACTACAAAACAAGATGAAATGTACTAGGCACTTCTCATAAGAAAAATAAAGTGGCTAGAATAATATATTTTCATTTTCCTTGTTTATTTGGATTTACTGTGGTCCCTGCATTATAATTACAAGACAGCCCCTTTTGCGGTCATGAAGCCGTCTCTCGTGGGGCTGTGGTCTCTTGTTGGGGAGCAAAATGGACAAAAAAATACTAATGAGTGTGGGAGGAAAGCGGTCATATAAGACAAGTCGGTCTTACAGTTACAACAGGGGGTCATATAAAGCAGGTACCACTGTATGGTGCTTTAAGAGAGCTACACTATATAAATTAATCTAAATATCTCATATGCAGCTATATATTAATTGTCAATTCTCCAAGCTAATATTGTTAATGGGTCATTGGAAGCCTATGAAATCAGTTCCGTTGAGATACCAGATAAGCGACCTCTGACCGAATGTCAGATCATGGATGAATAGGACATTTTCCCCACGTAATGGATGGGACATTATTGTAGTCAGTTGAACATTGCAGAATTATGGGAAGTAAGAATATGCTTTTCACAATTTCTGTAGCAACAAACCACAATGGTGCGTGAAATAATTTGCGCGTGGAACAGTAATTTTCTGTATTTCCTATTTGAATAAAGGCCTGAATTGTTGATAAATCTTCTAGTATTTTTCACAACAAATGCCAATGTCTACAAGCTTTTGTAATTGGTCATACCAGCATCTAAAATCACTGATGATAAAGATACCAATAGCTGATCTGCGAAAAATAATAAACAAATATTTATCAGATCGCTTGATTAAATTTAGCCTGTCAGCACACAGCTTAAGGCATGGCAAAAGAAACGCAAGATAACGACACAACGTTTTTGCCGTCTGAAACTGACAAATTAAACCAATTAACGGATGTGACTATCTGGCAACACTTCAGTTCCCGGATTAACTCAGATAGCCTATGATACCTTATCACCACCTTGTAGGACGACTAAATGTCGCGGAACAATGAATGATGCATCCAATAAAGATGTTGAATCCGACCAAGAATCAAGAAATTATAACATGATTCAGCAAGTTGTATTGTTGATAGTTGCAAGACAAAATACAGAAAATACTAATAAAACACTAATTGTGAAATAACGAAGATATATTTTTATAATTCAATTTTTTAAGTTAAAACAGGGAAAACAAATTATCGTGGATGATGATTCTGCAAATTTCCTAATTTAGAGATGTTAACACCTACCATGAGTTGCAAAGTGTGAAAATATCGATGGCATCTAATTTCTTCTCTCCCAAGAAGCAAATTAAAGGGACGCACCTTTCAAGAATCACTTATTTATCGTTTCTCAGATTTTAACTGTGGAGTTGTAGACCTTCAAATTCCTTAAAATGTCTTTAAGTCTCCAAACTTTAAGTAAGTTGCTTCAAGTGAGGTTTCCCCTGGGTTTCCACAAAATTTCTTTTAGTATGGAAAGCATTTAGAATTAATGGGAACTGCAGCTGTGCTAGTAAACAACATTAATCAAAACCATTCACACCAAAAACGAGGTTTCCAACAGAGTTATGGCAGCGGGAGTTAAAATAAATTATTTATTTAACCAGCAGACACAGCTGATACCAGAAGCAATACGCCAGAGAAGTCCATAGTTCTCAACATTATCAACATGTCAATGTGGAGTTGTTTGCAAGAACAAGGAAAATTTACAGCTAGAACTTAATTCATGTTCTTGGAAAGACAAGATAAACTGCTACCAGGCAGCATAACTTTTTATAGACAGAGCAATCAGTCACAAATGAAATTGCTGCTTCCTTTGTCATCCTTCACATTGTAAGATATAAGTCCGAAAGTGATTCGGTGCAAAGCTGATGGTATAAGTTCAAATCCGCCCGGAGAAGTCACTTTCAATCAAATATGATGTAAATCAAAGAGGCACTTGCACTATGCCCTCATAAACAGGGCATACTATAGTATGGACTACCACACAGCTTTATTCTCTTATCATTGCTTCTACATCTAGTATCTACTCATAAGCTGAAATAGCTTCAGAGCCAGTATATAACATTGAGGCATGATGAGCTGGTAAAGTAATGCCAACATTAACTGAAAATTAACTGCAAACTTTGTTGACAGATATTAATAGTGTATAAGGAATGAAAAGTTCTTTACTCCTTATGTACAGTGTAGTAAATCAGTCTCTGAAAGACAGACCTTCCCTTATTAACCCAACATGAAGGGGGTAAAACAGTAAAACAACAGAGAAGTAAAGAGCTCAGTGACAGCCACCACAAAAGAAGTAGAGCGGCATGTCATTTCTACAGTTTATATGTTAGGACCAGTGATTCGTGCAGCTAATGGCTCTCAGACATGAACAAGGACTGTATTGAGAGCTGCCCAGGCAAATATTAAACTCAAGTTTTAGTCGTATATGTGGACATTCAGGAGCTGCTCACAATGAACTCATAGTACTTAGTCAGACGCAGTACCTGTACACTACTCAGACACAGTGCCTGCATTACTGAGGAATAGCTTTCAGTGTGGGTGTACTTAAGTTTCCGAACTGAATTGGACATCAGGCAAATCAGACAGTAACTCTTAAATTAGCAGCCCTTCGAATCGGTGTCTATGTGACAAGTAAAAGATACCACACCCTGGGTGAATGTTGCCTCGATTGGGAAAAAGTTTATATATCCAGGACCCACTCACTCTCTTCTCATCTAGTGAATCATGCTGGTGTACATAAAATGAAATTGCTATAGAGGAAATTATGTCTTGAAGTAATAGATTGAATGTTCCATGAAATTTCGATGTTAGCTGCATTGGGAAATGACATCTCCATTATCTTAAGTTATCAATTTGCAGCAGTTAAAATAGTAAGACACAAAGTAGGATGAAGAGTGTAGGCTAAAAGCTAACTGTCTGTATTAGTTTTGGTGCCTTTTACAATTTATTTTCTTTATCAGAGTAATGAGAGTATATATATCCTCGACAGAGTTGACACAAGCCTCTTAGCATTAAAGTGGACTTTCTGTTAAGCCTTCCTTTGTTTTATAATTTAGTATAATCATGAAAGAGTAGTATTTGATTACAGTAAGTATTTATGATGGCAAAAAAGGTATAAGCATTCAATGCCATTCATAGATTAAAGTCAAATGACCATGTTGCATTCCAACATATCAAAGGCAATCAAAGAATATGAAGCAATAAAGTGTTCAGCATCCATATTTTATCAACTACAAAAGGCTCAGAACGTGTCAGAGGCGATAATTAGGGTGATGAAGTTTTACTGGAACAACACAAATCACAATCATCATGCACCAAAAGCATCAAAGACAAAGGCCGTCACTTCTGAAGTTGAGCATATCAATTCATCTCCCACTTTGGAGTTAATCTGTGTTATGTTATAACAAACGCGTTGATGCCTCCAACATTAATGTGATAGAAACGAATGCTAAAAGTATACAAAAGATGCAAGATGAATAAAAGTCAGTGTCAGTGTTATGCTATAAACATACCACACAATGATGCAGCAATAAATGATGTATGCCATATGGGCCTATTTCTCGTGTTTATTCATAACATCTTAGTTAACATAAATGTACTTAAGTAAGACTGCATGTGTTGTACGTAACACCAGCAACAGTCACACGAAAAATGTCATATAGCAGAGTGGAGCCTCACAACAAGGCAGTTCAACATTCATCGTATATTCTGTAAATGTCTATCGTTTGCGGTCAAGTGATTCTTTACATTCAGCGGATTCAATGGATCATCCCTAGAGTTGTTTACTGCTTCTAAATTATTTATGGAGCAATAAACGTTGCCATACCAATAAAACAAAACATGTCAGTTGATTTGTTTATGTTTTATGCAGTATCACACAGAATTACACTGAAGTAAATTAAAATGTGTTTTTTATTCATGTGATTTGCAGTAAAGATTACATACACACACCAGATCATAACTTAGTCGTGAACACTGAACCCAGTTTTGGTAATGGTAATATGGTTGGCACAGCAGATGAAAAGTGCAACTCACTCTCCTTTTTGACAAAACATTGCAAAAGCAGCATTTTAACCAAGAAAAGACAACACTAACATCTTTATACCCAATAATTATATCAGCTCACCATAAGTTTATGACAGTGAAGGTCACAGTGAAGACAAAAGATATTTTTGTTACAATTTCTGGGAAAATAATGAAAACCCTCATACGAAACAACTTTCTTATATGCCTACGGCATATTTGTCCACAGTGCGCAAATACTTTCCAAGATATACAAATTTATTGGTTATAATTTTCCTTGAGTGTTTTTGCTCAATATAAATCTGCACGGTAAACGATGAAGGAGATCAAATTTCATCAATTTAGTTTAAGTTAAAACTCAGGTAGTGTTGCGGACCGGACCGGACCGCAACCTCCGGTTTCAGAACCACCCAGTACAGGGGTGAGGTGGTCCGGTCCAGGGTGGAGGCGGTTCAGTACACCGGTACGTACCGGTTTACGATTTAGGACTAATTTTTCGCCAAAAATCATCGGAAAGGGTCGGAAAACTCAGGTGTGAAAAATAAAAAACTTATTTTTGGAACTGAGGGTGTTTCGCTACTGAAGAGGTGGTGGTATGTGGAACGTACCGGTGCAAAGCAGTCCGGTCTTCAAGCATATTTTTAAAAGTGTATTCAAATCAAATTAAAAGGCATTGACCGATCCACTTAATAATTAGTTGCACTTCTGAATGATCTTCAAACACAATCTACCTGTTAGAGAACACTAAGACCATCTGAATATGAAAATGACATCTGAAGGTTTCAAGTTAAGCATGATTATAATTTTGTTCTGCTCTTATTGTGTTTCTTCTCAGATTTAAAGAGAAATGCCAATAACCCAAATTTGAAAAGCAATCTAAGAATGACAAAGAGAAAAGACAATCTGAGAATAATGCTTTATTGGTTTGAAATAAAAGAAATCAAATTCCCTTTCCTAAAGATATGAATAAATGAAAAAAAAGGCAAATTTGGCCAGACAAGGAGAAATCTGAAAAAGGATCATAATAATTAGTAATAGCAATTTTCTTGGAAAGCCAGAATCACTTATTAAATCAGCACCATCCCTTTCACAGCAAATCATTGAAATAGACTAGTAGGCAAGTGCAATTCTTGCAGTCTGAGGCTACAAAAATTGCTATCTTAACAGAAGCTTCGGACACTAGTAATGTACGTGCTAAAAATACATTGTAGTTAACAGTGTAAGAAAAATATCTGGTCATCATGTTTTTCACAATTCCTTTGAAGAGTCCTATCCTGGAGAATATAGTCATCTCTGACATCACACTTCAACAGCACAGAAAAAACTTGAGATTCCATGTAAATATGACAAGGACTGTAGTATCTTCTTCAATCCGCAAAATCATGGAGCTGGAAGAAACAAACAAACAATGCAAAAACCAGCAAATTTGATTTTTCCGAAGGGCTAAAATGGAATCTAAAATTTTCCATTGGTGCAAGTTGTTAAACTGTCGTTGGTATACCAAGTGAATATCATCTTTAAATAAGTCAATCATATAATAATTATATTTTCGGCCCAGGTTTCGATTGGTCAAATTTCAATACTTTTGAATAAACGAAATAATTTCTGGGGTAGGTCCTTCCAAAATGTGTCACAAATTCCACCAGAATTCGTTTCATGTTTTCCAGAATTGAAAGTTTATTATTTTAGAAGTGTAGACATGCATTTTAATAAAATTGCTAAATGAAATATAATAAAATCATGTTGATAACTGGTCTCCATTTTGATGGCTGACTCTGATCCTTCGGATCAAATAAAATTCTACAACGCTCTGCAGAATTTTGGAGAAAAAGTTCTTTATACATGTACCATGGCTCTCCATCAAAGGAGTTTCTATTTTGAATACATTGTGAAATCAGAATAATTTTCTTCTATCATAATTATACAGAACAGAGCTGTCCCTTCTGGACAATTTCCTTTGAGGAACGTTGGTCTAAGGAAGCGTTAAACCTCCCATTCACATCGGACACAACGTTCAGAAACTACGTATTTTGTCGACAGCTGGTTACGAGATTACTACGTACGTTAGGGTGCTCCTTCTGCCCCCCAAAATTGAAATTTTTTCTGGATTCAACCTTACTTTTTTTTGGTGGTGAGGTTATCAATGTAGACCATTTTTATGAAATTTCATTAAATTTGAAGAATTCCTAGGTGTAGCACATTGCAATTGAAATTTTGTCATTTTTCGTAATTTCGAGAGAAAAGAAAAAAAATAGCCAATCAAGAGATAACATGGTTTGCATGATAAATCAGATTTAAACATACATAATGAAGTACAGACACCATTTGGGAAAGATAGAGGTCAGCTAAGTACTAGGTACCACTTGCCAGGGTCATCAATATGATAGGTGTACAACATCAAGTTTGCGCTGTTTTCTGTGATTTTGGCAATAATTCAGGAATTGTCGACCATACTTGTAGTTCATTTTGAAATCGATCTTCCTTTCTTGATCTTAATAATCTGCTTCCTATTTTACCCTCTTTCTGTACAGTCATTTGTAACCTAAAGGCACTGGAGATCTTTTTCCCTGATATGCATCTGTCATATTGTCATTCAGAAGGTTCGGATGTGTACATCACTCTCCAAAAAGGATGGTTCAATCTTCATTAAAGAAACAATGTGCAAGCCATAAGTCTGCAACCACTAACCCACCTTTTCATATTTTCCCTCAGGAAAGGAATATATGGCTTCCCGAAAGCAGTACCTTATCTGCTTTGATGTTGGACATTATATGGTTGTTTTAATATTTCTTGCAATATATGTGTTTTTCTCATCGGTACGCAAGTGATCATCAAACAGTGTCAAAGCGATCATGTCAGGAACAAGATAACAGAGACGATGTTTCAGTACTTTCAGCTCAGCTTCCCAAGTTGCGGAGTGAGTTGTTAATAACTTAATGACATTATTGCATACGAGGTCATTGCTTGGGTTGCAGTTGAATTCAACCAAGGTGCATACACAAATACCTCAAATTTGACGAATCATTTGATTTTTTGCATGCTGCGAGCACAGGGAAAAGCCTGTCACTATTTATTTATAATTGTCAAATAAGACATGACTCTATTCAGGCAGCTAACTAGAGTGCATAAGAAGCTTTGCCATCCAAGTTGCACCCTCCTTTTCAAGTCATTGCTAGTCGCAATTGAAGATTAGAAATACAGGAAGACAAGATCAAGTATTAATACATCATCAGAATTAGGGTACGTTTTGAAGTTATACAAAAGGTCTGCCACAATCTCTTTCAGCTCATTGAGGAAAGGCTGCAAACCACTATCCGCCATTGACAATGAATTTAAAGCACTGAATGACATTTTTTGGTGTAAATTTTCTCCTAATTTTGACATATAATGGTGAACGTATTCATGGTCCTGTGCCCAGCCACTTTGGTAGGAGTCTTTCCTCTCTTGATGTTTTATTTCAGTAACACTTTAAATTCCTCATAGCATTAAATATTTCCAAAGTCATCTTGTTTGGGGCTGACAGGAAATATGCGCTATCTCACAGAAAGATAAAACAAGTTCAGAGTATTTTTTTCCAAGTATCTTCCATATGAGCTATGAAGCTCAACAAGACCTGCTTCCTTTGGGAAGAATTGTAGACAGAGTTTCTTGTAAAACAAATACCTTGATCCTAGTGTCTTGACATGACTAAGAATGCTGCGCAAAAGGACTATTACAAGGATCTGCTGAATTTGATGATTGACATCTTTGTAGTCCTTTGAAACTTCAGAAATGTCCTTCACACTTTTACCATGTGAGGTACTGTGCAGCTGGTCACATTACAAAACTTTAATTAAGTGACTACTGGTGTCACAAGTAAATGATTTAATGTGTAAATTAAACACTGCATCTTGAAACTCTTGACAACTTCTTATTTTTCGACTCATTTAAATGATCGAAATTCTAGTTTCCATCAAGATACCGCCTTATTTTGATAAAGGCATTCAAAGAAGAGAAAAAGTTTGATTTCTAACAAAGGTTACCATGTAATCAGGGGAAAAATAATTTTATTTGTTGTATAATATTCTATATATACTAAACCAGCTTGTTATTAACAATTAATGAAAATGTTATGACATTATGAGACGACGCAATCAGTGTTGCCACCTACAGTGCCTTCCTGAACCTAAGCTGAGCCTTTAATCAGATGTTAAATTTAGAAATGAGTAAGATATGGATGGAAAATGCTGTCTTGACACAGAAATCTTCTTAAACAATATTCAAGGCTATTGAAAAAAATATGATAGATAACCTAGTAATTCACAAGAAATCGCACTATTTTAAGGAAATTTGACAAATTTCAATCCAAATGTGCTACACCTAAGCATCAATAAAATTTCTTGAAATTTGGTATGATTACTTCTATTGACCAACCTCACCCACAAAAAAAAGTATACGGGGTTCTGAGCAAGTTGGGGCAAAAGAAGCACCCTAACGTACGTATATATCGTAATTAATGCGTATTTCTCCAACCTCCCTTGACTACGTACCCCCCACGTTGAAGCAATGGTCGTTATACGCCTCTGGGGCGTCAGGCGTGGCAGGCCAGCCCAGCGCGCTGTGTCTTGCGCATGCGCAAACATCCGACAAGACGGACGCCATGGCTGTCCACGCTTGTGTGTATTGGGATTATATCGGCCCAGAACACTATCTATTCCACCGTAACACGGCATTTATCTATGGAATATCGATAACAAGATGTTTATTGATTAAATTAAACCTTCGGATGGACTGTGGAAGTTGTGGTCGCTTCAGAATCAGCCGGTCTAGTCGGCGATGCGAAGCATGTGGATTTCTTGACAGCGCTTGTATTTGATTGATTGATTGATTGATTGATTTATTTGGTCTATTAAATATAATATATATACATAATGAGACCCTGGATGGCACAATAAAGTTAAAACTTATTTCCATTGCGGTCCAGTGGTAAATGGCATGAATTGGTAATAACATTATATGGATTTTATGGTGATATATATATATGATGGTACAGGTGGAGTATTCGTGCAGGGATAGTACACATTAAATGGACTGTATCTAGTGAAATATAACTCGATTGAGTGTGGATTCCATGAAAACATCTAGGAGAGACATGTACATGAGTGTTACGGTGGATTAACAGTGTTCTGGACCTATTGCCTGTGTGCACGATGTACGTGAATTTGTCTTGTCATCCAGCAAGCAGGGAGGCGCCGGCCAGGGGCGGAGCGCTGGGGGGGGCCGGGGGACTGCCGCATTGCTTCAGGCGGACCCAGCCACCCGGCCTGCCGTGCCCCCTCAGAAAAAAATTAATTTAATTTAATTGAATAAAGCCCTTGAATATTGGCCCTCGCTATGGTGAATAAAGAATGCTCTCATTTGATTTTTATTGCAGGATTTTTTTTGGGGGGGGGGGGCAGATTTCAAGAATATATTTTTTTTGGAGGTCTTGAGGGGATGGATGGTTGGTTGGAGATCTGAAAAGAGAAAACATAATTAAAGCAGTGAAGAGAAGAGAAAACAGAGAGAGAGAGCAAAGCCAAGCAGCAAGTACTGAAGGTGGCTCCAAAATTAGCAGACTTTTCTTCCTTGTTTTACCAAGCAGTCTGCAGTCCATTTAAGGACTAAATGCATAAGAATATTCACTTACCTTGTAAGGGATTAATGCTGCAACTCTGAAGAGTTGGAAAAATCCCAATCCAAATTGTCCTGCTGGATAGGTGGCATTCTGTTGCAAGTTGGCTCAGTTCAACTCCGGTCTCAACTGATTCTCTCTTGCTCGTTTTTGGTTGAGCAGTACTTGGGAAATTTTTTTGGCCAATCTGATCTTTTGCATGTTAACTATATATATATTGAAATTTTTGTCACTGGTGTATCTACTATCTTTTCATGGCTTCATTCAATCATCACCAGCAAGCATCCTGTTGGGGTTTTTATATTCTCCAAGTTACCAGATAGATTGGAATAGGTATCGAATAGATGGCGCTACAAGGCTCTCTGAGAATCAGGATCCTAGGTTCTGCAACTTTGTGCAAACCTTCAACAAACCTTTGGCAGATACGTATGATCAGACGTTCGTCCTGAACATTACTTTCAAATGTTGTCCATACATATCAAAAACACGTTGGAGAAACCTTGAAACTTACGTATTGTCAAATGTGCGACCATACCTTTGACAAACCTATGAATCAAAGGTATGGTCATACGTAATAGTCTAAGGTTGTAAAAACCTCTCAAATGAATGTTTGACAAACCTATGAATCAAAGGTATGGTCATACGTAATAGTCAAACATTCTTCAAACCTCTTTACCAAAGGTATGACTTACGTAATAGTCTAAGGTTTTAAAAACCTCTCAAATGAATGTTCAACAAACCTATGAATCAAAGGTATGGTCATACGTAATAGTCAAACATTCTTCAAACCTCTCAACCAAAGGTAGACTTACGTATGACTGACACGTTTAGCCAAACGTTACAACCAAACTGTCTTCAAACCTCTCAACCAAAGGTATGACTTACGTGTGACTCGAACGTTAGGCCAAACTATAAAACAAACTATCTGCCAACCTCTTACTAAGGTTGCGACCTACGTATGGTTTTTCATCTGAGTGCAACGTTTGGAAATTACCTTTGCCCTACCTTTGTCATACGTCGTTTGGCCAAACGTTTGATTCTAACCAAAATAATTACGTAGGGAAAGGTTTGATTTACGTTGCTGCTCGGGAGGGGTGGTGCCTCGCATTAAAAACTTATCTCGCTTAGATGTAAGAGCACAAATTTAATGAGTTTCTAGGTGGAATAAAGGCATGCCAGGTTTGATAGAGAACATCAATGGGTTTGGGTTTCGTAATTTTCCTCTGAAAGGAACCTTTTTTTCTGTAAGATTTTCCGCAATAATCTGTGATTTTGCTGTAAACGATTGCATTCGATCCAATGTTTAGAGGTGACCATTTAATATCGGTGAGTTTGGAGTATTTTTTTCTAATAAGTTTTACATGATTTAGAAATGAATATTCATGCACTTGTAATAAATAATTTCTGCTGCCGTTACCGTGAAATAAATAATTAAATTTTACCATAAAGCAAAACTCCAAACCCCTCACCCTGATTATTAAATGGTCGCTCCCTAAGGTTCACATTAACCAGCAACAGAGCATAGATTTGAACATGTCCATTTGCCACATTTTGCCATACTTTTGGTATGTTACTGTTGCAACTTGATGATTTTGTATGACCATTTACATTGCTGAATCTGCTGATTTTGTTGAATTGGAAGAGAAGATGCTATTTCATGGGATGCTTATTGCAATGTTTGTGTTCTCATTGAAAGAACCAGAAAAACAGACCAGACACAAAAATAATTATTTTATATATGGGATAAATGGGATTTATGTGATTCAGAGGCGAATCCAGATATTGTACTCAAGGGGAGGGGGCAGTGTTGTTTTAGCATTCGCGGGCCTGCGTGAGTGTAATTTTGGCATTTGGGGGGGGGGGGCTGTGACTTCTACTAGCAACACAATATGAGTTTAGGTCATTTTATTTGTACGGTACCCTGTACTTCCATTTTGTTTTCTGCTGTGTTAAATTGCTCTTTTGAAAAGTCAAATTGCAAAGTGCACGTTGAAATGATAAAGTGGCATATTTTGTTGTTGTTCTTCTTCTTCAAAATACAGCACAGTCCGCCTGGGTGGAGTATTACGTGCTGGGTGCGAGGTGCGCATGTTCATATCGTGCCAGATAAAAATCCATGTTTTGATAAAAAGTTTCAACTGTAAACAATATCCACAGTGCAGCTAAAAACGCAGGAGTAAGTCAATATTTTGCATCGTTTAAAATAGTGTGCTTCATGAGCTTACTCTTGAAAGCCACTCCTTTCTACTAAGTTTGCCGGAAAGGCATTCCATGTTCTGTGTAGCTTTTGGGAAGTGGTTTCTTGAAAAAATTATTGAAAAACCAGACTGCTAATTGTAATTCCCAAGATGATACATGGCAGATACAATAGTCAACAGATGCCACTGATGCGAAAGTATATGTTAGCCTATAAATGGGAAGGCTAGAATAAATGCCTTGAATGCAGCAACTGCCACAGATTCAACTTATCCTATGGTATCCGTTAATATATTTATTGCATGAAGAAGGATGCATCCTAGATGTCTACATTTTATATCTGATAATCAAATGAAAAGTTATCCATTGGCAGTTTACCACCTGAGAATCGGAATATAGATTGTTGACTCTTTATATAATGCAAGATCCAAGAATAACATAGCTTGCAATTGTCATTGGGGGGTCTAAAAAGATATTATCTAATTATAGATTTTCTACTTTATATCATTTGACACCTCTGTCAGCAAATTTAATCACATGCTAGTATTTCGGGATGATAATTCCATTATTCCTTGTTGTCCACTTATTGTCTCATGTTTGATTGTTTGGCTGTTTGTCTCATGGTATAAGCCGATTATTCACTATGGGATCAGGAATATATGTATTTATCCCACTTCCAGCTAAAGCCCTTGGTTGATAAATCACATATTGTCTCTCGCGTGTTAAATAACCTATATGACTGATATGATATTAGTAATATTTATTAACTTGGAAGGACATCATGTTTGCAATAAATAACGGCACAAGTAGGTTGTGTAATATATATAAACTGCATAGAAGTTTTGAATACCATGGTTAATACAAGTGAAGGCACATTCAAAAAGCCAAACAAAATTGTTTTTTAGCCTCTTGGATCTTCCTGAACCATTTTTCTTGGATTGATAGGAAAAATAAAGGCTGTATTCTCAATTTTTCTTATTATCGTTTTCATAGCTATGTGTTTTTTTGAAAAGTTCATTTTGCAGTTAAACCGCTACATCATCGGGTATCTGTCAATGTGATTGGTCTAATCTTCAATCTGTGACATATCAGTTCAGAGTTTGACATCACAGTTTATGACAAAGGAATTTAAAACTGCCGGGCAATGTTACTATATGTGTACAACCACAACAAACAACACATGTCTAAGCTGAGTGTTGCACCTCACCAAAAGAGTTTCATTGTTTTCCAAACAAAATGTGTCAGTCATCACGATTTCAAACAACTTTTGTAGTCAGTATTTGCAACTCTCCTTTAAGGCTAAGTAGTCTGTTTGGTTCAGTTACAGTTCATTGAAGCATCTTTCAGCCAGGGCAAGCTGAACAGGTGAAATATACATCATCCATGTATCAATGCACTTCGTCAGTTTTCTGAAATCTGTGCTTGTAATAAACAAAATCATTCAACTAATCTCTGACATCACAGTTTTGTAATGAAGCAAATTGCAAACTTGAAAAACATGTAGCTATGAAAACGATAATAATGTCAATTAAATGAAAATTTTGGGTAAGCTCGATTATTTTCTTTTGTAGTTTACTAAGACTGTTAGGTCAGTCGATCGAGAAGCTAAGAATTAGTGAAGTCTGGCCTAACTTGGCAAATTGTTCAACAATTCATGGCATTTGGTTTTGAAATTTTCTTGGAATGAATTGCGGATTTGCAGAGATAACAATTTGCATTATGACTTTGTTACAATTTTATGAATGTCAAAACTTTTCTATGCTAAATTTGTAAGGCATTTATTTGCCAAGATTACAAATTTGTTGGTTACTTTTACATATTGTTATTTTGTGTTAAAATATTTATATAGCAACAAACTATATAACTATTCCAATTGAATTCTAACTTTTAATATTGCTATTTTTGTATTACATGTATTTTTAAGTAAATTGTAAGCCCAAAGGTTTAGTTTGTCAGCCCACTTCAACGAAATAAATAGTGTTTTTCTCTCTCTCTTTCTTTTGAAAGCAATGAAGCATTTGAAGGAAATCTGATTTTTTTTAATGTCAATCTCCCCTCTACGGTAGCATACAGATTTCACAAACAAGCCATGGTGTTACAAAGCATCCTTTCAAAAAATATTCAAAATAATCTATTTGCAATCCACGGCACGGGCGGATCCAGGAAACGTCGGACGGGGGGGAGGGGGTTTACCAATGAAAATGTAGGCTACTAAGTATATAGTGATCTCACTATTCTTTATTAAATTCAACAGGCGTAAGGGGGGGGATTGAACCCCCTAAACCCCCTAACCCCCCCCCCCTCTGGATCTGCTACTGCAATCCAAAATAGAATAAGGATATTAGCAGATTCTAATATTTTAACTATCAGGTAACATCATTTTAAATGCCAGTGCCGCGACTTGTAAGTTCATCAGAGCAATGCCATTTTTGGCAAGAGACGGCCAGGCTACACAATTATTCAATCTTTTATGGCTGTTGAATTTCCTGGCCCTCCAGTCAGTGCTATGAATATGTCACCTTGAGCTGCTAGGTGACAGAGTAGTTTTCAAAAGTTAAGCCTGCTCCATCTGTCTATCTGTCTATCTACGTGGTAGAAGGGAGATTTTCCAAATTCTCCAGCTCTGATTATTAGCAACAAGAATCATCTCTGATAGACCTTGTTAATGGACAAATATTTGCCCTAAACATTATTGGAAGACTTTCTATTTCTGCACTTGTTGGTTATCCACCATGCATAATGATAGACTTGTCAGAAAACGACATCTGAAATGAAATTCTATTGTTCTTAGACACAATTGAAGGAAGCCTGGTATATGCAGTGCAGAAAGGTTTGGGGCAACCATTTAATTTCCAGGGGGGGGGGCTTGGAGTTTTCTTGGCGAAAATCATTTACTTCATGGTAATGGTGGCAGTAATTATTTATTTCAAGTGCGCGAAGTCCCCGTATGTTCATTCCTAAATCAAGCAACACCTTGCAGAAATTATTTATATCTCGACTGCGCGAAAATAGTTCATTTTTTTTACTAAAACTGAGCAGGAAATCATTTATTTTCAAAGAAACTCCAAGCCCCCCTCCCTAAGATTAAATGGTGGCTCCCTTGTCATCTGCAAGAAATTGAGGAAGATCTCCCTCAAATCCATGTGTGCTGTCGACAATGTAACTTTCTGCACTTGTTTGTTTTCTTCCATGACCTAGACTAAACTTTTTAGGTCAGAAAATAAAAAAAATACTCTTCATGACATAAATCTCCTTGCAGTCTTTTGGCAAACACGTGCGAAGACTATTCTAAGTTTCTTGCCGGAAATTAGGGTGAATTTTTGTTTGTTCCTAAGCAGTGATACAAATAGTCATTCCCGGCGTCTGAGGTACATTATTTTCCGGAAGCGGCACCCACAATACTATACATGATTATGTGTATTTTAGCCAGTGAAGATTGTCATGTATTGTGATTGTGTGAAGCACCTGGGGGGGGGGGGGGTGTGCTGTTCCAGGGTTCCTTCTGTGCCCCACCCCCCTACCCCCGACTACTGTTCTTAAAGCTAGTATGTCGTCATATTAGAAACATGTCCAAAAGAAAGATTGAGAGTTGTATCAAACCTTTTCTAACACAGGTGACACCTAACTGCTGACAGTTACACCACATCAATTCATCGTAGCAGTTCAATGAGCAAAAATCGCTTGGCCAATTTGCTTTGAAGAAATTGAAGCATTTCACATTGAACTGGTTGGCTCATTGAGCATTGCAAGCAGAGCCAATCAGACAAGGACAATTAGGCTTTAGAAATGTGACACATGCTTATTGAAACTTCTGTAACTCCTTGAACATTGTACATGACCCTTTGAGCATCTCTCGTGCATGTGTGATCATTAAAATCACTTTAATTACTGGTTGTGCCCTGGACACGACAGACCAACTCTCTGATTTTGGTACCAAAGACATGCAATACAAGGGTGTCAAATAATTACACAAGTTGGTTTTTTATGATATCTCAAAAACGACTAAACACAATTTCGAAATCTTTCCTACGTAACGATGTGTGTTCCATGAAGGCAATATCCTGTAAGTTGTGTCCAATTCTGGAGGTGCAGTGAGGAGTTATGCCACAGAGCAGTCATTTACTCTGTTTATCGATGTCTCAAATTATTACGCAAATGTTAGAAAAAGTGATCTAAAACTACCAAAATGATATTTTAATCCTTTAAACATTTACCTTTTAATGCTTAAAGAAAAAAGGAACCTTCATACATAAATGATAGCGCGGTTTCCACATTTGATGTAGCTTCAGTGATTTTATGACTTAAAATTACTTATAGCCCTGCAATGCTTGTGTAAACAAAGCAGGTGTTTCACTCTGCTTGAAAAAGTATTAAGGAATTTACCTTAACTTATTGGGGCTTAAAATGACAGTTAAGTTAACTGAATTCGGCAGTTAGAATAGATATATTAATATGACCATAATGTGACAATAATCTTTCTCTTGGATATTATTTTAATCTGAAGACATAATAATATACTGGCTCACACTGTCTTTGCATCACATAACACATTTAGCCAAAGAATCAAACTGTGATTTTAACTTTCCATGCAAAGATCTTGTTTACTTTCTTTTTTATCATAAAAAACTATTTTCCTACGGCAAGAACAACTAACCATTGCTGTAAACATGACGCCGCTCATATGCAGAGAAATTTATTATAGAAACAAACTTTCAATCAATCATTTAACAAAGTAAAGCCATTACCTTAATGATGTTTACACCAATCCTAATCTGGGTTGCTTTCCGGAACCAGTTGCAGGAGTACGGTTTCACTCTAATGGAAATTTAAGCCAATCCTCTGAAGAACTACTAGCGAAAAGCTTGTTTACTTCAAGAAACGTTGACGTGTAGTAATAGTGAGAGAGTAGGGTGTGTAAATCTTTAATTTTTATGCAAATTCAAATAGCGCTAGTGCCTAAAATGTGCATTGTCAGTATGTGTCAGACAGCATTTTTGGAAAGCTCTCAAAAAGACCTTCATTTTGCTTACCAACATCAATTGTCTAGGAGGATATCTTGATTCCCATCGACCTTCATCCTAAACTTTTCTTTTCAAAAATGATTTTAAAAATGAAAATGTTGCAGACTGTCCTATTAAATCCTGTTAAGAATTATATTTGAGATAATTTTGTTTCAAATGTTATAAGGGACCGTTCAGAATTTATGACTGGGGGGGGGGTGGGAGTTTTGCCCGAGGGGGTACTAACTTTTCACACGTGTTTCAAGGGGGGGGTTTTAATTTTTGACAACACTTCCAAGGGGGGGTAATAAATTTTAACAAAGAAACTTTTTTATAAATCCCGCATAAACTAACTTTATCCGCGCTTTTTTACGTGCCAAAGTCCGCGAATCTGTACGCATGACCATGTATAACACTAAATATGTGTGTATTCGTTTATGTGTCGAGGGGGGGGGTACTAAAAATATGCATGAAACCTAGGGGTGGGGTACTAAAAATCCGCATGAATCTCAAGGGGGGGGGTATCAATTTTTGACGGGATGTTCTGGCAAAACTCCCACCCCCCCCCAGTCATAAATTCTGAACGGTCCCTAACACAGAATAACGCTGAAGTTGGAGATGAAAATATTAATATGCTCACCTTCAGCAATGCCGGCCTTTGTCGCTGAAGCTTTCAGTGCATGATGTTTATGATTCGCATCGTTTCATAAAAAGGTCAGAACACTTTCATCACCTCTGACATGTGCAGACCCTGTCGTTAGAGATAATACATGGGTATGGTTATTTCATGTCTCAAAATCTCCATTCCTTTTGGTCACTCTAAATTTTGAAATTCTGAGTTAGCTCAAATGATTGAGTGAGATGGTTGCACAATTTGTTTGAGCCATGATAGCTTGTTGTTTTGAGTTATGATAATCTTTATGTTGTTATAACTTACTAACAACAAGCTATCTTGGCTCAAAGGAATAGTGCAACCGTCTCACTCAATCAATCAAGCCAACTGAAAATTCAAATTTTACAGTGTTGTTTGCTTGCAATTTGTTGGAATGCAATTAATACATTTTAAAAATTAGCTTTATTCTGTGAATATCAATGCCTACCCAGTCAACAATTTGACCTCACTGTGATATCTATGTGAGCTCTTCAATGATACCTTGAAAGCTCACAGAAAAGACCTCACATCAACCTCATTTTGAAGCCAGTCAATGAGGTTGATTTGAGCTCAAATGTTGAGATCACACTGTGAGCTCCCTATGAGCCTAATGTGAGGTCTCATAGTGAGATTTGTGTGACCTTCTTGTGAGCTTTCTGTGAGCTCTCTGTGAGCTCTCTTTGAGCAATTATGTGAGCTGTTGGCGTGAGCTCTCTGCGAACCTTTTCTGAGGTCAATTCTGCAGGGTGAACTTCCTGTGACCTCTGGAGGGTGAACTACCTTTGACCTAAAATCACCCTCATTGACCTCTTCAAGAGTTAGATAAATATACACAGAGAATAGCAAGTTTGTTCCCTCATTTTATTTGTCAAATCACATTGTTGGATTGGGGGGGGGGAGGTGGAGTTTCATTCAATCCTCTTCATTCCTGCAGTCCAACCCATAAATATCAGCCATCAACCTGAAACATAAAATAAAAGATAATATAATAAATGTATGTGCTACATACATCAGCAGTTTGAATAATGTCCCAATAGGCTGAATTATCTTATACTATGAGTGTGGTTGATATATATTATCTAATTATTCAAAAGTACATGGTCAATATACTACAGAAACAGTTTAAAATGGAAAATATTACCAGTTCATACATATTAAACTGTGTGTTTCCTTAGTGTAATGGCTGCTGATACAAAATGGCAGTTAAAAGATTGTGCCAAAATTTATGTACGAAAAACACACACTGCTGTCAATTTTTTGGAGACTTAATTTCATGGCTGGTAGAATCACTAAATGTTTAAATCCATGCTAACATAATTTTCGACACTACAAACTATGTCAAATCATACTTACAGGCATTATTTCATCTCCCAAATTTTGATTCAAAATGGTGGATGGAATGTTGTGATGGTCATGTGATGTCACTTCCTGTCACAAAGAGCTCACAATATGAGCTCTCTGTGAGATCTCTATACGACCTTTAGTGGTACCACTGTGTGAGCTCCTTGTGACCTCTCTGTGAGATCTGTTATTGACACCATCATTTGTGAGATCACTGTGAGCTCACAGTGAGCCCACATTTAGACCTCAGTATGTGAGATTTCTAAAAGCCCTCCATGAGGCAGCAATGCATGAGGTCACAATGTGAGCTATCTTTGACATCTCTGTGTGAGTTACTTGTGACCTCTCTGTCAGATCTCATAGTGACACCATCATTTGTGAGATCACTGTGACCTCACAGTGAGCCCATATTTTGACCTCAGTATGTGAGATTTCTGAGAGCTCTGCATGAGGTAGCAATGCATGAGGTCACAAGGTATGAGGTCACTGTGATGTCTTGATGACACCCTCCAGCATGACATCACCATGTGAGTTTCTTGTGATCTCACAGTGAGTGCTGTGCAGACTCAAATGTTGACTGGGTATATTCAGACTTAGTTCTGGCATCATGAATTTGAACCATGATCATAGGCGTATTTCGCAGGGGGTCAGGGGGCTGCAGCCCCCCTGGCATCAGGGCAAATGGCATATATCAGGGCAAATCCTGACCAATCAGGGCAGATCCACTGCCCTGGTCACATCCGTGCCATGTTAAAATTTCAGGGCAAAATAGCGACAGCCCCCCCCCCCCCGCGAAATGCCTGTCCCGTACGCCTATGACCATGATGGTCTATATACGTAGTAAGCATGTGCATGTACAGTATAAGTTATTTCCTCATTTTGGCGACATGAATAAATTCTTTCCTGATAGTCTTGAAATAATGCATTGATTGATTTAGACTTTAATGTTTAAGAAATGAATATTTAAGGAAGTCACTCGCTCAAAATGAATAATTTTGTACCTGTCGTGTTTCTGTGAATTTTATAATTGCCTGTCAAGATAAGGTCAACCCCCTCCCCTCCCCGAAATATGTAATGGGCAAATGATATACTGTGCATGATTAGAATATCAGCAATTATGAGAAGGTGTCATCATTTATCATATTAAGGTGTATTGATGTGCTTTATTACAATTTTATCTTTAGTCTTTAGAGATAGTGGTGAATATGTTTATACTTGCTTCAAACTCTACCATATATTTGAAGCAGCTGTGGTAATATAACGAGGATAAATTCTCCTTTATGACTTCATAAAAAGCCAGTTAAGTCACTCTGTTGAATCTTTGAGATGGAGACACAATTGAGTTATGGAGCATTGTAAAAACTACACAAAAGAAAATCTTTGGCTTATTGGATTTGAAATTGCAGTGCTTCAGTGCAAAAATGCAAAGAGATACACTCTTGCACAGAAATATGGAATATAAGCCCAGGCAGAAGGTGTCAAGAAGTGAGTTGAAAGTTGGCAAGACCGTTTCATATTGGGAGCTACAAACAGACAAACGTTTTCAGATAAATATGGGTCTATTCAATACTGTAAAGCAACAATTTCATGAAATTGAAGAAAATCGTAACTTAACTGCAGTCAGTATGTTACAGTCCTTGTCACACTTCCATGTTCTCTGGCATTGCAATATAGTAAAATAACTACACGAGGTGATGCCATTTTTAACTTGGTTAGATTCCCCATGCAGCTTTTAGCCGATGTGGTTCCGCCTAAACTGTGCATCACAGATTCAAGTGCAAGTAATGACATTCTCAAGTGCTTGCTGACTTAAGCCAACTTGTGTAGGCTATACAGCATTTTTTAAGGATATTCGACTGGGAGACCGACGGAACGTTGTATTGTTGTATTGCGCGACCTCTATAGATTAGTCGCTGTATTTCATGAATTCCATGTGAAAGTGGAAAATTTGAAGAATATCACCTTTCTTTGTATAAAGTGACCTAGCAAACACAATTTTCAATATATTACATGAAATAAAATTGTTTTTAATCTTGATGAGTTTGGTCATTTGTTACTTTGATTCATTTTTAGACTTTTTAAAATGCTCGTTAGATTGTTATCTTTAAGATATTGATGGAAATTGTGCTTCTTTTTTTTTACTTGTAATTGCAGAAAAATGCAAAAAATTGACAAAAATGGACTTTTTAGTGGTCTACTTATAAATGAGAAACTGTATATGCACCAGGGATATTGAATCCATTAGATGTTATAACTTTTCAATTTTATAATTCTGCCCTCGGGCAGAAATCATTTAATGCCCTTACCTGACGGCTCGGGCATTAACTTAATGATTTCTGCCCTCGAGCCATAACTGATTAATACCCCATAATGCCCTCAAAAAAAATGTTATTGACCAATTAATCATGAAATCCCCCCACCATGGAAGCTGTGCCTGAGTACTGCGAGCGCTGTGTTGGAGTATTATGATTTCAGTGTGAGCAGCTCCTGAATATCCAAACGATGACAAAAATTGTAGTTATTTGCGCAGCTCTCCAAGCATTCCTTGTTCATGTCTGAGAGCCATTAGCTGGACGAATCACTAGTCCTACCTTATAAACTGTAGAATGACATGCCGCTCTGCCTCTTTTGCAGTGAGTAACTGGGTGTAACTGGGCTTATTCCTGTTCTGCTGGTGTCATTTTCATTTGCTATTCTACTGTTTAAGGGATAATTATGTGGAAAACCTCCATTTCAATAACTGGCAGTCTGTGTAAGGTAGCCATTCGTCCAATCCAAGTTTTTTTAGAGTAAAATTGGTAATATGTTGTATGAGTGACATAATTATTGACAATATCTGATATTATGTTGTGATTTCTATGAGAAAGTTGTTCTCTCTTTATATGAATGGAGTAACCATAGAACAAGGGAAAATGTAACAAAAACTATATAATCATACTTCGGAAGGGAACATGTGTTCTGTCTGAGCAATTCTGCAGCGTTTCATTTGAACCTCACTGCCACACAACCTCACGTAGCATGAGATATCTCATGTAGTTGCAAGAGAAATGGACTTCCGGTGATAGAAGCACACCCCCTTTCATGAAGGAATACCAGTGGGTTAATATAAAGATAACATGACCTCTTGGAGGGTGTTAATGTAGTTGACAGCTTGAAGGCTTTGCTTTTCTTGTCGGCCTGAGGTTTAGAATAAACGAAAAAACCAACACCGAGGCAGTTGTATTTTATCAAAACTTGTGACACTGCCACTTGCAGGGCCCTCAACACAGTTTTTCCCTGACATGTACAAATTGTACAGTGTATGACAGATGCTCATTTCTCAAGGCGCCTTCATCATCAAAATTGAATTTGCTTTTGATTGCTATCGCACAATTGCCAAGTGATAACAAATTTCCCATGGTTCGTGTAATTCATCATTGCGAAAAGATAATGATCATTCACCAGAAACAACATTGTGCTGATTAATTCAGAACTCAAGAGATTGTATAAGTTCCAACGGGTATCGCGGGACTCTGAAACAGGATTATTTTTTTCAATGAAACTAAGAAATCTCAAGAAGTCTCGCGATCAGCAATGACTCATATTTCGAGAAATTTCTCTAGAATCGTTGCCATTGATTGTTGATCATTGTTTGACATGGTGTTTATGTGTTTGTCATAGAGTTAAAGTGGACTGTGGCACTGTGAAAATGGCACTTCGTGTGTCATCATGCTGATGGTTTGTCATGATCAAACCCAATACTTTCAATGATAATTTGATTGAAGGAGACTTATGCCACTTGTTGGTGACAGCCAAACGAAAGGATTAAACATCTGATTTTCACTCTAAAATTTGTTATGTGAAGTCAAATGGCTTAGGTACTCTTGATCATGACTGATCAAACAGCCTCTATGTTTCCCATGTTGGAAGTAGAGAAGATGACACTTCATCGGCTTTCATGAGTCACGAAGTGCCATTTTCACAGTGCCACAGTCCACTTTAATTCTAAACTGCTCACACTTAAAAACGCACACTTCTAAAAACGTTAAAAATAACACTTCCTCTTAAAATATCAAGATGAAAGTTAGAAAACTTGTAGTAGTTGCCATCAGGTACATCCATGAAAATTTTCAAATCTCTAAGTGCAGCACTTTTGTGTCAAATTAAATCGTCGTGGTCACTGTTCAAAATGCAAGTCACAAAAATTCAATTTTCTCTGATTGTTAATTTCAACAACTACGCTGTTACTTACACATTATTTTTTGATAAGCCTGGAAAGTTTTCAATTTTACTTGCGTGATGGTTTGAGGAAAAGGGATATTTGACCAAACCACAATTAAAGAGGATGAAATTAATAAAAAAAATAATTTAAAAACCAATATTTACATTGGTTCATTTTGTGTTGAAGTGCAGTTTGTGACTTGCATTTTCGACAGTAACCACAGCGATTTAATTTGTCACAAAGGTTCTGCACTCAGAGAATTGAAAATTTTTTTGAAAATACCTGATGGCAACTTCTAGAAGTGTACAAACTTTCATCTTGATATTTTAAGCGGAAGTGCTATTTTTAACGTTTTTGGAAGTGTGCGTTTTTATGTGTGAGCAGTTTATATCAAAGTTTTTACCTGTAATGTTTGCAACAGTTACAGAGTACTGGTTTCTTGTTTTGTTTGATATATTGTTTTTTCTATTTGCACCATTATTCAATTTAAACATCTGTTGATAATAACCTTCATTGTATATCTGATAAAATTTAATGCTGTAGTTGAACATGCAAAAGTGTTTTGTAATTTTATGCGATACGAATCATTGTCTGTGCCAAATGATTGGATTCATTGGACATTTGGGTGGATTTTTTAGAATCCCTATTGGTATATCCTTGTGGCTATGGAAGAGACACATCCTAGATTTCTCGTAAAATTCTTGATTTTCATTCACTGACAATTCTCGAAAGACACGGGCGAGACTCGTTGGAAACACTAAATAGGATTCAGTACGGACAATGTAGAAATCTGTGCATGTTCAAAGTGTCTGTCCCAACAGTCAGGAAAGTACAAGTGGTTACATTTAGCTCTTTAATACATAGATAGTTAGATGGGTAGTCAGCCAATCTATCTGAATTCATGAGCTGTTCACTGCCCCAACTTGAAAGATTTGCCTGCCTAACAGGAGGATTTTACCACAGAATTAGGCTAACAAGTACAGTGCTTATATGAATAAAAATGCTCACATCAAAATCTAAATCCTCTGAAACAACCCCCCCCCCCCCCCCCCACTTCCACCATCTGCTACTGCTCTCATGATTTCGTGATACTAATTCCGAAACGATTTTCTGTTCCTTGAATGAAACAGAACAGAAATATTGGAAAATCACAGAAGGGTAATTTTTGGTTAAAGATTCATATTTGAAACGACTTCAGAATCTTTAAAAGGGAGATAAACACAATCCAAGAAATGCAAAAGAGAATCACAAATAGATCTTCCCAGAGGAAGCTTATGCAAGCATTTTAATGGTTTGAGCTAAAATAGCAAAATTAATTGCTCTTCGGTGCATGTTCAGCCAAAGCAACATCGACTAATTGGGTCAATTAAGAAATTATAAGATTATACAATGCATGTTTTCTAATGATACTCATGCTGCTTTCACATTTTTCAGATTGTGTTCCCTTTCCATGATATCTAATTAAGAAGAAACATGCCAGATCTCAATCATGAACTGAAGGCCACTGAGCATCTAGTATTATTCTGCTGATGCCATTTGTAATTCACACTTTATAATATTATGATCGTAACTGTTTGATGTCATTTAATTGTCATTGTAATCTTTGTGATCACTGTTTACTGTATCTAATATTTTGAAATGCTTTGAAGTCTCTTTATTCCTGACGTCAGTCAAATAAGTATAGATTATTCAACATGGGAGAGGGAATATGTGATTTATCACCCGAGGGCTTTAGCCCGAGGTGTGATAAACACATATTCCTGATCCCATGGTGAATAACTGGCTTATACCATGAGACAAACACTGAAACAGTCAAACATGAGAGGATAAAAGGACAGCAAAGAATATGGGAATTATTTCCCTGCAATACTGGCATGTGAATGGCTGAAAGAGGTGCCAATGGTGTAAAGACTAAAGCATTAAAAATAAGATTCTCCATCTGCGGAATTGCATTCATAAAACTTGTGTTCCCTTTTGTATGAATGTATTCGCAGTTAAGGTAAACCATTATCTATTGTAATGGTGTGGAAATCAAGATTTTTGACATTTGGGGGAGAATGAGGCGTTGTGAGACACTTTTTCAATATATGTAGTGTATTTAGCAGGTGATAGATACTGCATGCTTTTAAATGCCTGTAGGAATGTAGATTACTGTGAAAACTACCATGCATTTTGATCTGCCAAAACAGATAAAACCTTCGAAAATGGTACCCCAATCCCAGGAAACAGAGGCAACATGTGTCGTTTAACACTCTTTTCAACTCAAGTACATTGTGTGTACTATGACAAATAAAGACGGTGAGAAAGTACTTAAATCACTGAATGGGGGGGGGCGGTGGGGATTTTCTTAAATAAAGAATGGTTCTACATGTCTCTAGTCAGAATATGCTACTGGCATGAGAGACTACAGTAACAAAAGGAAATTCCAGATACATGTACAAGTATTAAAGACTCAAGCGACACTTTCAGGCTTGGGCATGACATTGTGCTTGAATGCACTTCTGTTGTGCTTGATATCAGGTACTGTCTGTACAAGTACCACAAATTGCTACATTTTAGCTATTTTACATGAAATTGAAAATCAAATGGCAATTACTGGTGGATAATATCTGTCAGTGTATAGGATTTTTGCAGGTGCCGCGGAGCCAATTCTCCACTGCTCTAATACTTTAAAAAATGGACTGCTGCATCAGGAACGTCACCAGACTCATAAGTTACCTTTTCAAAGGCATACTGTACAGCATACATCATTTGAAACAAAAGTAAAGGCATCAAAATTTAACATAGCTTGGTATCTGAGTGCATGATTGTTATGTTGTTCCAGTCGTGCTCTGCTGTTGGTCTCTGAATGCATGGCTTCAACATCTTGGGCAGTGAACCCAAATTATTTTCCTAGGACTTGTCTCTCATGAGTAACATTTCTGCTGAACGTCATTCAGTTGAGACATTAAATTGCTGGCCAACTGGCAGTGCCTTTTTTCAGTGTCTGTGCTTGGCAAGTTAAAGATCCCTCAAATGGGATAAGTTTGTACCATGTTGGTTGAAAAGTAACAATTGCCACATCAGAACATAATAATGATAATAAAAGGGAAAAACCCATGCCATAAATGAGGCAGAGCGGCATGTCATTTCTGTGGTTTATAAGGTAGGACCAGTGTTTCGTGCTGCTAATGGCCCTCAGACGTGATAAAGTACATTGTCGAGAGCTGGGCAAATAACTCTCAACTTTTTAGCCTTGATCTTGATATTTAAGACCCAGTCACAGCAATACATGCTCCCATGTACAGCGCCCACAGTATTTCCTGCTCAGCACAGTACTTGAAAGTTGGATGATGAATAGGGTAGCCCTTAAAAGCATAGTAAAAAGTAAGAGTATAGAATAATGATGGGCCACCCTTTAGAATCATGCCTATTATGGAAAAAAATATGCGTGCAAATTTTAAGCAAATCAGTTAACATTTAGAGGTGGCCCATCGCCCCTAACTTTTTTATGTTTCTAGCGTAATTCTCTATAATTGTCAACTCACAGTTCTGCATTATTTAGCCAATTCAAATGATACAACAAAACAATGGCATGGTTGAACTGGTCTTAATTAGAGCTTCATTTTGAGTACAAACTTGGATGGTCTATGATAATTTTATATTCGGAATGTTCAACTGCAAATTTGCTGAAAACCTCACGTTCGATTGATTTTTCTTTAAAATCAGATGATTTGTTCCTTGGGCAGATGATTTTTTAACAGAGTGTTATTGGGTGCAAGAGAGAAAATGCAGTGATTTTTAGCCTTAGATTAAAATACTTTAATAATATAATGATTAGGTATTTATATCCTAAATTTATGTAGGTGGTTGGCTTGCTATTAAGACAGGATAAGTATGAACAGCATGTTTGAAACTGCGGTAAAAATTGAATATGGGTTCAATTGACGGCCTATTTTAGATCAAACCCAGCGTTTGGAAGCCCAGATGACTCCTAACCCTGTCAGCGTGCCTCGACGGTCCAGCGTAGGCCCGGCATCGGTTCGATGTCAGCAGCATCGGTCTGGCTTTGGACCGACGTTGGGCCGCCGAGGCACGCTGATAGGGAACTGAGCTTGCAACACTCCCCCAATGCATTCTTAGGGAATTATCTTGCAAATATTTGGCAGACCTTCACAAAACCTGCATGCCACTCTCTGATCTATCAGTTTTTATGGTACAATTTGACAATAATGTATTTAGGGACTTAATGTACAACCAGATTCAAATCAGTATCAAATTTGTGAAAAAAAACAACAACAAGAAATGCCCTAAATCTGACACAGAAATAACCCTCCTGGTCCCATGGGACAAGAATCAGCAACTGTCCCATTGGAAAATCATAAAATTTTGATAAAATAATATGGGAAAATTAGATGTTGCTGTGATTTTTTGATTTTTTTAACCAACATATTGACAAATTACACATTGACTCTTCACGTACATTTTTCTAAATCATCACGCCTTCGTGAAATTATTCCTACCCCAGACCATGAAAGGTTTTTTTTCATTATTTTCCTTAAACATTGATCAGAACAAGCACCTGCCCTATTTTATAAGCCATTCTATAAGGTCTGGTTAAGATTTATTGTCTCCAGATTGAATTCGGAGACATCATTTGTCAAAACAAACAATTTTGAAAAGAACTTGTGACATAGGCATATGGCTCTTGGGGCTCATGGAGAATTGTCATAGACCATCCAAGTTGGTATTCAAAATGAAGCTCTCATTCAGCCCTGTTTGCAAAATCTAATTATATTGTTGCATGATTTAAAATGGCTTAGTTATAGATACCGCGGATCGACAAACATATAAAAATCATGACTGAAATGCAATAATTACAAGGCTTATGGGACGCCTCTAAATGGTAACCGATTTGAATGAGATTTTGCACAAGCTGTTTTTCCATAAAAGGTATCACTTGAGGGGATGCCCCATATAAATTTCAAACTTTTTTAAGGGCCAACCTAATGATGAATATCCTGACTCTATATATAGTTGATAGATACATTGTAGATAAATAGATATAGATAAGATAAGAGCAGCCCTATATAAGCCAAGTTCTGGGCAATTACAAGGGCTGATTGATGAGATGGGAGAGAGAGAGGGAATCCCCAACATCTTTGCATTTGCACATTCACAACATTTGAGGGATTTTTTACCTGCCCAACTCAGACACTGATACGAGGGGCTGCCAATTTAACATCTCATCCGAACGTCATCCAGGAAGGATTATGCTCATGAAGGTTAACAGAAACTTTTGTGTTCCCGATCCGAGGTTCGAACCCATGCACGCAAAGACCTTCAGCAGAGCATCTGAAGCTCTCAGCCACCCAGCATTCTATCCGTGAAAAATGAATTATATTATTTCTAGACTTGATATCATAAATAACCAGTTGTGTACATTTCATTGTGGAATTGGGTAAATCTAATTTTTTATGACATAATTCATGCAATGCCACTGCGATGGCTCTAATTTGCCAATGCCAAAGCATGAAAACGGTGCAATCCAAAATAAATTGCATAAAAACATTTCTGTGTCGTTTTATATTCACTCATGTAAGCTTGGTAGGGCGAAGATTACTCGCAAAGGGCGAAACCTATTTCAAAAGTTTGCAAATCAACTTTTGTGTACTCATAGTGGAGTGGGGGGAGGGGGGGATTTCTCATAATTCTGATGGCAAATGTCCATTGTACACCGTTGCTCATAAATATGGAATACTTCAACATTCTCCATTGAAATTGACAACTTTAGCAACTTCTGTTGGAGCACATGATAGTCTGATTCAATGGTAACTACCTCCAATGACCGCTAACGGGAAGAACATGTTGTTGTTTAAAACGCATGCTGCAGCATCAACCCCAGGAAAAGTTACAGCAACACAAAATATGGAAATTCGGGGTTTTTCTTAGGGTGAGGTTCATTCAACCAAAAATTAAAATTTCTTGTAAAAAATGTAGTTGAGGCTTTCAAGAGTGATAAGAGAAGATGACTTGACCTACCTTCACAATGGACCTTGCTTACAATCACACTCCGAAATGTAATTTTATTTGACACTTTTTTTCCAAAAAAGTATTCCATATTTATGAGCAGGAGTGTATACATGTATCATTCAGCATCATCCTTGAATGACCATGAAAACAGGAAGCCCAATGCAGATTGTTTGCGCAAGAAGAAGCATCTGGCATGAGCATTGCAAGGCCATTCCTGATTGACTCTACCATGTATATATCTATTAAAAAAGATCCTTATTTCAATATACATATATTGAATTACTTGATATAATTTTGCGGAGATGAATATACATGTGTTGTGGGGGGCTACCGCTCGATCAGCACCTGATACACGTAATTATAGGATATTCTGTTATTCAAACCGGATAAAACTGGTCGTATATATGTTTGCCAAAGAAAATCATCAAAAACACAATGAAGTCTCAAATAAAAGCAGTTTTAATGCTGCTGTAACTGTTTTTTTGTAAGAATATCAAGGCTTTTTACATGGGACAAACTGTTCTAACATCATATCACTTTCTTGGCATATTTGCCAATAGTTTAGCATAGTATTTATCTTGGGAACACATAGGAGATTTTGTAAGCCGACACTTTCACAATCAATGTGATTATCAGCTGATGCTGTTTGTACAGGTGTATTCTTCACATAGTAATGCCATAATGGCATACTGATGAGTACTGAGGCCTGTTTTAATTGTTCAATGATCTTGTCATCATTTGGGATAAAAAAATATTGAAGGCAGAAAGGTGAAACCTGGAAACGTGTCACTTCGATTTAAAAGTGAATTTGTTCATAATGCATGATCAAATACGGGAGAATATAATGTTGCAAAATGCTGCAGACACAATGAACAAAATGTTGTGATTTAAGTGCTTTTTCAGCTTATTTATTTGTCACATTGATTGAGTTAATAAAAAGAATGTCTCTTTCCCACCGACTAAAACTTCAAACCCCAGTGATTATTATATGGTCTTCGACTAAAACAGATATTTTAAATCCTCCCGATATGCCCAAATAAAAGGTAGCACAATTTCAAATCAGCATGGTTAGCATTAGAAAACATACATTTGATTATCTTATAATTTCTTAATTGACCCAATTAGTCGATGTTGCTTTGGCTCAACATGCACCGAAGAGCAATTTTTAGCTCAAACCGTTAAAATGCTTGCATTAGCTTCCTCTGGGAAGATTTATTTGTGATTCTCTTTGGCTTTTCTTAGATTGTGTTTTCCTCCCTTTTCAAGATCCTGAAGTGGTTTCAAGTATGAATCATTGAGCAAACATTATCCTTATATGATTTTCCAATATTTAGATGTTCTGTGTTTAAGAACCTAACAGAAAACTATTTTAGAATTAGCATCTACAAAGCCTGAGAGCGGTAACGGATGGGGGGGGGGGTTTAAAGGGCATTCAAAACCCATAAGAATTGTATGTTTTAATGTCAAAAAAGAAAGAATTTATTTCATTCTTTAGTGTGTGACTGTTCAGTTGCATTAAAGGTATATTATACATATATATGTTTATTCCCAAATAACAAAACAAACCAGACCTGCTCAACACTGAAGTTCAATGCCTGTATGGGATTGAACCCCAGCTTGGTATTCCAAAACATGTCTAGTAGAAATTCAAGAGAAAATCTGTCTGAGGATCGGATTAGACATTATAAATTGGTAGCCTCATGCATCAGTATCTACTATCTATGCGAGGCAAGAAAAGACTACTCTCATGGGGTAGATATATGACATTTTGAGGAATCTCTCTTTCCCCCATCTTGTCAAACACATACATAATTATATACAAAAATGTATCTGAGTATTGTCTTCGAGGACTTCGATTTTTCATGGAATTTTGTCTTTGTTCTTTTAATCTTTTCTATAGTTATATAGTCGGAGGCAGTCTCAGATATTTTGTTTTGGGCTGTCACGAGCCATGAACAAACTGGAAGAATGAAAAAAAATTACATGTCATTCTGGTTTGTTGAGTGCATGAAGTGTAAAATGTCTATATTTCATGTACAATTTGAATACAATAGTGTAAACAAATAATGTTTATAGTTTCATCGTCTTTCTTGAGAGTTTTCATTGAAAGGCAAGAAGTCTAGTGCAGAAAGTGTATTTCTGTATGCAATGAATTCAACAAAAAAAAATCTTTGATAGTAGATTGTTTGTACAAGAAGAAGCATCTGGCATGAGTATTACAAGGACATTTCCTGATTGGCAATACAATGTATTTATCAATGAAAAAAAAGATCCATATTTCAATATACATTTATTGAATTACTTGATATAGATATGATGTTGCGAAGATGGATCTTCATGTGTTGTGGGGCGTATCCGCTCGATCAGCACCTGATGCATAATTATAGGATATTCTGTTATTCAAACCGGACGAAACTGGAAAATCATCAAAAACACAATGAAGTTTAGAATAAAAGCAGTTTTAGTGCTTCTTTGACTGTTTTTTTTTTGTAAGTTCATTGTAACTTGATTGTGTTTCTGAGTTGTAATGCTTTTGGTAAGAAAAATCAAGGTTTTTTGCATGGGACAAACTGTTCTGACATCCTGTCACATTCTTGGCATATTCGCAAATAATTTAGCATATTATTTATCTTGGGAACATATAAGAAATTTTGTAAGCCGACACTTTCACGATCAATGTGATTGTCATCGAATGTTGTTTGTACAGGTGTATTCTTCACATAGTAATGCCAAAATGGCATATTGATGCAATAAAGGCCTGTTTTAATTGTTCAATGATCTTGTCATCATTTGGGACAAAAAGTTTCGCAGGTAGAAATGTGAAACCTAGAAACACGCCACTTCAGTTGAAAAGTGAATTTGTTCATAATGCACGGTCAAATATGGGAGACAATAATGTAGCAAAATGCTGTACACACAATGAACAAATATATGGGCTTGTGATTTAAGCGCTTTTTCAGACTATTTATTTGTCACATTGCTTGAGCGAATAAAAAGAGTTTGTTCAACAATAAATTTTGGCTCTTTCCCAGCGACTGAAACTCCAGACCCCACTAATTATTAAATGGGCTTCGACTAAAACAGATAATATGTATGCATATAAATACTACCAATAGGACCAAATAACGGGGAACACAATTTTAATTCAGCATTATCATTAGAAAGCACATTTTTTCCATATAATTCCTTAATTGAGCCAACTTGGCAGGGGAGGATCTAGAAAATTCCGGTGGGGGGTCTATCGGGCTATCGCGTCGCGGAACGCATAATTCGAGACATAACGCAACTGCGTGCGGATAAAATTAATATGTAAAAATATATACATTTTGGTCTGGTGGGGGGGGATGCATCCCCCCATCCCCCCCCCCTGCGTCCATCCCTGCTTGAACTTGGCGATACTGCTTCGGTTGAACATGATCCACAGAGCAATTAATTTTACTATTTTAGCTCAAGTCATTAAAATGCTAGCACAAACTTCCTCTGAGAAGATCTATTTGTGATTCTCTTTTGCATTTCTCAGATTGTGTTTATCTCCCTTTTAAACATTCTGAAGCGGTTTCAAATATGAATCGTTTACCAAAAATTATTCTTCTGTGATTTTGAAATATCTGGATGTTCTGTTTTGAAGAACCAAACAGAAACCATTTTAGAATTATTTGCATACAGAAATCCTGAGTGCAGTAACGGATTTGTGGTGTAGGGGGGAGATCATTGAATTTAAAACCCACAGGAACTATATATTTTAAAGTGTAAAAAAAAATTATTTCAATATTAAGGGTATTTGGTAGCATTAAAGGTAGATAGATATGTATATACCTAAATAAGAAAATATACCGGAATGCTCAACACTGAAGTTTAATGCTTAACCCTATCAGCATGCCTTGGCGGTCCAACGTCAGCCCGAAGCTGGTCCTATGCTACTGTCATCGGACTGACGCTGGGCCGACGTTGGACCGCCGAGGCATGCTGACACGGTTGTACGGGATTGAACCCCTGCTTGACATTCCAAAACATTTGTAGTGGACATTCAAAAGAAAATACTATCTGCCTGTGGGTCAGAAGAGACATTGTAAATTGGCAGCCCCGTGCATCAGTACCTATGCTAGACAAGAAAAGATTATTATCATTGGGTACTGGGTAGATGACATATTGTGGAATCTCTTTCCCCCATCTTGTCAAAGAACCTTAATGAGACCCAGAACAGGGCTTCATAGTTTGAGGACTGCACTTATATTATATACATGTATATACCAAATCTATCTCAGTGTTAATGTCTATGAGGACTTTGGTTTTTCATGGCATTTTGTCGTACCAAGAACTTCGAATCTTTTCTGAATAGCATCATTTAGTTATATGGTGGAAGGCTGTCTCAGATATCTCGTTTTGGGCTGTCACGAGCCATGAACAAACTGGAAGAATGAAAATGAATAAAATATCATTCTGGTTTATTGAGTGCATGAAGTGTAAAATGTACATATACCGATTTGAATAGAATAGTGTCGACAATTCATATGAGCCTATATATAGTTTCATTAACTTTCTTGAGAGTTTTCATTGAAAGGCAAGAAGTCTAGTGCAGAAAGTGTAATTCTGTATGCAATGAACTAAAAAGAAATGTTTTTAATGTTAATTTTATGGATAATCTAGACCTGTAAAATATGCAATAACACTTATATTTATGATTGCTATTTAGTTTTTCACCTTCTACTTGCTTATCGAACAAAACAGAATAATAGCAATGACAAGGACATGCAGACATCATGTTCTAACAGAAATATAAATCACATTCAGTGGTCTACCTGCATCTTGAGCACATCTGCACATAACTCATAAGTTACATGTACCTTTTCATAACACACTATACACCCAGACTCCATGAATCCCTATTTTTTGCCGATGACACGAAGTGTCAGAGGGACTCCTTGAATTGGACTGTTTGGATACTCCAAAAATGTCAACTGATTGGTTATGTAACCTCTCATAAACATTGCTTTTTGTTTATGCCAAAACATCTTATGTGATTAATTATCAAAACTTGTTATGTCACTTAGGGTGTCCCATTTTTCGAAAATTTTCTCGGATCAAGCTCTTTTTGGGCTCAGTTGTGCTCCCATGTGTACAAAGCCCACACACCAAATTTCAGCCAAATCCATAAACGTCTAGACCCCCCCCCCACCACCATCTTTGGGGGGCCCCTCAAGGCACCCGAAAATGACCATTTTCGAGCCCAATAAGTGGCCATTTTCCTGTCTGAAATCATCCCAGTGCCACGAAAATTGTTCGTATAGGGGTTTTTTTTGAGAGTGCTGTGTCCATCTATGATGATAATAAATTACCCAGAGGTCAAGATTACTTCATAACATGCTATAAATGGTCAATTTAGCCCTCAAGTTACCCGAAAATGACTATTTTCGAGCATAAAAAGTGGCTATTTTCCTGCCTGAAATCAGTTAATGCCACTGAAACTGGTCAAGTGGGGGTTTTTGAGGGTGCTGAAATCACCCATGATGAAACTGAATCATAAAGAGGCTATGCTTACTTCATAACAAGCAATAATTGGTAAATTCAGCCCTCGGATTACCCATGACAGGATTTCCAGTAGTTAATTAATTTTTCTTAAGAGCACTGATGCCTGTGTTTTAGGGATTGTTAGATATGAGCATTTCATCATACATTAGCATGTATCAATTATAGGTTGTAACGATGAAATTTAACATTTGCAATGAGTAACTTGTCATTATTAATACAGTACAGATTTGTAAATGCTCACACTATGTGAAAATATACCTGCATAAGATACATTTTTATATTATACTTCAGCAATTTACTAACATAGCTTTGCTGACTTTTTTTTCACAATGTCGTAGGCAATAAATAGAACACATCTATACAACCCATATATTATCATGCCGACTGGATTACGCTCTCAGAATTTTGTCAATCCATTAAAAAACACATTTTACAAACTGCCATTGTAAGATCCGTTTTGACACATGCAAAATCAGGATTTATATTGCAGAAACAATCTTAAACGAAGGTATCTTAAGTGCCTTCTTGAACTGATGCATCTTCATTTTATGTCAATGGGACATCAACACAATGCACGCCAGAAGAGTGCCATCCTGAGCCACAGAATACAACATTTCACCGGAAGTGTTTTATTTCACATCCTTGTACATGTGTATTACTGAGAAACTCTTAAAACATAGTTCTGCTGAGTTCTGCTGGATGCAGGTCTGAGAGACAGCTTTCTTAGTACCCTAGAAGCCAATCCAATAGCAAATTTTACTTGGATTTCACCAGTCTACCACCTCACTGCATTTGTCTGCGCTGTAAACATTTGGTTGTTAATGTGACTAGTTTATGACTACTTCAGGGTAGTAATGGTTGCAAAAAGGTGGTAGTGACTTCCCGGAAAATCATATTGACTATTCTATCATAAAAATGACTATGTTGACTATGTAAGTGTCCAAAGGTAGTCAATTTGATCCCCATCTGGTAGCTTTGATTACCAGAGTGGTACAGTTTACTTATCCAATATTTGTCACATTGACAACCTTTTAGTAATTTTGACACAAGGAGTTGTCGGTTTAGGCACCAGGAATTACCACTCTAGAGTTGTCATCTTGACCCTCCTGTGTTATGTTCAGTTATTGAGCAAGAACTTGTAACATCTGGCTCCAGTGCAGTGTCAAAAAGGCTGAGCACAACCAGAGGTTCCATCTAGAACTTCACAAATGTGGTAATTGTGATTGCATTGTCTTGGTGCCCTGCTCACACAGAATGAAGACAAAATATTTGTAAACCAAGACCAAATTTGCACCTACTAAAGATCCTTTCGTATTTAGTATAAGATATTATGCTAATTCACATTTGAGCTGTACAAATGTGTTTGCAGTCAGTTCCTTAAGTGGGGGCTGCCAATCACTGGGGGTACTGGCTGGGTCACCTGGACTAATGACGGGGAGCAGTCTCTCTAAAACTTTGCTTAATTGCATCCTGTCCTAAAAACAGAACATAAAGCCCAATCATCCATCATATTACTTCCCAAGATTTAGCAAAAAAAGGCTATGTTATGAAATTGCCAAATTAAATATGTTGATCATCTTGCAAAGATTATACCACTTATAATGTGCACTTACATATCTATTCGATATCGTTTTAAAGAAAAGCTGACCCACTGCAAATGTTGAAATCAATGCCTTCCACTTCCAACTGACACAAATTAATGGAGTATGGAATGCTCATGTCCAGCATTCCCTAAAACACACACCTGTATTGGTGCTTTGCATTAATTAACTACTGGAAATCCTGTAAAAACAGCCTGTTTAGGTAATCCAAGGGCTGAATTGACCAAATATTGCTTGTTATGAATTAAGCATAACCTCTTTGTGATTCAGTTTCATCATGGGTGATTTCAGCACCCTCAAAAACCCCCACTTGACCAGTTTCAGTGGTATTAACTGATTTCAGGCAGGAATACAGCCACTTTTTATGCTCGAAAATAGTCATTTTCGGGTAACTTGAGGGCTAAATTGATCAATTATAGCATTTTATGAAGTCATCTTGACAACTGGGTAATTTATTATCATCATAGATGGACACAGCACTCTCAAAAACCCCTATATGAACAATTTTAGTGGCACTGGGATGATTTCAGACAGGAAAATAGCCACTTATTGGGCTCGAAAATGGTCATCAAAGGTGGTGTTGGGGGGGGGGGGGGGGTCTAGACGTTTATGGATTTGGCTGAAATTTGGTGTGTGGGCTTTGTACACATGGGAGCACAACTGAGCCCAAAAAGAGCTTGATCCGAGAACATTTTCGAAAAATGGGACACCCTAATGTCACTTTGTTTTCATTATCCCATTGTCCACTGCAGAGGCACTGATAACTTAAAAGTATAAACATTCATTTTGTTTTCCAATATTATTGTAACAATTCAAGATTCCCACAGTATGAAAGATAAAAATTAGGTAACAAGTTTACTCTGCCACATCGTACTCATTTGCATGCTGCTTGTGCTCATTTACATGGCCAGTTCCAGTAGACTGTTATATAGCCTACCTTACACAATTTGAAATTAACTAAAGTAAAAACATTAAAAAAAAATCAAGGCATCTGGGCAGTTTTATGGTATTTGCACTCGGCCGATTTTTCATCTTTAAGCAACTACTCTGAGAAAAGTATGACAGGTACGCAGAAATTTGTCTTGGTGGCAGTCTTGCACCATATTGAAGTATATGTGTACCAAATTTTACCTTACTACGATGCTTACTTTTGAAACAGTAGGCAATTTATGACCAATTTTTGCACTTTTTTGTGTCTCACGGAGAGTTTCACATATTTTTATGGCAACACAGAAAAGCAAAGGCAGGCACTTGTGATTCATGTTAATGATGCCTGTCTAGAACCATGTCTTGGGCATAAAATACAACAGGTTTCATCTGAATAACTTATATACAACATGACTTGGATCCTAAAATGTAAAAAATGGCAGATGTCAAAAATTTTGTTTTCGATGGACCATGAGTTGCTTTATATGCTGTTATGTGTAGGTATCAAAGAATGTGTATACCGTTTGTGTTAATTTTGAAGCTTGAGACATATCTCAAGGTAAAACAGAAACATTTGTCTCACTAACCATAATTGGTTTTCAGAATGTGAGGCTTGAATGTGATGTCAAAAAAAGCATGTCCTCTCCAACCCATAGGAAAAACACTAAGTGTTTTGTAGGAAAAACAAGCTATTTGTGTATCTTTTGCTCAATCATGTGCCTTTACAAGTATGTGACAAATACAAGTTAAAAAGATATCCAGGCCATGTTCATACATTTTCTTAGAAATTAAAATTCATGATGTCAAAAAAATGTCCTTTCCAACCCATCAGAAATTTTGCTCTGATTTGTGCGTTTTAACACTGGATTCATTGAAGAAACGGCCGTGGTTATACAAACTAATTAAACCTGGATGCCTAAAAAGGGTTTTTATAAGTATTGAAAATGTCAAATATATTATCTTTCGTTATCTATTACACTATTTTGAGAAAATCAAAAGTGAGAAAAAAGTTGATTTATTTGTGTCATATATCGATATAATTGTAATTTTTCACTATTAACTGAATGACTTTAAAGGATAATAACCAAATATCTTGCTAATGGAGCCATCAAAGATGATTTTTCCAAAGGCGCCTGATTTTTGGTCGTTTTCGGTGGTTTTTTCCTCCAAAACACTATGTTTGACACTGCTGAACACCATGAGTTTCAATCTTACAGTAACAAAACTGGATATGAGGTTAATAGGATACCTAGGGATTATTAACCATGGAAATCATGTGTCTTTTGAGACTAGTACCCTACTCAACAGACACTTTCACGGTAATGGCAAGCCAAATTTCTGTAATTTTGTAATAAAAATGGTTTAAAAAAAATTGTGGGATGTTTAATCAAAATTTAAGTTTTGTATGGGTTTTGATGTTCCTATGCAACAATGTGACTTGATTTCCAAGAATAAGAATGGGTGAAAATTGTTTCTGGATGTATATTTTTCCTGATAAACTGTTTTTTCAAGAGTCAACCTTTGCCTACTTTAAGTAGCGGTATTTTGGTAGTAAACCACCAAATCACTTCAGTCCTCTTTGATTATAGAAACAGTGATATGTTAAGTTTATGATAGAATGATGGAAATTCTCAAATTTCACACTTTATTTTGACCCCCCATGAGACAATTTGAGTGCAAATACTGTAAAACTGCCCATCTGTGTGTCTGAGTGCATGATTACATGCTGGGCAGTGATGTAGATGGTTCGGGATGAAAACCTTTCGGTTGTCGTGCCAAATTATTTTCCGAGGACCTTTAAGAGTAACATTTCTGCAAAATGTTGTTCAAATGAGATGCTAAATTATTAGCCAACTGGCAGTGCCTTGTGTCAGTGTCTGTGCTTGGCAAGTAAAAGGTCCATGAGTATCCAAAACTTGGCTTTGAAGGCAATTATCATGTCTGTCTATCTACATTGTATCTATCTTACGATTATGTTAAAACTATTTCACCCTGGACTGACCTTTCCCTAACTAAGCAAAATATGAATGGAGTAAAAAGTAACAATTGTCACATCATAAGACATAAGACATAAGACAAGTTTTATTTCAATTTGGTTTAAAAAAACAATCAACATTAGCTCACAGAGCTAGTCTCACCGAAATCGTAACATTAATAAAAACAGTTATAACACTGTAAAAACCGTAAAAACACTTATAAAGCCTAAAATTACAGAACATTATAATAATGATATAAGAGGGGAAATAGCCATACCACAAATGAGGCACAGAAGCCTGTCATCTCTATGGTTTATAAGGTAGGACCAGTGCTTCGTGCTGCTAATGGCCGACAGACGTGATAAAGTACATTGTGGAGAGCTGGGCAAATGACTCTCAACTTTGTAGCCTTGTTCTTGATATTTAAGACCAAGTCATAGCACTCACAGCTCCCAGGTACAGCACCCACAGTATTTCCTACTCAAGAACAGCACTCAAATGGTGGATGATTCATTTCCCAGACTGTATCGTTGTTAGGTACACTGAAGATACATGTAGATCTACTTCTACTTAGGTATCGTAAGTGTCAGTGGCGTAGCCAGTTAGGGGGGGTGGCATGGGGGGCAAGAGCAAATACCAACAGGGAGGAAGATTTGTAAACTAATGACCAAGACAATAACCACTTAGCAAAGTCAGCCGCCCTAGCCCCATCTTGTACAGTAGCTTTAAATATTGTTCCACATTGTGCAGTTAGTTAGCTAGCAAAAGGTGAACATTTAAATTGAAATCAAAGATGTTATAGCAATACAAATATCTTATTCAACCATCAAATTTTACACAAGTAGATGACACTAAATGGCCAATTGAAAGCATAATGTATGATTCTGCCTGTCTTTTTAAAATAAAACAAAAAGGATTGAGTACATACAGAATAACACTTTCTGCACTAGACTTCTTGACTTTCAATGAAAACTCAAGTTCGAGGAAAAAAAAGATTACATGACTTGTTGACAATATTCATTTCAAATTGCACATTTAATATTCATATTTTACACTTCATGCACTAAACGAGTCAAAATGACAAAAAAATCATTTTCGTTTTTCCAGTGTGTTCATGGCTCGTGACAGCCCAACACAAGACATTTGAGACGGCCTCCCACTATATAACTAAAATATAACAAAATGATGCTATACAGGAAAGATTTCAAGAAAAAAGAAAAAATTCCATGCAAACAACACTTTTATCCCTCTATGCATGGCCATCAGCAAGGCGGGGGGGGGGGGGGTACTTGCCCCATATGCGTACCGTAGACGAAGTTATTAGGGGGATGAGAGACTTTTGCCTGAATTTCACAATCAAAATCAGATCCCGTGTCAAATAAAGTTGCTTGGAAACCACTGATTTTCAAAAATACGCTTTTTATCATCTTCTCAACTTTTCAACCACATCGCCCAAACTTTGGCCTTTTTTTGGGGATTACTGCCAACCCCCCCCCCCAGATATGCCTATGGTTCAAAATTCAACAGTGTCAGCACCGGAACTGAAAACCTCATAGACAGGTCTCTCCTGTTCGTTGTCAGATTGTGCCTTTTTTTGAAAACACAACTGTCATCCAGCCGTGGCAATTTCCGCTCCTGTATATCTGTCAAACTAGTGCTAGCAAATTATTGAAAACTTGTTCCAAATATGGAATTCTAGTAGTTAACTTTTACAGATGATTTCATATTTGTAGACATTTGAGTTAGAAAATACATCATTTTTCTTGCAATTTTCATTGGTCGAGAGAAGATATGATACCGCTCTCTTCTGAAAACTGACATAGCGTTTTACATGGGTGACCATGGCATTCTTAAGCCATTGATCTCCAGACAGTGACTGACATTAGCAGTTTCAAGTGAGAGTTTCAGTTTGTGTTTCACACATTTTTAGTACACACATTCTGCAAGTCCAATACTGTGCATTCAGATGATTGGGATCAGGTGATCCATGTAATGACTGTTTATACAGAAAATAAACATGTATAATTGTGAATGTAACATTTTCTCAGAGGAGGGGCTCAGCTCAGGCGGCAGGACAATGGGCTACCAATTGTGGGGTCCCTGATCTGATTCCCACTGTGATTTTCTTATGAGTGTTGGCCACATCATTGGGCCACCATCCTGTCCTGAGGGACCATTCAGAATTAAATTTATGATTCTGGGCAGGGGAGGGGGGTTGGGAACTTTCTGTCAAACAATTTATGCCCCCCCCCCCTTCGGTTTCATGCTTATTTGTACTGTTCATACATTCAATGCAGATTCTTAGCACGTCCCCTTTTCTTCTATTAAAATTTCATACCCTCAAGCATGTTGTGATTAATAAGTACCCCCTTGAAACATGTGTGAAAAATTGGTGCTCCCTCTGGAAAAACTCCCATTCCCCCCAAGTCATAAATTCTATTTAGCCTGCAATGCACATAGAATCTGGACAAAAGGTAAAATTAGCACTGCCCCCCTTGAAGCATGTAGCACCCACTTGGGTAAAACTCCCATCTTCCCCTCAACCCAGTCATAAATTCTGAATAGTCCCTTACTGATGTCACAAACAATGCTTTTGGTCAAGGCATGATGATTTAGTGTAAATGGATGTTAAGCCATTCAAAGTCAGCTTGAAACTGATTTGATATCAACTGAAACAATCAACAGTCGTAAACAAGAGTGTGAAACACAACAGTTCATAAAAGAAATAAAAGAGTTCATGTGGATTGCGGTTTGACGTGTTTGAACAACTGCCACAATACCAAGTTGGCTTTTGCAGCATACTATTTGTCAAAATTATGACATCATTTTTCCCGCAAGCATCACTTGCTTGAGCAAGCTGAAGAAAAGTGACACGCAATGGACAACTTGACCAATCACCCGGCAGTATTTTCTGATGTCAGACCAGGAATTTTGCTAAATATTTTTTTATTTGATCAAAGTCTACAAATATGAAATCATCTGTAAAGCCTTCTGCAAGTTTCAATAAAAGATATTACTCTACACATAGGCATATCTGAAGTGGTGGTGAGGGAGGGGGGGGGCGAATGATCAAATAAATATTATCGAGAATCAGTGGTTTCCTAGCAATTTCATTTGACATGATCTTAAACTTGGATCTTGAAATTCAGGCAAATGTTGCTCACCCCTAAAAAAATCCGCCCGCTGTATAGCTATTGTTTTACGGGTATATACTGGCTTTTTGGTCAGTGATCATTGAGAGTATGAAATCAACATCAAACATATTACGGGTCTAAAGAAAAGTGACTTGACTTCTAAAAATCACCTGCTATGACATCGATGGATGGCTTAGACCCCAATCATCCATGCAGCTGACGTATACAGACTTCTTTGGTGAAATTTCTGTTTGAGCCATTTCAGGAACAAAACAAAGGTAGAGAGGAAAGAGACAAGACAAAATAAAATGGCTAAGTTGCCTCTTTATCTATTTGACATGGCAGCCAGAACAGCTGTAAAATGAGCTTAAGGTGGCTCGCTACTCACGAAATTACATCACCTGCACATATTTCCGCGCAGCCAGGCAGGCCCTATCTATCGTAGCGTCACCATTGCTGCTGAGAACTGCTGCCACTGTTTCTGGATGGTTTTTTTACTTCTGAGAATTCCATGCATCGGCCGCTTCGTTTTGCATTTGCGGGACTTCTAAGAGGGTTAGAGACTTGTGGTCTTCACCTTTAGATGCTCCATGAACAATACTATAAGCCAACAGACTTTCAGCTTTCTGCTTTAAGAAGAAAATTTCTACAAGCGATTTTTGGCAAGCATGTTTACTTTCTCAAAAATGACTCTGTTATATAAATACATTTTTATATCAATTTCCAGGCCCGTTGGAAGCCTTGCCAATATCATTATATTGTTCTTCACTTTATTTGGAAACAGATGACAAAGAAATAGAAAATTCTATCTTGTCTTTTTTTTTAGCGCCATGTTTCATGAAAAGATAAAAATTTTCAAAATCGAAATTTTTTTTTCGAACCCCTAGAAAAGTTCTTTGAACTAAATATAATATCTCTCTGGAATTTTAATCAGCTTTTCCATAAAACTGTCCTCTTTAATTCTATGCTTCATTTAATAACATATGATAAATGGCCACTGAATGGCAGGGAAACTTCACAGTAAAAAAATTAAGAAAAAAATTCTTCAGGTTTGCGTGGACTGACTTTCTTTTACATAACCTCAAATATTTTGAAAAAAAGGCTGGTAGCGACCACTTTCGTTTATATATCCTTGCTATAAACTATATTGTGGATCATTTTAAACTATTTTTAAGAAATCCTATCTTAAAAAGTTCATGAGTATCGAGCCACCTTACGGTTTCTAGGGAGACAGTAATTGACAGAATGATGTCCTTTGCAATTGTGAACTGTCCATGGTGCGCACTAACCTTCGGAGTTAGCGTGTTTGGTCCGGAATGCAACAATTGTCACTGCTATGTGAAAGTATTTCTGTTTAGGACCCTCATATCTTTAAAACATCTTAAAAAGATTGACAATCTAGTCAAACCTGCAGCAGAATTTTTATTACAGTACAACCCAAAATAAAGTACGATTACCCCAGCTGAAAGGAAGAATCGGCCACTACTTTACCCTTTCACTCCTTTTGACTCCCTCTGAGTCACTTCCTACTTTTACCTACTTGAAACTACCTTTTAAAATTACATTTTAATCACATTTAAACAACACCAATTTGAACTCAATCACCCCCATTGTGTTTGATTTACTTGATATTTTGCATCTCTGCTATTTGCAGCTACATTGGTAGCTGTCTAAATAGAGTTCTTAATGTGGGCTAAGGTTGTTATAAGGAGTCAAAGGGAGTTGTAAGGAGATTTGGGGTGGAGAGGAGAAAAGAGGGCAAAATAGGTAAACAGAGGACTTCTGACAGAAAATGTTCTTACTTTATTTTGGGTTGTACTGTATATAATACATGTAGCTGTGAGGAATTGTTTCATTTCATTACTACTAATTTTTTGCAGTGTATAAAACTTAAACTGTGACTGATCAGTGTCAGACTCAGAGAAGACTCCAAAATCAATTTTCGAGAAAACATATTCTCCAATTTTGGTATATGCTCCTGCTATTTATGATTCGACCTATCGGGAGAATCATCTTGTTTTCTTTGATTTTATTATTATTATTATTATTATTATTATTTTTTTCTTGGCCAGTAGGTTTTTGTGCTAGAGACTTGAAACTTGGTACATATATAGTCCATGGTTAGTACTTCATTTTGGGAGAAGATGGTTGACCTTGACCTTGAACTCAAGGTCACAGGTCATCTCAAAGTCGAAAATTGGAAAACTTAAAAGTGGAATAACTTTTTTAATATTACAAGAATCAATTTGAAACTTTGGAATATATATATAAACATGTATCCCAACATTTGTAACCCATAATTGTTTTTGTGCAATGAGGGTAAGGGGGTAATTACCCCAATTTGACTAAAACAGGTTTGCACAGGTTTCCAGAAAAACTAAGCAAGCTAGAAACTCAGTTCTTTCACTGATAGGTAGCCTGACTAACCATTCAAGGTAAGTGATATTTTATATTTTGATTATGTGAAGGGGTAACTATGTAATGGGGTGTTGAAAATAGGGTGTTTTGCCCCAAGAGTGAAAACATTGTAAAACTTTGGTTTTAATGAAAGGATTTCAATGATAGTCTGGTAATATATTAATGGTTTCTGTATTATGTAATCCTTGTTGCCCGAAGCTTGGTAATTACCCCCCAAAAAGGGGTAAATGTCTATAACTTGTGATTGACCTGGACGATTTTCTTCAAATTTTGCACACGTTTGGGAATTTGACTCAGGCACATATTAAACGAATAAATTTAACAGTATTGCCAATATAGGGTATTTACCCTCGTAATCAATGCCAAAAGGGGTGAATATATATTTTGAGGAGTTATGTTGTTCAAAATGGAATATCAGCTGTATGTTTGGTCTACGGGTATCCGGTTGGATTTTACTGGATGAAAAGTTTCTGTTTTGGGTAATTACCCCCAAAAGGGGTAAATGTCTATAACTTGTGATTGACATGGACGATTTACTTCAAATTTTGCACACGTTTGGGATATTGACTCAGGCACATATTAAACAAATAAATTTAACAGTATTGCCAACATAGGGTATTTACCCTCGTAATCAATGCCAAAAGGGGTGAATATATATTTTGAGGAGTTATGTTGTTCAAAATGGAATATCAGCTGTATGTTTGGTCTACGGGTATCCGGTTGGATTTTACTGGATGAAAAGTTTCTGTTTTGGGTAATTACCCCCAAAAGGGGTAAATGTCTATAACTTGTGATTGACATGGACGATTTAATTCAAATTTTGCACACGTTTGGGATATTGACTCAGGCACATATTAAACAAATAATTTTAACAGTATTGCCAACATAGGGTATTTACCCTCGTAATCAATGCCAAAAGGGGTGAATATATATTTTGAGGAGTTATGTTGTTCAAAATGGAATATCAGCTGTATGTTTGGTCTACTGCTATCCGGTTGGATTTTACTGGATGAAAACTTTCTGTTTTGGGTAATTACCCCCAAAAGGGGTAAATGACTATAACTTGTGATTGACATGGACGATTTACTTCAAATTTTGCACACGTTTGTGACATTGACTCAGACACATGCTAAAAGGAAAAAATTCACAGAATAGGGTGATTTACCCTCGTAATCAAGTTCTAAGGGGGTAAATACATATTTTGAAGAACTTGGTTGTTTAAAATGGAATATTAGTTGCACGTTTGGTCTAGGTTATTCGTATGGATGTTACGGGATGAAAAGTTTCGGTTTTTAATAATTACCCCCAAAAGGGGTAAATGACTATAACTTGTGACTGACATGGACGATTTACTTCAAATTTTGCACACGTATGGGATATTGACTCAGGCACATGTTGAAAGAGAAAATGTTACAATATAGGATAATTTACCCTCGTAATCAAGGTCAAAGGGGGGTAAATACGTATTTTGAGGAATTTGGTTGTTTAAAATGGAATGTCAAGTTTATGTTGGATCTAGGCTTGTACTTAATGGATGTTACTGGATGAACAGTTTCGGTTTTAGGTAGTAACCCCCAAAAGGGGTAAATGGCTATATCTTGTGATTGACATGGACAATTTTCTTCAAATTTTGCATGGGCTAAGTGTGTCTACTTTACGACATAATATAAGTAGAAACTTCAGCTTACAGGGTCTCTACCATAATAGTCCGACATAGTCTCATATAATTTGTTTTACTCATATATTTGAGGTCGAATCATTGCCTAACCTTTTTAAAGGTTGAATACTAGTTTAATCATTGTTTTTTTATCGGAAACTCAAGTTATGCACCAATGCTGTTCATCCAACTCTTATGAATACCTCTTTTCACATTGGCAGTCCATTAGATAAAATATTTTCTTTATTGGCATTTACTTGTTGGTTTTTTTTTGTTTGTCAGGATTTTTCTGGATTAATTGAGTTCTAAACTCCAAATTTTACAGACATCAATCTTCTGTGAGAAAGGAGTGTTTTCTGTCCATCCATCATTCCAAAACCATTAATTGCCTTTTTGGGTGCATCCATCATATTACAACATTGCATCCTTTCTACATCTTCGGAAGCTGGAATTGATCTTGAGTGACTGATGTTCTTCAGGCTCTATGCCACACATAAAAAATTAATAACTTATGATAATTCAAGCTCAGAAGCCCTGACAAAGCTGAATGAAGTGGTAACTCTGTACCACAAAGACATTTTAGTTTATTATGAGGTGATACCATGGGCCAGTTCAGTACATCCTCAGTGTACCCAATGAGGCCCTAGCATATACAGTCAAGATTCTGTCGAAATACACAGTCAAGGTCCAGGTTTTTCCCTGACCACTATCTGTGTTCATGTAAATATATTGCGTAGTTAATAATCCATTATGATCATTCTCACCAACTCATATCATCAGGCTCTATCTATAAATTCAGTCTGGATTGGTGAGAAAATGCTTCTTGCCAAATTATATTGTTATCATGGAAGGACTTGAAAAATTGAATGCTTAAGGTTGTAGTACGTGACCTATTTAATAGCTTTTAGGTAAAGAGCAGTCGATACTCTTGAAGGGGAGACCCAGACCACTCTGACCAGGTCCTGGATATAAAAGCCTTAAGGTTTGATTGATCGCAGAATGGGTCACCTCGCTATTCAGGATTTTTGAGGAACCGCTTAGGGAGAAAAATGTCAGTGAGTGTCAGCTTCAATGTCACGAAGAAGTACTCAGACAGAACAAGTGTTGCTGGTCAGAGTGACTTAGTAAAATCCAAAGACTCACAAAAAATGGTCAATTGGTCATTACAGCATCAATACTCATAAATGAGTTTCTTAGATCATTTTATGATTAAAAGAGAAACTGGGAGCCAATTTATATCACATCAAAGAGTCCATAGTTCGATGATATAATGATTGATTGCCTAGTCATTTTTCAGACACCAATTGCTTAATTACTCAAACTACATCATTTCATTTTTATAATTACAATGCGATAGAAACATAACCAAAACATCTTTAAATATTCATATCAATGCTGTTACAAAGGGTAATAAGTAAGAAGCATTCATAAATTTTGACTTTTACAATACCAATCAGTTAGAATTCTGATCCTCGAGTAATGATCCTAACAGTACAAATGAAGAATTTGAAGTGTTTTTTACATGAAACAGTCATAGTTAAGTCAGTTTTCTGTTGCTGATACAACTTGACTGATAGCTTCATAACAGCAGATGTATATTTTTTTCTTTTAAATATTATTAAATAGATGAAACTCCTTTGGTCATTTTTTACATTCATGAGAATATAGAAAAATCACGTTTTCTGTATTACATGTCAACAAGAAATTCCACAACTGGAAATGACATTTGCATATATGAATTTTCTAGTACAAAATTAAACAGTGTCAGCAACGGAACTGAACACCTCATTGACAGCTCTTTCTTGTTCCATGTCAGATTGTGCTCTTTTTGGAAAACCTAAGTGTCATGCAGCTGTGGCAATTTCCGTTCCTCTATGGCTGTCAAACTGTTAAGAAGTAGCGTAAGCGAAATACGGAAGCATTTTTCTGAATAATAATTAAAGAATTCTTTTTGTTAACTTGTTAAGCCTTCTACAAGTTCCGATACAAGATATTCCTCTCCACATAGGCGTATCGGAAGGGATGGCGAAGGAGGGGGGCGTGACTTCCGAAAATTTTGGATGGTGAAACAGATGTTGTCGAAAATCAATGGTTTTCTAGCAATTTCATTGAACATGATCTGAAACTTGGATCTTAAAATTCAGGCAAATATTGCTGGCCCTCCAAACACTCTGCACGCTGTATGCCTATGGCTCTACATGTATATTAGCCATTTAGTCAGTGATCATTGAGAGTGTAAAATCAACATCAAACATATTTCGGGTCTAAAGAAAAGTAAGCTTGACTTTTAAAACATCACCTACTACAATACAGATGGGTGGATTGAAACCCAATCATCCATCAAGCTACAGTATACAGACTATTTTTGGTGAAATTTTCTTTTGAGCTATTTTAAGAACTAAACAAAGGAAGAGAGGAAGGAGACTAGCCAAGATAAAACCCTTAAGAAGACTTAGTTACCTCTTTATTCAGTCTAACTTCGCATGGCACCCAGAGCAGCTGTAAAATGAGCTTTAGGTTCCTAAGGAGACAGCAGATTGATGTCCTTTGCAAATGTAAACTGTATATAGTGCACACTAGCCTTTAAGTTGAAAGACGTTAGTACAGTTACAGTGTGTTTGACCCGCAGTACAAAATGATTTTTACCCTCGTATCATTGCACCCAGAGCAGCTGTAAAATGAGCTTTAGGTTCCTAAGGAGACAGTAATGGATAGATCATTGATGTTCTGTGCAAAATAATGTAAACTGTCTATAGTGCGCGCTAACCTTTGAGTTGAAAGAAGTTAGTACAGTTACAGTGTGTTTGGCCCGGAATACAAAATGCTTCGGACTCTCGTATCTTTAACACATCATAAAAGATACACCCAGAGAATCTATACCCTAGACGAATCCTCCCATTTTCGTTCACAATCATAAGATTAGCATCAGAGCGTCACAGCCAATCAGCGATCAGCATTTCTCTCTAGTTCAAAACTTTACCTTCGATTTTCGTTTTAAAGCTCTCAGAGAGATCTATCTATTGCAGTAATTTGCAAGTCTGGATGATTTACGGAACTTCGAATTCAGCGTCATTTGCACGACATGTGCGAAAGTCTGTTCATTGGCCTGGTTGGTGCGTCTGACTTAGTGAAGGCTTTGCTGAAGTGAAAAATCTATGTCAAAAAGGCAGCAAAATTTGGCTACTATGTATTGGTTAGACACATATTTGTAGGGTTCTAACATGCATTTTTATCAGATAGATCCCGACCAGAATGGAGGGATCTAACTGACACAAAATGCATGTTAGGACCCAACAAAGATGTGTCTAACTGATACATAGAGGCCAAATTTCCGCAGTTTTAACATAGATAGTTTGTTTGCTGTTGTTAACAGTGTTAATCCTTAGTAGGGCACTAACATGCAATATTGTCAGTTAGATACCAGTATTTCCAATGGTATAAGTATCTTGGTGATGTCTAAAAGTAGTAAAGTGCGCATGACTTCTCTGACCACAATTGTAAAACACAATCTGCACAGCTCATATAGGTGCATGTCCTACTGACAGCCAAAGAATATGTTAGGAGCAATCCAGCATACTGTCCAGCTGTGATAATTCCGAAATTGTCACTTCTACACAACACAACTCAAAATCAGCAGGTTTCGCAAATATTTTAACAAAAAAAGCCAAGGTACTCTGACATAGATGCCCAGGAAGTTTAACTTTTGTGACATTTTAGTTGGATATAGGTCTGAGCTGCTCTAAAATTTCATCAAAGAATAATCTGTCATGTTTAGATGATGAAAAATAAACATGATAAATCAACTTTTCAAGCTCCTGGACTCAAAATAATAGAAATTTTATTAAATAAACTGATGCACCTCGGGTACCTCAAATCTGCCAAGTTTGGAGTCATTCTGTGAGGGATTAAAATAAAATATTCACACAAAATGAAGTCCTTGGATGCTAACATTATTATCCAAAGCATTTCAGAGCTTTTATATTGTCTTAATGTAGAGTTATAGAAAAATGAAAATCAGAATCTGTAGGGGTACCCAAACTTTTGCACATGCAAAATTAGACAAAAAGAACCATATTTTTTTACATTTTTGTATTTCCATTGTTTTTTCTGGCTAAAATTGAGTGCATGGCTATCCTTAACTCACACAATTCATGTTGGAAAGATTATGCAAATAGTTTGTCTGAAATTTGAAAACAAATGTGACCCCTCTCAAAGGGTGCCCAAACTTTTGCACCCCACTGTATATTGTTTTAAGCCGCTGCTCTGTGAGATATCTTTAACCTTATTTGAAGCTCTGTCACAATATCATAAAGTCGTATTACACCAATTTTACATCCAGTTCTCAAAACCTACACAAGAATAATTGTTACTGAGAGTGCAGATCAGACAAACTCATATCCTTTAAGAAACATGAGATTAGCAGAAAAGTATCATAAAGAATATCTTTTACTTAAAAACAAGACTTTGCCATATTCTGTACCAAAAGCACTAAATGATATCCCAGAAATCTATGACTGCAACTGACAAAAAGGAGTGCCATACGAAGTGGATGATAATATCACAATATGTATAATTGCATGCCCATGTTCTTAGAAACTAACTACAACTATTATTGAATCATATTCAAAAGTTTGTCCTGAAGGAATAGTTGGAGTTTCCTTCAGACATACAATAGTACCAACAAAAGACAATCAATCTCATGGAAAATACAATGGTTCCAAATCATGCATTGCAATATATATTGAGGATTTCTTGAAAGTAAAAGAGCTCAACCCTGCTCTCTGATTTTGCCATGGACAGGAAATATGTATTTTCTGTATGCTCGTGCAAGTCATGATTTTGCTTGGTACTAGGATTTTCCTATTTTTTTAGCAATTTTTTGGTGTAAGTGGAAATCCTGACCTTAATGCGATCAATTATCGCCCATTTCATATTATCTATATGAGACTAGACTCGGCTACTGCGGCGATACTGGTGGACTGGATAATCGAGTCTAATATGAGACTTACAAATCAATCAATTTAAGATATCAAGAAGCAAGATAGTAGCCTTAAAATGTGTTAACTTTTAATGATGTAGACATAAATAAAATGTCATATAAATGCAAAATCCAATTTGAAGCAGTGTTGTGATTTATCTGGAGATGAGGATAGTGAGATGATTACATTGTCTGAATTCTAGATATATATAGTGACTTTATTCCCAATTTGGACGAAATGGCATTTTTGAAAATATCATTTTGTCCAAATTTGGTAATGCATTCCAAAATAGCTGAACTTTCTCCTGTGAACTTAAGAATTTTAAAATCAGCCTAAACAAGAACAAAAAAGTGCCCATCTGTGAAAAAGCCAAGAAACTTAATTCATTGTGAAAATTCAGCTTCTTATATTCCTGCAAATTATTCAGTCCCAGCCAGTGACTTTGGAGCAAATAGTTCTGGTCATTTTATTATTCTCGTGGATGGACCTGAAAAATTAAATGCTTACGGTTGCAGTATGTGACCTTTCAAAGAGCTTTTAGGTAAAGAGCGGTCGATTCTCCTGAAGTGGAGAGCCAGGCCACTCTGACTAGGTCCTGGGTGTAAAAGCCTTATGGTGTAATTGATTGCAGAATGGGTCACCTCACCATTCAGGATTTTTGACCAACCGCTTATGGAGAAAGCTGTCAGCTTTAATGTCGCGAAGAAGCACTCAGACAGAACAAGTGCTGCTAGTCAGAGTGACTTCCTGAAATTCAATGACTGTCAAAAAGTGGTCAATTGATCATTACAGCATCAATATTCACAACTGAGTTTCCTAGATGTCGGTAAGATCGTTTTATGTTAAATAGAGAAACTTGGAGCTAATGATGGCATAATGATTAATTGCCTAGTGGTTTTCCGGAGGCCAGGAGTAACTTACTGGACTAATATAGATTGCAAAGATAATGGTTAAATATTAATTTTTAAATTGCAACATCTCCTCTGTATAATCACAATGTGATATACGAGGGGTGTTCAGGAAGTTCTGACCAATCTTTGTAGCAGGCCTTTCTCTTTGAAGTGCTTGATTGAAATTTTCACAGTACAAAATTCAGGTGTATAGCCATTGATTCTGAAAATATTACATCCGTGGCCATTGTCTAACTTGCTTTTCTGTTGCCATGGAAACCACACCTTGGGGTAGGCAGCGCAGCTTAATTTTTCATACAAAACTCAACAATTTAGCTGTGTAAGTCGCCATAAAATTTATTGCAAATACACAAGATATTGTGAACATAGATGTTCACCAGCAGCTTCACAATTTTTCAAAGTACTCTCTGTGGCATGAAACAAATTTTTACATGCTTTCAATCCACTCAGTGAAGCAATTTTCAAAGTCTCAACTTATAAAAGCTCTGGAAATGGCATGTCAAAGGTCCTGATTTGTAGCACGTCTTTCACCTCTCAGCTCATCTTTTAGATTAGGGAATAAACAACAGCCACATGGTGTTAAATCATCATTGAGGTATCTAGAAATGCTGTCCTAATGAGATCCTGGGTTTGTGTGTCATTCTTTCCTGTGAGAAAACACAATTTGAATGAAGCTCTCTGATCGCGTTTCGGGTCCATGTAAAACGCTCATCGAAAATCACTCTTTACAGTGCAAAAATCAGGTTTAAATGGCTAAACAATGGATTGGCACAACATTGGGACATCATAAAGTTACAATCACAATTGCCAGTAGGCCCTGCGCAGGTTTGCAGTCCTTTTTAACGTAATTTGACCCTAGATTTCAGGGAAAACACAATGCTAAGTTTACTAGAAAAATGAGCTGCGCTGGGTTCCCCATCTTGCTGTTTCCATGGCAACAAAATAACAACTTAAATATATTGTGTCTCAAAGATGCTTGGCCATTTTTTTCCTTGATACCTCAAGGTGTATTTCTGAAAATTTGAAGACTCTAGCTCAAATATAAGCATCTCTCAGAAAAATTGGTCCGAACTTTCTGAACGCCCCTCGTACATGTAGACATTGCCAAAATATTGTTAAATGTTAATATCAATGATGTTACAAAGTGTGATAGGTAGGGATGCATTGATACATTTTGACTTACAAAGCCAATCAGTTTAGGATTCTGATCCTCGAGTACTGATCCTAATAGTAAGAATGAGGAATTTGAAATGTTTTTTGCATGAAACCGATGCATTTAAGCCAGTTTTCTGTTGCTGATACAACTTGACTGAAAGCTTCACAACAGCAGATTTCTTTTTTTACCTTCAGCGAACGAAGTTCGAAGAAGGTATTGTACTCACTTGGGTAAAAATGTTGTCCGTCCGCTGGGCGGGCGGGCGGGCGGGTGGGCAGGCGGTCGGGCGGCGGGCGGCGGGCGGATAGATCGTTTCCGGACCAGCACTCGGCCTCTATTGAGTGTACATGGATGAAATTTGGTACACATATAGCCTGTATGGTCTAGTTGTGCCTTTTGATGGTCTAATTGATAGATATTCAATACCTTTTGAAATAATTGAGAAAATATAAAAATTATTTTTGTTCGTTTCCGGGCCAAATCTCAGTCACTATTGCATGTGCACTTATGAAATTTGGTACAGATGTGGCCTATATGGTCTAGTTGTGCCTGGTCTCATTGATGGATATTTTATACTTTTTGCACAAATTTGGAAAATAGAAAAATATGTATTTTTTTAGGTTTTGGGCTGAGACTCGGTCACTATTGCATGTAAATGGATAAGGTTTGGTACACACATGGCCCATAAGGTCTAGTTGTGCCCTTTGAAAGGTCTGGTGGAAAATATTAAATGCTATTTGAAATATTGAAAAAAAAAGAGAAAAAATATATTTTTTGTTTCTGGCCCAAGGCTTGGTCACTATTGCATGTATATGGATAAAGTTTGGTACACATATGACTTATGTGGTTTAGTTGTGCCTTTTCATGGTCTGACTGATACATATTCTATACTTTTTGTAATATTGAGAAAAAATATTAAAAATACTTATTTTCTTATAGGAGCCAAAACATGCCCACTATTGCATATACAGCAATGCCATTTCCTACACGTATCACCTATAAAATGTAGCAGTAAATTAGTATAATAAGGCCTTTCCCTGCTTTTACAAACCCTGGCAAGCACACAGGTAGATCGCAGGGCAGCAGGCAAATAACATATAATAGAACGCCATTACTCGACCACTGTTGCATACCTATAAACACACTAATTTTATGATGTAATTGTAATCTTCTAAATGTGTTATTCACTGAAGGTTTGCTGCTGCGCAGCCTATGTTTTAATTGAATAGTTGAAACCTCATTTTGTCATGTTTAACATTCACGAGAAATATGGAAAAATCACGTTTTCAGTATTTCGTATCAACAAGATATTCCACAAATGGAAAAGACATCTTTGTATTTGGTTATTCTGGCACAAAATTCAACAGCACCGGAACTGAAAACCTCATTGTCAGGTCTTTCCAACTCAATGTCAGACTGTGTTATTTTTGGAAAACATTACCGTCATCCAGCTGTGACAGTTTCCGCTTCTTTATGGCTGTTAAACTTGTGTCGAGAAATAGTATTAACAAACTAGGGAATCATTTTTCTGCATATATCAGTGGTTAACTTGTTGAGCCTTCTACAAATATCAATATCCCCCTACATCAATATCAGCCATTCGGTCAGTGATCTTTGATAGAACATGATGCAAGAAAATATTTCGAATGTTCTGGTCTGAAGAAAAGTAACTTGACTGTTGAAATATCACCTGCTATGAGATAGATAGATCGATTAAAGCCCAAATCCTTTTTCGACAAAATGTTCTTCTAAGGAATTTCAGGAAACATAACAAAAAAAGATAGGAAGGGGAGATAAAACCCTCAAGAAGACTCATCTGCCTCTTTATTGAGTCTGACTTGGCATGGCACCCAGAGCAGCTGTAAAATGACCTTGAGGTTCCTGAGGAGACAGTAATTGATAGATTGATGTCCTTTGCAAATGTGGCCTGTCTATACTGTGCACTCAAAACTTCAGATTTATAGGAGTTAGTACAGTCGTGATGGGTTTGGTCCGGTGTTCCAAGAATGCGAAATCGTCACTGCTGTGTGAAACTGTTTCTGTTTAGGACTCTCTATCTTTAACATACCGTAAAACATGGACAATCCATGTCAAAACAGCAGCATACTTTGGCGTTTAGAGGTGCGTATGACTTTTCAGGCTCATATGACGTTTCAGGCTCATATGTCGATGTCCATACAACTGACAGCTGTCTAAAAAGGCTGTCTGATATTCACTTGAGTACTTATTAGTGTTCCTCGTCGACGCTCTCCAGCAAAGTTACGTTAAATTTTGATTAAATACTTTTTATCCGGTTCAACCTTGTCACTTCCGGCCTCTTTCACATGTGGGTCTTGCATGCATAGTTTAATGAATCACATAATTCCAGAAACGTTCGATAATGAGATATTCAACATTTTTGGCCCTTTTTAGTTCGTACAATATTACAGTCCCCAGTGCTAGACAAACAGACAACCTTGACAAACTTGCCAAATATTGTTGAATGAAAGTCTAAAGCAAAATAAGAGACTGAAGAAAGAGAAATATAACTACCACCTGATGCCTCAATGGTGTCAAGTTGACATTTACAGAAACTCAATTAAGTTTTCCTTTTCTTCATAACTTAATCTCTGACAGACACAAAAATAGTGAACGTGCAAGTGTAAATAAGTAATTACAAAATATTTAGACTTGTCGAAAATAGAATACCACGCAGGGCTCCAATATTCATGATATTTATTACGCCTGAAGGAAAATTGGCATTTCAATATCATTTCCCCATTTCAACTCCAACTGAAATATCAGTCATGAAAATATCTAGAAAACTGAATTTATGGATCCAGAAATAAGCCATTATTTGCAAGGATGTTGGAAGCTGCTTTTATCATTTTACTAGAAGGCCTGTGAAGATAATATTTAACTGTATGAGGGAGTGCATGTTACTACAGTTAGTTAAGGTTACGAGCGTATTGTCAAGAATGCGGGGAGAGGGGAAGGACTGAACGGGTTGTGGAGGAACAGATTCGTTTTTCACTTAACTGTGTGTGCTGTGATTTGGAATATATAGTACGTTCGCAAAGTGAGAGTATGCTGTAGGAGTTACCAATTTGATGAGATTCACATGCTACAAGGCAACACATTTTTGTAGAGACATTGATTTGACTTTATAAATGTTTTTGAGTTATGTGAGGAAATGAACAAAAGCAATTTGTTGAGGGTAAAATATTGTTTATTTTCATAATAAGGATATTGATGTGAGGTTAAATTAGTACTTAGTCATTTCACCTCATTTGAAATATCTAAAGGAAAATATCAGTGCAGGAGTGCTGATTTTAGTCCTGTAGCCAGGATTAGCAAGATAGTGACTTTTACAATGATAATGATTATGCTTGGCTGTGGTCTCGTGACCCATAGGACTGGTATGCAAGCCCAATGTACATCATTATTATCATTTGTTGTAGTCTGTGTTTCATTTCATGTTCTGACTGTGCCAATGCCAAATTGCACAGTTTCCCATCATCTGCACAAATGTACAAGATCTATTGTTTTCCCGAACATCTTTATATAGGTGCATTTATAACAAATTGGGATGATACGTTATTTATCCTTGTGTCAATTCATTTCAGATGTTTGCAAAATTTGAGGTTCTTTACGATATTGTGATGTAGTTATATTTCGCCTGACTTATGGATGCTCTTATCACATTCAATTCCCTACTTTTTCTAGACTTTTTCCAAGATTGACAAGTCATTATTGCAATAACCTGAGGGTATGTGAGTGACCTAAATTTCTGGCTGTCAAACACTCATTACTGTGATTACCCAAGTGAATGGCCATTATTATGCCATTTAAAATGAGTTTAAGTTATCTTACATGGACGTGACATAGTTATAGATTTATATACTTGACATAATTATGATAATCTGAGTTTTGGAGAGTGTGCAAGTGCCCAAACTAGAATATATGGTAGGGGGTCAAATACTTAAATTTTCCTCACTGTACCCTCAGCAGTAAGCAGCATTTGTACCTAATTTCATGCTTGTAGACAAACCTGCACAATCCACTCCTTATTATAATTTTCTCCAAAAGCTCCTGGACAACAAATTGCTAAATGACAAGAAGTGACAAGCGTCTTCCTTAAATTTCAAATTCAACACTGAATCTATTTTTCATGACCAATGTACTCCCCAATGCTTCGCTAGTTCATTTCGATGATATAATGCACCCAGGCAGTGACCTGACTTAAGTAAGATCACTGAGGTCAGACAGCAACATTTCATCCTTGTTGCAAATCCCTATTTTTGTCACAGACCTGGCTAATTTTCCAATAAATCTGGATAGAGATGGGTATAACTTGTTGGTCATATTTATTATCGTTATGATATCCTATAGCACAACTTCACAACTGTAGATCTATATACTTTACACACGAAGAAGTGCTGAAGTGAATGAATGGTAGGTTTGTTATGTAGTGTCACAAAACAGCAAGTGACTGTCAATGAATACCAAGTGACCACATGCAATGCTCTTGCTGAGTGTCAACTAGACCATATCCCTGCTATCGGCATGTTAAATTATCGTCATGACGTCAATTTGACATCATACATGTTAAATTGAGTAAGAGTCCCTTGAATGTTGAGTTTATTATCGTTTTCATAGCTGTGTGTTTTTCATGTTTGTACTTTTTAAGACTGTAATGTCACAGGCTTAGTTGCGTAACTTCGTACATTTCAAGTACTGATTTCACGAAACTGACTAAATGCAACGACACATGGATTATGTACACTGCAAAAAATTCCTGTTAAATTTTACAGTTAAATTAACTGGCAACTTTGTTCCAGGTCTAAGAACTGTAAAAGTACTAATAAACCTGAACAGGACAATGAACCGTAAAATGCAGATTGGTACATTGAACTGTAATTTTGCGGATTCAACAAAGTGATATTACAGTATAATGTACATATATAAAACAGTTTATTTAAGTTATATTTTACAGTTATATCAACTGTCAAACATAGAATGTAAAGAATGCAGGGAGCTGTAGAATCTACTGTAAAAATACGGATAGTATATGTTATTCTTACTTCTGCACAACTGTGAAACAACAGACTAAGCACGTGATTTAACTGTCGCATAGCTGTAGGGATGTACCGAAGCTGAGAGAGTGAGAGAGCCACTGACTCCAGGCTCGGCCTTGCTCATCTCTTGCTTGACAGCAGGGAACTAAGTCCATCAATTATACCCAGCAATTAATTCGCACATGTTTGCTCACAAACCATAAAATTGATGGATATTTTCCTGGAGAACCAGGTGTCAAGTTTATCGAAGTATGTTCTATTGATGCAGACTGCGCTTGGGTTATTTATAGATAGATAGATAGATAGATATGGTAAGTGCAGCCCTCTAAGGCCAGATCTGGGCGCTCACGAGGGTTGATTGATGAGATGGGAGAGAGAGCAGGAGTCCTCAACATGTTGCACATTTACCCCATGTGAGGGATCTTTTACTTGCCCAGCACAGACACTGATACAAGGGGCCGCCAATTTAACGTCTCATCCGAACGACATCCAGCTGGGATTTTTGCTCATAAAGGTACACTGAAAATTTCGGGTTCCCCAACCGGGAGTCGAACCCATGCAGGCAAAGACCTTCAGCGGAGCAGGCGGGAATCTTAACCACTACACCACCCAGCTTTATTTTGGTTTTAATAGTGTCATTCTTTAGATCACATCATAAGACTCACACAAATGTCAATGTCATATATAGATATTAAAACTTTTGCATAATGACAGCATCTTTAAGATCATATGAATGAGGATGTTCCCTTACCTATAGATAAGTTATAAATTATGTTTGATTAACAGCTGTGTAAAGCGTATGTTATAGATGGCACCACATGTTCCGTGGTTGAAGTCCATGCAATCTCTTGTTTATAGTTCCTAATCTGACCAGGTGTATTGATTGTTTGACCAATTCAAATGTTTTGTCTGCATATTCCAAGTTGCCAGTAAATTAACGGTTGAAGTAATTGTTCATTAACGTGAACTGAATGTTAAATGACATGTTGCAGTAAATTTATCTTGGAGCCATTTTGTAACTGAAAAAGAACTGTAAATTCCCGGACAAAGTCTGTATTTAAAAAATACTGGTAAAATAACAATAAATTAACGGTTCTTTTAGCCAGAAAAACACGGTCATTTCTTACACTGTATGTTCAGCTTGTGCTTTGTTACCTTCATTGGTTGACGGATACTTCAATGAATTGTAACTGAATCAAACAGACTATTTATCCTCAAAGAAGAATCACGATGACTGACAACAAATTTTAAAAAAGTAATTTGAAATTGCGTTGACTAGTTTCTTGTGAAAGACAATAACACACTTCATTTGGAAGACACCGAGACTCTTCTTTTAAGGTGTGACGCTCAGCTTAGACGTTTGTTGTGGATGTACACAAAAAATAGCACTGCCTCAATTTACCTGGCAGTTTTAATTAACCATGCTGTCGAACTCCAAATTGGGTGTCACAGGTTGAAGATCACACCAATCACATTCACAGACAACAGATTATATGATGTCATGGTTTAACTGCAGAAGTTTTCAAAAATCAAGTGAGCTATGAAAACGATGATAATGTTTTTGTCTTTTATACATTTTTCAACTTTTGGACTCACACGATGACACTTCATAGAGTGGTCTATAAATCCCAAGACAAGATAATTACAAAGGATCCTGAAATCAGAAAATTTGGAGGTTCCAGCATGATATAGCACAATTTATCTTGCCAGTCACCCCATAATAAATTTCTGTGCTTTTGGGTCCTTGACTATCATACATGTACCTGTAATGGAGCACATTGTGGTAAACATTTCCACCATTAAAATTCCCCAAGACATTTTATGCATCTTACAATGTTACATTACATTAACATAGTATTACGTCCACTGTACACTAAGTCTTACACGGGCCCTGTTGGAAACTGGGCTGAAGATTTAATATTGCTACGACATGCTATGTTCAGCTTGGTGATTAATTGAGAGATTTTTCATTTCCCCAACATCCGTCTTGTTCATTTATGTGCACTATTATTCGTCTATTGTACAGGGCATTCCCTATCTATCCATCACTCCACCACCCCTAATTACTTTCAGACCACATCCATCATATTGCAACATTTCATCCTTCTGACAAATCATGTTGTACTTCATTTTACATCTTTGGAAGTGAAATTCAGTTGACAACTTGAAATTGATCTTCTGTTTGCTTGTTGGGTAACGTATACGATACAATATTTCAAATTATTTTTTACAACTCTTGCAATTGAATTGAAGATATCACTTTTTTCTAAAATGTGGACCTATGATGTAATTTTGCAAAATTTGCCTGTACACCCTACACTACATTCCATCCCATGTTCCAGTATGTTCTAACCACATACTTTTAAATCACCATGGATTGGGGAACAGCTCAGTATGCAGGACCCTGGCCGTTGGAGTTATTCTTCTTGAATGGAAAGTTGGAAACAAGGACATGATAACCACTAAGCATGTTTTTTCCTTTCACTCTTCACATTATTAAGGAAACAAGGCACCATCAGCGATGAACTTAATTCGGTTAGACTGAACAAGCTCTTGCAGTTGGTGTTGACCTTCAGTTGCCACTTGTTATCCCATCACCACTGAATAGAACAAACATGTGGAACAAAAAGTGTGTTTGGCTTGTGTCATGTTTGTCTTATTACCATACTAAGGAAATAAGTGGGCAATAACATACTTTCTGCTACTGAAGTTGGTCATGGTACGTTTTTTTTCCTGATTTTTTGGTGGCATTGAGAATCGTGACCATACTCTGTAACACAATGAAAAGCCATAATCTGTCTATTGACCAATCAGAAGAGGGGAGGTATATATTTTTCACTATTTGGCGTGTTCACGAATTTGTAAACCTGCAAAAACGAACATATACACGAATTTAGCATTCGTGTAAGTGTGAAATATTGCTATTCACGAATTTGTGTATGTGTAATTACGAACATTGCAGCCTTAAACTTGGCTAAAACTAACTCTAAACCTAATTTTAACACTAAACCCTAATTATATAGCACTTCCACGACTGTTAGTATTGGCAGATACACGAATGATTAATAAAGCACATTCACGAGTGTTAGTTTTTACATGTACACGAGCACCTATGCTCGTTTTTTTATGTCCACGAATTTGTACATGCTCGTTTTTGCACGTCCACGAATTCGTGAACATGCCAAATAATGAAAAATATATACATGAAGAGGGGGGTGTACTCTGGCAGGAAACAGTTAGGAATCAGAAAAACATAATGCTACGGCAAAAATGGAGCTGAATGATTGAGTGAGATGGTTGCACAATTCCATTTAGCTAACATAGCTTGTTGTTTTAAGATATGATAACTTTCTGTTATCATTACTTTTAAAAACAATGAGCTATTTTAGCTCAAAGGAATTGTGCAACCATCTCACTCAATAATTTAGGTGACTCCAATTTTGCAGTGCGCTGCTACAAAGTCAATTGCATGTCACTGTTTTTAAAATGATGATCCATAGCTGCACTCTGATTTGAAAAAATATGTTGTCAACTTGTCATGCCACATATAAAACATGATATACGGTACAGACAATTTTAAAAGGTAACTTGTACAGCAGGAACTATCAACTTTGCAGGACTTCCTGTATAAATCTCTATTTACGTTGACTGATTAGGCTGGAATTAAGTTTGGCCTCCGGAACATATGAGAATAGTTCAGTTGTCCCAAATACTACTAATGAATGCTGTATGTACACATAATTGAGAGAATGAAAAATATAACCTTAGGCTACTCTGCTAAAATTCTAGGTGACTATTCAATGCAGAAAATTATTGGCCTTGGGAACTGGAAGTTAGTAGACAGCAAGAGTAACTTTCTTAGTGGATGGCAGAATAAAGTCTTTGTTGGTAACAATGCTGGCATTAGGATTGTCCTAGAGCCCTGTGGGAATTCAGCGAATAGAGTAGAGCTGTTAGAATGAGAGAAAATTGCATTCCAGTACTCCCGAATTACGCACATGTGTCCTTCTGTTTTTAACAATTGTTTGTAGAGTTGCAATGAAGAAGCCTTCCTTCATTTTATTGACAAAGAGCTACCATTGCTTAGACATTAGGGTGTGGCTGCTTGAGACATCAATGATGTCATATAAACCCTATCTCACAGCTCACTTTCAATACTCAGGTCTTATAATCAGCATGGTTTTTTACTTTGAAATTGCAGAAGCAGTTTCACTTTGTTGGGAGGGGGGGGGAGTTATTAACCAGCTTCATCACCTGATTGACATACGTGTGCAAAAACACACTGCAGTAGGTCATTTTGAGATGTAGGCCTACCAGAACTCATTGATATTGCTGTTATCGTTGTGGTGTTAATTTAATACGACATACTGAACAGCTACATGTATTGCAACCAGTTAGGACCTAGACAACTGCTCAACTAATGATATTACGTTTGAATTCTAGTGAGGTGGACCGAACAGAACTTCCTAATTCTGGCGCCCTCAAAAATTTGAATCTATATACCCTCAGAAACATTTGTACCAAATTTGATTCATGCTTGTAGACAAACCTGCACAATCCACCCCTTATTTCCCAATAAGCTCCTGGACAACAAATTGATAAATGACAAGAAGTGACAAGTTTCTTCCATAAATTTCAAATTCAACACTGAATCTACTTTTCATGACCAATGTACTCCCCAATGCTTCGCTAGTTCATTCCGATGATATACGGCTCCCAGGATGTAACCTGACTTATGTAAGATCACTGAGGTCAGACAGCTACATTTCATCCTTGCTGCAAATCCCCTTTTTTGTCACAGACCGGGCTAATTTTCCAATAAATTTGGATAGAGGTGGCCATAACTAATAACACAGTCCTGTGGGATATGACCCTTTTCCTGAAAGGTCGCATAAGTCTGACTTAGCAATTGTGTCAATTTCCTTGCGATTTGGACAAATCGTTTGACTTGGTATCACACAGGGTGATATCAAATTTTACTCAAATGATTTCTTTGAATCATGAGATTTCTGACACCTTGCAGGGTATAGTATCTAAATACATTTCAAGTAGGTATGGCACTGATTTACCCAAATGACATTATTTCCAGTGTCTTGCAAAGGATATGAAAAATGACATAATTTGGTACAGCAGTGATTTTCCCAAATCACTGAATTTTTAGCATCTTGCTACAGAAGTGTGGATATTTGTTCAAATTGCTGCATTGTGAAGCACAAAGTTTTCAGCATGTTCTTCGTAAACTGGATAAAATGAAATGATGAAAATGCAATGACGGATGGATGGATGATTGAGGCTTTACGTCCTATAGTTATGCACTTTGTAGGGCAGGAGGAGGACACGGCAATGAGGCAAAGGATGATTGAAACAGCCTTCCAACATAGGCCCAGGTGACCCGGCAAGAGCTTGATTTCAACCCAGACCCAGCGATTGGCAATCCAGCCCACTACCACTAGACTAACCCCCCCCCCCTTGAAAATTCAATGAAAAGCATAGTGAAGAACAAAAAAATCTCCAATTCTTTTTGTGGCAGAATGTGTGAGTGAGTGAGTGAGTTTGTGTTTTACGCCCCATCAGCACCAGTGTGGGCTATTTAGAGGCAATTTTGTGGCAGAAAAGTCAGTTCTGGACAACATAACCTTTCTAAATAATGGTCTAAACCAAAGATGTGAAGAATAGAAGATTTTTTTGGCTAACCATAAAAATTAATTTAGAAATAATTTACATGATCAATCTTTTGTTTTGTTCACAACTTTCCAATTTAACCCTCCGTTATCCGGGAATGAATAGGGGGAATGGGGGCACATTGGGACGCGGGGCACTGTGGGACGGTGGGGTTTTCTTGGATCCTGGCAAGGTATAGGATATGGTAGTGCCATCATATCTTGTAATTTCACATCCTGATGTTTCCATGGTTTTATAGACAAATTACTGCCACATGCAGAAGTATGGCGAGCAAAAGTTTGTTTTTCTACCACTAAAGTAAATATGGAAGGGTTCTATTCGAACCATTCTGTGGACAGACCATGAACAATGAGGCTTTCTCAGTGCTTGTATGAATTTTATAAATTGTAATGAACAGTTATGAATTGCTATCGTGGTAAACACACTCACTGGTGTCCGAGAAATTAGCATTTTCGTGTAAAAGTCATATCGGGGCTCATTGGGACAGTGAATTTGGGGCACATTGGGACGCCCTTAATATGGCAGAATTTAAGTGTCCAAGGCAACTGAATGACCTGGGACAGCACACAACAGGTATTCAGGCCACATGGAATAGAGGCATAGTGGATAACCATGCTCTGTGAACAAATTTGTCGCAAAGCACTGTGTGTTACTTACATAGATGTTCGCACCCAGGACAGTTTATGTTAAATGTTTAAAACTGTTTAAAGTTACGAACTATTGGCACTACAAAGTGTTAATGCACTGTATATTATCTTACACACTACTTATATGTGATATCTATTGCACGTGGAGTGTTAAAATGATTTTTTAATTGATGTCCCAATGTGCCTCGGCTGTTTTAGGCGGGGCACATTGGGACAGTCATTTTTACGACTCTCTGGCTGCAAAAGGGTAGGTGCAGTCTAGTTTATTATGCCTTGCATTTAAGCTCAATAGTATTGGTGATATTCACGCAAACTTCTGAGTTCTTCAGTGCTTTCAGCATTGAGCAAAATTAGTAGACGTTAAAAGCGTCCCAATGTGCCCCCGTTCCCCCTACCCCACCACCTTCGTCATCCACCAACCATTTTCAGGGGTGCTATTATTGACCGTTCAGAATTTATGACAGTGGGAGTTTTATTGGAACCCTATCAAAAATTGATACCTCCCTTTAGCTTCATGCGTGTTTTTACAAATGCGTATTTTTAGTACCCCCCCCAGACATACCAAGCAATATACACATATATACTGTTGTACAAGGTCATGCGTACAGATTTGTGTCATTTCGCGGACTTTTGGGCTTAAAAAAGTCTGGATAAAATGAGTTTATGCCTGTTTTTTAACATTTTTTCTTTGTTAAAATTTATTACCCCCCTTGGAAGTGTTGTAAAAAATTGATACCCCTCTTGAAGCATGTGTGAAAAGTTAGTACCCCTAGGCCAAAACTCCCACCCCCCAGTCATAAATCCTGAACAGTCCCGAAGTATGATTTTACAATTTGTAAACATGTGTTTTTTTGGTTTTTATATATATATTCCTTATTTCTTGCTTTTTTGGGATGCAGAGTTGCCACGACAAATATCTGCTGAAATTTGGTCGCCACTTTGCGAATAGGTCAGTTCCTGAGACGTTGACCAATTTTCAGTCCAATTTAGAACTCGGGACCTCGTCCCAACTCTTGTAGTGTGTAAGAGGTGTAACAGGTGAAATGGGATCTTAATTTTTAGGAAGCATAAGCTTTTTTTACTATGATTTTATTACAACATCCTTGCAGCTCTACTACAAATAATCTGACCAAAGAAATGGGTAAAACACAACGTTTTCTTGCAGCACCAAGAAGGCAAATGGTGTTGCACGACATAATTTTTTTAAATGCCTGGTCTTCGCCTTTCAATTTCGTTGTGCACAAGATGTAAAATTTTAATATTTGTGACCTGCTTCATCAAAAATTTAGTTCTGAAAATGACTTAATCTTATAGGAATTGGGCTTTAAAAAATTTTATGATTCATATGTTTTAAGAGATGTCGCGCCTCAAACAATGATGATACAAAAAATCAAACTGTGAGAAAATAACATTTGAATTTCCTGCCTTCGCGATAAAATTAAAGAACTAAGAAAAATCAAGAAGGGCACCTAATTTTGATAATTCAACATCAATTTCTGATAAAAATGGTCTGAATTTTTAAGGAAATAACTTTTGCTTAATTGTAGTACCATTAGCTAAAAAAATTTAAAAAAGTGACCATTTAACACATTTTGTGAATTTCTAGGAAATATTAATTGCCTGCTTTGACCTGATTTTGGTGGAGCAGGTCACAAATATGATCAAAATAGTACATCTTGTGCACAACAAAATTGAAAGGTGAAGACTATTGCCTGAATGTTATTTTGCAAATTAGCCACTGGTAACAATAACACAAGTGACCATGGTCTCCCCTTTTGTCAATTGCCATGTCATCATAAATATTTGCTGCATCACCACTTAAAATAAAAGCATGCCGTCTCTGTTTGGCAATCTGCAGGTTCTTGTTTACTATTGAAATGGTTCAAGGACAACCACCAACTTCATACCTGAAACTTCATTCTTTTTGAAACAAGTTATATGCAGAGTAAGTCGTCTCTTGATGTATCTCTGTCAATGAAGACTTAATAATCATTGTGCTCCATTGTTCTAAAATACTAGGTACCTCACAATACTTAAGAGACCAACTGCGAAACACTGTTTTGCTCTGTCACTCATCCTCCCACTGCAGGGCTGGTTAACACTCGTCCTGCCAATAAGTCCCATACAATTCTGAAGTTTCCAAATCATTTAACAGCTTTTTTCGGGCGTTATTTAAGTGATTGTTTGTGGTTTTCTACAAAGAAACTAACTGAAAAAACAATCAGAAAACAATGAAACATTCAAGCATTCATTCAATTGTTTTGAGAGATCTGAAACTGTTAAATTTGTGTGTCACACCGGAGGAGAGTTAATCTTTATGTTACAACTTCACAAAACAGTGTATCATGTGGTCAGGGTTGGTTCACTAACCTTACACTGAGAGGTGAGGATGCTGTTACTTGGAATTGACATAATACCTATGTTTATTCTTGGTGATAGCAGTTTATGGAAGGATTAGAATGCAGACCATCAAAATTGAGAGTATTTTCCAACTTATATCGCTATTAATAATAATAGTTTTGTTTTTAACAGTTTTCAATTTAACAGCAGGCGTGTCCTTTAAACTTAAGTTAAACTTTGCAGAATAACACCAAAGTTACAAGACATATTTGTAAGTGTTGAAACTAAAGGCTATATTATTTGAATTATTCATCAATTCTAAGGTAGGCTAAATACATTTTTTTTGTTGATTCACCAAATATTTTTCACAAAAAAAAACAACAAATTTCATATCAACTTGTCATATATAGTTTGTAACATTAAGCAAAAATTAGAACAATCAACAAATTATGATGAAACTTAACAATATGACTTACACAATAATTATATTCTTATTGTCCTTTTGAGCTCTATATCTTGAATTTGAGCATACAGCACTCTAGTAGGGCAGGCGACACAGCAATCAGGAGAAGGATGGTTGAAATGGCTGTCCAAGACAGTTAATTCAATATTTGACATGCCCATACACGTTGTCGATCGGCTCAAACCTGGGACTCATCCATTGAAAGACCAGAGGACTGCCAACTGAGCTTATCCCCTTTTCACACTGGGCAAGATGTATAAGTTACTACATTTTTTCTGACTCTTTTCAGGTAAGAAACAAGGGCTGCACGGCAGCATACCCTCGGATAATCAGTAGTTTTTTCGGCAGGCAGTGGAATCAGGTGGCTCCCAGGGGGCGTAAGCCTTTGGGTGGCAGGATTCCAACAAAGTTTATGGTCAAATTTCCATGACCATATTTTTGATTTTCCATGATCAAATTTGTGCTCAATGAGGCAAAAATGTTCCAAGAAACAAATTTGTGACGTGATGGAAAAATGCATTTGGCAAGACATGTGGACAATATTGTTATATAGCATACAAGAAATAAAGATACGGCGCCCCCCCCCCCCCCCACTAGAGACCTGAGGGTTCGCCTTACATTACGGTCCTATTAAAAACTGTAAGTGTTATCTTCAGCTTCATTTTACACTCAGTGCTCACTGGTGAATAGGAAAATTGCTTGTCACAAGAACACTTGAACAACAAACCACATGATCATCTTGTTGCACTTCTGTTGTAAGGTTATTAGAAGACTTAAACTCAACTTCTCTGTGATGCATAGTGTGTTATTTACACCTCAATACTCCTATCTGGCATATACTCAGTCAACAATTTGCAAAAAAGTGAATAAAATATAAATGACACAGACATGTAATTCGCGCAGACTATGGAAAGATAAAATCGATCAAAAATACAAAAGATAGATGAATAGATGGATAAATAGATAGAGAGTTAGATAGGTTGTTGATATTACATAACAGTAATAAAAAACAATAAGTTGATATGCATGTAGCTCACTGTTACATAATCATCTGTTTATAATGATTATGTAACTTTAATTGTGTTATGTTTTCTTTTCTGTTTTGAAAAGAAATGAATCACTTGTTAATAATTTAATTTAGCCTGCCAAGGCTTAAAATTAACTATCAGAGCCAGAAAACGACAAGTGGCTGTTTGCAAAAGTCACGTTGTAAGCCCCATACAATGTCTGCTCTTTTACATTCACTAACTCCATTCACAATTAAGCCCCATTAATCTGCATAGATTTTTGAATCCTCTCTTGTGCTCAATTCGCTTTGCGAAAAGGCCTTTGGCCGTTTCACTGAGAGAATATAAAACGCTGATCATCCCTCTACCAACTGCAAAAATGTTTTGTATATTAGTCTTATATAGTAAGATCGTTAATATCAAAAGGAAAATAAGAATTCACTTAATTTGTAGCTATATTATTATTAAGTTTCATCATAATTAGTTGATTTTGCCTAATCTTACATCCCATAAATGACAGGGTTGATATGAAATTTGTCGTTTTCTATGTGAAAAATATTTTATGAATTAATAAAAGAAAAATGCATCTACCTTATAATTCATGAATAATACAACAAGATAGCCTTGAGTTTCAACACTTGAAAATGTCTCTTGTAATTTTTTTGACATTATACTGCAAAGTTTGATTTAAGTTAAAAGGACACACCTGCTCCATTGTTAGATTGAAAACTGTTAAAAACAAACTAAGATTATTGATAGCAGCATTAGTCAGAACATACACTTAATTTTAATGACCTGTGCTCTAATCCTAGCATAAACTGCTGACATCAAGAATAGATATAGGTATTATGTCAATTTCAAGTAATAGAGCAAAACAGTGTTTCTCAGTTGGTCTTTTTAGTGGCACTATACAATCATGGAGCAAAATGTTGACATTAAATATTCATCTTCCCCAAGTGGTTCATCATTAAGTCTTAATTGACATGGATATATCAAGAGACAACTTAGTCTGCATATAACTTGTTTCATAAACAGGTATGATGTTGGTGGTTGTCCCACAAAAAGAATCTGCAGATTGCCAAACAGAGCGGCACTCTTCTTTTTTTTACTTGGAAGTTGTGATGCAGCGAAATTAATATTATGATGTCAAAGCAATTGACAATAGGGGAGACTGTACTTTTTTGTGCTTTTTTTTTACATCATTGGCTGATTTGAAAAAAACTGTCCGGCAATACAAATATCAAATATCAAAATTTTACATCTTGTGTAAAACACAATTGTAGGGTGAAGAGTGAAGACTGCAGGCATTTCAAAAAAGTAGTTCATGAGACACGGTTTGCCTTCTTGGTGCTGCAAGAAAACCTTGTGTTTTATCCATTTCTTTGGGCAGATCATTCTAGTAGAGCTGTTAGTGAGGTCACATCAAATAATATTTAAAAAAGCTTATTCTTCCTGAAAATTAAGATCCCATTTCAACCAAGTCTTTAAACCCTTCACAGTACAAGAGTAGGAACGGGGTCCAGAGTTCTAAATTGGACCTAGTCCCCAAGTTTGCTGATCCACTGATCAAGGACAAAAAAATAGTGGGGGCCAAATTTTGGCAAATACTTATAGTTACAACTCAGCATCCCACAGAAGCAAGAAATATGGTATATGTGCAAAAACACATGTATGTCATTATTGTAGAATCATACTCAGGGGCCCTGAAAATGATTGGCTGATTTCAAAGTTGGTAGGGGACTCCGGATAGTTATCAGTATTTGGGGCACTCCTTTACAGATGATTTCATATCTATAGACTTGGGTCAAATAACAAAAAATTTTGTAGAATTTTTTTGTCTGACATCAGGAAATCCTGCCAGATGATTGGTCAAGGTGCACATATCTTGTCACTTTCTTTTTCAGTTTACACTGTGTACCGTTTGCTCTATGCAAAGCGACCTAGTTAAGCATAAAATCTTAAATTTTAGACCAGAAACCAATGTTATTATAATATAACATAGCCGGTATGCTGTATTTATGTATCACAAATCTTGACATGAAAATTTCTAGCTTTAAATATTTAGCAATCAAAAGATTTGGTGATTCTAGTAAAAAATGCACAAAAATTTACTAAAACTGCCTTATCTCCCAGAAAACTTAACTAAGTGATTCCAATTTTTTTATGTGCATTGTGTATACTATAAGACAGCATACTGGCTGTATGGCAACGTTTGTTGCTTGCTCTATATATGAAAACTAGCAAAATGTAAACAAAGAAAACCCCTAATTGGGTCACTTGGTTGGTACACAGTGTTTATTTCAAGCAAGTGATGTTGGCTGGGAAAATGATGTCATCATTTTAACCAATAAACCTCTGCAAAGGCCAACTTGATATTGTGGCAGTTGTTCACTCATGTGAAACTGCAATACCCTTGTACTCTTACATTAGTGTGAAGTATACAACAATTCATCAAGAAATTTTCCTCATGAACTGTTGTATTTCACACTCCTGTGTTACTGTTGATTGCTTCAGTTGATATTAAATCAGTCTCAAGCCGAGTCTGAATGGCTTCACATCTCCAAACTCTAAATTATCAAGCCTTGACCAAAAGTAAGAAATAGTGAGGGACTATTCAGAGTTAAATTTTATGACTGGTTCGAGGGGGGGGGTGGTAGTTTCTATGGTTTTACTTGAGTGGGAACCACCTTTTTGCACATGCTTCCTATGACTATTTCTGAAATGAAAGGGGTGTATTACTTTTCACACAAATTTCCATCAAAACTCCCACCCCCCCCAGGCAAAAATTCTAAATCATCCCTTAGGATAGGAGGATCCCAGTGGGCACACGACGTAAGCCCCGACGTTGCTAATTGGTGGAGGGCTGGTCTGTTGGTCTCGCAGATATGTATGGTAGAGATTATGTCGCCCCAAAGTGAACACGACGTCGGGGTTTTTTACAACATTGCCACAACGTCGCAAGCTAACTTCGAACTCCTGACATTGCCTCACAATGTTGTAAAACGTCGCCACAATGTTGCATGCTAACGTCATATCTTTGATGTTGCTTCACAACATTTTGACAACATAATTTCAACCATACAATTCTACGTCATTTGACGAAAGGTGTGACGTCGTTGCAACGTTTGCAACGTCGATGTGCCAATGGTGATGATCCAGTGATGTGGCCAATATTCATTAGAAAATCATAGTGGGGATCAAACCAGGGTCCCAGCGATTTGTAGCCCATTGTCATGTCAGCTGGGTTGAGCCCTCCTCTGGGAAAATGTTGCATGCATGTGTTTTTTTGTTTTCGGTATAAATAATCATATGTGGATTATCTGATCCCAATCATCTCAATGCATGCTATTGGACTTTGAAAATGTGTGCACTAAAAATGTGTGAAACACTAACAGAAACTCTCAATTGAGACAGCTAAAGTCAGTTCCATTGAGATTTATTAACGTTTGACCATATGGTCAGAAGCACAGATTAACACCTTTAGGTGTTGACAACAGCCTGATCACTCCCCCACATTAATGCTTTTCTTTTGCATTTGACCACTTCTGGCTCAGACACTTCACTCACCAGCAAGTGGTCAAAGGCAATCCTACTCTGGGAGAAATAGTTCCCTTTTGACCAATGTATTAATGCAGAACCATGAGCTCAAAAACACATGGCAAATATATATACAATTACAATTAATTCAAAGAGCATATTAATTAAAAAATAAAAAATAAAACAGGCCAATTGAAAAAACAATTTACATGCATTTTGAAGTCTGATAACATTGTTTGGATTGGATGTGCAACCAAGCAAAACTCCAAACAATTATATTGTCAAGCGATACTTTGTGGATCACACCAATTCTGACAGTTTTGTTAGATAATCAAAACAAGATCAATGAAGATAGATATATAGATCCGCAGGATCATGTCAGGAAAGACAAAAAGGTAATTTTACTTTTAATTTACACAAATAATGCAGCCTATCAATCAAATTGATTATAAATGGCCCCTGATGTACTGGTTAAGGGAGACCATTTAGTATCGGGGGGGGGGGTTGGAGTTATTTAAAATGAAGTTTTGCTGACATAATGGATTCATTTTTGGCAAAGTTTTCCTTGATTTTGTAAAGAAATTTGGGGACTTCGCAGGCTTGACATTAATAATTATTGCCTCCACTACTGAAAATTACGGTAAAAAAAACTCCAACCCCCCCCCCTGGATATTAAATGTTCTCCCCCTAAAGGTTGACAAAGCACATAGATTATCCAGTGCAATGTGAATCTGAACATTCGTTTGGAATCTTATGGCAGGTATTTGGGAAGTTAGATTTTCAGGAAATGAAAAATGGAAATAGACTTGTTAATCAGAAACGCAAATTTTGTTGAAAACCTTTGCCCTCCACTGAAAATGCATTGGACCTTTGAGCCTGACCAAGATAATCTGTTGATCATTTAAGAAATAACCCCGACTAGTTTCTCGCTGTCTCCATGATTCCTTGTTTTAATTTTGCTGGTAGATTTTAAGTGAGTGTGTTATGTCCTGGATCTCAGGAAATGAATTAAATTTTGAACAATTATTTTACAGGGAGGGGATGGCTAAATACCAATGTCAGTGTCACTCAACTATTCTTCAACAGTTTACATAAAAACCAAGTCCTGGACCTAATCCTTGAGTTTGCAAATCAAGTGAAAATTCACATGTTGCTTGCACTCTCTCTGGGTTGCAACTGTTATACACTTCTGCCGAACTACTTGTGGTCATATGCAAAAGAGAGTTTTGAAAGAGGTGTCAAATACAATAGAATTGCAATAACTGTGACACAACTTAAAAAGGTGTCTGGCCATATGGTCAATTGTGAATAAACCTCATTGAGGTTTATTCATGATTGACCACATGGTCAAGACACAGATTAGCAGTTTCAGGTGTTATCAACTGTCAGTTCACTTCAAAGCTTCAATGCTTCTTTTGTATTTGACCACTTCAAGCTCAGTTTTGTTTCAGTCGTGGAACAATGACAAACACAAAATTACTGACAATGGGATGATGGGCTTTAATGGGAATTGAGCTGAACATTAATTGTTTTTATCAATAACTATGATACATCCGCCCTGAAAACCCCCCTGAAAATGGCCTGTCTCCACCAACACTTTCTTTGAAAGATCGCATCACAAAAACTAGTAGAGGATTCTGATTCAATTAAACTCTTTCACACATGGAGGCTTGACTGTCAGTCTTCTAAAATCTGATCACCAATAGCTGAAATGATATTCTGTATAAGAGCAGGAGGTTGTTGTGTCAATGTCTCCAATATTGCGTCATCAGCATCACGCCGGATTTGTTTCTTAATAAAAAATAAAGGGACACCCATTCTGTGAGAAAACCTTGTGTCTGGTGTTGTCTGAGAACCCAAGAAAATAACTGAACTATCTGTAGCTCTGTATCATTTATGTAAACCAAAGTATTAAGAGTATTTCTGTCAGCATGTCAGTTGTCCTATCTCAATTTGTCATTAGCAAACGCCTTGCTGCTCTATTTTGACTGCATATTTCTGGACCAAAATCAATGGGAACATGTTTCTGTTGTTCACAAGGTCATTGCATGCACATATTACCAGACTGCCAGTTTTGCACTGGTCCCTACAAAGATTTTTACTATAATTATCATTAGCATCACGCTGTCATTAGCATCATGTCAAAAATGGCTTATTGCCTTTATCTCACAAAAATTTGTTGCAGGTGACCGGAATTGAAATCATTTGAATATATATTATCAATAAATGTTTCAATAGACTATTACATAACATTTTTGCATTTTCCTTGCATCTAACATGTTTAGTATGAAGTTTGATGCTTCTCTGAAACTACTAATCAAATAAGGGTCCCTCTAACATTTTATCATTGTCTAGCATCTGAAATATGGTTTAGCAAAGACATTGGGCATTGAAGGGAGTAGTGGAGATCATCTTTATTATTCAGAATCCAAACTATTGATGAAAATAGTATTTTTGTTTGTTTATTTTGGTTCAAGGATTTGTTCTATCTCAATAACTATTGGTCAGAGAGACCTGAAATATTGTGTGCAGAATAGCCACTTTTCTATTTGTTGGTAATACATTATTCAGCTCTAAATGGTACAGATTTCAAGTTATAGGCATGATGCTAATGACACACATATTTGGTATTTTAATAAATGAACAAAATGCAGTTTCTCAAAAATAATTGCCATTAGAGATCTGGAACTTGCCCAAAATGTGCAAGCCACTTGCCTAATCATTGGTAATAGATTGTGTAGCCCTCAATGGTCAGGATTTTTAGTTAGAAGTGTGATTTTAATGATAGTCGAAAAACATTAGAGCTATGTTTATCACCTCAGTACAGATCTGCAGGGCATTGGGACCCTTGGACATGAAAGTGCAGTGATAGTTGATTGTTTGACCTACCCAACGCAAACTTTAAAAGGCATTTCTGGGGCGAAAAATTTTCGAAATTTTTTCAGCTGAAATTTCAAGGTTTTCAAATTTTGACCCATATTTATTTTATGGTAACAGTGACAGTAATCTTTCATTTCAAGCACAGGAAATACCTTTGAGCCCAGACCTGTCCAACAGCAATGAAATACAGTTCATTGGGTACATTCGTTTCGCTGCTCCAAAGTGCTCTTGGAGTGGAGTAGTTCACCCTAGATCATTCGTTTTTCATTTCCGGGAGTAGATCAGAACAGTTTGGAGTAGATCGGAAATGTTCCAAGAAATTTGGATATCCCATGACGTAGCATTAATTACATAAATTGCTGATACTTCAGTAGCTTTGATTTGGTCGCTGACTGCTTTCTTTTGATGTGGATTGCTGCAATTCAATTGACTCAATTACGGCAATCAATTGAAAATGCTACATGACGTATTTAATTGCCAGGGAATCCTCAAAGGAAGGGAACCCCAAAATAATGACGTTCCTAAGTATTCCTTTTCAATCGATCCCGCACCAGAAATATTTATTTTAAGAGTGCCCACTGCCAGGAGGAGTTTATTCTTGATTTTTAAAATCCAAACCGGAGCTTGTCACACAAATATAAAAATTTCATGTGAATAACTTTTAAGGGGATGGTTGGTGGTAGAGTGCTGGATTGCCAGTTGCTCGCTTGGTCCAGGGTTTGGATCCAGCTCATGACGGGTCACCTGGGCCTATGTTGGATGGCTGTTTCAATCATCCTTTGCCTCATTGCCGTGTCTTCCTCCTAATTAGGTTACCAAGTGCTTAAACACAGGACGTAAAGCTCCACTCATCCATCCATCCATCCATGTGAATGACTTTCTCTTTCTTATAATCACATATTTTTTATTCAGCTGCACCCTGTGTGAATGCTGGCACTTTTTAAAAGTATGCCAAAAGATTACCCATATTCACATGAGGCAAAATGTGCAGGGATCAAATTTTGTTATTTTATGCTTTGCATTATAGAAACAATTAAGTTATCTCTTGGCAGGATGCCACCCCTACACACTCATGCTGACTCCTCTAGCCTCTGATTCCCTGACCTAAACCCCTTTAATCACCACCTAGTCTCTAATTTCCTCGTCTTGCCTAAAACTCCCTCACCTAGCCTCAAATTCCATCAACTACCCTCAACTACCCTTGGCTCCCCTCAGCTATCCTCGGCTTGCCTCAACTGAACTGAACTCAACTTCCCTCCACGAAGCTCAGCTTTCCTCAACTTAACTCAGTTTCACTCAGCTTAACTCAGCTCTCCTCAATTGCCCTCAGATTCACCCTCTGTATTCCTCAACCACCCTTGGTTATAGATCCAACATTAGTTATCCAGACAGGAAAAGAACCCGGTCCCGAGGTTAACCTAAATCTTGAGAAAGAGAGAAAAATTTTTTAAAAAAAAATTAAGAATCTTTCAGTTTCAGGGAGATAACTATGATTTGGGCCCCACTTTCTTTTCTAATCCTTTAGTTCAACAATCAGTCAAAGCTGAGCTGTTATTCACACTGTCTCTTGGTTGGACCAAGGCATGACTGTCTGCCAAACTATTTGTGGTGAACAACAAAAGAGAGTTTTCAAACAGTGGTCAAATACAATGGGATTTCAATAACTGTGACACAACTCAGAAAGGTGTCTGGCCATAGGGCCAATCGTGAATAAACCTCACTGAGGAGATCAATGGATTAGAATGCCATGGTCACCCATGTAAAACTTAATATCAATTAAAGTTACATAATCATTATAAACAGATGATTATATAACAGTGAGCATTTAATCTACATGCATATCAAGTTATTGTTTTTTTATTATTGTTATGTAATATTTACAACCTGACATAGACTTAACTTTGGCAGCTTTCAGTGTTGTCTGTCCTTTTACTGTTTAGCAGATCATCTATCAATCCAATTTATTTAAAATCCTATCTATCTATCTATCTATCTTTCCATCTATCTATCTATCTATCTATCTATCCATCTATCTATCTACAAGGGGTTTTCCAAAAGTTCTGTCCAACTTGCCATAATAAATTTTGCTAAATTTAAAGTAGAAACTTGATATTTGGATCAGACTATATTGAAGTAATTTGTAAATAATCCTGAAAAAATCAGGTCGTTGGAATAAAAATAAATGGTTAATTTGTCGCCATTGAGATCAAAAGTCACGAAATGGGGCCCAGGGCACTTTCACAGTCTTAGTCTCAATATCTTCTTTTCATTGAATTTCAAAGGGGGGGGGTTGGTCAAGTGGTAGTGGGCTGGACTGCCAATCGCTGTGTCCAGGGTTCAAATCCAGCTCTTACCGGGTCACCTGGGCCTATGTTGGAAGGCTGTTTCAATCATCCTTCGCCTCATTGCCGTGTCCTCCTCCTGCCCTACAAAGCGCATAATTATAGGTCGTAAAGCCTCAATCATCCATCATTGCATTTTCATCATTTCATTTTATCCAGTTTGCTGAGAACATGCTGAAAACTTTGTACTTCGCAATGCAGCAATTTGAACTAATCCACACTTTCGTAGCAAGATGCTAGAAATTCAGTGATTTGGGAAAATCACTGCTATACCAAATTATGTCATTTTTCATATCCTTTGCAAGACACTGGAAATAATGTCATTTGGGTAAATCAGTGCCATACCTACTTGAAATGTATTTAGATACTGTACCCTGCAAGGTGTCAGAAATCTCATGATTTAAAGAAATCATTTGAGTAAAATTTGATATCACCCTGTGTGATACCAAGTCAAACGATTTGTCCAAATCGCAAGGAAATTGGCACAATTGCTAAGTCAGACTTATGCGACCTTTCAGGAAAAGGGTCATATCCCACAGGACTGTGTTACTTGTTGTTTGTCATATTTATTTATCATTATGATATTGTATAGCACAACTTCACCTGTAAATGTGCACACAAAAAAGTGCTGAAGTGAATGAATGGTAGTTTACATGTCGTGTAAAAGGGGCCACCATTTAAACTTAAGAGGGACTTGGATTTATTTTAAAAATAAGTCATAAAATGGCCTATCAAGCCAAAGGCTTCTCGAACCAATACTATCATGCCTATTATGGAGTACATTTTAGTAAATATTTCCAGGTTAAAATTCCACGACACATTTATGCATTTATCCGACAATCAAGACCAATGCTTGATTCTGATTGGTTGAGAACTGCGGGTATTATCAGTTACACCCTGCTCGTTTCGAGGGTACGGGAATATACACCACGAAGGACTCCATACACCACGAAGCCGAAGGCCGGTGTATGGAGGCCTGAGTGGTGTATATTCCCGTACCCTCGAAAAACGAGCTGGGTGTAACGGTTTTATCCTCAGACTTCTTGTTTTATTGATGCCCATAGATTATCTTGCAAACCGAGCCTGAAATGTCTTTCAGTAACAAAGCAACAGCATTGTGATGTCATCACCAGAGCTGTCACCTTGATGATGTCACAATGGCTCAAACAATGGCATTGTGACGTCATGACTATTGTTGCTACAAGGATGACGTCATAACAATCCTATGGTTGCAATTGTGACATCATTGTTTATCTCATACACCCTGTCTGGTGATGACAGACAGGGTGTACGGTGTCATACACCGCGGCTCTCGGCCAATCAGAATCAAGGATTCACTCTGGACTGAGGATAAATATCCTGTATCTGTCAGGCTGCTTGGCCTGTACAGATATTTTCTGTATCCTGCATTGATGACATCACAATCACTCATAAATTATCTGACGTTGTCATGCAAACAATGGGCAGCGATTGTTTGTCATGACGTCACAATGGCATGGCCTGCTGGTGACGTCACTACAATCTGCTGCTCCTATCTTACAGAATTTGAAGTTATCAGACTAAAATTTAGTAAAGACCACTAATAAAATCATTGTGGCACATAAATACATCCCCATAGCAGTGTAGTTAATTCACTGCTGTGAACATCATTTGTGTCAGGTCTGCTTCTGAATGAACACTCATCATACCTGACACTCATGATGTTCATTTCATACTACCTTTGAACTACATTGTTATTGTGGTTTTATTATATCACGTGGTCGGATAAATTCGTAATTTGTTGTTTTCTTTTGGCAGATAGAGGATTTACCTTCCCTCAGATAGCTGTATCCGGGCTCAGCTTCGCTTCGCCCAGATACAGCTATCTTTGGGAAGGTAAATCCTGTATCCGCCAAGCAAACAACAAATAACTAATAGTATCTTACACATTATTTATGACATTAACATAGTATTACGTCCACTGTACATGCATGCTTACATGGGCCCTTTAGAACTGAGCTGAAGGTTATAATATTGCTATGACGTGCCATGTGCTTCCCCAACATCCGTCTTGTTCATGTATCTGCACTATTATTCATCTATTGTACAGGGCATTCCCTATCTATCCGTCACTCCACCACTCCTAATTACTTTCAGACAGCATCCATCATATTGCAACATTGCATTCTTTTGACAAATCTTGTTGTACTTCATTTTAAAACTTTGGAAGTTAAATTAAGTTGAAAAGTTGACATTGATATTCTGTCTGCACGTTGTGTAACTAATGATGAAATATTTCAAATTTATGTTTTTACGGCTCTTGCATTTGAATTGAAAATATCTCTTTTTTCTGAAATATGGGCCTGTACACCTTGCACTACATTTCATCCCATGTTCCAGTATGTTCTAACCACATACTTTTAATACAGCACTGATTGGGGAACAGCTCGGTATGCAGGACCCTGGCTGTTGGAGGTACGCTGCATTCCTCTTGAATGGAAACAAGGACATTATCAGCACTAAGCATGTTCTTTCCTTTCACTCTTCACATTATTAAGGAAACAAGGCACCATCGGTGGTGAACTTAATTGGCTTTGACTGAACAGGCTCCTGCAGTTGTTTTGTGTTTAGGTCGACATTCAGTTGCCACTTGCTATCCCATGAACACCAAAAAGAACAAACATGTGGAACAAAAAGTGTGTGTGTGGCTTGTGTCATGTTTTTCTTATAATATCACTCTTATTATCACTTTTCAAGCCAAATTTGATCAGTGGTTCACTTCAAGGTGTCAACAAAAAATCTAGAATTGGCAATTACGCTGTGCCCCTGGGTTTCGTACGACCCCTTGACTCGCGCACATGTTAGGCTCCTTGGTCCGTATTTGCACTGATGTTTAGAGAAAAAAAATCCTTCTCAGCCTATATCCTTGCACTGTAAAGTTTGAATTTTGAGGCAGCTTAAATGATTGAGTGAGATGGTTGCACAGTTCCATTGAGCTAGCATAGCTTATGTTTGAAGACATTATAATCTGTCCGTTATCATTATTTTTAAAAACAACAAGCTACTTTAGCTCAAAGGAATAGTGCAACCGCCTCACTAAATAATTTTAGCAGACTCAAAATATAAAATTTTCAAGAGTGCTACTACACAGTCAATTTCATGTCACTGATTCAAAATGATCCACAGCAGCTCTCTGATTTGAAAAAAAGATGTTGTCATGCGACATATAAAAATATGATATATGGTACAGAAAATTTTCCAAGGTAACTTTTGCAGCAGGAACTAGCACCTTCGCAGGACTTTCTGCGCAAATTTCTATTTACGTTGACTGATTTGGCAAGAAGTTTGGCTTCTGGAAGAAAATAAGAGAATAGTTTAGTTGTCCACGAATACTGCTAATAAATGCTGTAAGTATACATAATTGAGAGAATGATTACATAACCTTGGGCTACTGCGCTTAATTCTAGGCGACTATTCAATGCAGAAAATTATTAGCCTTGGGAGCTGGAAGTCAGTATTAGAGAGCAAGGGTAAATTTCTTAGTGAAAGGTAGAATGAAGTCTTTGTTGGTTACAATGCTGGCATTAGTAGTGTCCTAGAGCCCTGTGGGAATTGCGCGAATGGATTAGAGCTGTTAGAATCAGAGAAAATTACATTCCAGCACTTCCTAATTATGCTCTTGTCTCTCTCTTTTTTAAAGTTGTTCACAGCGTTGCTTCTGCTTCTGCTTCTGCTTCTGCCAGATACTTGATGCAGTCAACTGGTTGACTATTATATCAAGGTGACAAGTCTGCTAAGAAAATAGAGATATAGACGAATAGAAGTGTAAAGACAGGTTATTATAATAGAGTGGAATGTATTCACAGTACTGGATAAAAACAGAATGTTATAAGGTTGTTAATATTTAATTTACTATATTGTTTTGAATTTCGATAATTTATTTCTTAAGTTATCGAGAGTTGTAGATATTACAATGATTACAATGAAAGATGTTAGATTGTTCCACTCTCTTACTGTTCTTGGAAAACAAGGAATTTTTGTGGTAGCTGGCAGTGGAGTCGGGAATCATTATGGTATGGTTGGACCTATAGCGTGTATTGTGACGATATGTTGGGGGTTATTTTGGTAAGTTTATGTTCCCAAGACCATTTATCATTTTGCAGGGAGGAAGCCCATCATGAACAGCAGATGAATGAAGATGATTTACATGAAATTATAGCTTCTTGCAGATATCAATAATGTCAAAACAAACCCATCCAACATCTCAATTTCACTGCACAGTACTTATAATTACCATTGTTTGAAATTTTAGAAGCTACTTCATTGAAGGGGGGGGGGGGATGTTCTTAATCAACTTCATCACCTGATGGATAGGCCTATACGTTAATTTCAGGCCTCTGTATCAGAGGCAGACGTGTGAAAAAAATAACTGCAGTGCAGGTCATTTTGAGATGTAGCGGCACTTACGGATACTGCAGTTTTGTCCATGGTGTTAATTTAATATCACATACAGAACAGCTACACTGCCCTCAATTTTAAGTATTTCCACAGTTGTAACAAGATCTTAACCTTGGTTTGAAACCACAAAAAGACTGTTTAAAAATTAGACATCGACCACTCAAAAATACAAGTTTTGGATTATTTTGGGCCAAAATGAACTATTATCATACACAGTGTCTTATAAAGTGAAAATTATTTTAGCTGAGACGTTTCACCATTTTTTTGACCCAAAAATAGCCAAAATAAGTATTTTTGTCTAATTTTCAAATGGCTGTTTTATGGTCTGAAACAATTGTTAAAAACATGTAAACAGGTGGAAACGTGTAAAAAATTATTAAATTTCATAAAGCTGGAAGAAAACACTGTTTTTACAGCTTTTTATAGAAAGTCATAATTTGAGATATGGAGAAAATTATTTAAATTTATACCAAAATAGCCTGAAACATGAAAAAAAGACACCAAATAGGCTCAATGTGAGCTTACATAGTGTTTGGTGTACGTATTCAATTAAAACGGTGTTGACGGTATTGTATTTTTTAAACATCACCTTAATTTTCAGGTGTATTCAAACTTTTGGAGGGTAGTGTACCTCAGCCAATGAGAACCCAGACAACCGCTCAACTGATGACATCACAAAGTTTGACTTCTAGTGAGGTGGACCACACAAAACTGCCCCATAAGGAGGTACTGGTCTGGTCCGGAGAAATGTTGTCTAGAACACCGGTCCAAACCAGTTTTGCCAATATGATATCAACCATTGATCACAATTTGATTTCAGAGGAAGGTAAATTCTATAATTCTTGTCAAAATCAGGAGGATAGAGGCATTGTAAGTAGCCTTAGACATCTAATTTTTAACGACAATTATGTAAAACCATGGTCGGATGAATATTTCCTTACTAAACTGTTGACCAGGGCATTTTAACCTAAAATGGTACTTTTTTTAAATGCTGTTTTGATAAGCACTGTTTTTAATCCTATTGATGTTTTTATGTTAACGTACTTTTGTACTGTGTAAATAGTGTAGGCTTATGTAATGTCCTCCACTCGTTTGGGGTTGAAATAAATAAAATAAAATAAAAAAATAAGGGGAGGGAGATTTATTTTTATAATGAGTAACTTCTAGCCTGGTTTCAATGAAACAAATTATTTTGTTTTTGGGTCGAATTTTTGACAAATAGAAATTTGATTTGATTTGTTTATTCGACATATATAAAGTATACTAGTGCAGGATTACACAGGAAAGTCATAGACTTATTTCCGCTGTGGTCCTTGTGTGATACTTCCATACCAAATGTATGGTAGAAATTATGTTGCCACGATGTGAATGCAACATTGAGATTTTTTCACATTTAAAAATGTTGCCACAACATCGCAGACCAATATCATATCTCTTTGACACGACTACTGTAGTCTACACGGCAACATCATTCCTATTATACAGTTCTATGTAATTCTCACACACCTTACAAATCTGTCAGGAATTGTCACCACTAAAACGTAGATTTGCCCATTGTGAATTTTTAACTCTGTATTTGTCTAATTTCTAAATTGTTGAGTGACAAATCAATATTTCATAATATCTCATGCTCCGAAAAATAATTTCAGGCATCTCGTTAAATAAATGCAACCTGTTCAGGAAAATCCACACAATGAATATCATATCATGTATGGTCGTGATCATCCCTTTTTAATTTTTCTTCAAAATTGAGTGATATGTGATTTCCAAACATGAATCAACTTTCAGTGTTTAAGGTCAGGACTATATTTGACCACTTGATTTAACAAACTTGACAATCCAGCGGTGAATACTTCAACAATGTAATGTTGGAAACTCGAGATCATAATGACATAATGTCAGCCCATGCATGGCTAAACTACAAAAAAATCTCACAAAAAAGTAAACGGCACACTTTTCAGTGGAAGACAGTCAGAGGTCATTGACCTCATTGAGGAAACAATAGATCAGTGGCGTATTTAGTGAGGCATTGGGTTATGCTCTCGACTTCCCCCCCCCCCCCCCCCGGCTCAAAATTTACATGAGAATGAAAGAAAAGCCGCGGAATGCTGCATGGATCTTAGCCGCATGTTACACCCCCAAAGGCAATTTCTAGGCAGTAGAGTGCAGATGTAATTCTGTCAATTAACTTACCCATTGTTACTGGAAAGGGCTATTATCTCCCTAATGATGTGAATTCTTACACCTTAAAATAAGAAACAAAGATAATCGAAAGATTCACTGGGACTGGGTGTGTCCTATATTGTGGATTTTTGCTCAAGGATAGAATAAATGTATTTATCAAAGCAATGTTTGTCAAATGGCCCGTCTTCTCTAATCCGCTATTATCCTCCTTTTCTTTACTAACTCTTCTCATTTTCTTGAATTTCTAATGAAGTCACTGCTCTTCTTCCTCAGGCTAATTCCTCATCTCACCCTTTTCTTCTTTACCCCTTCCTCTTCTCTTTCTTCTCCCTCCCCACTCCTCTTCATCTTATCTTCTCCGTATAACTGACTATATTAACCGTCCTTCCTTTTTTCCCAACTTCTTCTTCCTCCTCCAACCTTCTTCATTTTCCTACTTGCTCATTCATGTCACCAATTTCTCTGCCTTTTCCACCCTTACTACAGGTGTGAAACATGATTTTATTAGCAACACCATGTGAAAAAAATTAATACTCCCACCAGAAATCGCTCATTTTTTAAATGACTGTCAAGGAGGAATATATTATTTCATGCTTTTGTGGCACATTTGTTTAACCAGTTTCTAGAGTCCGACCTGCAATTCAAGCAGTCTCATACAGACTGAGGTATATATTTTTCACTATTTGGCATGTGCACGAATTTGTATACCTGCAAAAACGAACATATACACGAATTTGGCATTCGTGTCAGTGTGAAATATTGCAATTCACGAATTTGTATAGGTGCAAAAACGAACATTGCAACCTTAAACTTTACTAAAAACTAACTCTAAACCTAATTTTAACACTAAACCCTAATGATATAGCACATCCACAAATGTTAGTGTTAGCAGATACACGAATGAATAATAAAGCACATACACAAGTGTTAGTTATTACATTTACACGAGCACCTATGCTCGTTTTTTCATGCCCACAAATTCGTAAATGCTCGTTTTTACACCTCCACGAATTCGTGGACACGTGCCAAATAATGAAAAATATATACATGGACTGGGCCAACATTTCCAGGCAGTGTGCATGACCAGCCATGAGTATTTCAGTAGAATATTTTCCACCAGTGGCAGCACCATCCCGTAAAGAATTTTACTGGCCCTATCATTCTCCTTGTGGCAAACTCTGTTTATACTAGGGTTTGTCAATTTCCAAGTTTTCCACGAAACAGGGAAATGATGTGATAAGAACCGGGAGACCCGGGAATTTCTGATTCAGTTTTGACAAATTATCAGACATTAAAGAGTGAAGGAATTTCGCCAAAATTTTTTTTTTAGTTGATACACAATAACATAAATAAAGCAAAATCTAGCAGGCTTATTGCAAAATTAAGGTGTCGCGAGGCATTCATTCCTATGTGTGTGGTTTATCAGTTCTTTACATTTTAATGGGGGGAAGTTTGGTCTAGTGATGGCTTGCTTGGCTGCTAATCGCTGGATCCAAGATTCAAATTTAGCTCTAAATTGCCAGGTCACCTGCACTGTAAAATTTGAAATTTTGAGTTAGCTCAAATGATTTAGTGATATGGTTGCACAATTTGTTTGAGCCATGATAGCCTGCCGTTTTGAGTTATGATAATCTTTATGTTGTTATAACTTGCAAACAACAAGCCATCTTGGCTCAAAGGAATTGTGCAACCATCTCACATCAATTAAGCTAAGTAAAAATTCAAAATTTACAGTGTGGGCCAATGTTGGATGGCTGAACTTCAATCATCCTTCGCCTCATTGTCGTGTCCTCCTCTTGTCCCAATTATACAACTAAGATCTTCGTTTTCAAGAGCATATTTCTTTTACATTCCAGGCATATAAGCATGTTAAAATTGTCCCAATCTGCAGAACCAACTGCTCTACTAAATATGAATTCAGAAATCAGTGCAGAAGTATCCATATGGAGTTTATCTGCTGTCAGTATTGAGGATGGAAGCGTTTGACTTGCAAAGCAGTTGAAACCACTACTTGACTAGTACTTGTGAAACCCGGAAAACGTTTTTTTTTTTCGATATTACTCCAAAAAAAATTAGGGAGTTTGGCCTATAATATGAATGGAATTTGGATATAAACATGAACGTTGCACATCTTTTAGTCTTTATTTCATGTCTCTATCTCAAACGGTTCAGGAGAAATTGCACATTTTTGATTTTGATGAAATTAGATTTTTGTAGTAGTAGGAACTTACTTCCCCAAAAAGCATGAGGACCTCGACATTTAAACATTTTTGCAAAAGTGACAGGTCTAGCCAATCACATCAATTCAAATTGCTCCACGCGTACAATGAAAAATTTGAATTTTGAGTCAAATGGTTGAGTGAGATAGTTGCACAATTCCTTTAATATAACATAGCTTGTTATTTTAAGTAATGACAAAAAGAAAGAGTAACTAGTAGACGTAACTGCGAGCGGTAACAAAACTTCACCTACTGTGGTACCAGTATCTCGAACAGACACAAGTAGATGAGCAAGTAAAACGTACATGGAAAAGTTTACAGGAATCATACATAATTATGTAACATGCATACAGACAAGAATACAAGAATGTTTCCTGCACATTTAGTACATTCAAGTATTCACAGAAAAACGAGTGTACATAAACCAGTACATGAACCAGTACATAAACCAATACATGAACCAGTACATCCACCAGTACATCCACCAGTACATCTTCTGCGATTTCTGAGACCATAGATTTTTCAGGGACATGTGATCTCTTTGACCATCAGAAATACATGAAATTTTCAGGGTCCAGCGATCTTTAAACCGTCATAGCTACAACAAAATGTTCCGAAGAGGAAAACTAGAGGGGAATTTGGCCTTTTAAAATCTGTTTACAGATTCTCTGTATCTTAATTAGGACCGGAGTTATCGCAGATTGAAATTATGGTACAATTCAGGAGTATGAACTTCAGAAATACCTGAAAAAATGTAGTGTTTAACTTAAAATCACTGTATAACCAAAACGGTTCAATGAAAACATACATAATTTGATTATGTAAACAGATGTTACAAATAGGTCCAGACAGGTTGATCAAAAAAGGATGATTCCTTCCTTGTCAAAATAATGATATATTGTGAAAACTCAACAAAAAACATGAAATTTTCAGGGTGCGGCGATCTTTTTAACCGTCGGACTTACAACAAAATGTTAAATATGAAAACTAGAGGAGAATGTGGGCTTTCCAAATCTGTTTTCAGATTCTCTCTATATTAATCAGGACCGGAGCTACGGCCATTTGAAATGACGCTATCTTTGAGAAATGTAAAAAAAAATCATAAACTTTTCGCTCGTTTTTTTACCTTTTGACCTTTACAGTGCAACGTAGGTCAATCCAAGGAACTTAAAAATTTACAGGAAGCCTCTAGACTATTGTAGCAAGTATGTCTACGATTTTTGTAACAATATCTTGATTTCTTCTTTGTTAAAAAATATGAAATGTCAAAAATGTAAAATTTTTTGACATGTTTGACCTTGAGTTTGACCTTGAAAAACATTTTGTAGTTCAAATAAATATGATTTTCATAATGGCATTGTATGAAAAGGGGGGGGGTTGGCCATGCATTGTAACCCTGTACAATCAATATTTTCTTGTCAAAAATGCAGAAATGTGTCATTTTTTAACGTTTGTCGGTTCGCAATATTAAAAAAATTATCATAAATCCGGCGAAGGAGGTAGACAAAATATGATTAGATATTATGAATATGCAGGCTGATAATCATCTGTCACCAGTAAATCACGATGATATCTTGAAAAGAACATGGTGAAAAAAATTGCTGAAAATGGCACTTTTTCTAACTTTTTCCGGTCAAATGACCTTGAAAAAATAGGTCAAGGTCAAATTTAATGGTCAGTTTGGGCTTATTAGTAGTGTGTTTTGAGGGGTTTACTATGACACGTTATGAGCTAACATCGATATTTCAAGGTAAAATTCTCAAGGTCACTGGTTTTGGTGACGCCGTATGACTTTATAGTTACGTAAGTCAAGAACCGGTAATGCCGATGGAAAATAAATGTCGGGCAGATGTCCCGTGAGTTTGAGCACGTTTTGGCATCATCGGTATGATTCTACGCCTTACGGATTCTGAGATCCCACGATAGACCTCAAACCATAAAAAAATGGACTTTGTACAATGTGACCTTGACCTACTTTCATGAAAGTAGATCAAACTGTAAAGAAAGTGTATAGGACCTTTCCATGTACAGGAAAGTGAAAACCGGCAATAACCGGATGAGGTACATGCATTTCAAATATTGCAAAATCCGACTTTGAAAGTCTCTGTGACCTTGAAAAATAGGTCAAGGTCACTCATATTCAGAATTTGTTATCAGGTCATTGAAGGCTATGTATATGAATTTTTTGAAAACTCTCCGATGAGTTTGAATGAATAATAAATATTTCCGATTACAAGAACTTCACCTATGTGTAGGTGAAGTTTAATAAAAAGGGTGATTAAATCAAATCAAGTAAACAAGAACCATAAAACAATGCACAAAATAATATTATCTAATTTCAGACAAATGTGTAAAAACTGACTATATAAATCCTGGTACGAAACTAAACATCACAGGAATCTGAAATCTGGCACATTTGTTACAGTAAGGTAGAAATACAGTGAGGAAAGTTGGTGTTTCTGCCATTAAGTGGGTCAAGATAGAGTGCCAACTTTACCCCGAATTTCCAACTTTACCCCGTTCTATGGTATTCAATGTGGAAGATAACTGCAACTGTTATGATTTTGAATTATATTATATCAGGTTTTTTGGAATCAGGGCTAAAACTGAAAAAGTTAAAGTGCAAATATTGTAAAATTGTATACGTAGTGTACCAGACATATATCTTCGGTGTTAAATATGATGTAGTTAAAGTTATATTAAGGATGAGTCAATAGGTGCCAATAGGGGAGTGTCTAGTGCTGAGTGGTATATATATTTGACTGCAACTATAATATTGAGACATGCGTAGTTGTTCATTTACGGCATAAGTAAGCTATCATCAATTTGAATTCTTGTTGGACACATTGTATTTGTTATATGCATCGAGACGTACTATAAAGACTGCAGGTAAACTTTTCAAACCTAACGTCAGACCCATATAAGCCAAGGATATAGATATCAGGTATCTTTTTATTTTTCTAACCGTGAGAGCAAAAATTAATTGAAAAAAATTCAGATTTTGAATAGGACATATTCTTAGCTGTCAAAACTCCGGGCTCCGGCAATGGTACAGTTATAGAATCTATCACAGTGATGATGTGCAGGGTGTTAAGTACTGTCTACAGGTAAAGTTAACTGAAGAATTATTACATTATTTTGACATGTAATGATTCAATTTTATAGAACTTCAAGAATAATCTGTAATCTGCAAGATGGATGTCAAAAAATATCTTTCTCAAAAGTGTCTTATCCATGTTGGTCAACTGAATTTTATGTTTAGGCTTCTATCCAGTGCATGAATAGGGGACTCGAACAGAAACTCAGGGGGGGGGGGGGGGGTCCTTACTCCTTAGGGCACACAACATACTTAAACTTAAGTCACAATTTCCGTATGGGGGACTTGGGGGGGAGGGTACAGGCGTAACATAGTCTTTAGTGGATATAAGTGGGTAGGGGGAACATTGGGACGCTTTTCACGTCTACTAATTTTACTCAAAGTTGAAAACACTGAACAACTCAGAAGTTCACATGAATATCATCAAAACTATTGAACTTAAATCAAAGGCAGCAAGTCTCATCGACTCTTTTGCAGCCAGACAAGATTTGGCAAAGCATCCCATAATTATAGTGTAATAGAACTGATGATAAAAATGTCTATTTTAACAAGCACTGTTGAAAGACACCCCGACATTTGTTTCAAATCAACACCATCCATTTTTGCAATTTCTGGCTGATCTCTTTCAAAAGCCAGAAGCAAGTTGAGGATGGTTTTCGGAAGTATTTGAGCACGAGTACGTGCAAGTATTTATTAGGCCATACTTAATCAGCACAGGTGGAAGTACATGTATATAGATAGGTAAACGAGTGAAACAGTTATGGTAACTTGCCACTTTCATACACATTTCCAAACATCTACATTGCTGTAGGCTCTAAAAGTCTGTAATTCCAGAAACAAAATGGTTGTTGAAGTAGTCTCATATATGCAATAGGATGTCAAAGACCAATGCCATTTGTGTGAAGATGACAAAAACACATCTCATTCCATCTCTCTAAAAACATATGTCTAATGAAAAACATCGGGATCCTATTGCAATTTCTGCCAAAGAAAAGGCCTAAATGGGTGTCAACAGCCATTTTTCATAATGGCTGCCATATGAAGTGCATCCTATTACAGTATTCTCAGTGACTTTAAAATGGAAGTATTTCTTAAGTACAGATCCCTTGGCCTCAGGAAGATGCTCGCCCTTCCATACTCCTAACTTCTTACTAGCATCTTTCCATGCCCTCACTTTCCCGCTCACTCTAAAGTAAATCCCTTTAAATTAGGTAAAATATGAAAAATGAATCCATAAATTAGCTTTATTATTGAGAAATCATTGCTGTGTTCATGTTAAAAGCAATTTTGAATAAAATATTTAAATCCATCCGAAGAAAATAGCTGTTACTATTTTAGTGACAGGTGAGTAGAATGGAGGGCTGGGGAGTCTAAATGCAAGCAAGTGCATGGAAGTTTTGAATCGTGCAAGTGTGAGCATGTCCTTGTACTGTATAACTATTGCATTTTTTCATGAAGGATCAGGGCCAGAAAGGCTTGAGTAAATGATATACTTTTTTTTCTCAATTCTGATTTTTTTATGAAGTGGTCAGACTGGAAGGAATCCAGGAGCACAACACACATAGCAACTTGTGTATCACGATACAGGAATTGTGACTTTATTGCAATAAAAAAGCTATCAATTCATTGTATGTAAATTGATCATGATATGAATTCAGTCATTATCAAATATGTATGAATTGTGCAGGGAGCACATTATGAATAAGTTACTCCGCAATAAGATTTAGGAAAAACTCTCTCTATGAATATCAACTACCAATGTAGGTGTGCAGTTGAATAGATGTAATCTTAACATAAGTTTGCTTTTTTGAGTTTGTGTATAAAATACCTGTAAACTTTAATTATATCTGAATTTTCAAAATAGTAGCACACAAAACTTGAATTGCACAGTTTAATCACAATGATTCTATAAAAACATCATCTCAATGCCATTTTTCAAATCTCTATTATTGTACTACATAGTATATTTCCATATTTTATACAGCAACTTATATTTTAATCACTTGCACAACTGAGCATTCAGATATGTGTACTTGTTTAACAAACACATGGCCTTCACATGCAAATTAACTCATATGTAGGGGAGAGCGGGGCACCATGAGCTGCTTTTAGCCTTTTGCATTGGTGAGCCTAAAGTTTCAACGGTAAATTAAAGGTTAGCAGTGCGTCTCCAGCCTTTCACGTAACCGTACTCCCACCAAAAACACTGAACACGTTACCGTACTCTCGCTCTGGAATTTCCAAGGCTACAGCTTTCTCCTGCTACTATGCCAAATGTACAGTTATCATGCATGTTTTTAGTGCATTATTCTTCAGATTCCGGTGCAAGAACATAAATAAAAGGTGATCAGCCAGCTTGTTCAAGGCAGGTTTATGTCCGCCATAACAGCAGGAGACAGTAACGTACGTAAACCGTACTCAGTGGTGAAGCCGTTATTAAGTATGCCTACATTATATTTTCAATTTTAAAAGGTCCAAATAATTATTGTCTTTAAAAAATATGTCAAGCGGCTCATGGTGCCTTGAGCCTGGGGCACCATGACTCTATGCCTGGGGCACCATGAGTCACCATAAACTTAGTATTCATTTGTCAACATGGTGCTGTATTTTCAATTACACAGGGAGAAACTTCTTCATACCTATCGTCATTGTCTGTTATGTTTGCCAGATGAGGATGTTCAGACCACTGGTAAAAACGGAAAAAAGTTACTGATAAGTGTCGTTGACCACTAACACAATCACTCTAGTGGATTAGTTTTAACATGATTATTTTTGGCAGCATGTTAAATACACCGTTGCTCATAAATATGGAATACTCCAACATTCTCCAGGGAAATTTAGCGACTTCTGCAGGAGCACATGATGGTCTGATTCAATGGTAACTACTTCCAATGACAGCTAAAGGGAAGAACATGCTGTAGTTTAAAACACATGCTGCAGTGTTAATCCCAGGTAACGTTACAGCAGTATGAAATATGGAAATTCAGTGGGTTTTTAGGGTGAGGTGCATCAAACAGAAAATTAAAAATTCTTGCAAAAAATGTAGTTAAAGCTTTCAAAGAGTGATTAGAGAAGATGTCTGGACCTTTACAATGGACCTTACTTACATTCACACTCTGAAATTTACATTTACTTGACACTTTTTTTCCAAAAAAGTATTCCATATTTATGAGCAGGAGTGTAGTTCTCATTTTATATTCCTTTTCATTGAATAAAATAAATTGCAATATTAATTGAATTTTCAAAATCAAATTTAAGAAAAATAAGCTTGGCAATGCTATCAAGATTAATACATTGTCTGGAGCTATCGTCACATTATGCCATCCAACTGTAAAGTAAGCTCATTAACCAGATAATTTACTTCAATTTTCCCTTTGCATAAATTATCATAACACATGACTCAAATGGATTTTATACATTATCAATTCAGAGGACAATACTGATGTGTCCTAAGTCTGGACTTACAGCAGTAGAGTTGTTTGCCACTGAGCTTCAATTGGATGAGGGAAGCACATTAAACCTTCGTTGAAACTGGCTCAAGGTGCCCCGTGCCCAAAAGGCTCATGGTGCTTCATTTGCAAATTTCATCTATCTGTGCATCTCACCAGATCCTGGTTTATCCCAGCACTGATGTCATAACATTATCCTAGTACATATCTTACTTTCTCTAAGCAGTCTTAGTTTGTGAAGATGCCAGAAAAAGTTAAATTGCAAGGAGAGAAAGTTCCAAAACAAAAAAATTATTTTTATTCTTGGCAAGATATCGAATATAAAGATTATGGTTGCCACATTACCTATTTCTACGCTAATACAGGAGATTATGGTCTTCCTATCGAGTGATTTTATGACACCGTTTGCTTTGTAGGGGCCATGGCTCATCGTGCCCTGTGGCTCATAGTGCCCCAATATCCCCTAGGCATATAGATTACTTTATTTTAAATGATTTGAATTAAGTCATGCAAAGTAACTAAAAAGTAACTAATGCAGATAGGAAAAGTAACTCTAATCTGAGTAAGACTGTTTATTGTTTAATTATGTAAGCAATTGAGCACATGTAGTTATTTTGTCACTTGTTACCACAATATTTTTTCTGATAACACGGTCAAATCAATTGATTACATGGTCAAATCACTTGTTAATCGGGATACTGACAACATTGGCTATAGGATAACTTTTATACCATTTTATTTTTGTTCATAACTTATGCCTGCAATCCATATTCATGACAACATGTATTGTTATACATACCATGTCTGAATTCTGCAAAAGGTGAAGTGAAACCTCCTTAAATCGAAATGTTCAGCTGCATCCGAAGAAAGACATGATCAATTTCATGTGATGGATCAGTTATATATATAAACAAAAAAACAATGAATGTATTAAGGAGGAAAATGGACCTAAGATAGATATGTTTTGAAATACACACTGGCTAGAATTCTCAGTTACCCTTTACAAGAGTAATATGGTAGTGGCTTGTCTTTTTTTAGGGTCTGACACACTAAATTCAAGAGTCAAAGTCGATGTTTCAATTGTGATAAAAAGGTTTGTTGCTTCTTCGCATGAAAAAAAAAACCCCAGTTTTTGGGTTTATGGCGCATGAGTGATAAGTTTGTAAAAATCTATAGTCTGTCCCCACTATCAACCTTTTTCCCCCTTAGGCTTCGTAAAATAATATAATTTGATTTTTTTCAACATTAATCATCCTATATCAAGTCTTTTCATAGCAGATGAGTAACCACAAAGTTTGAAGAAGTACCTCAGCTGAACAATGCTGTTGCGATTTGTCCTGCTTCTCAGTGTGGCATATTGCCTGAGGTCTGTCTCACCATTGGAACCCCTTGACCTTGGAAAGATCTGTGAGTATCACTGCCTGTAGGCCAGACATTGTTTATCTTTAGCTTCTCGGTTCTCAGTTTTTCTAGCTTCGGTCGGTAAGACGAAAATAAGCTGAAATCTCAATTGTCAACTTGATAAAAATTATGGGTAAGCCTTTTTTCCATTGACATAAAATTGGATGGGTCCCTCGATCTGAGAAGCTCGAATCAAATACCTGGCCTTGTGAAAGTATTTCTACATACTTTTTTGTGTCCTTCTTATTTTTGCATTAGAATTTTTCTTTTTGTTATTTCACTGCAGATGACTTGGTTGATTCTGCCATCTTGAATAAACAGGCAGCTGGACTGGAAAACATTGTCAGAGATTGTCCAAAACAGAGTTGTCTGAAACTGGGATGCTATTACAGCCCTCTTGAACAGTGTATGAAACTATACTCTGATTATTGTACACAGTTATGCAGATGTGATGACATGTGTATTTATCTTGGAGATTGTTGCTATGATTACTGGCATGTGTGCAAGAGTTCACATAACCTTGAAATTAATGTGGATACTCCAGGTTTGAGCAACTGGTCAAGGAAATCTATTGAAGATCTTAAAAACATGAATAATAGTCTTGCAAGTCTTCTGAAATATTATGTGCATGAAGGCCAGGAATATTCACCTATGAAATATGGAACATGCATGGCTTCGGCCACACTTAAAGAGCAGTACTTTTGGATAATCAATAAATGTCCATCAAGTTTCTCAACTGAAAGATACATAAAAAGATCTTGTGAAGTGCCTGACTATCTGACCTTTTTACCAATTTACAATGAGGCTTTTGGCATTTTCAGGAACCGGGCTTGTGTAATTTGTCATGGATTAGATCCTTCAGAATTTTTACATTTGCCAATAAGTTTTGTCTGCCCAACTAAAACTGTAAAAAAAAATTCAGAAGAATTTTTCTTTGATAGAAATTTTTTGGAAGCCAAGCAGATGCTCTTTGAAAATTGTATTTTTTCTGTTGAGATGATGGAAAATACTAAAGATATCTCAAGATATATAAGCACTCCACTTCCAAATAAAGAATGGGTGATTCGGTATAGATGCTTCAAGAAAGAGCCATGCGTTGAATGCAAATTGTTTTGTAATTCATTTGTTATGAAAGTTCAGCCGAATACTTTGAATCCTTTCAACAAAGGCTGTGACTTGACCATAACTAACACCACTTGTATTGATCGATTTTTCCATCAAAATATTTTACCGAATGTGCCTGATTTTATATTGCAATTTACAAGCAATCCAAAAACTATAACTACCTACAAAGCAAAGATTTTATATAATACAAATATATTAGAATTTGAAACTTATTGTGAAGATGAGAATTCATGGGACATATTAAATGATGTATGTGTTGATCTGGATACATCCATCCTTGTGCCTCTTGATGGTATATTATATTTGCCAAAAGTAAATTCATCAGATTCATATGAGATTCTAGACATGATTCTAGTGAGTGATGAGAAATACAAAGCTATTAATATTATTTATAGCATATTAAGTGAAGCACCTGGATATTTCATTCCAAAGTATGAAGCTTCAGGCCCATGTGTTGATGTGCTGGGAAATCATTTTACGGATGACAGTGTATTGGAGCATCTTGTCAGACTGCACAAATCGTATTGTATCTTGTCCAGTGAAAAATTTGGCTCATTCTCCACAGCTTACGATGCTGGCAGAACTTTACTTGGGCTATATAGTGATTTAGAGGAATTGATAATAACAAATTTACTCCTACAATCAGGCACCATATATTGTAATGGATCTGATGAAATGTTGGCGGTGGAAAGTCGTGTGTTCCATGGTATAGATGATTATGTATTGGCCTTTGATATCGACAATATAACATACATCATTGAGTGGAGCGACATTACTCTAATTAGTAAAATGAAGATTGAATCCAACACAAATGAAACCACTGTGACACAGTTTGCATTGATATGCCAAGGAAGAGAAGATGTGAAAGTAGACATTGAGGCAACAGTTCCCTACTTGGGATATCTGACAATTATTTGCTTCTCCATTTCTATGTTGTTCCTTTTTGCCTTGGCAAGCCTGTACGTTATGATGCAGTCCATTCGCTCTAAGGTGGACTGTTCCATCGCTCAGTTGTCATCGGCACTATTCTCTGCTCAACTTCTGCTGCAGGTAAGACATGGAGGCACCAAAAAAAAAGTTAGACACTAGTTCAAGTGGTCGCCAAAATGGAATATCTCAACCAATCCAAGAATATTATTTGACGACTCACTGTGCCGGACATCTTCAACAAGCCATGTTTATAATTTGAAATAAAAAAATTAATACCTTCCCTGTTTTGTCAAAAGTGTAACTTATTCCTGTTTTTTTTTTTAAATACTGCAGTGGTGACAGTGTACAGTACAACCCGAAATAAAGGCACATTTTCTGTCAGAAGTCCTCTGTTTACCTTTTTTTCTCTACTTTCTTCTCTGCACCTCCAATCTCTTTACAACTCCCTCTGACTCCCCACCACGACAGCTGGCATAGCAATTGCAATTTGAAGGGGCCATAATATCAAAGAAATCTAACACAACGGCGACGAGAGTTTGATTAGGTATTGGCTTAATGTAAATTAAATGTAATATTAAAAAGTAGTTTAAAGTAGGTAAAGGTAGTAAGTGATTTGAGAGGACCCAAAAGGCGTGAAACAGTAGTTTAAAGTAGTGGCTGATTCTTCCTTCCTGCTTGGGTAGTCTTACTTTATTTTGAGTAGTACTGTGTTAGTAAGACTATTGGTGACTTCAGAAATCATTTGTAAATTGTCGGCCAGTATGTAGTGAACCTGACTCGAACAGCTTGAAACTTCGACTCAGATCGAAGCTCATGAGATGAGTCATCCCTATGCAAGTTTTTATAATACTAATTATGTTGCTTCATATCCAGAGTGACTGAGCATGTATTTTATTACAATACTGCTAGTGTTATTAAATGATCACTCATTGATGCATTTTCTTCCTGTATTTCCAGATAAGCCATCTTTCATTCTTCACCTCCACGCCTGGTTTATGTCGCATCATAGGAATGATGCAGCATTATTTTTGGCTTACCTGTTTCTCGATCATTTTTTTCATTTCCCTCGATTTATTTTACCGGTTTTCTAACATGTGTCGGCCATGGTTCACCAAAAAGAGGAAAGAGGGAATAGTGAAGTTTTGTTGGATCATTGGTGCCTTGATGATGTCGATTCCAATATGTCTGGATAACTTCACTGATTGGGCTATAGATTATGCATCCGGCAGTGGAATTTGTTTCATTGAACCACAACTCCATCTGATTGTCTTCTTTATTGGTCCTTCAATATTATCCTTCTGTATAAATGCAGTGTGTTACATGGCAACCATGATAAATATTCGCAAGGTTGTACCAGATAACACAGACATTACGGCTGCATCAGATTGTAATTTTGCTTTGAATTTTTCTAAAATTAGTGGATTGATGGGAGTGGCTTGGCTATTCGCCCTTGTACCTTACTTCACAGGTATTGAAGAACTCTGGTACATTTTCATCATTCTCAATGGTCTGCAGGGTGTATACATCTTCTTTTCTTCAGGAATAATGGAACATGTCCTTTCAGAAATAAGGCAGACTACAACATCTGACTCAGCAGAATCGCAAAATGAAAGGGTTGAGCCCAATATCGCTGACAATTCCAGTGGACATTTCTAAACCAGCTCACTCTTGAAAATAATCTACTTTCAGCTGCAAGACTGTAGCTCCATGTAGGACCTTATATTTTAGAGTTCACCACAATGAATTTTTGAGGATAATGTTCACTCTGATAGGCCTGAAATATAGAAAGACAACTAATAGTTATCACTGTCACCTTAACATGTTTTAACACACTCACTGGAAGATCAAATGGACTGAAAGTTTTTTCCTGCATTTGAAACTGAGTGATTCTGCTATTCCATTATATATTTCATGTTTTATATATGTTATCAAAATATTTGTACTTATGCCATCTTCATGTTATAAATTTTGGACAAGATAAAGGATGTGTTCTTTGTTTTATTGAATTTTATCAAAATTATGCATGCTATTGGTTTTCTTTATGGGCTTAAGAAATTAATTTTTGAAACAGTTTTTAGAAAATGACAAATTTGTTGGAGTAATCTCCATCGATCTTTCAAAAGTGTTTGATTTGTATACCTCATGGTTTTTTCGTTAGCAAATTGAAAGATTATGCATGGGTTAAGTTATGATGCCTGTCTATTATGAGTTCCTACTTATCTTGTCGAACACAAAGAGTTAAAGTGGAAGACGCAAGGAGCAGCTGGGTTGCCAAGTGGTTAAGGTTCCCGTCTGCTCTGCTGAAGGTATTTGCCTGCATGGGTTCGAACCCCAGGTGGAGAACCCAAATTTTTCAGTGTACCTTCTTGAGCAAAATCCCAGCTGGATGTCGTTCGGATGAGACGTTGAATTGGCGGCCCCTTGTATCAGTGTCTATGTTGGGCAAGTAAAAGATGGGGGTAAATGTGTAACATGTTGAGGACTCCTGCTCTCTCTCCCATCTCATCAATCAACCCTCGTGAGCGCCCAGAACTGGGCTTAGAGGGATGCACTTACCATATCTATCTATCTATCTATCTATCTATTATGAAAGCATTTGAAGAAACATGTCCATCAAGAATCATGTTTTGGCCCAAGAATTTTCAATATAGCTATTAACGACTTTTTCCATTCCCTTCAAAATTACAATTTTACGAATTATGCCAATGACAACACAATAGATGTCAAAGACAATTTACTACAATCAGTTCTACTTGCTCTGCAGACAGATACCACAAAAGCAGTGAAACGGTTCTCTGATGCATGCGAATACTGAAAAAAGTTTCAATTCCTATTAATGAAACTATTATCAGCTTGTGATATTGTACCAGATCAAATGGTCAAAAAAGACACTACAATTCCAAGAGATAATGCAGTCAGGCTTCTGGAATCACTAATGACGACAAACTTAAATTTGATTTTCATGTAGCTAATCTGTGTAGTAATACTCGAGTGCGCCCCCTATTCATACTGTAATTTGTATACAAATGAATGAGAGATTGACTATACTTGTAAATAAAAAATCTTTTAAAAAATTGTAGTCAGCATGGTATATTAAAAGAATTAATTTTTCATTGAATTTTCCATGCATATTACGTTTTATGGTATTCAGCAAATCATGAATTAAAAAATAGCCAATGAAGATTTGAAGTCAATAATCAAGAAGTGTTGAATCTAAGTCCTGCACAATCCTTCTACACCATCCATGTGCTTACTGCGGTAAGCCAATTGTGTGAAGTTTCTGATTAATATAAAGTGCCCCTAACGGAAATTCAATGAATTAAATTTGTGATAATGTATTTGTAGCTCATAAATCATGCCTACCTGACTGTGAAACAGGGATATTCTAAAACAAAATAGAATTGTGTCTGGCTTTATTTCTTTTTTCTTTACATTTTATCTGTAGAACTATGATAGGGATCATTAATTAAGAATATTTTATTTTGGCTTTTAAAAAAAAAACACGTAATGGAAGATATGCTGTCTGTAAGACTGTATTATTATGACATTAAATTTGAATTTGAATAGTATTTGTCAGAATCTGTGTCAAGAAATATTTAAATGCAAACGTAATGTCAGCCATTGGCTTTGAGTGTATGTAAAGGTTATTCACCACGGGAGAGGGAATATGTGATTTATCACCCGAGGCCTTTAGGCCGAGGTGTGATAAACACATATTCCTGATCCCATGGTGAATAACCGGCTTATACCATGAGACAAACACTCAAACAGTCAAACATGAAGGGATAACTGGACAACAAAGAATATGGGAATTATTCCCCTGCAATACAGTAATAACTTTAAATACTTGGGTCATATGCTTACCAATAAGCATAAGATACATAGCAAAATGACTGAATACCTTTCAACACAAGGACATAAAGCACTTTTTGCCCTACAAGCTGATTCTAAGCAAGTGTTGGGACAAATGGATCCAACTGTCTCTTTACAAATGTTTGATACTTATGTTTTGCCAATTCTGGAATATAATAGTGAAATATGGACTAGTGATAAACCAGTATTGGAATTAGAAACTCTGCAACTTGGATTTCTAAAAAATATGCTAGGCGTACGAAAACAAACTCCATCCTTAGCGATTTATGGTGAAACCGGTAGATTTTCTTTGCATGTAAGACAAAAACTTAGAATGATGAATTACTGGATACGATTGGAAGGTGCACCTGATAGTAGCCTATTGAAAAAATGCTTGCTAGCTCAGAAAGATATTTATATGAAAAGAGTGAATGAAAGTAATTGGTTCGGAAGATTAAGCAGAATATTAAGTTCTTGTAATATTGAAAATGACATTGTAAACCGTACTGACTTAAGCATGATTGGCGTTTACAGAGCAGTGAAACTGAGGCTGTATGAAATTGAGCAGGAAAAACTTATTATCGCCATAAATGATAGTACACAGCAGCCAAAACTTAGGACATACAAATTGTTTAAAATTGATTGTAGACTTGAACCATATCTTAAGCTGAGACAAAGTCGAAAAATGTTAATCAAAATCGCTAGATTTAGGACTAGTTCACACAGTCTACATATTGAAACTGGAAGGCATCATAAACCAATAATTCCTGCAGCAAATAGAATATGTGAAAAATGTACATTAAATGTAGTGGAGGATGAAATTCATTGCCTTATAGTGTGCCCTACTAATGAGTTGCTTCGTGTTAACCTTTTTTCGACAGCAACAACCTTAATAAATGATTTTCTGATTTTGAATGATAATGATAAATTTACATCAATAATGAAAAACAAAGAACCCGAAATGTTAAGTTGTCTAGGAAAATTTCTCCTTGGAGCTGATGTTTGAAACAAACTATATCCTACATCGACACATGGTTTTGTGGAAGTTTATGAATACATGCATGTACCCACATACATATATATATATATCTTAAAATTTTGTGAATATCTCATGCCTGTATATATTGACTGCAGCCACTGTTTTCTTATTATTTTCTATTTTAACTGCACAAATGTGTGTTTATTGATAGGCCTATATTACTAGAACAGGAATATGATAATTTGATAATATACACATGGTGATACCACAGCTATTGTGTCTTTTAAACCAAATGTTTCATTATTTTAATATGTCTCTTTCACATAAGTGTAGTTGTAAATCTGTGTTTGTAAATATCCATTTTGATATGTGTATTTATGTTGATGCGATATTGTTTATTATAGGTTTGGGGTTTATTTTTATATAAAATCAATGTATGTAGATTATAATTACAATTAATGTTCTTAATAGCTTTATGTATTCTTGTGTTCGTTAACTCCTGTGGCTGGAACCTGTGAATATAATAATATTATGTGATTTTGTATTTTTTATGACAATTATATCAAATATGATATTTGCCGTCAATAAAAAAAAAAAAAAAAAAAAAAAATGTGATAGGCTGACAGAGGTGTCGAATGGTATAAGCTTTAATATCCACAAACTCAATGAATTCAGTAACATTTAATTTTAATTTGCAGTGATTTTTATTAATTCTACTGCTTTTATGGCATTATAAAACCTTTGTAAGCATAATATATAGTAATATTGTATACATGACATTTCCCCAATCAAGGAAATTCACCGATAAAGCAGTGATAGCTCTATAATGTGTCATTTTAATTCCCACATCATTCAGCATTTACAGTATTGAGAACAGTGCATGTGGCGACACCTATTTGTAAGACCTAACCACACTGTGATATATTTTGTCCTATTACAAAACAAAAAAAATACTAATAACAACTAAACTATTTTTTAGATGTGATAAACAAAGTATTAGTTTTCTTTGTGACATGAAAAAGTGATATATATGAAATATAATATATAATAATATAAATAATTTATTTCATACACATAATCATACAGTGGGTACAAAAATGGTATACATGGTTATTGGTTAATTTATAAAATAAATGGAATATCACAGACTTCAAATAAAAACGTGTATACAATATAAATTAAAAGAATCACATTGTGCACAAGTGCACGAGTATTGTAAAAACTTCATTTTGGCTAAAACCTGGTACTGTGCTATGTCTGAGTTCTGAAATCTGTTTAGTACATAAAATATCACATCTTTCACGACAGTTTAAAAACATTTTCTTGATGGCTAAAGAACTAAGAGGCAACATTTTGGAAATATCACAGACTAGTTTCTTTTCAATCAATCGCAGATTGGCACCTATTTAACTGTTTGCTTTTTTGATACTAAGATCACATAAAAATTTTACCTTCACATTTTCTGACTTCATCATTGTCTGTACTAATTTGACAAATCTAGTCTGGACCTGCTCCAGTGCACTAAGTGAATCAATTAAAATTGGCAAAAACCTAGTATGAGTACAATTGGGCAGATTTAACAACCATCGTATACACCTATTCCACATAACTTGAAAAGAGTTAACATGCTTGTCTGTTAAATTACAACTCTGGCAACCATAAAAATGTGCGCATTTTGAATTAAATATTGCTTTAATGACATCATCATTACACTCTCCTATTGTACTCAACACATAATTTACTCTCTGAACCATATGACTCTTTTTCATTCTAATTTCAGTATTTTCTGACATATTACAGTCTAGATATGTGCCTAAATGTTTTACTGATGACACCCATTTAAATTCTTCATTACACAATTTCCCATTAGGTGTTATCTTATCTTTCCTGCTAAACATCATACAAACAGTCTTTTGTGGATTATATTTTACACTGAAATTTTTAGAGAACTCTCACACACATTAAGCATATCCTTCAGACCACCAACAGTTGGCGACAATAATGTCAAGTCGTCTGCATAGCCAAATTCTCCAAAAAAATGACTTCCTACCCAGCAGCCTATGCCTTGTCGCTCTAATTCCTTCAAAAGTTCATCAATATATACACAAAATAAAATTGGTGATAATACACCAGCAGGTGTCAGCACTCACTGGGAAGAGGAAGATTTCTAGCTAATGTACTCCAAAACTGCCTGCACTTCTGTTTCTGAGCTGAGATCTTGCATTACATTTTTTGTGAAGGTATAGGCCTATACAGCAAGCTGAAGCTTCTCAGTCAACAAGATTATGGGATTGCACAGTTGACTTTACTTCTTAGTAGGAACTCTGCACACAGAAATTGATGACATCAGTCACTTTCTTTGTTAAACATGTTAAAGGTGCAGAAGATATATTAGCCAGATGAGGAAAATATACCACTAAGCGGAGAGTTGTGATCTGGATCTGAGATGTTGTCCACAAAAAATGAATTTAGTGTGGGAATATAAATCTAAATTTAAAATCTGTGTATCGAAGCGGGAAGTCAGTTGAATGTTCAATACAGATTCAAGAATATATTTAACGCTGGGTAGTTTCTGTGCAGAATATGCCGAAGCTCAAGAGTTGCAGAATATGTCCTTTTACATAATCGGAAACAGTGCTCACTGCTGTCCAAGTTGAGACTGTAGCAGGGCAGATTTGTCATGAATAGGGAAGTAATTACTTATGCATTTCTACATGAAAGCATGAAACTTGGCACACGGTTCAAAAACGTCTTATAGAAAATATTTAGGTAGGTAGCCACTTCAGATTTGACCTGATTGATCCATGGCAGCCATTGTCCAAAATGGCGGCTAATTCTCTCATTTTCCTGCTTCATGTGAAGTGCCTATATTGTTTGACTGTATGAAAACAGTGATCATTATTCTTTCTACAGACAAAAAACATTAGAGTAGGTCGGGGCAAAAAGCCCGGGTTAGGTGAGAGGGCCCCTCAGGCTTATATCAAAACTTACATTTTAGGTACGTTTATCTATTGATAGTATTGAATTTTCAGGGCAAACAGCACCAAACCATAGTAGAAATTAAAAAAACAAAAAAATGTGCTTGGTTTTTTGTAACTTTGACTAATTCTTTGAAAGGGGTTTTCAGAAATAACTTTGGAAATTTTTTAAAGTATAATGGATATCTGCATTGCTTCACTTCATGACCATCACATAAATATGATTTGGATCATGTTTTTTGCATTTTAGTTGAAAATATAGAGGTCAAATTAAAATATGTGGGTTTGCATGTATTCTATTTGTGTCAACTACACAGAAAGCAGCAAAATGGAAGAATGGGCCGCCATTTTGGAAAACGGCTGCCAGTGGCCATCTAGCCTTATTCTGAGGTTGCTCCTTATCCAAATATGTTTGCACAGACTTTTTTAAGTTTGCGCCAAGTTTCATGCTTCTGTGTATAAATGCACAATTTCTTCACATAGCTGCCCCGCTACTAGGTATTCTCCCCCTTGAAATAGAAACTGGTTAGTGGAAGAGTATTGATGAACATGACAGACTATATAAATTATGTTTCCATGACCAGGTTAAAAATGAATACCATTTCCTCTTTAGAAAGTTTAGATGCCCTTTCTACTCTGTTCTGAGGGGTATTTTAGTAACATCAATACCACCTCTGATGAAATCCTTTTGATTAATGCTCAAGAATAATGTTAACTTGTAATGTGCCCGGATTATATTACCAATACTGCTAAGTGCTAGTTATATCCCGCATTTGAAGGAATGTTTGATATATCAGAGGTGTTAGCCAAGGATTATCACATATTCACGAAAACAAGGGATATAACTGACTTGTACCTCAAACAAAACAAAATAAAACAAAAAACTTTAGAGATTTAAATAGAAAATGAAACAAGAAGGATTTGAGAGAAAAGGAAAACAGCTACAAACAATTTGTCACGTGGGATTGATTTAATAACATGAAATTTGATTTTTTTTAAACTGAAAAGAAAAATTTGGCAGACAAGGAATTTTTAATTATTTTTAAACTTCATAGCTTCCCCCCCTCCCTGAGATTTAATATGTATGACACCTTTATAGTTGTGTAATTAAATTTTTTTTTAATTAAAGGATTAACGGATTTGTCATGTAGGTGTTCTGTTTTTATAATACTTTTGTTTTATTTTTGTTAAACTTTTGTTTTTAATTCACTGTTTGATACAATTTTGCTGTTTGTGTTATGAGCTTTGTAAAACAATGAAGCTTATATAGGCCTATTCTATATATCCTATATACTCCCATGGGTGTATAAGTGAACAACAAAGAATATATGATATATACCAACCAAATACAGGCTTCTGATTGGCTGATGGCTCATAGGTATGGTATAAATTTATTTCTTCACTGTATGAATTGAAAGTAGGAAGTCTGCCTTGTTTGTATGAATGTTTTAAAACCCACGTTTCTTTTGTATTACAAATATTAGTATCAATTATTTGTGTCAGTCTGAATTTGTTGAAAAATTGAATTTGAATTGTTTATCCCTGTCATTTATCCAATTTAACAATATTTCATCCTTTTTATTTTATCTTTAATTTGTTTGATAGAACATATATATACATGACTTATATTAAATCATTTGAGCGTTACTAACTATTTATAATTAACTATTGTTAGCGCTCCACTCATTACCGTAAAGTATGGTACTGAGGTGACTTGTAAGCCCAGTGGGCCAGCGGCGGCTCCAGCATATTTTGGTTGGGGGCCTAAGGGGGGGCTTCTCCATCATTTGCTGGGGCTGCCAAGAACTGAGAAAAACCGTCAAATGGACACGCACAGGCCTGGATTACCCATTAGGCTGAGTAGGCTATAGCCTAGGGCCTCTCACCTGAGGGGGGCCTCACATTATTGAAAAAAATAAAAAGAGATTGACAAAAATAAAGAGGACAAGTTGGGGTCAAATCCCAAAATTTATAATTACGGATCGTGTCTACAGCCTAGAAATATCTGTTTAAAGAGTGTCTCACATGAAGCTCCTCTAGACCCAATCGTACAGCTACACTCGCAGATATTTTGCAGAAAAATCATACAAAATTTGTAGGATCTCAGAAATTCCTAGGTTTTCCCATATTTATTATCATTATTACAGAGATATGAAATAACCAAAGAAATTTCAGTAACAATAGTTAATATTTTTGCAATAGGCTCAGAAATTTTTTGTAGAACCGAAGAAATTTCTGCAATTATCAAGAGCAAAATTAAGTATGATTATTTCTGAAATTTATGCCATAATGAGAATTTACAATTATTGTAGAAAAATTCTTCAATTATTATAAACATTTCCATGACTATTGCCGAGATCTCTATGTCTGTCTCAGATTCAGAATTATTGGTGCAACAATTGGATGAAAATGTGCTATTATTTGTTATATTTATTGAATGTTTCGCCTTTTTTCTGTATTTTAGTACATGTACATTTTTGGCACATTTTTCATAATTATTGCAGATACTTTCATTTATTGGAAATATTTTGATGTTAATTGTAGATATATTCCAGACTATTTTTAAAAAACAAGTGCAAATATGTTGATAATCCAGGAGCTGCGTAGTCTTGTGAAATCGGACAGGGAAATTTATATCAAATCAAGTCGAACAGGGTCAAGTGCAGCGGAGACATGGATAGGGGGGGGGGTGTTATTTTAAAAATTTCAGAAAATCATACCTGTGTGGATGGAATATGAAAATATAGGTCAAAAGAAACCCAAAGGTACCTCAATCACATTATTTGGTTTTAAAAACCCATATGGACGGAGGCTTTGAAGATAACGTCTTTTGCGCCGACTGCAAAATTACCCGAAAATGCCATATCTCGAGAACGAATGCACATACAGACTTCAAAATAGGCTCAAATTATTCGCAATCCCTAAGTTTATATTCGTCTTTCATAGTAAATATATGCCTATCTGCCTTATTTTTAAAGGTATAGCCAAAAAACCTTGATTTTGTGCAAAACCTTAATTTTCGATTTTTTAGGAACTTTATAGGCTTAATTTGAAGAATGTTAGCTTTAAAAAATTTCTGCTCCACTTGCTCTATCATCCAAAAGTTAAAGTATCATCCTAAACATTGAAGATTGATGTTGCAGTATTAGCCAAATCAGTCTTTCTGTGTAACAGTGTCTATCTTTGTCTTAGGTGATGTATGTGTTCTGGTTTTATCCTCGTCAGCACTATAATGACTTGGGATTTATTTGTCTTCAGTCATTTCCTCATATTTTAAAGTAAGTGTGTGTTTGGTGAAGAAAAGTAGGCCTAATTTTGTTTACCAATTTTCATGTAAGAAAATGTAAGGAGTCTCCTAGTGACAGCACATTTCGCTATATTTGTAATTTTACTTTTTGGTTTGTTTCTTTTCTTATCGAGAGGACACTGACAGGTTTTGCAAACTGAAGCAGCATTATCAAGTTGAAGCTGTGAAGGTGTAAGTCTTAAGTATTCAGTGAGACATTTGTGTGTCTTCTTATGGTGGTGATGGAACAGATATTCTGATATACAAAGGTGATCTTAAATTTTCAACCTAGTATTGGTAAGCAGAAATATTTAGTTCCCATTCACAAAAAAAGGCTTATGTTTATTCCACCTTCTGTAGAAACATGTCACAAATTCTAGGAATTTTGTATTTTTGGTATGTTGTATCTCAAATTTTACAATCTGTCTATAATTCTATACACATGTGTAACATTTTTCTCTTTACTGTCCAGCCACATCCACTTTAAAGTGTAGCCATTTTTCAAACAGACTTGATTTGACTAAATAAATAACCTGACCTGACAATTTTTTTTAATTTTTAGTTTTTGCTACTTTACAGAGATTGTCAACATCTCTATTGACTTGTATGGCTAACTTGTTAGAGAAGAAAGATTCTCAACATCCCAGTTTCATGCCTGAAATTGTTTCTGAACAAGAAATTGATTAACTTGTTCTCCTCAAGTAGTACTTCCTGGTCATCTTTTGTCACATGTTGTCTGTGTAACTTTTGCTTTTCTTTGGTTACCTGTTCATTGGTCAAAAGTCAGTTGGTTCAACGAGATAAAGAGTGCTAAAAACAAAGTGCTCAGTCACAAGATGCTGGGGAATTCAATGTCACTGAAGGCATTCACCACAGAATTAAGCAAGGGGGTGTTGGAGAAAGAACTGTATTTTTAAGAAGTCCCTGGGATTGGCACAAGGTCACTTGGCAGAGGTAGATGTTTCAGCTTAATCTTTCTCTCCTCAGAGAAACAGCTTACTCTATTTTCAGAGCTATATATGCAAACCCAAACTTTAAGGGTATGGACCAATATTCCTGATAAAAATTTTGTGCATTAAGATGTCAGGCACAGTCAATACATGTAAATTGTTTTGTTTAGTCATACTACTGGTAAAAATGATTAGATCCTGTCTCATTTTCTTGTTTCTCTTAAGACTTCATGAAAAATCCTCTATTTTCTTGTTATAATATATCATTACTGCACAGTGGTGTCATTGTAGGTGGGGCTGGTGGGGCATTTGCATTTGCCCCACCACTTTTTGACCAAAGTATACATGTTTCTGAATCAAAAAAATATATAATTTTTCCCCTGACATCTTCCACGAAGATGTGTCGGCTACTTGACGCACCACATTAAAATGAAACTGACGCCCCTGTTACTGTTACTGCAAGATGAGCATAGGAAACAAATGAATGTGATTAACAATCAATTTTAGAGTTACTAGTCCATTAGGGATGTCATTTTCCAGTATTGGACTTTTAGTATTAATAGATTCATTATTTATGCTATCCTCTTCAAGTTAATTTTATGCCATTACTGGCATTACTGCTGTCTCGCATGTGAAATAGAATTATTATGGTGTTTTGAATGTCACTTTTTTTATAAGCTTGTCAAAGATCTTGTCAGTGAACCTCAAGACTTTTAAGATAGCTGCACACAGAGTACCACGCAGTTATATGAAACTAAATATTAATGTAATTGTCATAAGTAAATCAAGTATCTCGCTGATCAAATCAATTTAGGCATAATCTATGCACGGTATACAACAACTTGGTATAGTGTGATTCAGTAATTGATAATATGGTATAGAACTGTCAAATGCATATAAATATTACATGTAAACATAGATTGAGCAATTTTTGCAATTATTTAGGCTCTAACACTACACACACAGTCTGCAATGCGAGTTTACGCTTGTATACTGTCGGAAAAGAGCAAAAAAACAGTTTTTGTCCAATAACAAAAAAAATATTGCACTTAGGCCTATAGTTTCTATGAAAGACTGATATAAAAGTGAGGATTCCGGTTAATTTGAGCCTATTCACAAGTCTCTATTACCAATAGTTCTCAAGATATGATTTTTTTGGGTAATTTTCGTCATTATTTCGTCGCGTCAACCTTCAAAGGCTCCGTCCATATGAGTTTTCGGCTTATATTGACAAACGGAGGCAACCGTGTTGCCTAACTAGGTCCAGGTCACACAAAAAATGCCACACAGAAACATTTTGGAATTATCACCCCCCCCTAACATGGACTGACTTCTTTTTGGATCGTTACTGGAGCATGTAATTTTGAACAGAAAACTTTTCGATCAAGCAATTTTTACATACTAATTTTAAGCCCATAAACAGAAAGTGGGAATAACAGGGAAAATTCTGCAGTGATTGGCAGTCTCAGGTCAGGTCAAGCAAGGGGCCTCACATTGAGGTTCAGCCTAGGGCCTCATACTACCTTAATCTGGCCCTGGGTCACACGCATATGGACGCACGTGTTTTTTTTTTTTAACAGAATTAAGTAACACTCTATAAGCAGTAAAAGTTAAACAAAGCCTATGTTTTTGGTGGGGGGGTGACTTAGGCACTATGAGTATATTCCAGGAGCAAGAACTTCAGGCTCGATGACACAGTTAGATGACAAGTTGGCAAGGATTTACTTGTTCAGAAATGAGTGATTGCTTGAATTTAGAGTTCATACTCTTGAATAATATATGTTAAGATATTACACTGAACCACACAGTCTGGTTCACGGGCATGGCTGGAAAAATATAAAATTTGGGCATATATATATGATTGCCTGAAAATCTCTAATACCTGGAAATTATTTTGAAAAAATGTTCTAATTTCCGACTTGGAAGTAGTTGATTGATTCATGGCCATTGGTGGGAAATTTTGTTTGTTCCTATGAATATCTGAACGTCATCATGGTTTTTTGTATGATATGATATGAGACCTTTTTCTGTATAAATCAGAAAAAAAAATTTTTGTCAAAAGTTGGGGGGCTAAGGGGGGGCTTCAGACATTTTTGGGGGGCTTCAGCCCCCCTGGCACCCCCTCCTTCAACCCCCCCCCCTGCCCTCCCTGGAGCCGCCACTGTCTTGGAGGAAGGCTCTGCTGTTATTTGCTTTTCTTATTATCTGATTGATGTGGGGATTCTAGCTTAGCTGATTGCGGATGGTGACACCGAGATATTTAGTGGTTTCTGTGGTTTCTAGGAGTTTGCCATGGATCTTGTATGATGATGTGATTGGCTTTCTTCTTTTGGTAATATTTAGCACCTGGCACTTTTGCCGGTGGAACTCCATTATCCAGTCGCGCTCCCAGCGCTGGAGGTCATCCAAGTCTGTCTGAAGATCTGCAGAGTCACTGATGTTGCATGTCTGTTAAGATGTTTCTCCTTTTTAAGTACAGTACAACCATCATAAAATGGCTCGTATGTTTGGATTGACACTTATCTATCGATCTGTTTTGACCCATGGCGATCTTGGTTGATACGGAGTGATCGATCTAGAGTGATCTGATGTGATCTGTATCTATTAACGAAAATTGATATTAATAAATTTACTTTTCTGTACCAAATAACTTCTGGATATGTTTCCTTGATCAATTATATTCAATTGTCAGATGGATTTTATCTGTTCTTTGACTTATAATCCTAAATAATTGACATGTGTGATTTTCAATAAAAGTCGATTAGTAGATCACTACAGATAGAGTTATATCATCTCAGATCACTTCAGATCACTCTTATCTGAACCACTCTGGATCACTAAAGATCACTATGTTGAGCCATTTTAAGATGGTTGCACTGTACCTCATAATGCCGCTGGTGATAATATGCTCTAGAAGTTTGCGTGTCTCTGATGTTAGGGACACTGGGCGGTTGCTTATTCTTTGCACTTTTTTTGTAGATGGGGACTACGTCTGCACTTTTTTTGTAGATGGGGACTACGTCCGCTTTTTTCCAATTGTTGGGGACCATGCTTTCATTTATGGATTTTTGAAAGAATAGTGTGAAGACTGGTGTGATCTCTTCGTGTAGTTCTTTAAGTTGCCTTGTGGATATTCCATCAGGACCAGTGGCCTTATATATTTCCAGGTTCTTCAGGAGTTTGTTAACCCCATTTTTTGTTACTGATATCTCGTCCATCCAGTTATTTGTGTCCACCATGTTGTCCGTAGGCTCGTTTGAGTTGAAAAATGACGAAAACTGGTAATTTAAGATGTCTGCATTTGTCTTCGGATCCGAGTAGGTTAGACCGTCACTGGATTTCAGAGCTGCTACTCCTGTTGCCTCGGTCTTCTTACTATTGATGAAACTCCAGAAGCGTTTGGGATTAGAGGTGCAGTCTGAAGATATGATATTCTCAATATACTCTCTGTATGCTTGCCTTGGTTTTGGATTTAGTCTTCTTGTATTTCTGGAAATCTTCTGGTTTCTTTGTGCGCCTGGTTTTGTTGTGGTACCTCTTTTTCCTAGAGAGTTGTTTTATTTCCCTTGTTATCCACACTTGGCTGAACCTGCTGTTTGTCACTTTCGATGGTACGTTGGTCTCGCAGATCTTAAGGAGCTGTGATTTGATGTCTGCCCACTTAGCTTCAGTTACCGATGTATAGGATGACAATTGAGTGTTGCTTTTATATTTCTTGGTAAATTCATGTTGGAAGTTGAGGCAGTCTATTTTCAGCTTTGCTGGGTCTGCCTTTTTCCAAACGAATACTTTTCTCCTTATTGGCCTGTTCCTTTCTGCTGTAGCGCGCGTTTCGATGAAAAGATGGCGTCACGGTCCGATAGACCAGGGATTGGGGAGCAGCCACTAACTAATCCCGGTCTGTTTGTGATGAACAGGTCTAAAGTGTAATGCAGAGAAGATCTTGAACTTGATTTACCTTGGGGTTTCATATATTCTTCAAATAAAAAATTAGAAGCATTTTTTTAAATGTCATGTTAAGGTATGGTATAGATGGCGCCACTTGTGGCATGAAAGACAGCATGAAAGACAGCATGAAAGACAGCATGAAAGGCCTGTCAAAAGCTTTCTTTAAATTTGTTTATACAGGTCTACATTATCTGGAACTGTTTCAAGGAGCAATAATATATATATATATTGATAAAAAATATATTTTTGGTAATATGAAATGTTTAGGCCTAATAGCCAAATCTAATGCAGGGGCGTATCTAGAAGGGGGGGCATTACATGGGGTGAATACGGGACACTCTGCGGCTTTTCCATACCAACGCTTCAGCCTATTTATCGCGATTATTGTTTACGTTTGTGTTTGCGTTTGCGTTTGCACTAGCAATTGTAAAATTTCCAAAAGTTTGCAGATTTGCGTTTGTGGAAGTTGTAGATCATGTTTGCTGATTTGCGTTTGTGGAAGTCCGATTTTGTTTGCGTTGCCCAGCACTGATTGTGATGAACTGTAAAGTATAATGTCCTACATGGATCTGCAATCTTGCAGCTAAAACTAGAGTTTTTCAATAGTGAGCTGGTTCAGAAATGTCCACTTAACTGGAATTGTTAGCGATATTTGGCTCCATCCTTTCATTTTGAGATTCTGTCGAGTCAGATGTTGTACTCTGCCTTATTTTTGAAAGGACATGTTCAATTATTCCTGAAGAAAGGAAGATGTATACACCCAGCAGACCATTGAGAATAACAAAAATGTAATAGAGTTCTTCAATACCTGTAAAGTAAGGTACAAGGGCAAATAGCCAAGTCACTCCCATCAATCCACTAATTTTACAAAATATCAAAGCAAAATTACGATCTGCAGCAGCCGCTGTGTCTGTGTTATCTGGTTCAACCTTGCGAATATTTATTATGGTTGCCATGTAACACACTGCATTTATACAGAAGGATACTATTGAAGGACCCATAAAGAAGGCAATCAGATGGAGTTGTGGTTCAATGAAACAAATTGCACTGCTTGATGCATAATCTATTTTCCAATCAGAGAAGTTATCTAGACAGATTGGAATTGACATCATCAAGGCACTTATGATCCAACAAAACTTCACTTTTCCCTCCTTCCTCTTTTTCATGAACCAAGGCCGACAGATGTTGGAGAACCGGTAGAAGAAATCAAGGGAAATGAAAGACAAGATCAAGAAACAAGTCAGCCAAAAATAATGCTGCATGATTCCTATGATGCGACATAAAGCAGGCTTGGAGGTGAAGAATGAAAGATGGCTTATCTGGAAATACAGGAAGAAAATGCATCAATGAGTGATCATTTAATAACTTTAATAAAATACATGCTCAGTCACTCTGGATATTAAACAACAGAATTAGTATTATAAAAACTTGCATTGAGATGACTCATCTTATGAAATTCTGAGTCCTGAAGTTTCAAGTTTTTCGAGTCAGATTAGAGTCAGGTTTCACTACATACTGGCTGACAATTTACAAAGGATTTCTGATGTCACCATAAGTCTTACTCAATGCGAGTCGTCGAAGAATATCCGACAATATCCTTGAACTGGTTGAAATATTCCATTTTTAGCGACCACTTGAACAGTCAGAGTCTAACTCAGTTTTTGGCGTCTCTATATCTTACCTGCAGCAGAAGTTGAGCAAAGAAAAGTGCTGATGACAACTGAGGGATGGAACAGATCACCTTAGTGCGAATGGACGGCATCATAACGTACAGGCTTGCCAAGTCAAAAAGGAACAACATAGAAATGGAGATGCAAATAATTGTCAGATATCCCAAGTAGGGAACTGTTGCCTCAATGTCTACTTTCACATCTCCTCTTCCTTGGCATATCAATGCAAACTGTGTCACAGTGGTTTCATTTGTGTTTGATTCAAACTTCATTTTACTAATAAGAATAATTTCGCTCAACTCAATGATATATGTTACATTGTAGACATCAAAGACCAAAACATAGTCGTTAATACCATGGAACACACCAGTTTCCACCACCAACATTTCATCCGATCCATTACAATATCTGGTGCCTGATTGTTCAAGTAAATTTGTTATAATTAATTCCTGTAAATCACTATGTAGCCCAAGTAAAGTTCTGCCAGCATTGAAAGCTGTGGAGAAGAAGCTAAATTTCTCACTGGACAATACACAATACAATTTGTGTAGTCTGAGAAGATGCTCCAATACGCTGTCTTTCATGAAATGATTTCCCAGCACATCATCACATGGGCCTGATGCTTCATACTTTGGAATGAAATACCCAGGTGCTTCACTTAATATGCTATTGACAATATTAATAGCTTTGTTTTTCTCACTACTCACTAGAATCATGTCTAGAATCTCTGAAGAATGCACTTTTGGCAAATATAATATACCATCAAGTGGCACAAGGATGGATGTATCCAGATCAACACATTCATCATTTGATATGTCCCATGAATTCTCATCTTCACAAAAAGTTACAAAAGAAAATGCATTTTTATTATGTAACAACTTTGCTTTGTAGGTTGTTATAGTTTTTGGATTGTTTGTAAATTGCAATACAAAATCGGGCAAATCTGGTAATAAATCATGAATTACGAAATTAGGCGGATCTGGTAGTACACTTCCATGGAAAATTGGATCAATACAAGTGGTGTTAGTTATGGTCAAATCACAGCCTTTGTTGAAAGGATTCAGAGCATTCGGCTGAACTTTCATCAGGAAAGAATTACAAAACAATTTGCATTCAACGCATGGCTCTTTCATGATGCATGCATAGCGAGTCACCCATTCTTTATTTGGAAGTGGAGTGCTTATATATCTTGAGATATCTTTAGTATTTTCCATCATCTCAACAGAAGAAATACAAGCTCCAAAGAGCATCTGCTTAGCTCCCAAAAAATTGCGATCAAACAAAAAGTCATATATATTTTCTTTTATAATTTCATTTTGGCAGACAAAACTTATTGGCAAAGGTACAAATTCTAAAGGATCTAATCCATGACAAATAACACAAGCCTGGTTCCAGAAAATGCCAAAATCCTCATTGTAAACTATTTCAAAGGTCTGGTGGTCAGGAATTTCACAAGTTCTTTTTACATCCTTTTCACGAGAGAAACTTGACGGACATTTATTGATTATCCAAAAGAACCGATTTTTAAACATGGCCGTAGGAATGCACATACCATATTTCTTAGGTGAATAAGCCTCGCCGTCACGCACATAATATTTCAGAAGACTTGCAAGACTATTATTCATGTTTTTAAGATCTTCGATAGATTTCCTTGACCAGTTGCTCAAACCTGGAGTATCCACATTAATTTCAAGGGTATGTGAACCCTTGCACACATGCCAGTAATCATAGCAACAATCTCCAAGATAAACACACATGTCATCACATCTGCATAACTGTGCACAATAATCAGAGGATGTTTTCATACAGAGTTCAAGAGGGCTGTAATTGCATCCCAGTTTCAGACAACTCTGTTTTGGACAACCTCTGACAATGTTGTCCAGGCCAGCTGCCAGTTTATTCAAGATGGCAGAATCAACCAAGTCATCTGCAGTGAGATAACAAAAAGAAAGATGCTAATGCAAAAATAAGAAGGACATGAAAAAGGCATGTTGCAATAATTTCACAAGGCCAGGTATTTGATTTCAAACTTCTCAGATCGACTGACCCATCAGATTTTATGTCAATGGAAAAAAGGCTTAATTTGACCCATAATTTTTATGAAATTGACATTATAAACTATTGAGATTTCAGAGTATTTTCGTCTTACCGACCAACCCTAGAAAAGGTGCATTGAGAAGACAGTTTCATAAGGCCCGATATTTGATTTTAAGCTCCTCGGATTGACTGAGCCAACAATACGCTTTTAAAAATCCATGTTGGTTTTGCATTGAAATTTGGTTTTTCAAAAAACCATTTTGAATCTAAAAAACCGAATTTGTCCCGACATTTTTTAGAGTGTACATGATAAATAGGGTAGGTTGATTTCAGAACTTCACCATTGGACAAATTGGGATAGTGAGATTTTCATATCAGGAGGCTATACCCAAAATTTGAGGTCTCTAACTTGCAAACTGTTTTGAGGAAATGACATTGAATTTTTGACATTTTGAACAATTTTCGGTTGTTTTGCAAACTTGCTGTTTCGTATAACTTTGTCATTTCTCATCATACAGTAATACAACCTACATATTTGAAAAGATCTCCAAAAGACCTACAATTTGAATACAAACATGAAGGGTTTCCGATAATTTTTCATCTGCACTTCTTACAAAATTTCACTATTTTGAGAAAGAAAGTCAGATCCGATGATTCAAAGCAGTAATAAACAGGAAATTACTTGGAAAAAGTTTTTTAAGTAGTCCGGGTTATATTCAACCCTATGTCAGTCTACTGGATTGCACTCTCACAAGCATTGGAGGCCTTACAATGAGCCATATCGGAGGTATACTGGGGAGTAACAGTTTCATTTGGCAAACCTTTGAAACTTCGCCAAGTTTTGAAGCTGCACAGCTTAATTTTTAATAAATCAAACCTCAGAAGTAAAATTTCAATGTGGTATTGATGTAAACAAGTTAACAGCCAACATCAAGCATAAAGCCAGGTTAAAATTTGAGATGTAGGTCTTTATATGGCATGGAGTACAAAAAATGCAAATTGTAAAAACTGTAAAGAAGTGCTTAAATAATTTTTATAGTACCTTAATTGACAAAGCAGGGAAGTTTCATATTACAACTTCCGCACACCGGTACAGAAATATACAATTTCCAATCAGGTGGTTGTTCTATTTAAACTTCTTTCTTGGTTAGAATGATGCCCTGGGTTCCATTTCTTTCTCCTTTATTTTAGGATATTACAATACTGAACCTGATTCTGAAATACCTCACTGACAAAATCTAATAACCTGATATCTGTGGTAAATTAATATTTACAAGTTCTTAATTTCTGTGGTTCTATTCAGGATACCTGTGACAATCATTGAATTGACAAAGTTAACTATATTATAGATCTGGGTGCTTTACCTAAGATCACTAATATTGCGAGACCTACCAACAGCCAATGGAGTTACATTTACACCTATAGTCATATTTTGATTGGCAATTCAAGCAAAAAAAAGTTATCAGATTGAGATGTTACTTACCCCTTCAAATTGGGCCTAGACCATTGATGTTGGTATTCAAAATGAAGGTCTGATTGAGCCCAGTTCAACCATGCCAGTTTCATGGTCTTATCTCTTTTTAAAAATTGACTAAGTTATTCAATACCGCGAATCGGCAAACCTGGCGAAAAGCATCTAAAAACTCAAAACTTTAAATGGATTTCCTCAAAAAAGTATTAGAGTTAGAGACCTGAAATTTTGGATATGGCCTTTTGACATGAAAATGTCACTATCCCAATTTGTCCAAGATTGAAATTCAGAAATTTTTGTAAAATCAACCTACCCTAATGATAAATCATGGGTATGTAACATCTAAATCTGCCAAGAATATGTTTAAATGTATGCCAAAAAGGGAAATCTTTGTGCTTCAAAATAAATTATTGTATGAGACCAACCCAACAGATTTCCATCCTACAGAAAAAAAGATTGAGCTTACTTTATTTTTATCAAGTTGACAATTGAGATGTCTGCATATTTTACGTCTTACCGACCGAAGCTAGAAAAACTGAGAAGTTCCAAGAAGATAAAGATAAACTATATCCGGCCTACAGGCAGTGATACTCACATATCTTTCCCAAGTCAAGGGGTTTGGATGGTGAGACAGTTTTCAGGCAATACGCCACACTGAGAAGCAGGACAAATCGCAACAACATCTTTCAGCGGAGGTACTTCTTCACACTTTTTGGTCACACATCTGCCTTGAAAAGACATGTTAACGGATGATTAGTGTTGAAAAATATCAAATTATATTATTTGAGGAAACCTTAGGGGCAACTGGATGATAGTGGGGACAGATTATAGATTTATCACTTGTGTGCAAAGAAACCAAAAACTGCGGGTTTTTTGCATGCAAAGAAGCAACAAACCTTTTTATCACAATTGAAACATTACTTTGACTCTTGATTTTAGTGTGGTCAGACATTAAAAAAAGACAAGTCACTACCAGTGATGGGCACAATTCAATTCACGAATTTAATTAATCTGAATTGAGGTTTTAATTAAATTCATTTTCAATTCAACCAGAATATATTATTGATTATCCCTCATGAAGAAAACGCTCCAACTGTGAGGAATATACAATTTAGAGAAAGAGTCTGAACTTTTGAGCATAGTTAAAAGTATTTCGTCATTTTGAAAATTATTTTGGTTGCTGTATCTACAAAGTTCTACATATTCAATTATTAGTAAGTGGCTTCCATGTTGACCATTGATTCATGACCAATTTATAATGGTCAAATTGATTAAAGCATTGACCAAGACGATACGATAAGTGCAATTGAAATTATCTAATACACTTCAAAGGAAGGACAGGGGCAAACCTGAACTTAGCAATTGCAATAAATTCAGAATTTTCTTTCACGTTCTGTTTTTTGGAATCCTGCTTGATCTTCCAGTTTAAGTGGCTCATTAATCTACTAATCTCATTACAATGAATCCAAATTTGACATAAATATTACTTATATATATATATATTTAATGGTCTATGATGAGTGAGCATTGAGCAATACATTAAATGTTGCATAACTGCTTAGGTGTTTATTTTTCCAAATTTATCACAAGGACCAGTTACACAACAAAATTAATTGAATTGAATTGACTGCCGCTATGAATTGAATTGAATTGAATTGCCCTCCTTCCGAAAACAAGTGAATTGAATTGAATTGGCGCTGATGCTCAACTGAATTGAATTGAATTGAATTGCACTAAGCTGAATTGTGCCCATCACTGGTCACTACCATGTAACTCTAGTACAACGTAACTTGGAATTTCAGCCAGTGTATATTTTAAAACATATATATCTTAGGTCCATTTTCCTCCTTAATACATTCATTGTTTTTTGTGTGTATATAATTATGACTGAACCATCACATGAAATTTATCATATCTTGCTTCAGATGGGCTGCACATTTAGATTTTTAAAAGGCAGTTTCACTTCACCTTTTGGGAAGTTCTGACATGTTGTTTATAACAAAGCATGTTGTAAGGAAATACATTGATTTCAGGCATAAGTTATGAACAATAACGAAATGGTATAAAGGTTGTCCTATAGCCGATGTTGTCAGTATCCCGATTAACAAGTGATTTGACCATGTAATCAAGTGATTTGACCATGTTATCAGAAAACGTATTGGGGTAACAAAGTAACAAAATAACTACATATGTTCAATTACTTGCAAAAACTGTCATACTCAGATTAGAGTTGCTTTTCCTTTCTGCATCAGTTACTTTCTACTTTGCATGACTTAATTCAAACCATTCAAGATATAGTAATCTATATGTGTAGGGGATAGTGGGGCACCATGAGCCACAGGGCACGATAAGACATGGCCCCTACAAAGCAAACGATGTTATAGAATCACTCCCTAGGCGGACTATATACTCCTTTATTAGTGTAGAATTAGGTAATGTAGCAACAATAATCTTTCTATTCGATATCTGACCAGGAATTGGAAACAATACTTTTGACCAATGAAAGGTAAATTTTTTGTGATGGAACTTTTTCTCATTGTAATTTAACTATTTCTGGCATCTTCACAAAACTAAGACTGCTTTTAAGGTAAGACATGTGATAGGATAATGTCATAACATTGGTGCTGGGATAAACCAGGATCTGGTCAGATGCACAAATAGATGAAATTTCTAATGGGGCACCATGAGCCTTTTGAGATGGGGCACCATGAGCCTTTTGAGATGGGGCACCATGAGCCTTTTGAGATGGGGCACCTGGAGCCAGTTTGAACGAAGGTTTCATGTGCTTCCCTCATCCAATTAAAGCTCAGTTGCTAACAACTTTACTGCTGTAAGTCCAGACATAGGACACATCCTCTGAAATGATAATGTGTAAAATCCATTTCAGTCATGTGATGTGGTAATTTGTCCAAAAGGAAAATAGAAGTAAATTATCTGTTTTATGAGGTCTCTTTATAGTTGGATGAATAGAATAATGTGTCAATAGCTCCAGATAATGTATCAATCTTGAGAGCATTGTCAAACTTATTTTCCTTAAATTTAATTTTAAAAATTCAGTAAATGTTGCAATGAATAAATTCAATGAAAAGGAATATCAAAAAAGACTTATTTAATAATGATATTCTGCCAAAAATAATCATGTTAGAACAGATCCAGTAGATTGCGGTAGTGGTCAATGACACTTATCAGTAAGTTTTTTCTTCTTTTAAAAGTGGTCTTAAAATTCACATCTGGCATACATAACAGACAATGACGATAGGTATGAAGAGGTTTTCTCTCCACATTGTATGTAATTGAAAATACAGCACCATGTTGACAAATGAATGCTCAGTTTATGGTGGCCCATGGTGCCCCAGGCATAGGCTCATGGCGCCCCAGGGTCAAGGCACCATGAAGCGCTTGACATATTTTCTTAAAGACAATATTTGGACCTTTTAAAATTGAAAATATAATGTAGGCCTACTTAATATTGTAGTCATAAAGTAACCGTCTATCTACCATTGAAACTTTAGGCTCACCAACACAAAAGGCTAAAAGCGGCTCATGGTGCCCCACTCTCCCCTACATATGAGTTTATTTGCATTTGAAGGCTATGCCTTTGTTAAACAATTACACATATTTGAATGTTAAGTTGTGCAAGTGATTAAAATTGAAGTTGTTGTATAAAATCAGGAAATATATCATGTAGTACAATAATAGAGATTTGAAAATTGCATTATGATTATGTTTTTATAGAACCATTGTGACTAAACTGTGCAATTCAAATTTTGTATGTTACCACTTGAAAAATTCAGAAATAATTAAAGTTTTCAGATATTTTATACATAAACTCAAAAAAGCAAACTTATGTTGAGATTACATCTATTCAACTGCACATCTACATTGGCAGTTAATATGCGTAGAGAGAGTTTTTCCTAAATCTTAGTGCAGAGTAACTTATTCATAACTTGCTCACTGCTCAATTCATACATATTTGATATGACTGAATTCATATCACAATCAATTTACATACAATGATTTGATAGCTTTTTTATTGCATTAAATCACAATTCCTGTATCGTGATACACAAGTTGGTATGCGTGTTGTGCTTCTGGATTCCTTCCAGTCTGACCACTTCATAAAAAAATCAAAATTGAGAAAAAAGTATATTATTTACTCCAAGCCTTTCTTGACCCTGCTCCGTCATGAAACAATACAATATGTAGTACAAGCATATGCTCACACTTACATGCTCCTAACTTTCCATGCATTTCCTTGCCTTTACACTCCCCAGCCCTCCATTTTACTCGCTTGTCACTAAAATAGCAACAGTTATTTTCTTTGGATAGATTTAAATATTTTATTCAAATGGTCTTTTAAGGTGGCTCGATACTCGTGAACTTTCCAAGATAGGATTTCTTAAAAATGGTTTGAAATGATCCAAAATATAGTTTATAGCAAGGATATGTAAAGGAAAGTGGTCGCTATCAGCCTTTTTGTCAAAATATTTGAGGTTATGTACAAGAAAGTCGGTTCACACAAACTTGAAAAATTAAATTTTTTTCTTAATTTTTTTTACTGTGAAGTTAGCCCTGCCATTCAGTGGTAATGCAATCAATATCACGCAATGAAGCATGGAATTAAAGAAGACAATCTTATGCAAAAGGTAAAGACAATTTCATGGATATATATTTAACTTACAGGACTTTCCAAGGGGCTCGGAACAAAAGTTTTGATTTTTAAAATTTTAACTTTTTTATAAACCAGAGTGCTAAAAAAAATTGACGAGATAGGAATTTCTATTTCTTTGTTTTTAACTTCCACAGATAGTGGGGAACAATAAAATGATACAGACAAAGCTTCCTACCACACTTGAAATTGATATACAAATTTATTTGTATCACAAAGTCATTTTTGAGAAATTAGACCGGCTTGCCGGAAGTCGACTGTAAAAATTTTTTATTTTGGGTATCAAACTGAAACTCTGGCTGTATGTATTCCTCTTCTGGGGCATCTAATGCTTTAAATGAGGAGTCTCTAACCCCAATAGAAGTGGAGCAAATTGCAAACGAAGCGGCCGCCGCATGAAATTCCAAGTATTAAAAAAAGGTGCTGAAGCTGTGTCAGCTGAGTTGTCAGTTACTATACCATGGATAGGGCTGCGCGTCAATGTGCGCTAACGACCATTTTGCTTGATTAGCGAGCCACCTTAACATGAACATAGCAATGACTTCTCAATAATAAAGCAAATTTTCGGATAAATTTTTCATATTTCAGCAGATTTAAAGGGATTTACTTAATTACAATGGCATGGAAGTGCATCAAGAGTAAGAATGCCAAATATATAGCGAAAACACTGAGTATTACTTACATTGATGACCGCACCCATTAAAGTTTATGTCGAATGTTTTGAACTGTTTCAAGTTATTTTAACTATTGGCACTACAGGGTGTTTTTGCACTTCATATGGTCCTACACACTTCTTATATTGAATATGGGTTTGGCGCATTGAGACGGTCATGCTGCAAAATGGTAGGTGCAGATTTATCTCTTATGCCTTAGATTTTAGTTTTACAGTATGGATGATATTCTTGTAAACTTCTAAGTTGCTCAGTGTTTCATTAATGAGTAAAATTAGTAGATGTGTTATGTACCCCGGCTCCCCCTACCCATATATCGACCGCTTGTTGCAAAAAGAAGCTTAGTGGAAAAATGTGATATTGAGAAAAAGTATTTTTCTTTTGAACACATGTTTTCAGTTCTGGCTCGATTAATACTGGTCCAATTTGAATAATTTTTGGTATACATATTAATATGGTTATTTTCTGTAATTAAATGTAAAAATAGTGATACTTATTTAATTATCTTCCATGAAATAAGACCAATGCTCCTTCTAGCACCAAACAAAGCATTAACAGTTGCACAAAAAGGAGCATAGATGCACTAAGCTCTTTTTTGCGCCAACTGGTTTCTGAAGTAATTCGGAGCAAAAAGGAGCTTAGAAATAGTATTTTTACTATCATTGTAAGCAAATTTCAGTGCCAAAAGGAGCATGATATTCACAGATATTAATACTAAGATCTAGAACTTTCAAAAAATGTTATAATTCAAAAAGTGACTAAGTGGCACTAAGTCCCTTTTTACGCTCAGCGGTCGATATATCCACAACTACGTTAGGCCTGTGCCCCCCCCCCACCAAGTGCTCCCATAAGGAAATTGTGACTTAAGTTGAAATATAGTTATGCCACTGGATAGAAGCCTAATATAAACATAAATTTTTATTTCTGTTGACCAACATGGAGAAGACACTTTTCACAGAGATATTTTTTAGTATCCATCTTGTAGATTGTCATACAGATTATTCTTGAAATCCTATAAATTTGAATCAAATGTTACATATCAAAATTAACTGATAATTCTTCAGTTAACTTTACCTGCAGAATGTAGATACTTCACACTCCGCTGTGATAGATTTATATGAAGCTGTACAGTGTACACCTGCTGGAGGTTTGACAGTTACGAATATGTTGGATTCAAAATTAGAAATTTGTTCAATTCATTTTGATTTCATGGTTAGAAAAATAAAAGAGGCCTCATATCAATATCATCGGCTTTCATGGGCCTGATGTTAGGTTTAAAAAGTTTACCTGCAGTCCTTATAGTATGTCTTGATGCACATAACAAATACGATGTGTCCAACAAGAATTCAAATTGATCACAGCTTACTTATGCTGTAAATGAACAGCTACGCATGTCTCAATATTATAGTTGCAGTCAAATATATATACCACTCAGCGCTAGACACTCCCCTGTTGGCACCTATTGACTCATTATTAACATAACTTTGACTGTATCATATTTTCACCGATGATGCATGTCTGGAATACCACATATACAATTTTACAGCATCCGCACTTCAGAAATTTTCCAGTTTTTGTCTTGATTACAAAAAGCCTGAAATAATCAAATTTAAATCAAAGTCATAACTGTACACTGTAAATTCTGAAATTTTGAGTTAGCTCAAATGATTGCACAATTTGTTTGAGCCATGATAGCTCGCTGTTTTGGGTTATGATAATCTTTATGTTGTTATAACTTGCAAACAACAAGCTATCTTGGCTCAAAGGAATTGTGCAACCATCCACTCAGTATTAGTTAGACACCGATTTGGAGGGTTCTAACATGAATTTTTGTCAGTTAGATCCCGACCGAATTGTTTGCTGTTGTAAAAACGAGCTAATCCCCAGCCGGGCGCTAACACACAAAACTGTCAGTTAGATACCAGCTTTTCCAATGTTATAAATATCTTGGTGATGTCTAAATCAATTAAGCTAACTCAAAATTCAAAATTTACGGTGTGGCAGTTTTCCTTCACATTGAATAACAACATGTGCCAAATTCCAGGTTCTTGTGATGTTTAGTTTTGAAGTACCAGGATTTTAAAGTCAGTTTTTTACAAATTTGTCTGAACTTAGATATTGTGCATTGTTTTTATGGTTCTTGTTTATTTGATTTGATTTTATTACCCCTTTTTATTATTTTAAGCAACATGTCATAAGTCATTATAATACCACTCTTTCTTTTGGTCTACAAAGTTCTGTGCATACTGCAAACGTTTGGAAACTGTAGCTAGCTCACCATTGGATAAGTGTTATGCAAATCTGCTTCTGAGTGCAACAATTCTTATCCGATCAGAAGCAGATAATAGGAAGTGGGATAGGTAGGTATTCTCTGTATGAATGGCACTCAATATCGTTTGGGGACTTGCTGTAGACTTTAAAAAATCCTGATATTTTGAGTACATTTTCATTTGTAAACCCCTAGTGATATTTTCTGTATCTGCCATGGGGGGGGGGGTGGAGGGTAAACAGATGGCATCTCCACTCGTAAGCCTTTAGGGGTCCGTAACCCCCCTCCCAAACACAATTTCAATCATTTATGCCAAATGATTTGTCTATATTCAAATATTTGTCTATTCAGTTACATGTACCGTACTCTCAGGTTTTTTCCTGCTTCATAACAATATTAACAGTTGTCGTCAAGTTCTATTTATGAACAGGTGAGAAGATAGCAAATTTGCCAAAATTCACCATTTTGGGAAACAAGCTCTGCCTAAGTCAATTCCATGACCTTTCACATGAACTGGGTCATCAAGACTTTCAAAGTCAGAAAACTCGTTCATTTTTCACCTCTTAGTGCTCAAGACCAACACAATCACCTTCACTATACTTGCCGTTTACTGGCGAAACCAGCAACAATCAGATCCTCAGAGGCCAAGTGAACCGACCCTGAATTTTCCACGGTTTTTGGCATAAAATTGTCTGCTCTACCAGATAGTTATGTGACCTACCTTTATTTCCAATAGCAAGGTTATTTTCATGGGTTGGTGCATAGGCGTACGGGACAGCTGTTTTGGTGGAGGGGGGGGGGGGCGGCCGATATTTTGCCCTGATATTTTAACATTGTACGGATGTGACCAGGGCAATGGGTCTGCCCTGATTTTGGTCAGGATCTGCCCTGATATCCCATTTGCCCTGATGCCGGGGGGGGGGGGGCTGCAGCACATTTTCTGCTATTTTACAACCTAAGAGGGCATTTTAATGCTTAAATATGGATAATTAAAAAATAATAATGACCTAATCACTGGTGGATGGATCTAAAGTTTTGATGGTGGCCAAACCAATCAGATCAAACTGTAAAATAAACAAATGACTAAGTGGGTGGAGTCTGGCTGGTCGGCAGTGGTCGCTATAAACAAAGCCAACAGAGTATAGGGGTCTACACCGGTTCGATAAATACCGGCCGTACCGGTACAGTCTGGCCGGTTCCCGTACCGGTTTTCAAAGCAGCACTTTTGGTTCGGTGTAATAATGCAAAATCCAGCTAAAAAAGTCGTTTTATTGCCGCGTTTAAACAGAAAATATCCACAAAATCATGATCTGACTCAAGATGGCCGTCAGGTTGACGTCCGCTCTGATGCGAGATCCACTTTCCGGGCCAAAAAATCGTTTTCGGTTGTGGATTTCTCTAAAATGCGGATCCGAACCCGAATTTGCGGACCGACGGTACGAATCGTGTATCGATCAAGTGTATCGATGATATGTATCGTATCGAATGTCGGCAACGATATAGAGCCCCACAACAGAGTCACATGACTGCTGGTTACGTCACCAAACCTGATGATGTCATAGTGGTTCAGTTGCTATTGTGACGCCATGTGCTGCTGTTGTGATGTCATCTGTCATGATTGTGACCTCACACATGTGTGATCTGAAGTAGTGCCACAAATAAATAAAATATGTAAATCAAGGATAGTGGATCATATTTAAATTAGGGATGGTTGATCGCAACATTATATCCCATGGGCTGTTCCTCGTGGGTTTCCATGAGGATCACTGCTAAGTGTGGGATATATTTAAGTTTTGATAAGTAGAATTGTAAATAATGTACACAGAAAAATATAGGGGTGACCCGTATTTGAGCCATTTTATGCCTCAGGGAGATTTTCCAAAAAGCAAAGCTTAATCATGTATTAATCTAAAAATCAGTAATAATAACTTGGAGCAATCAGACTATTTGGAAGATCACAACTTGACCTGCTGGCGGGGGGTACTGCCTTCTTTACCTAGTTTTTCATTTCGCCCCGACAGTGGGCGAAACAACTTTCCCTGTAAAACAACCTACTTTGGTCTCCTCTCCAGGGGAGGACTGGTGATATTTTGGGCTCGTGGCAAAATGAGTTGGTGGGCCCCTACATACCTATGTTCGGCATAACTCCGTTTATGCCAAGGTGAAAGGGCCCTTTCACACAGGATCCATTTAAATTGGGACCCTAACATGAATTTTAAGACCTTTTGAGCCTTGCATGGGCCAACCTGAGTGGCTGGGCCAGTGGTGTAGCCAGGCCTCTGCCACAGGTGGGGCAATGGGTGGGGCAGTACTTTTTGAGGGGGGGCAAGATGCATGACCAATTTTATCGACATTTATTGACATTTTTGGATAAAATTCATATGACTCCCACAATGGTCATCACCAGAGATGTTATATTGAACATGAAGAGCATGAAATTTAATTATATGTTGTATTTGCATATAATTTCAAGACATTAGATATTTTACTGCTAAACGTCAAGGTATTTATCATATCTCACTTAAATTTGCTTTACTTAATGTCACTAAATATTGAATGTAGATGATTGGATCCTTAAATGGCGAAAAACTCAAAGAAAACATCAGAAAGTTACATTTTTATCAAACAGGAATTCAGTTATCATAATGAAAATCTTTCAGTCTTGAACAAGAAACAGAAAAGTCAAATTCTCATGATATAACAATCATCATCTCAGCAATGCGGTCACACTAGAACAGAAAAAAAATTTCATCAGACTAGACCGAAAAGCTATTTGTAAATAACATGATATATATCGGAATGTTATTAGTATCTTATATAACAACAACAAACCGTCTTGATCTTTCATTAGATTCTGAACAGAGCTGTGTAAAAACAATAGAAACACTAAATTTCACATAGAATTATTGCTAAATGGAATGAAGCAACATCAGTCTCTGATATGAGTTGAAGAAGCATTATCCTTTTGTTGTTGTGACTGTTTGCAAATATGTCTCCAAACTCATCCAAATAACATAATTTTGACGTTTGTCGTTCAATATGACTTTGAGAGCCTCTTTACCTGCCATTGATTTTCTCGCAAAGGTTTTTATTCTCTTCATGGTAGAAGAAGCACTGGACACTTGGATCGTCACTGTGATTTTACAGAGCTTGTAGGCCCATGGCTCATGGAAGCCCTCTCTGTATGCTTGAATAATTTGACAAATTCGGGAGAGTCCATATGTTGTTTCGGCTCTGCCAGTCGCTTTGCCCACTAAATAATTAGGCTGCGTTTGAAACACTATTTTGAAGTGGGCAATCTTAGCAGAATAGTAAAACTCGGTCATGCACTGGAAATTTCATGCTAATTTTATTTTTTTTACTCCTGAGCCAGAGGGGGGCAAGAGGGGGGGCAAGAGTAGCCACAGGTGGGGCAATTGCCCCACCTTGCCCCCCCTGGCTACGCCACTGGGCTGGGCCCTTGGCAGCTGCCACTCTGCCACATAGGCCAGTCCGCCGCAGCTCCTCTCTGTCTATTGGCTACAAATACATCTGAATCTAAATCTGAATCCTAAATGACCACGCATCAAGGGATTGGTCTTCAACAATACACCATTTAGGTTTTTTATTAGTTTAATTTGGTTCGAAATGGTGGTCATTGTTCGCTTTTTGTCTTAGTTCATCTGGATATATACGTTAATGATATTTAATCTACATTTCATTGTTATCATAAACATGATAAACTCTAAGTGAAAAATCATCTCAAAGAAATTGCACAATTGACTTAAAACGTGGTTTGTGAAGAAAGTTCGGATTGGCATTGATGCCATTGTCTGTCACTGATAACTAAGTCGGTAATTTTTAACACAATTGAGCAGGATTAAATATGATTTAAAGCAAATGGGCCGGATGGTCAGTTCCTCCTGGAACTTCGAGCATTCCACATCAAGGTAAGGCTTCCCATTAAGAACATGTACTTGTTGTTGTGTATAACATTTTGGATATATGGATCTCTGGGAGGCAAAGTGAACCAACCCTGATATTCAATATTCGCCTTGCGACTAAACTGAGTTTTGGCCACATTGGGTTGGTTCACCCCCCTATAAAAATAGCCTTGCTATTAGAAACTAAGGTAGGTCACCTAACCATTAGATAGAGAACACAATTTTATGTCCAAAACCATTGAAACATGGAAATGCCAAAATTCAGGGTTGGTTCACTTTGCCTCCCGAGGATCCATATGGACACAAGTATTTGAAAAGTTTTGCCTTTTGTATACTTTTAAATGCCATGCAATGCAAGAACAAGTGGTGCATATTCCAAAATGAGGTATCTCTGGGCAGCAATAGTACAGTAGAGTGTGTCAGTTTGGACTTTCCATGCAAATTCAAAAAGCACTGGTGCATTTGGACCTGGGGAATCCAAATCAGCTCTTCACAGAAGCAGAATTGTTACATTTTTCACAGCTTCCAACGTTAAACATACAGATTTGAAGGACGTTTTATTGCTCATACACCAATCATGTCAGCTTAAAATGCAACGTAGATAGCTGGAGAACCTGGCCAAGCAACTCATCTAATTGAAATTGCAATAAAATCTGGTGAAACTCCTGTTGCAATACAAGCAGTCTTTTTCCAAGTCTTCCAGTTAGTTGAAAGATCAAATCTTTATTCACAACATATTCCACTCTAATAATCTAATAATGAGTTTGTCAAAGCAGATGTGGAAGAGGAATGTCTGAAGAAACAGCTTGCTGAATAATGTTTTTGCGATTTGTCCTGCTTCTCAGTGTGGCATATTGCCTGAAGACTGTCCCACCTTCCCTACCCCTTGAACTTGGAAAGATCTGTGAGTATGCTATCAACTTCATCCTTAAATAAAGATATAACAATCTTGTGTTTTTTTCTCTTTTCTTTATGGCGTATCACCTTCATCCTTCAATGATGATATCATGTCAATCTTTATTTTCCTCAATATTTCTTTAGATTAAATAGATGTCCTTCTCAAGAGGAAATCATTTTTATTTTTATTTCTGTTTTGGTTTTTACCACATCAATATTTTGTCAATATCAGGACAAATAGTTCCATTCTACACGGATATTCATGGATTTTAGGCAAGTCATGCAATAGTGAAAACTTCAAATTTAATCACTATCCTACTTTTCCTCAAAAGTAAAATGCCATTAAAGGCCTTTGTTAAAGTAGGCAGCATAGGAGAGAAGTTTAATCCACCTGCAATTTATGTTTATCACTCGTCTAGATTATTGAATTAGATTTAGACACATTCATAACTATATTTATCTTATTTAGGAAAAAAATACACTTATTTAATTGTTTTGCAAATTTCCAAGTGAGTGCTAGAAATATTTCAAGTTTTTGCTATTATGCAATCTGCCAAATGACCTTTAATTCTATATTTACACCCTGCACTGTTGTCATCCATTTATTATGTTTGTTTGGCCAAGACAGCAAATAGCTTTAAGCTAATGTTTCTCATGTAACCTGTCCGTCAACTCAAAATAAAATGTTGTCTATTTTTTATTGAAATTTCAGCTAAAGCAACAATTTGCCCAGATATTGACAAAAGTTAGACACGGTCTAAAATTGTGTCCATTACTGTAGTCTCTGTTCATTCAGAGACTAATTTTCTTATTTCAAAGCCAAAGAATGAAAACTAATCAACAGCAATTGGAATAAATCAAATTGTATGCACAGGTTTTGCTTTCTCTCTTTTTATTCAGTGGATGTAATAAACAATTTTTAATCAAATTTCTGTTAAATAAATCTGGTACATATCCACAGGACTGCCCAATTTGTGTTTCAAATTGAGATGTCATCTGAAAGTCAAAAGAGCTAAATTATTATTTATAAACTAAAGTAACCATGAATAGGATCAGAATTTTACAAAACTTACTGAAATTTTCTGATTTTTTTTGTGCCACTTGGTGATGGTGTAAAGTATTATACTTTTTTTCGGTTGGATTACTTTTTCTAGCACTAAATGATCCCAAAGAAATGTACTGAATGAGCCCTGGTTTTATTTTTTGTTAGAATTGGATGATTTGTTGCAATATTTTTACAACAACACTCATTATGAAGTCATCACTAAATTACTTGCTCAGAGGAGAGGAACTTTAAAAAAATATATCAAACAGCTAGTCAATCATCATTAGTGAAAAAAACACTTTAAATGATGGCTTAGAAATATCCCTAAACATAATTCATACGAATTGAATTGAATTGAATTGAATTTATTTGAGAATTTACACATGTATGTACAGATATCATGACAAGTTATAATGGTAACAGTTATATAGAGCTAATTTGTTACATACATGAGGAACAGAACATTAATACAAACAGAACATTCTACCTCGTGGGGACAGTCACTAGCATTTTCATGCTGTAATCGATTAGTACGCATGAAATAATCAATGCATTGTAAATATTTTTTTACGGTTGTTGGAAAATTTTACGTTTACACACAAACAATAAGGTATCTGAAAGAAATAATTATTTTCCAAGATGTAAATTGAAATTGTCGTTCATGCTGAAGCTAAAGTGCTTTTATATCTATATTTAGATGAATTGCTCGATTCAACTACGTTGGCTGCTTTGGGAGCCAGCCTCGACAAAATTGCCCAAAACTGTCCAGAACAGACTTGTCTGGTGATGGGCTGCAGTTACACACCTCTTATAAAATGCAACAAAAATCCTAATGCTTGTGCACAGGTCTGCAAATGCGATGAAAAGTGTGATTATTTTGGGGACTGTTGCTATGATTACTGGCACGTGTGCAAGGATTCACATGCAATTCCAATTGATATGGACACACAAGGTTTGAGTAATTGGTCACGGAAATCCATTGAAAGTCTTCAGAACATTAATAATAGTATCACAAGTAATTTGAAATTTCATTTACATAACTATCACGCTTATTCGCCCCTGAAATACGCAACCTGCATGGCTTTGTCCAAAAGGGAATATCACCAGCACAACTTTTGGGTAATAAATAAATGCCCAATAAGTTTCTCTGATCGAAAAAACATAAAAGAAAACTGTGAAATGTCTAACTATCTTTCCTTTGCACCTGTTTACAACATTGATGTTGGGATTTTTAAGAACTACAATTGTGTAATTTGTCATGGATTTGATCCTTCCACATTTATACCTTTGCCAATAAGTTTTCATTGCCACACTGCTGATTTATGGGTAAAAGTCAATGACTTAATTTTCGAAGGCAATATTTCAGCTGCTAAGAAGATGCTATTTGAAAAATGTGACTTCATTGTTGTGATAGGGAGAGATACTGACTTTCATTCAAAAATGGTAAGTGCCCGTCTTCCAATAGTGGAATGGGCGCTTCGCTATGCATGTGTCAAGAAGGAGCAATGTGTTGGCTGTGAACTATTATGTCATTCTTTTATTCTGATAACTCGTAAGCATGGTTACTCTCTCAATCCTTTCTATAAAAGATGTGACATGGGCATCGTTAACAACACTTGTGGGCGACCAAAGTTTGGTCGTACACCGTCACCGATTTATGCTGATTACACAATGCTATTTTCAATCAGCAAAAAGCCAGGAGTAACCTTCAAAGCCAAACTATGTAAACATCGTAAAAGAAAAACCTTTGACACTGTTTGCTCAAATGAGAGTTTGTTGGATCTATTCAAAGAAAATGCATGCGTTGATCATGATTCATCTGCCCTGGTGCCACTTGACGACCGCTTTTATTTTCCGAGATTAAATTTATCAGAAGCGGTAGACATGATTTTGATAGGTAGCGAGAAAAACAGACCTCTTGCTAACAGCGTCTTAAGCCAAGGAGCAGAATTTTTCACTGCAAGGCCAGAAGCGTCTGGCCCATGTGATGATGTTCTGAGAAATAATATAATAAATGATGTTGAATGGAAAAATATCATCAAACCGCACGAGATGTACTGTATATTCTTTAAAAAAACATTTAACTCATTTGATTCAGCCTACCACACTGGCAGGAAGATGATGGTACTTCACAATGATCCCCAGGAAATCCTCATATTTACTAATTCATATACTCACCTAAGCAATAATTTATGCGACGCGTCTGATGAAATACTGGTTGTGGAAACTCATGTTTTAAAGTGCATCCAAGGTGATGTTTCAGCCGTTCATATTGACAATAAAAGATACATAATCGAGTTGATGGAAACTATCAGATTAAGTACTATGAAACTTCAACCAGGCAAAAATGAAACAACTATTTCCGAGTTTGCAATATTTTGCCAAAAGAGAGAAAATTTGAGTTCAAGCTTGGGAATTTTGACGATGGTGTGCAACTCGATATCTATGTTATTCCTTTTCATCTTAGTAAGTCTGTATGTTGTGAAGAAGTCGATTCGCTCCAACATGGCGTGTTCGACCCCTCAGCTTTCATCAGCACTTTTCTGTGCACAACTTCTATTCCAGGTATGACATGCCTTTTAGCAAATTTGTTAAAACAATTATTTTCTACCATAACAGACCACCGTTATGCAGTAATTTAGTCGGTTGTCATTTCACCGCAGTTTAAGGTGACTCAAGCGTGGTACACTGCACATACTTCTGAGCAGCCTTGTTGCCTAGCAACATAGCGTCACAACTGCTGCAGGCCCTGCAAAAGTTGTGACGTTACCATTTTCTGTTTTTTTTTTTTAACAGCATGGCAGCCGGTAATTTGCTATTTAAATTAGATCTAATGCAGCTAGAAGCATAATTATTTTTTTATTGAATGCAGTAACATCTATTCTATGCTAGTTTAAAGTTTCAGCTTCTCATCTTTATCCAAAAAATGTTCTCAGTTAATTTCAGTCAACTGTGTCAAAAATTTTCTTTATTTATTTAAATTGACATTGGCACCGTCATGGTACTGCAGTAAAAAAATGACTCAGTGAAATTTTTTTTCGTTTTTTCCCAGTTGTTTGACAATAACTTGTTTATGACATATGCAAATTTGTAAAAAAATCTGTATGATCGTTTTCCTAAAATTTGATTACTGCCAAAATTGATGAATGCAAAATCTGTAATTAATTAGTGTGTTGGTGCCCTTTGAGCTTTTACAGAAAAAAGCATTTTAACCTTTTTCTTCAAGTTTATGGCAAATGTATTGGTGTAATCCTTAGGAAGACATTTCTGACATTTTTGTGAGACAAATGCATGTGATACTTTATTCTGTGGTACATAACCAAAATCTCAATTTATGACTTTTAAGCAGTCATCAGGCAAAAAATGCCGTTACCATGGCAACCAAATGAGTCGGTGAAATTTTTTTGTTTTTCATTTTTGAAATGTATGGGTCCCATAGAGTACCTGTGCAAAATTGTAGAAAAATCTGTATTATCAAAACCACCATGCTCGAGTCACCTTAAAATTGTTGTGTTTATATAGCCACATCAAAGCATAGGTATTTGCATTACATTTGCATTTTTGGCAGACCTCGTAGAGGAGCTGCCTATGAGATTGAAATTCTGCCATATCTTGTGGGTCAATTTTCTTTTGCCTGTCTTCTTCAATCATAATGTCATTTACCATGTATCATGTGATGGGCCTCCACGTGAAGTGATCAACTTTTGGTACATGTTAATCCCATAATAAACTCTCAGGCAAGGGAAATCCATTCAACCCACTGCTGTAGCAATGAATTACATCATATGCATTCACCACCCCCCCTTATCTCCAAGGGGGTTCCCAAACAAGCCCTTGCTCTGAGCAAGTGTGCAGTCAACTGTGACCTGTGCATGGCTGTTGATTGTTTACCTATTAGGGACCAATAACTTCATATTTCTGTGTTGTGACTTTCATATTTGTGAATTACAGTGACACTGATGAATGATCTGATTATAATAAAGCAAGCTTTGCAAGTATGAACAATGTGCAGAAGAAGTTCTCTAGCACTAACTACATAACAGCTATATCATTGTTATGCAAAGGTCTGACGTTTAATTGGTCGACACATTGTTATTTTAATTGAGCAATTCATTACAAAATAAAGAAAATGTTTTCCAATGCACTTGTACAGAAAAAAGGGTATCTCTAGCAAAATGCAATCAACAGATTACAACAAAAAAATCCCGTATGCATTTCCAATTTACATTTTGAGCCATTGGGGAACATATAACTAAGTTTCTCACTATTATCACATATTAATGATTTAATGGCTAATTCTCACAGCATGCCACGAGGTCTGTTTTAAAGTGCCTTGTGCACGTTATGTTTCATATCTTTTATTGTTCCATATTTCCAGATTAGCAGTCTTCCATTCTTCTCCTCCAAGCCTGGTTTGTGTCGGACTATAGGTATGATGCAGCATTATTTTTGGCTGACTTGTTTCTTGATCATGTCTTTCATTTCTCTTGATTTCTTCTACCGGTTTTCTAACATCTGTCAGCCATGGTTCATAAAAAAGAGGAAGGAGGGAAAAGTGAAGTTTTGTTGGATCATTGGTGTCCTGATGATGTCAATTCCTATCTGTCTGGATAACTTCACTGATTGGCCATTAGCATATGCATCAAGCAGTGGGATTTGTTTCATTGAACCACAATTCTATCTGATTGGCTTCTTCATAGGTCCTTCAATGTTTTTATTCTTCATAAATGCAGTGTGTTTCCTTGCAACCATTATAAATATATGCAGGGCTCTGCCAAGTGATAACAATATTGCAGCTGCTTCAGATCGTAACATGGCTTTGATATTTTCTAAGATTGGTGGACTTATGGGAGTTGCTTGGCTATTCGCCTTAATACCTTTTATTACAGGTATCGAAGAACTATGGTACATATTTGTCATACTTAATGGACTGCAGGGTTTATACATCTTCTTGTCTTCGGGAATCATAGGACACATCCTTTCCGAAATAAGGGAAAGGACATTGTCTGGGGCAAGAGAATCGCAATCTCCAAGTGCTGAGACAAATTACTGAATTAAGTGGCAAATTCTATTGAAAACTTTCAAACATATTACTACTTTTAATATCATAGATATTCTCCCATATCCATTACTATCTTACCATAAGCGTTCAATTAAGGGCAGATGGGTACATTTCCACCTGCAAGTAAGTGAAACGACGATATTTTGCTGCTGGGTCAATGCTGAATATCTCCAAACAAGCTGCTTGTGGAAGTATAGATACTCAGCCAATTAGATAAAAACACGTTTAGTCATAAATGACAATATCTGAGATGCATGTATGAGGCAAACAAATGGCAGCCAGTATTAATATAATGTTCAGAGTTCAGTATAGGTAAAAGTCTCTGATAAGTAAGTGAAACCAAAGACAAATGTATTTCTAATGTATTTACAAACTATATAAGTATGATATCTGCACTTCATTATTGAAAATATTCATTGAAATAAAGCATTTGCTAAATCATGTAGTATTTTTATCAATTAATTCGAGAGCATTGGTATCAATCAATCATAGCCTGAGCAGAGGGAAACCATCAGCATAACGCACACTCTTAAATGGATTGGTTGAATATTTACTTATATCCTGTGACTAGCAAAAATCCTGCACTCTGTTTGGCTGATTAGTCACAGTATATATTTCCATATCCACCTCATAAAATATGCAGGTAGATGGATATGAAATATATCCACCTCATTGAATATTCATGAGGTGGGATATGAAATATATCCATCAGATGACATCATGATATTGTTATGTTACCATGACGTCACAACCCACCAGTGCAGTTGTACTCATTGTGACGTCACCAGATTGACCAGCTCTGGGATTTCATGACAAGCATTATTAGACCGGCAGCCCAGGGGCTCTAGCCTAGTCGAACGAGGTACCACTAACGGAGCATATGGGTATAAAGGGAATAATAAGACGCACCAGAAAACCCATTTCTGGCGCGGCGTATCGGTCGCGTTTACCCCTGGAGGCCATTTTCCAAGATGGCCGCCATAAAGTGCATGCAGTTTTTGGTCTACATCTTTAATGGCTTATCCGATTTTCATAATTTTTGGGTCAAAATATATGTATTTCAATATTCCCAATGCAATGATGTCATAAAAGTTTCAATATTGTAAGCAATTCATGCTGTTTTTAAGGATCAAATGCAAAAAAAGCGAAAAATTTGAAAAAAAATCAAGATTCTCTGGCAAAATAAGGCATCATAGTCAATGAATGGTTAGTTTTAGGGCAAAAATAACATCATAAAAAACTTCCTGACATACAGAAATACCAGAAACCATGTCTTATTTGTTGCTGTGTGACATTTAGTGATGAAGATATTCCCATTTACATGACTGGTCACGTCAAGTGAGAATTGTAACGTGACGACGTCACGTTTCGGCAGTGGTGCATCTTATGTGTCTGATTTAGCATAACTCTCCAACAGCTTATCAGATTTTTATAATTTTTGTGTCAAAATATATATTTTTCAATATGCCCAATCCAATGGTGAAGCAAAAAATAGGAAATCACAGGTATTTTATATTCTTTCTAATGACGAAAAATTCAGGATTTCCAGGCAAAACAAGGCATCTTATGACTTGTATTATTGACTTTAGAGTAAAAATGCCACCTTTAATCAATTCCAAATGTTCTAAAATATCAGCAGGTATGCCTATTTTGTTGCTATGTCATTTTTGGTCTTGATAATATTTACATTTATGTGAGAGACCAGGTCAAGTAAAATTGTGACGTTGTGACGTTATATTTCCGCAGTGATGCATACGTTTGTCTAATACTAAACATATTATCAAAGTTTTGGATCTGCATATTAGCATGGTGCATTTTCTGCTATTACGCAGTTTTGTCAATAATAAGTATTAAATTTATGCTTTTTTCATGGTCAAATACAAAAATGTGATAAAACACATAAATCGCACATAATTTTCATTGGCATTGTTGTTAATTGCCATATTGGTTGCAGACTGAAAAATTAAGCCATAAAAAAAATCTCACCTATTCCATTCTATTCCTACAACCAACCATGCAATGATTGCATACAATCCCCCATCTCTTCTTTATCAATGAATGGTTCACCTGCAACACCTGGGAATGGTCCCAAGCTATTGATAATTCGACAAGGAACATGTCGAATTATCAAGATTGGTCCAACACAGATAGTTTACACTTGGCAGCAAAATTATTCAACCCCTTTGATTTCTTCCCAATAGTAAACAGGTTTTGTAAAATGAGTGTGATGACATCAGAATGTTTCAAATCACAAAAAGTATGATAGCATCACATACCAGACAACATATGCTAAATCAGCTGTGGAGAATAAATAAATCTAGTTGGCAGGACTGGTTCCATTTCACAAATGGGTCAAAACGTTTGAACAACTATTTAACCCTGTGCTCCAATGCTAATCCAATGGCGGCAACGGGGTTGAAACATTTTTGACATTGTTGACCCCTATGCGAAATACAAACCACTTACCAGGTTCTGGTGCCCTTCCTAACAGTTTGGCATTATGTTGTCTGATATAAATTGATGTTATCCTTTTCATGATTTGATATATATGCTGATGTCACCACATTTGTCAGCTATTGAATTCAATGGAAAAACATCAAGGGGTTGAATTATTTTGTTGACGACTGTAGAGAGTATTTGCCTGGACTATATTCAATACATACTAGTAAGTTGCCCGCAGCTTGGAGGGCACAAAATAGAAAATATAGGATTGTGATAAATTTAGAAGGATAGATAGATAGGCACAGATTGATTTATTGATTGATTTATTGATTGAAAGGGTCGAGATAGGCCGAGATAATCTGATAACAGATAGATGGGCACTTTTATGAGAGTATCGTTTCACAATCAATAGTTAGAGTACCCGTAGATTGGAAGGAACAGAATAGAAGCGATTGGTAAACTTTTAAAATATTATTTGATTTGATAGTGACCAGATAGACTGACAGAGTAAAATTAGAAAAAGATGGGCCTGGTATCTGCGAGTGTCGGCTGCTGTGGGTCAGAGATTTATCACACGGGGCGGGCTGGCGCAGGCCGGTATATATTTTTTTTCGTTGTTTCGCATCTTCAGTGGAGGTGAGTACCCATCTCCATTTATGCAGTCACAATGAGAGAATGGAAGTTGTGGTGGGAATTTTGAAATTTGAGCATTTTCAGAATGCCTTTTGGGCCCTGACTTGGCCATTTTGTTCGGAGATGTTTGGAGTCAAGAAATAAGTATAACTTGATTATAGAGCATGTATCTGGCATAGTTATGAATCGCAGGCATGTTGTAATTTGGACAAGACTTCCTTTGCTTTGAATCTTGATTGGATGCGCCGTTAAAAAATCATGTGAATTGTGTTTGTGTATGCAAATCAGCTGTCCACCATTTTGTAAATCATGTGTGTTGTGTTCTGTGTATGAAATGAGCTGACCTGGAACTATGTCATGGTGACATTTGGATGTTTATTGCTCAGTTTACTGACCTTGGAATTTATGTTATCATAAAACTAGGTCACAGGAGATGAGATTTCAATAGTTATACAAATTTCCAAGTATTTCAGTTAAATATAGTGTAGGATGTATTGATGGATAGAAGAATTATCGACAGATTTCTAGCTAGATAAATGGGTAGATAAATACTGCTAGATAAATAGCATGGCTGGAAAAGTAGGGAATTCGGGCATGTCATTGCCTGGAAATCTCTAAATCTCACTTAAAATTTTTGAAAAAAGGTCCAAATTTCTGACTTGGAAATATGGAGGCACCCCGAAAATCTATCCTAGACAAATAGGTTTGATATGTCAAATTATCATAAATTGACATAATGCTTTCAGATTCAAGAATGTCCAGAGACTCTAGTTCGATTCACATCTTCACAGCCAATTTTGAGGTATCACACTCAATCGTTACATCAATCACATGATATCCATGGAGATCTGGATTGTCCAGAAGTGATAACTTTCTTGGCCTTACGGTTGAACTTCTGCAGCCATTTTCCTAAAAGTCTGGCAGTTAAACATGAATTAATCACATGAAGTTGTGCTGATCGGTTCAGTCTCGGGAGTTGTTTGCTGTAAAGCAGAGGCTGTGCTGGAGTTGATTGCATGAATTAGATGGATAGATTATAAAGATGAAATAGGTAGCTTACACTGATTACAATAGTTAGATAGATGGATTACAGATTTATCAAAAGGGTTTGGTAAGCGAGAGCAATAGGATGCAATTTGGTACATAAATACAGGACTTAAAGCTCGAATCGGTCCATAAATATCCATGCCAATCAGACATGGGATTTTAACTCTTTGCAAAGTCTAGATTGATAAACTGAATTCATTTTGGCACTCTTCCAAGTTAGCTGGCAGTGGTACACTAATTTACAGGTGTATACTGTATAGACCAGCATAATTAGTGATAGATAGATTGATAGAGAGATATGGTGGGTACAGCCCTCTAAGTGCAGCTCTGGGCTCTCACAAGAGTTGATTGATGAGATGGGAGACAGCAGAATTCCTCACATGCTTCACATTTACCCTATGTGAGAGAGATCCTTTAATTGCCATACAGACACTGAAACAAGCGATTGCCAATTTAATGTCAGATGCGAACTAGAGTTTCCAGCCAGTTAACTGTAACAGTTAACTGTTACAGTTAACTGTTTGAAATAGCATTGAAATGACATTTGAGTCAACTGAACAGTTAACTGTTAATCTAACAGTTAACTGTTTTATCATAGTGACAGTTTTAAGGCTATTTAACATTTTTGACTAAAGATGAATTAAGCACTTGATTAGTCTTGATACTATGTCAAAACTGGCACACATAAGAATGTTAAAATTGTGATAATCAAGTCAATATTGTTCATATTTATCATTGGAAAAGCATGATCATAGTCTTGTTAATGACCTGTTATATTTGTTTGTGCAGTGAAAAGTGAATCATCTGTAGTGTTTGCATTTTTTCCATCCAAAAATATAGTTAAACAAGCAGAAGAGGTCAAAGCTAGTTATTAGCTCATATTTGCTATCTTGAGGCATTAAATTAGTCAATCCCACCAAACCTATAACTCGTGTAACAGTTAACTGGCAGTTAACTGTTAACTGTTAAGAAATGAAACAGTTATACTGTTTGGCAAGTAAACAGTTAAATTGGAAACTCTAATGCGAACAACATCCAGCTGGGGTTTTGCTCATGAAAGTCCCCTGAGTTTTTCTGGTTCCCCACACAGGGTTTCGATGCAAGTTAAAACCTTCAACGGAGAAGGCAGGAATCATAACCGCTCTGCCACCTAGCTGCCCAATGAGAAAGTAAGATCTTTATTGACATGGTTGTATGGAACTAAGCAGGTCTTACGATATATTATATGACAGCTCGGTGGCCAAGTGTTTTCAGTCCTGAGGGTCTTCTTTGCCTGGGTTTGAATCTTGGGCAGACGATTATGAATATTTCCAATGTACTCTCAGGATCAAAGTCCCAGGTGGATGTCATTCAGATGAGATGTTTAATCATTGGCCCTTTCTATTTTTTTCAAATGGAGTAAACGTGTAACATGTAGGCCTAGAGGACATTTGCTCTATCTGCCATCTCATTGATCAATCTGAGGACCCACTCCTCTTAAATGGCTACACATGTGCATACCATATTTATCTATCTGATATCTATCTATTTAGATCTATCTATATCTATGTAATATCTATCTGTCTAATATCTATCTATCTATTTATCAATGTCTTCAGAACCATATCTATCTGAATAGTTATACTTATAGCAGTGCTGGACAAATTATCTGCTGGATTCAGAGGATTTGAACTAAGACAACACGCCACCTCCATTTAGCAACCCGTAGATTCTTGTTGGATTTTACCATGGAAAAAGATATAGCATAAACTACTTAAAATTGACAAATTGTCCTAAAACTATTAAATATGGCATGCATAAATATACGTATTTACATTGAAAATGATAAAAATCTGATATGTTTTAATGATTCACACCTGATAAGACAAATGTATGCAAAATTGCGGAAATATCATGTCACAAGTCATAATTTTACTTGACCTGGTTGCTCACAAAAATGCAAATATCTTCATCTCCGAAAGCGACAAAGCAACAAATCTGACATACTTGCTGATATTTTGGAACATGTGAAATTGATGAAAGGTGGCATATTTTTACTCTAAAATTAACATTACAATCATCAAGTGGCCAACCAGCAGCAACAATATTTTTTGGTCTTTGGTGGGTCTCCTCATCATCTGTATTTACAACTCATCTAATGTCGTTATCATACTCTATACCTTTTTATAATAATACAATATTATTCAAATGATGATGATGAAATAAAATAATTTTTCTGTCTGCCTGTGTGTCAATGTCAATAATGCAAGTCATAATCCTTGCTTTGCGTAGAAATCCCAAATTTTTCACATTTTTGACAAATGATCATAAGAAACAATATAAAATACTCATAATTTCTTCTTTTTGGCATCACCATTGGATTGGGCATATTGAAAAATAAATATTTTGACACAAAAATGATAAAAATCTGATAAGCTGTTGGAGAGTTATGCCAAATTAGACACATTTATTCGTGAATGCTGATAAGTGATGTTGTGACGTCACAATTCTCACTTGACGTGACCAGTCATATAAATGGGAATATCTTCATCACGAAATGTCACACAGCAACAAATAAGACATGGTTTCTGGTATTTCTGTATGTCAGGAAGTTTTTTATGATGTTATTTTTACCCTAAAACCAACCATTCATTGACTATGATGCCTTATTTTGCCAGAGAATCTTAATTTTTTTTCAAATTTTTCACTTTTTTTGCATTTGATCCTTAAAAACAGCATGAATTGCTTACAATATTGAAACTTTTATGACATCATTGCATTGGGAATATTGAAATACATATATTTTGACCCAAAAATTATGAAAATCGGATAAGCCATTAAAGATGTAGACAAAAAACTGCATGCACTTATTTTTATGGCGGCCATCTTGGAAAATGGCCGCCAGGGGTAAACGCGACCGATACGCCGCGCCAGAAATGGGTTTTCTGGTGCGTCTTATTATTCCCTTTATACCCATATGCTCCGTTAGTGGTACCTCGTTCGACTAGGCTGGAGCCCCTGGGCTGCCGGTCTATATGCAGCATAGCATACCACCACTTCTATTAGGAGCAGCATTTATTTACTGACATCAAAATTTAGCAAATTTAATTTTCATCAACATGCAATACCTGACACAATCACATTATCATATCTGGAAGCTGTCAGCCCCGGAAATACATATTCTCAATGAAAAAGTTTCACCATGCAGCGTTGCTTAGCTTGTTATCGGATTTAGAAAGTCATCTTGACCATTGTCAAAGGATATAAATATTATACAGTGACCTTGCTTTATGGGATATGGAATATATTCACCCTCGAACTCCCATATCCCACTCGGGCTTCGCCCTTGTGGGATATGGGAGTCCTCGGGTGAATATATTCCATATCCCATAGCAAGGTCACAGTATAACATATAATATCTTGGCATGTTTTTGTTCAGTTCTTTTTTTTGCAAAATCATTGACAAAAAAGGAAATGTCCTCTCCAAAGCAGAAAAATGTGGATATTCATGAATATACCTGATAAAGTTAGGGTGAACTTTCTACAAGAACAGATGAATCTCAAAAGTAGAATGCTTATATAAGCTTTGCTGAACAACAGTCACATGATATCATGATGAAAATACTCATGAAAAAGGACTTTAGATTTTAAAATAGCTCAAATTAGTACACCTCCCATTTCCATTCCCTGCTGTGATTGGCGAGACCAGGGTCATCTGACTATGAATAGAAAACACTGTGTGGACCGACAGGTCACTAGTCTTCTGGATAGTGCCCTCAGGGCACTATCCACAAAGCTATTGACTGGAACGACTTTTTAAACTTGTGATGACTTTATGGTTGCCATGACATCATCAACTAGGTAGGCCCAAATGGTGACGCAATGAGTTTCTGAATTGAATGTTTTCCCCCAAAACTGTGAAACCATATTATACTCTGTAGCTACTGCAGATACAATCTCGAAATTTTTTTTGAGGGGGGGGGGGTTATTTCAGTCAACACTGGATGTTTTTCTTTAGCTTTTTACTTCATGATTAAGGCTTTTCTAAACACTAAAAATAGTACATTCCTGGAACGAAAAGTTGTGACTTTTGCATGATGAACAATGAAGAGGGTGTCTACTAAAACAATTATTGAATGGTTTTATTTGTGCACCAATGCAAATTATTTGGCCCACGGGTGTGAGGTTGCCTACTATTGCCCTCGGTGCTGCAACCTTCGGCAACACTAGGCAACCTCACTCCCTTGGGCCAAATAGTTTGCACTAGTGCCCTCATGCCCAGTCAATATGTGCAAAAATAGTAAAACTGCTTATTTGGGTCAAACTATTTATGCATAGGTCTGGAGGGCACATTTTGTCATTATACCGAAGTGATGTTGGTCCTGGGACCGAAGAGAAGCTCTTTGGTCAAACGTTTAACACGCTTGCCTTCCACCTCGGGTGACCGGGTTCGATTCCAGGCTGGGCTTCCCACTCGAAACGTTACAATACAAACCAACAGTTAGCGGAAATGTCTGCTGTTCAATGTTGTGTGAGCCACACTTAATCACATAATTCTTTAACAAAAATCATTCACTTTGTGTCCACTATTAATTCTTTCAGCAAAAAATGGACAATCAGGTCTGGAAGATGGAAAGCTTTCACACATCTGTTCTGTTTATAGGCTGTCTGTTTTCATATTCTTATTGGTCAACTTGACTGTTGAGGTACAGGCAAAAAAGAGAAAGTTTGTTTATTATCCATCCAATAACTATGTATCCCTCAATTTTTTTCCTCAAACTGACAGCATGAGGTCATGCTGGTTCAGGGTAGCTATTGGTCTGGCAGCTCTGCGTGATGCGCAGCTGAAGAGCATGACATCATGCTGACAAGCCAATCAAACTGGCTGGTATAATTGGCAACAACAGACAGTTAAAGCAAATCCTTAACAGTTTCATGTCTCTGGAATTTTGTTGGTTTTTGTTATTCATTGCACCTGAGTATCCAAACAGTTGGTCAAGTTTCAGTTATAGTTTGGGTTCCGGGTGATTGAGAATGGCGATAAACTGCATTGACCTTCAAGCTGGGATTCGACCAGCTGTGAAATTTTGTGAAAGTCTTGTTTGTGTTTTACAGCTATTCACTAAACTCCTTCTCCAGCTGAGCTGAATGACATGCATTCAGTTGATATTGGGATCAGATGTTCTCTGTTACATATTACAAAACCTTCCTCTTCTACATTGTACTTTCCATTCCCTTCCGATAAGATACCGAATCAAGCCACTGGCATTACATGGCATGCTTTGAGGAGTATCCATGTACATGTATGCCTTTGACTAAATGGTAATGACAATGGAGCCCTCACAATGCTGATTTAAAATAATTTAAGAGTAACTGCTTGATGTCATGCAGCTGACTCTCCCAACCAATGAGAATGTACAAATAGCTTGACATCACCAAAAAAGCCTAGCATGACATATGGTTTTTCTACTCACACCTCAACTGACCAACAGCCACCCAGTCTCAGCATGACATCAAGCTTTCAGTCTATGAAAAAAAATTGAAGGATACATAGTTATTGGATGGATCATAAGATTGGATAAATTGAGATAGTAAGGGGGCGAGTTTTCCTCAGTGGGAAATTATCTACATGTATTTCATGACGACAGTAATTATTTATTTTACTGCCATGACGTCACGAAATATGCCTTTCTAAATCAAGCATCAGTTTGTTAAGAAAAACCCACACCACAAATTATTTATTTTAAGACTGCCCAAACAGAACTTATTTATTTCACCAAAACGGAGTAAGAAATTATTTATTTAAAAAAAACTCCAACCCCCTCCCCCCCCCTGAGATTGAATGGTGGCCAACTGTAATACAGTGGACATTGCGGAGAGGTGATGATTTCTCTTGAAATTGAACTAAAAGGAAAGGTATGACGTAACATCCACTTCCCATCTGAAAAATTAAAAACAAATCAAATTATTTCTAAATGTTATTGTCGGTTGATCTACTTGTCCGAAGTCTTGTCTGCTTTTCCAAAATCCAATGACCTAAAAATGTGCCCTCCTTTAGCTATAAAAAGAAATCTGCACATGCTCTAAGTCCAATATTTTCCTAGGCTTCCAACATGTATGTGTACTTCAGATATATGGTATATTGGTTTTAAGATTTTGTTTACTTAACTTGATTTGATTCGATTTGAGATTTTCTTCAACCAATATCTTTTTATTATCTTAAGCCACATGTCGCAAGTCATAACACCAGTCCTTCTTTTGGTCTGATTCTAGACCTATCTATCTTGAATCTTTCCACCTTTCAAATGTCCTAAAGCAAACTATGATGGAAAATAAGTCATGTGTGATTATTAGTAAATCATCTGTAAATTCAATTGTCTTCTTTCCTTCCAATCAGCTATGACAAACATCTCCTGCAGAATAGCATCTCCTTTTTTTTTCGCTAGACAGAGTTTCTGTCTGGGCAATTGAGTAACTTGTTTCCTTCACTGGCTTTCAGCCATATGCATCTTCCAAACTTATTACTCCACTATCCTTGTCATGAGTGCTGGCACATAATGTCAGAGCGGCTCGAGAATCTCATGTATGATAGGAAAAATAAAAAAATAATTAATGTCTAAGCGCTCGGACGTAGTCAATCACAAATATCCGTGAAAGACTATAGAGATCCAGTCATTAGCGATTAAGGTTGTTTAAAATAACCATCCCCCCCCCGAATATGCATAACTAAAAGAGCTATCATTCAAATGAGATGCTCACCAGAGTCAGAGATGCTCACCAGAGTGTACTACCAGGACTTTATGACTTGTCAGTGGATTTTGCCTTTTTCAGGGAGTAACTAAATAAATGAATAAAGGTATGTTTACAATCGCTCATGTAATGGCATGTCTGAGCCTAAAGAATGTCCAGTAACCTTGAGATGTTCTTGGGTTCTACTGCTCAGATGAGACCATGCCATCTTGGAGTCTGTCTTTTCAGATCATGACACAATTTGATGATGTATTCAACCAAGTCTACTTCATTTTGATAATTCTGTTTCTTCTACAAACCTGTGCCTGAAATTACTTTCCCTGGATGCCTGCAGTAATCATATTACTAGGGTCCTTATCGGAATTTGCATACGAATTTTATATTATTACTACCAGTAGGAAAAGTAATTCTACGATGCTTCCATGGGATTTTGGACATGACAACATATTCAACTAATTCTGTGTAAAATTTAGAATATACATGTATTTTGCATTGTTAAGTTTATATGTCACACCAAATTAATTTTCAACTCCATCTCCACCAGAAAATCAAAGTTCGACTCCAACTCCCACTCCGAATACACCAAAAAACCTCAGACTCCTGACTCTGTCATTTGGGGGTCTGTGTTTAAAAATAGCACAAGCAGTAAACTTCAAAAATAATTACATTTCACGAGTAATACACAAATACATACATAAGTTTTATTAAATTGAAGCATACAAAATGAACATACTATTAAAGACACACTTTATTGATTAATTGTCTTTATTTCAACAAATAAATCATATGTGGCCAAGTTCAATAGGACGTCTGTAGCATGTAACAATTCTAACACAGATATTAAAATTACTTAGTTGAGAAGGTAACTGACACTTCCATGTGTTGCCTATTTGATGTCATTTAAAGTGAAACTTATAGAACTCCACCTATATAAAGCTTGGAAGTGTCTAACAATATCAATCAGAAAAATCCCTTTGCCAGTTGTTCACAATGCATTTGATAAGCAGTCGTGATGGCTTTAATTCTTCCTTTTTATTGTACAAACCTACAGCTACAATGCAACCAAATAATTTCCAAAATTTTGCACCCAATATGTGCCACCCTGACTTTAACAGCAGTCACTATTAAAAGCAACAAAAAATTATAATTTCGGCAGAAAAAAATTATTTCTATTGTTAAATGTGAATGGTTTCATATAAACAATAGCTGTTGTAAAAAGATGCTGGTTTTACAGTGTATTTTCAAGATTGGGCATTGTACGTTGGCTTAGGTAGCACAGAATCATGGAAGTTTTGGGTGCATACAATGTATGCATCACATTGGAAAATTATTCGATTGCTCTGCTTTGAGATGGTAGCAGTTCATGCCTGATCTGTTTAGTAAGTTGAGCGATTTCATAGATTTTCACTGGAAGTGATGAACACATTGGGCTCAACATTTCCATTTCGAGATTCTCTTGAGTCAGGCGTCGTCCCATGTTTTATTTCTGAATGCGTATGTCCTATGATTCCCGAAGATAGGAAGATGTATAATCCCTGCAGTCCATTGAGAATAACAAAGATGTAATAGAGTTCTTTGATACCGGTGATGTAAGGTACCAGCGCAAATAGCCAAGCAACTCCCATCAGTCCACCAATCTTAGAAAATATCAAAGCCATGTTACGATCTGAAGCAGCTGCAATATCAGAGTCATTTGGTAAAGCTCGGCATATATTTATGACAGTTATGATAAAACATACTGTATTTATAATAAACAAAAACATAGAAGGACCAATAAAGAAGGCAATCAGATGGAGTTGCGGTTCAATGAAACAAATTCCACTGCTTGATGCATAATCTATAGCCCAATCGGTGAAGTTATCCAGACAGATTGGAATTGACATCATCAGGGCACCAATGATCCAACAAAACTTCACTTTTCCCTCTTTCCTCTTTTTCATGAACCATGACCGACAGATGTTGGAGAACCGGTAGAAGAAATCAAGGGAAATGAAAGACATGATCAAGAAACAAGTCAGCCAAAAATAATGCTGCATGATTCCTATGATGCGACATAAAGCAGGCTTCGAGGTGAAGAATGAAAGATGGCTTATCTGGAAATACAGGAAGAAAATGCATCAATGAGTGATCATTTAATAACATTAGCAGTATTGCAATAAAATACATGCTCAGTCACTCTGGATATTAAACAACAGAATTAGTATTATAAAAACTTGCATTGAGATGACTCATCTTATGAAATTCTGAGTCCTGAAGTTTCAAGTTTTTCGAGTCAGATTAGAGTCAGGTTTCACTACATACTGGCTGACAATTTACAAAGGATTTCTGATGTCACCATAAGTCTTACTCAATGCGAGTCATCGAAGAATATCCGACAATATCCTTGAACGGGTTGAAATATACCATTTTTGGCGACCACTTGAACAGTCAGAGTCTAACTCAGTTTTTGGCGTCTCTATGTCTTACCTGCAGCAGAAGTTGAGCAAAGAAAAGTGCTGATGACAACTGAGGGATGGAACAGATCACCTTAGTGCGAATGGACGGCATCATAACGTACAGGCTTGCCAAGGCAAAAAGGAACAACATAGAAATGGAGATGCAAATAATTGTCAGATATCCCAAGTAGGGAACTGTTGCCTCAATGTCTACTTTCACATCTTCTCTTCCTTGGCATATCAATGCAAACTGTGTCACAGTGGTTTCATTTGTGTTTGATTCAAACTTCATTTTACTAATTAGAATAATTTCGCTCAACTCAATGATATATGTTACATTGTAGACATCAAAGACCAAAACATAGTCGTTAATACCATGGAACACACCAGTTTCCACCACCAACATTTCATCCGATCCATTACAATATCTGGTGCCTGATTGTTCAAGTAAATTTGTTATAATTAATTCCTGTAAATCACTATGTAGCCCAAGTAAAGTTCTGCCAGCATTGAAAGCTGTGGAGAAGAAGCTAAATTTCTCACTGGACAATACACAATACAATTTGTGTAGTCTGAGAAGATGCTCCAATACGCTGTCTTTCATGAAATGATTTCCCAGCACATCATCACATGGGCCTGATACTTCATACTTTGGAATGAAATACCCAGGTGCTTCACTTAATATGCTATTGACAATATTAATAGCCTTGTTTTTCTCACTACTCACTAGAATCATGTCTAGAATCTCTGAAGAATGCACTTTTGGCAAATATAATATACCATCAAGTGGCACAAGGATGGATGTATCCAGATCAACACATTCATCATTTGATATGTCCCATGAATTCTCATCTTCACAAAAAGTTACAAAAGAAAATGCATTTTTATTATGTAACAACTTTGCTTTGTAGGTTGTTATAGTTTTTGGATTGTTTGTAAATTGCAATACAAAATCAGGCAAATCTGGTAATAAATCATGAATTACGAAATTAGGCGGATCTGGTAGTACACTTCCATGGAAAATTGGATCAATACAAGTGGTGTTAGTTATGGTCAAATCACAGCCTTTGTTGAAAGGATTCAGAGCATTCGGCTGAACTTTCATCAGGAAAGAATTACAAAACAATTTGCATTCAACGCATGGCTCTTTCATGATGCATGCATAGCGAGTCACCCATTCTTTATTTGGAAGTGGAGTGCTTATATATCTTGAGATATCTTTAGTATTTTCCATCATCTCAACAGAAGAAATACAAGCTCCAAAGAGCATCTGCTTAGCTCCCAAAAAATTGCGATCAAACAAAAAGTCATATATATTTTCTTTTATAATTTCATTTGGGCAGACAAAACTTATTGGCAAAGGTACAAATTCTGAAGGATCTAATCCATGACAAATAACACAAGCCTGGTTCCAGAAAATGCCAAAATCCTCATTGTAAACTATTTCAAAGGTCTGGTGGTCAGGAATTTCACAAGTTCTTTTTACGTCCTTTTCACGAGAGAAACTTGACGGACATTTATTGATTATCCAAAGGAACCGATTTTTAAACATGGCCGTAGGAATGCACATACCATATTTCTTAGGTGAATAAGCCTCACCGTCATGCACATAATATTTCAGAAGACTTGCAAGACTATTATTCATGTTTTTAAGATCTTCGATAGATTTCCTTGACCAGTTGCTCAAACCTGGAGTATCCACATTAATTTCAAGGGTATGTGAACCCTTGCACACATGCCAGTAATCATAGCAACAATCTCCAAGATAAACGCACATATCATCACATCTGCATAACTGTGCACAATAATCAGAGGATGTTTTCATACAGAGTTCAAGAGGGCTGTAATTGCATCCCAGTTTCAGACAACTCTGTTTTGGACAACCTCTGACAATGTTGTCCAGGCCAGCTGCCAGTTTATTCAAGATGGCAGAATCAACCAAGTCATCTGCAGTGAGATAACAAACAGAAAGATGCTAATGCAAAAATAAGAAGGACATGAAAAAGGCATGTTGCAATAATTTCACAAGGCCAGGTATTTGATTTCAAACTTCTCAGATCGACTGACCCATCAGATTTTATGTCAATGGACAAAAGGCTTAATTTGACCCATAATTTTTATGAAATTTACATTATAAACTATTGAGATTTCAGAGTATATTCATCTTACCGACCAACCCTAGAAAAGGTGCATTGAGAAGACAGTTTCATAAGGCCAGATATTTTATTTTAAGCTCCTCGGATTGACTGAGCCAACAATACGCTTTTAAAAATCCATGTTGGTTTTGCATTGAAATTTGGTTTTTCAAAAAACCATTTTGAATCTAAAAAACCAATTTTGTCCCGAAATTTTTTAGAGTGTACATGATAAATCACAGGTATGTAACATCTAAATCTGCCAAGAATATGTTTAAATGTATGCCAAAAAGGGAAATCTGAGTGCTTCAAAATAAATTATTGTATGAGACCAACCCAACAGATTTTCATCCTACAGAAAAAAAGATTGAGCTTACTTTATTTTTATCAAGTTGACAATTGAGATGTCTGCATATTTTACGTCTTACCGACCGAAGCTAGAAAAACTGAGAAGTTCCAAGAAGATAAAGATAAACTATATCTGGCCTACAGGCAGTGATACTCACATATCTTTCCCAAGTCAAGGGGTTTGGATGGTGAGACAGTTTTCAGGCAATACGCCACACTGAGAAGCAGGACAATTCGCAACAACATCTTTCAGCGGAGGTACTTCTTCACACTTTGTGGTCACACATCTGCCTTGAAAAGACATGTTAACGGATGATTAGTGTTGAAAAATATCAAATTATATTATTTGAGGAAACCTTAGTGGGCAACTGGATGATAGTGGGGACAGACTATAGATTTATCACTTGTGTGCAAAGAAACCAAAAACTGCGGGTTTTTTGCACGCAAAGAAGCAACAAACCTTTTTATCACAGTTGAAACATTGACTTGACTCTTGATTTTAGTGTGGTCAGACACTAAAAAAAGACAAGTAACTACCAGTGATGGGCACAATTCAATTCACGAATTTAATTAATCTGAATTGAGGTTTTAATTAAATTCATTTTCAATTCAACCAGAACATATTATTGATTATCCCTCATGAAGAAAAAGCTCCAACTGTGAGGAATATACAATTTCGAGAAAGAGTCTGAACATTTGAGCATAGTTAAAAGTATTTCGTCATTTTGAAAATTATTTTGGTTGCTGCATCTACAAATTCGATTATTAGTAAGTGGCTTCCATGTTGACCATTGATTCATGACCAATTTACAATGGTCAAATTGATTAAAGCATTGACCAAAACGATACGATAAGTGCAATTGAAATGATCGAATAGACTTCAAAGATAGGACAGGAGCAAACCTGAAATTATTAATTGCAATAAAGTCGGAATTTTCTTTCACGTTCTGTTTTTTGGAATCATGCTTGATCTTCCAGTTAAAGTGGCTCATCGATCTACTAATCTCATTACAATGAATCCAAATTTGACATAAATATTACTTATATATATATATATTTAATGGTCTATGATGAGTGAGCATTGAGCAATACATTAAATGTTGCATAACTGCTTAGGTGTTTATTTTTCCAAATTTATCACAAGGACCAGTTACACAACAAAATTAATTGAATTGAATTGACTGCCGCTATGAATTGAATTGAATTGAATTGCCCTCCTTCCGAAAACAAGTGAATTGAATTGAATTGGCGCTGATGCTCAACTGAATTGAATTGAATTGAATTGCACTAAGCTGAATTGTGCCCATCACTGGTCACTACCATGTAACTCTAGTACAACGTAACTTGGAATTTCAGCCAGTGTATATTTTAAAACATATATATCTTAGGTCCATTTTCCTCCTTAATACATTCATTGTTTTTTGTGTGTATATAATTATGACTGAACCATCACATGAAATTTATCATATCTTGCTTCAGATGGGCTGCACATTTAGATTTTTAAAAGGCAGTTTCACTTCACCTTTTGGGAAGTTCTGACATGTTGTTTATAACAAAGCATGTTGTAAGGAAATACATTGATTTCAGGCATAAGTTATGAACAATAACGAAATGGTATAAAGGTTGTCCTATAGCCGATGTTGTCAGTATCCCGATTAACAAGTGATTTGACCATGTAATCAAGTGATTTGACCATGTTATCAGAAAACGTATCGGGGTAACAAAGTAACAAAATAACTACATATGTTCAATTACTTGCAAAAACTGTCATACTCAGATTAGAGTTGCTTTTCCTTTCTGCATCAGTTACTTTCTACTTTGCATGACTTAATTCAAACCATTCAAGATATAGTAATCTATATGTGTAGGGGATAGTGGGGCACCATGAGCCACAGGGCACGATAAGACATGGCCCCTACAAAGCAAACGATGTTATAGAATCACTCCCTAGGCGGACTATATACTCCTTTGTTAGTGTAGAATTAGGTAATGTAGCAACAATAATCTTTCTATTCGATATCTGACCAAGAATTGGAAACAATACTTTTGACCAATGAAAGGTAAATTTTTTGTGATGGAACTTTTTCTCATTGTAATTTAACTATTTCTGGCATCTTCACAAAACTAAGACTGCTTTTAAGGTAAGACATGTGATAGGATAATGTCATAACATTGGTGCTGGGATAAACCAGGATCTGGTCAGATGCACAAATAGATGAAATTTCAAATGGGGCACCATGAGCCTTTTGAGATGGGGCACCATGAGCCTTTTGAGATGGGGCACCATGAGCCTTTTGAGATGGGGCACCTGGAGCCAGTTTGAACGAAGGTTTCATGTGCTTCCCTCATCCAATTAAAGCTCAGTTGCTAACAACTTTACTGCTGTAAGTCCAGACATAGGACACATCCTCTGAATTGATAATGTGTAAAATCCATTTCAGTCATGTGATGTGGTAATTTGTCCAAAAGGAAAATAGAAGTAAATTATCTGTTTTATGAGGTCTCTTTATAGTTGGATGAATAGAATAATGTGTCAATAGCTCCAGATAATGTATCAATCTTGAGAGCATTGTCAAACTTATTTTCCTTAAATTTAATTTTAAAAATTCAATAAATGTTGCAATGAATAAATTCAATGAAAAGGAATATCAAAAAAGACTTATTTAATAATGATATTCTGCCAAAAATAATCATGTTAGAACAGATCCAGTAGATTGCGGTAGTGGTCAATGACACTTATCAGTAAGTTTTTTCTTCTTTTAAAAGTGGTCTTAAAATTCACATCTGGCATACATAACAGACAATGACGATAGGTATGAAGAGGTTTTCTCTCCACATTGTATGTAATTGAAAATACAGCACCATGTTGACAAATGAATGCTCAGTTTATGGTGGCCCATGGTGCCCCAGGCATAGGCTCATGGCGCCCCAGGGTCAAGGCACCATGAAGCGCTTGACATATTTTCTTAAAGACAATATTTGGACCTTTTAAAATTGAAAATATAATGTAGGCCTACTTAATATTGTAGCCATAAAGTAACCGTCTATCTACCATTGAAACTTTAGGCTCACCAACACAAAAGGCTAAAAGCGGCTCATGGTGCCCCACTCTCCCCTACATATGAGTTTATTTGCATTTGAAGGCTATGCCTTTGTTAAACAATTACACATATTTGAATGTTAAGTTGTGCAAGTGATTAAAATTGAAGTTGTTGTATAAAATCAGGAAATATATCATGTAGTACAATAATAGAGATTTGAAAATTGCATTATGATTATGTTTTTATAGAACCATTGTGACTAAACTGTGCAATTCAAATTTTGTATGTTACCACTTGAAAAATTCAGAAATAATTAAAGTTTGCAGATATTTTATACATAAACTCAAAAAAGCAAACTTATGTTGAGATTACATCTATTCAACTGCACATCTACATTGGCAGTTAATATGCGTAGAGAGAGTTTTTCCTAAATCTTAGTGCAGAGTAACTTATTCATAACTTGCTCACTGCTCAATTCATACATATTTGATATGACTGAATTCATATCACAATCAAATTACATACAATGATTTGATAGCTTTTTTATTGCATTAAATCACAATTCCTGTATCGTGATACACAAGTTGGTATGCGTGTTGTGCTTCTGGATTCCTTCCAGTCTGACCACTTCATAAAAAAATCAAAATTGAGAAAAAAGTATATTATTTACTCCAAGCCTTTCTTGACCCTGCTCCGTCATGAAACAATACAATATGTAGTACAAGCATATGCTCACACTTACATGCTCCTAACCTTCCATGCATTTCCTTGCCTTTACACTCCCCAGCCCTCCATTTTACTCGCTTGTCACTAAAATAGCAACAGTTATTTTCTTTGGATAGATTTAAATATTTTATTCAAATGGTCTTTTAAGGTGGCTCGATACTCGTGAACTTTCCAAGATAGGATTTCTTAAAAATGGTTTGAAATGATCCAAAATATAGTTTATAGCAAGGATATGTAAAGGAAAGTGGTCGCTATCAGCCTTTTTGTCAAAATATTTGAGGTTATGTACAAGAAAGTCGGTTCACACAAACTTGAAAAATTAAATTTTTTTCTTAATTTTTTTTACTGTGAAGTTAGCCCTGCCATTCAGTGGTAATGCAATCAATATCACGCAATGAAGCATGGAATTAAAGAAGACAATCTTATGCAAAAGGTAAAGACAATTTCATGGATATATATTTAACTTACAGGACTTTCCAAGGGGCTCGGAACAAAAGTTTTGATTTTTAAAATTTTAACTTTTTTTATAAACCAGAGTGCTAAAAAAAATTGACGAGATAGGAATTTCTATTTCTTTGTTTTTAACTTCCACAGATAGTGGGGAACAATAAAATGATACAGACAAAGCTTCCTACCACACTTGAAATTGATATACAAATTTATTTGTATCACAAAGTCATTTTTGAGAAATTAGACCGGCTTGCCGGAAGTCGACTGTAAAAAATTTTTATTTTGGGTATCAAACTGAAACTCTGGCTGTATGTATTCCTCTTCTGGGGCATCTAATGCTTTAAATGAGGAGTCTCTAACCCCAATAGAAGTGGAGCAAATTGCAAACGAAGCGGCCGCCGCATGAAATTCCAAGTATTAAAAAAAGATGTTGAAGCTGTGTCAGCTGAGTTGTCAGTTACTATACCATGGATAGGGCTGCGCGTCAATGTGCGCTAACGACCGTTTTGCTTGATTAGCGAGCCACCTTAACATGAACATAGCAATGACTTCTCAATAATAAAGCAAATTTTCGGATAAATTTTTCATATTTTAGCATATTTAAAGGGATTTACTTAATTACAATGGCATGGAAGTGCATCAAGAGTAAGAATGCCAAATATATAGCGAAAACACTGAGTATTACTTACATTGATGACCGCACCCATTAAAGTTTATGTCGAATGTTTTGAACTGTTTCAAGTTATTTTAACTATTGGCACTACAGGGTGTTTTTGCACTTCATATGGTCCTACACACTTCTTATATTGAATATGGGTTTGGCGCATTGAGACGGTCATGCTGCAAAATGGTAGGTGCAGATTTATCTCTTATGCCTTAGATTTTAGTTTTACAGTATGGATGATATTCTTGTAAACTTCTAAGTTGCTCAGTGTTTCATTAATGAGTAAAATTAGTAGATGTGTTATGTACCCCGGCTCCCCCTACCCATATATCGACCGCTTGTTGCAAAAAGAAGCTTAGTGGAAAAATGTGATATTGAGAAAAAGTATTTTTCTTTTGAACACATGTTTTCAGTTCTGGCTCGATTAATACTGGTCCAATTTGAATAATTTTTGGTATACATATTAATATGGTTATTTTCTGTAATTAAATGTAAAAATAGTGATACTTATTTAATTATCTTCCATGAAATAAGACCAATGCTCCTTCTAGCACCAAACAAAGCATTAACAGTTGCACAAAAAGGCACATAGATGCACTAAGCTCTTTTTTGCGCCAACTGGTTTCTGAAGTAATTCGGAGCAAAAAGGAGCTTAGAAATAGTATTTTTACTATCATTGTAAGCAAATTTCAGTGCCAAAAGGAGCATGATATTCACAGATATTAATACTAAGATCTAGAACTTTCAAAAAATGTTATAATTCAAAAAGTGACTAAGTGGCACTAAGTCCCTTTTTACGCTCAGCGGTCGATATATCCACAACTACGTTAGGCCTGTGCCCCCCCCCCCCCACCAAGTGCTCCCATAAGGAAATTGTGACTTAAGTTGAAATATAGTTATGCCACTGGATAGAAGCCTAATATAAACATAAATTTTTATTTCTGTTGACCAACATGGAGAAGACACTTTTCACAGAGATATTTTTTAGTATCCATCTTGTAGATTGTCATACAGATTATTCTTGAAATCCTATAAATTTGAATCATTACATATCAAAATTAACTGATAATTCTTCAGTTAACTTTACCTGCAGAATGTAGATACTTCACACTCCGCTGTGATAGATTTATATGAAGCTGTACAATGTACACCTGCTGGAGGTTTGACAGTTACGAATATGTTGGATTCAAAATTAGAAATTTGTTCAATTCATTTTGATTTCATGGTTAGAAAAATAAAAGAGGCCTCATATCAATATCATCGGCTTTCATGGGCCTGATGTTAGGTTTAAAAAGTTTACCTGCAGTCCTTATAGTATGTCTTGATGCACATAACAAATACGATGTGTCCAACAAGAATTCAAATTGATCACAGCTTACTTATGCTGTAAATGAACAGCTACGCATGTCTCAATATTATAGTTGCAGTCAAATATATATACCACTCAGCGCTAGACACTCCCCTGTTGGCACCTATTGACTCATTATTAACATAACTTTGACTGTATCATATTTTCACCGATGATGCATGTCTGGAATACCACATATACAATTTTACAGCATCCGCACTTCAGAAATTTTCCAGTTTTTGTCTTGATTACAAAAAGCCTGAAATAATCAAATTTAAATCAAAGTCATAACTGTACACTGTAAATTCTGAAATTTTGAGTTAGCTCAAATGATTGCACAATTTGTTTGAGCCATGATAGCTCGCTGTTTTGAGTTATGATAATCTTTATGTTGTTATAACTTGCAAACAACAAGCTATCTTGGCTCAAAGGAATTGTGCAACCATCCACTCAGTATTAGTAAGACACCGATTTGGAGGGTTCTAACATGAATTTTTGTCAGTTAGATCCCGACCGAATTGTTTGCTGTTGTAAAAACGAGCTAATCCCCAGCCGGGCGCTAACACACAAAACTGTCAGTTAGATACCAGCTTTTCCAATGTTATAAATATCTTCGTGATGTCTAAATCAATTAAGCTAACTCAAAATTCAAAATTTATGGTGTGGCAGTTTTCCTTCACATTGAATAACAACATGTGCCAAATTCCAGGTTCTTGTGATGTTTAGTTTTGAAGTACCAGGATTTTAAAGTCAGTTTTTTACAAATTTGTCTGAACTTAGATATTGTGCATTGTTTTTATGGTTCTTGTTTATTTGATTTGATTTTATTACCCCTTTTTATTATTTTAAGCAACATGTCATAAGTCATTATAATACCACTCTTTCTTTTGGTCTACAAAGTTCTGTGCATACTGCAAACGTTTGGAAACTGTAGCTAGCTCACCATTGGATAAGTGTTATGCAAATCTGCTTCTGAGTGCAACGATTCTTATCCGATCAGAAGCAGATAATAGGAAGTGGGATAGGTAGGTATTCTCTGTATGAATGGCACTCAATATCGTTTGGGGACTTGCTGTAGACTTTAAAAAATCCTGATATTTTGAGTACATTTTCATTTGTAAACCCCTAGTGATATTTTCTGTATCTGCCATGGGGGGGGGGTGGAGGGTAAACAGATGTCATCTCCACTCGTAAGCCTTTATCACAATTTCAATCATTTATGCCAAATGATTTGTCTATATTCAAATATTTGACTATTCAGTTACATGTACCGTACTCTCAGGTTTTTTCCTGCTTCATAACAATATTAACAGTTGTCGTCAAGTTCTATTTATGAACAGGTGAGAAGATAGCAAATTTGCCAAAATTCACCATTTTGGGAAACAAGCTCTGCCTAAGTCAATTCCATGACCTTTCACATGAACTGGGTCATCAAGACTTTCAAAGTCAGAAAACTCGTTCATTTTTCACCTCTTAGTGCTCAAGACCAACACAATCACCTTCACTATACTTGCCGTTTACTGGCGAAACCAGCAACAATCAGATCCTCAGAGGCCAAGTGAACCGACCCTGAATTTTCCACGGTTTTTGGCATAAAATTGTCTGCTCTACCAGATAGTTATGTGACCTACCTTTATTTCCAATAGCAAGGTTATTTTCATGGGTTGGTGCATAGGCGTACGGGACAGCTGTTTTGTTGGAGGGGGGGGGGGGCGGCCGATATTTTGCCCTGATATTTTTTAAAACATTGTACGGATGTGACCAGGGCAATGGGTCTGCCCTGATTTTGGTCAGGATCTGCCCTGATATCCCATTTGCCCTGATGCCGGGGGGGGGGGGGGGGGGGCAGCACATTTTCTGCTATTTTACAACCTAAGAGGGCATTTTAATGCTTAAATATGGATAATTAAAAAATAATAATGACCTAATCACTGGTGGATGGATCTAAAGTTTTGATGGTGGCCAAACCAATCAGATCAAACTGTAAAATAAACAAATGACTAAGTGGGTGGAGTCTGGCTGGTCGGCAGTGGTCGCTATAAACAAAGCCAACAGAGTATAGGGGTCTACACCGGTTCGATAAATACCGGCCGTACCGGTACAGTCTGGCCGGTTCCCGTACCGGTTTTCAAAGCAGCACTTTTGGTTCGGTGTAATAATGCAAAATCCAGCTAAAAAAGTCGTTTTATTGCCGCGTTTAAACAGAAAATATCCACAAAATCATGATCTGACTCAAGATGGCCGTCAGGTTGACGTCCGCTCTGATGCGAGATCCACTTTCCGGGCCAAAAAATCGTTTTCGGTTGTGGATTTCTCTAAAATGCGGATCCGAACCCGAATTTGCGGACCGACGGTACGAATCGTGTATCGATCAAGTGTATTGATGATATGTATCGTATCGAATGTCGGCAACGATATAGAGCCCCACAACAGAGTCACATGACTGCTGGTTACGTCACCAAACCTGATGATGTCATAGTGGTTCAGTTGCTATTGTGACGTCATGTGCTGCTGTTGTGATGTCATCTGTCATGATTGTGACCTCACACATGTGTGATCTGAAGTAGTGCCACAAATAAATAAAATATGTAAATCAAGGATAGTGGATCATATTTAAATTAGGGATGATTGATCGCAACATTATATCCCATGGGCTGTTCCTCGTGGGTTTCCATGAGGATCACTGCTAAGTGTGGGATATATTTAAGTTTTGATAAGTAGAATTGTAAATAATGTACACAGAATTGTATAGGGGTGACCCGTATTTGAGCCATTTTATGCCTCAGGGAGATTTTCCAAAAAGCAAAGCTTAATCATGTATTAATCTAAAAATCAGTAATAATAACTTGGAGCAATCAGACTATTTGGAAGATCACAACTTGACCTGCTGGCGGGGGGTACTGCCTTCTTTACCTAGTTTTTCATTTCGCCCCGACAGTGGGCGAAACAACTTTCCCTGTAAAACAACCTACTTTGGTCTCCTCTCCAGGGGAGGACTGGTGATATTTTGGGCTCGTGGCAAAATGAGTTGGTGGGCCCCTACATACCTATGTTCGGCATAACTCCGTTTATGTCAAGGTGAAAGGGCCCTTTCACACAGGATCCATTTAACATGAATTTTAAGACCTTTTGAGCCTTGCATGGGCCAACCTGAGTGGCTGGGCCAGTGGTGTAGCCAGGCCTCTGCCACAGGTGGGGCAATGGGTGGGGCAGTACTTTTTGAGGGGGGGCAAGATGCATGACCAATTTTATCGACATTTATTGACATTTTTGGATAAAATTCATATGACTCCCACAATGGTCATCACCAGAGATGTTATATTGAACATGAAGAGCATGAAATTTAATTATATGTTGTATTTGCATATAATTTCAAGACATTAGATATTTTACTGCTAAACGTCAAGGTATTTATCATATCTCACTTAAATTTGCTTTACTTAATGTCACTAAATATTGAATGTAGATGATTGGATCCTTAAATGGCGAAAAACTCAAAGAAAACATCAGAAAGTTACATTTTTATCAAACAGGAATTCAGTTATCATAATGAAAATCTTTCAGTCTTGAACAAGAAACAGAAAAGTCAAATTCTCATGATATAACAATCATCATCTCAGCAATGCGGTCACACTAGAACAGAAAAAAAATTTCATCAGACTAGACCGAAAAGCTATTTGTAAATAACATGATATATATCGGAATGTTATTAGCGTCTTATATAACAACAACAAACTGTCTTGATCTTTCATTAGATTCTGAACAGAGCTGTGTAAAAACAATAGAAACACTAAATTTCACATAGAATTATTGCTAAATGGAATGAAGCAACATCAGTCTCTGATATGAGTTGAAGAAGCATTATCCTTCTGTTGTTGTGACTGTTTGCAAATATGTCTCCAAACTCATCCAAATAACATAATTTTGATGTTTGTCGTTCAATATGACTTTGAGAGCCTCTTTATCTGCCATTGATTTTCTCGCAAAGGTTTTTATTCTCTTCATGGTAGAAGAAGCACTGGACACTTGGATCGTCACTGTGATTTTACAGAGCTTGTAGGCCCATGGCTCATGGAAGCCCTCTCTGTATGCTTGAATAATTTGACAAATTCGGGAGAGTCCATATGTTGTTTCGGCTCTGCCAGTCGCTTTGCCCACTAAATAATTAGGCTGCGTTTGAAACACTATTTTGAAGTGGGCAATCTTAGCAGAATAGTAAAACTCGGTCATGCACTGGAAATTTCATGCTAATTTTATTTTTTTTACTCCTGAGCCAGAGGGGGGCAAGAGGGGGGGCAAGAGTAGCCACAGGTGGGGCAATTGCCCCACCTTGCCCCCCCCTGGCTACGCCACTGGGCTGGGCCCTTGGCAGCTGCCACTCTGCCACATAGGCCAGTCCGCCGCAGCTCCTCTCTGTCTATTGGCTACAAATACATCTGAATCTAAATCTGAATCCTAAATGACCACGCATCAAGGGATTGGTCTTCAACAATACACCATTTAGGTTTTTTATTAGTTTAATTTGGTTGGAAATGGTGGTCATTGTTCGCTTTTTGTCTTAGTTCATCTGGATATATACGTTAATGATATTTAATCTACGTTTCATTGTTATCATAAACATGATAAACTCTAAGTGAAAAATCATCTCAAAGAAATTGCACAATTGACTTAAAACGTGGTTTGTGAAGAAAGTTCGGATTGGCATTGATGCCATTGTCTGTCACTGATAACTAAGTCGGTAATTTTTAACACAATTGAGCAGGATTAAATATGATTTAAAGCAAATGGGCCGGATGGTCAGTTCCTCCTGGAACTTCGAGCATTCCACATCAAGGTAAGGCTTCCCATTAAGAACATGTACTTGTTGTTGTGTATAACATTTTGGATATATGGATCTCCGGGAGGCAAAGTGAACCAACCCTGATATTCAATATTCGCCTTGCGACTAAACTGAGTTTTGGCCACATTGGGTTGGTTCACCCCCCTATAAAAATAGCCTTGCTATTAGAAACTAAGGTAGGTCACCTAACCATTAGATAGAGAACACAATTTTATGTCCAAAACCATTGAAACATGGAAATGCCAAAATTCAGGGTTGGTTCACTTTGCCTCCCGAGGATCCATATGGACACAAGTATTTGAAAAGTTTTGCCTTTTGTATACTTTTAAATGCCATGCAATGCAAGAACAAGTGGTGCATATTCCAAAATGAGGTATCTCTGGGCAGCAATAGTACAGTAGAGTGTGTCAGTTTGGACTTTCCATGCAAATTCAAAAAGCACTGGTGCATTTGGACCTGGGGAATCCAAATCAGCTCTTCACAGAAGCAGAATTGTTACATTTTTCACAGCTTCCAACGTTAAACATACAGATTTGAAGGACGTTTTATTGCTCATACACCAATCATGTCAGCTTAAAATGCAACGTAGATAGCTGGAGAACCTGGCCAAGCAACTCATCTAATTGAAATTGCAATAAAATCTGGTGAAACTCCTGTTGCAATACAAGCAGTCTTTTTCCAAGTCTTCCAGTTAGTTGAAAGATCAAATCTTTATTCACAACATATTCCACTCTAATAATCTAATAATGAGTTTGTCAAAGCAGATGTGGAAGAGGAATGTCTGAAGAAACAGCTTGCTGAATAATGTTTTTGCGATTTGTCCTGCTTCTCAGTGTGGCATATTGCCTGAAGACTGTCCCACCTTCCCTACCCCTTGAACTTGGAAAGATCTGTGAGTATGCTATCAACTTCATCCTTAAATAAAGATATAACAATCTTGTGTTTTTTTCTCTTTTCTTTATGGCGTATCACCTTCATCCTTCAATGATGATATCATGTCAATCTTTATTTTCCTCAATATTTCTTTAGATTAAATAGGTGTCCTTCTCAAGAGGAAATCATTTTTATTTTTATTTCTGTTTTGGTTTTTACCACATCAATATTTTGTCAATATCAGGACAAATAGTTCCATTCTACACGGATATTCATGGATTTTAGGCAAGTCATGCAATAGTGAAAACTTCAAATTTAATCACTATCCTACTTTTCCTCAAAAGTAAAATGCCATTAAAGGCCTTTGTTAAAGTAGGCAGCATAGGAGAGAAGTTTAATCCACCTGCAATTTATGTTTATCACTCGTCTAGATTATTGAATTAGATTTAGACACATTCATAACTATATTTATCTTATTTAGGAAAAAAATACACTTATTTAATTGTTTTGCAAATTTCTAAGTGAGTGCTAGAAATATTTCAAGTTTTTGCTATTGTGCAATCTGCCAAATGACCTTTAATTCTATATTTACACCCTGCAGTGTTGTCATCCATTTATTATGTTTGTTTGGCCTAGACAGCAAATAGCTTCAAGCTAATGTTTCTCATGTAACCTGTCCGTCAACTCAAAATAAAATTTTGTCTATTTTTTATTGAAATTTCAGCTAAAGCAACAATTTGTCCAGATATTGACAAAAGTTAGACACGGTCTAAAATTGTGTCCATTACTGTAGTCTCTGTTCATTCAGAGACTAATTTTCTTATTTCAAAGCCAAAGAATGAAAACTAATCAACAGCAATTGGAATAAATCAAATTGTATGCACAGGTTTTGCTTTCTCTCTTTTTATTCAGTGGATGTAATAAAATTTTAAAACAATTTTTAATCAAATTTAAATAAATCTGGTACATATCCACAGGACTGCCCAATTTGTGTTTCAAATTGAGATGTCATCTGAAAGTCAAAAGAGCTAAATTATTATTTATAAACTAAAGTAACCATGAATAGGATCAGAATTTTACAAAACTTACTGAAATTTTCTGATTTTTTTGTGTCACTTGGTGATGGTGTAAAGTATTATACTTTTTTTCGGTTGGATTACTTTTTCGAGCACTAAATGATCCCAAAGAAATGTACTGAATGAGCCCTGGTTTTATTTTTTGTTAGAATTGGATAATTTGTGGCAATATTTTTACAACAACGCTCATTATGAAGTCATCACTAAATTACTTGCTCAGAGGAGAGGAACTTAAAAAAATATATCAAACAGCGAGTCAATCATCATTAGTGAAAAAAACACTTTAAATGATGGCTTAGAAACATCCCTAAACATAATTCATACTGAAGTACGCATGAAATAATCAATGCATTGTAAATATTTTTTTACGGTTGTTGGAAAATTTTACGTTTACACACAAACAATAAGGTATCTGAAAGAAATAATTATTTTCCAAAATGTAAATTGAAATTGTCGTTCATGCTGAAGCTAAATTGCTTTTATATCTATATTTAGATGAATTGCTCGATTCAACTACGTTGGCTGCTTTGGGAACCAGCCTGGACAAAATTGCCCAAAATTGTCCAGAACAGACTTGTCTGGTAATGGGCTGCAGTTACACACCTCTTAAAAACTGCAACAAAAATCCTAATGCTTGTGCACAGGTCTGCAAATGCGATGAAAAGTGTGTTTATTTTGGGGACTGTTGCTATGATTACTGGCATGCATGCAAGGATTCGCATGCAATTTCAATTAATATGGACACTCAAGGTTTGAGTAATTGGTCACGGAAATCCATTGAAAGTCTTCAGAACACTAATAATAGTATCACAAGTAATTTGAAATTTCATTTACATAACTATCACGCTTATTCGCCCCTGAAATACGTAACCTGCATGGCTTTGTCCAAAAGGGAATATCACCAGCACAACTTTTGGGTAATAAATAAATGCCCAGCAAGTTTCTCTGATCGAAAAAACATAAAAGCAAACTGTGAAACGTCTAACTATCTTTCCTTTGCACCTGTTTTCAATGTTGATGTTGGGATTTTTAAGAACTATAATTGTGTAATTTGTCATAGATTTGATCCTTCCACATTTATACCTTTGCCAATAAGTTTTCATTGCCACACTGCTGATTTATGGGTAAAAGTCAATGACTTAATTTTCGAAGGCAATATTTCAGCTGCTAAGAAGATGCTATTTGAAAAATGTGACTTCATTGTTGTGATAGGGAGAGATACTGACTTTCATTCAAAAATGGTAAGTGCCCATCTTCCAATAGTGGAATGGGCGCTTCGCTATGCATGTGTCAAGAAGGAGCAATGTGTTGGCTGTGAACTATTATGTCATTCTTTTATTCTGATAACTCGTAAGCATGGTTACTCTCTCAATCCTTTCTATAAAAGATGTGACATGGGCATCGTTAACAACACTTGTGGGCGACCAAAGTTTGGTCGTACACCGTCACCGATTTATGCTGATTACACAATGCTATTTTCAATCAGCAGAAAGCCTCGAGTAACCTTCAAAACCAAACTATGTAAACATCGTAAAAGAAAACCCTTTGACACTGTTTGCTCAAATGAGAGTTTGTTGGATCTATTCAAAGAAGATACATGCATTGATCCTAATTCATCTGCCCTGGTGCCACTTGACGGCCGCTTTTATTTTCCGAGATTAAATTTATCAGAAGCTGTAGACATGATTTTGATAGGTAGCGAGAAAAACACACCTCTTGCTAACAGCATCTTAAGCCAAGGAGCAGAATTTTTCACTGCAAGGCCTGAAGCGTCTGGCCCATGTGATGATGTTCTGAGAAATAATATAATAAATGATGTTGAATGGAAAAATATCATCAAACCGCACGAGATGTATTGTATCTTCTTCAAAAAAACATTTAACTCATTTGATTCTGCCTACCACACTGGCAGGAATATGATGGGGCTTCATGATGATTCACAGGAAATGCTCATATTTACTAATTCATATACTCACTCAGGCAATAATTTATGCGACGCGTCTGATGAAATACTGGTTGTGGAAACTCATGTGTTAAAATGCATCCACGATGATGTTTTAGTCGTTCATATTGACAATAAAAGATACATAATCAAGTTGATGGAAATAATCAGATTAAGTACTATGAAACTTCAACCAGGCAAAAATGAAACAACTATTTCCGAGTTTGTAATATTTTGCCAAAAGAGAGAAAATTTGAGTTCAAGCTTGGGAATTTTGACCATGGTGTGCAATTCGATATCTATGTTATTCCTTTTCATCTTAGTAAGTCTGTATGTTGTGAAGAAGTCGATTCGCTCTGACATGGCGTCTTCAACCCCTCAGCTTTCATCAGCACTTTTCTGTGCACAATTTCTATTCCAGGTATGATATGCCTTTTAGCAAATCTGTTCAAACAATTATTTTCTACCATTACAGACCACCTTTATGAAGTAATTCAATTGGTTGTCAGTTCACTGCAGTTTAAGATTGCAACTTTGAATTATTAATTTTTGTTATTGTTGTGTTCATATAGCTACATCAAAGCATAGGTATTTGCATTACATTTGCATTTTTCATATCTTTTATTGTTCCATATTTCCAGATAAGCAGTCTTCCATTCTTCTCCTCCAAGCCTGGTTTGTGTCGGACTATTGGTATGATGCAGCATTATTTTTGGCTGACTTGTTTCTTGATCATGTCTTTCATTTCCCTTGATTTCTTCTACCGGTTCTCCAACATCTGTCGACCTTGGTTCATGAAAAAGAGGAAAGAAGGAAAAGTGAAGTTTTGTTGGATCATAAGTGCCTTGATGATGTCAATTCCAATCTGTCTGGATAACTTCACTGATTGGAAAATAGATTATGCATCAAGCAGTGGAATTTGTTTCATTGAACCACAACTCTATCTGATTGGCTTCTTCATATGTCCTTCTATGTTTTTGTTCTCCATAAATGCAGTGTGTTTCATTGCAACCATTATAAATATATGCAGGGCTCTGCCAAGTGACAATGATATTGCAGCTGCTTCAGATCGTAACATGGCTTTGATATTTTCTAAGATTGGTGGACTGATGGGAGTTGCTTGGCTATTCGCCTTAGTACCTTTTATCACAGGTATCGAAGAACTCTGGTACATATTTGTCATACTTAATGGACTGCAGGGTTTATACATCTTCTTGTCTTCGGGAATCACAGGACGCATCCTTTCCGAAATAAGGCAAAGGACATTGTCCGGGGCAAGAGAATCGCAAGCTCCAAGTGCTGAGACCAGTTATGAATTAGGTGGCAAATTCTAGTGAAAACTTATCTATTATTACTTTTAATATCATCATCTAGATAATATTATTCTCCCATATCCATTTCTATCTTACCGTAAGTCTTCAATTAAAGACAGATGGGTATTGTTCCCCATGTAAGTAAGTGAAACAATGATATTTTGTCATTTTGTCAATGCTAAATATATCCAAACAAACTGCTTGTGCAAGCATAGTTCTCAGCCAATAAGATAAAAACATGTTAGGTCATAAATGACAATTTCTGAGGTGTATGAGGCAAACAAATTGCTGCCAGTTTTAATTTGTTGCTCAGAGCTCGGTGTGGGTCAAAGTCTTCGATAAGTGAAACCAAAGACCAGTGTAATTTTAATGTATTTATAAACTATATGCATATATCTTCACTTCATTGTAGAAAATATTTGTTAAATAAAGTATTTGTTCGATCATGTAGTATTTGTTATCAATTACCTCGAGAACGTTGATATTAATCACACTGAATCAACTAAGGAAAACAGAGGTTGAGCAGCAGCAAACCATCAGCATCACACACACTCAAAAACAGATTGGTTTAATATTTTCTGATAGTTTTGTATGTTTTTGTACAGTTTATTTAAAAAAGCGAAATCATGGACCAAAGGGAAATGTCTTCTCCATTGCAGAAAAATGTGGATATTCATAAATATACCAAATAAATAGCAGTGGCGACTTTGACTGATTGCCTCATTAGACTGCTTCTACAATTAACAATTGATTGAAGAAGCAGTCTAAAATTGCTAATTGCAATTCTGCAGGTTCTTCAGCTTTTTTTTCACTCTCAGTATGCCTAATTGCGATTAATGAGCAGGGGAAGGTGGAGAGCTAAAGGTGTCAATCATAATTGCAATTTACAAGTAATTTCGATCTGAGGTAGGCCTATACTTTGCTTGGTACTAGCAATTGACATGTCATTCTAAGTTCTAACTGATGAAAGAAACTTTAGGATTGAGTTCAATTGATGGATATTTTTTATATTACTAAATGTGAAATATATTATTCACATATTAAATGAATTTTCAAAGGTCAAGATTAAACTAACATAAACAGTTAAACGACCTTCCTGAAGAAATCAGATTTTTGCAATCCATTGAACTTTTCAAAAGTAAATTGAAGACTCTCCTATTTAAAGACACTTATGATTAGCCATCTCAATTGTGCAATACTCATTCATGTCATTATTCTATTGTATATTTATTCAGTTTTTAATGTTTACTCTATTTTATTGTATAGCAGATTTTAAATTATTATACATGTCATATTTATCATATTTTAAATTTACACCAATTTTTATTTACATTGTAACAGCGTTGTGAGCAATTTTGGATGTGACGCTATATAAAATAAATTTATTATTATATTATATTATATTATTATTAAACGAAAGTAAGGCCCCCTTCACGAAAACTTGAATATCTTCAAGACCTCTTTTCGAATTTCTACAAAAGTTTATCAGTTTGTCTGTTTGTGAACTTGCGTATTTTTAACATTGTACCTGAGCATTTGCAGCTTTACTGCTTATTTTTGCTTGAGCCAGCAGCACCTGAGTGCACAAAACCCTCTTTAAAAACAAGAAGTTTTGGCTGTCCAAATTAATCTTTACTCAAAGACCTGTGCTCATATTAATCATATCAAAGGACCTAAACGTAAACAGTAAAACTTTTACAAAAGATTTCCTCAAACATGATTGAGAAATGTACTTATTCTGGTGAAACAACTTTTCTTCAGCCACTTGATTAAATACAGTCAACACAGAAATTATTTGCACGCTTTGTCTTTTTTCATCATATTTCACAGAAAAATGGTAGTAGGGCCTATGATAAAAAGAACAGCCCTATGTTTTAGAGTAGTGTTAGTAGGTTAGGTTCCCATGCTTTTCATTTTTTACCAAAATTCATTTTCTAGGAAAATGTGAAAAAACTGAATTTTGAAAACCAAAAAATATTTGCACGCTTCAGCAAACTGCCAGAAACTGAATTTTAAATAATGATACTCAATTTTCTCTTTGGAGCTACTGTTGTTTATGGTATCTTTAGCTCATTTACATCAATCAGACATTATTTGGGGTTCACAGGTGGGATTACAGGTGTACTTAAGGTCCAGTGCCGTGAGTTGGTAAAATTTCAGTTTTGGGCCAATATGCACTTACATTTTAGGTCATATCTCAGCTCCATAAAGGAATTTATGCTGGTATTATGGATCGAATGATAGGCAAAAATATCTTCTTTGATGTTAAATAGCAGCAATTGCATCCATAATCACTGATCTTGAGATAATATGTGATACATGATTGCAGTTAGGGAAATTTTTGGTGTCCCGCATGGACACTTCATGATTGTACAACCTTTTCATACAACCTTCAAATACAAGAAAAGGGATGGATTTAGGATCAAAATTGCAATGCATTACTTTTCCCTGATTAGATGGGCATCTTGTAAATCCAGAAAAATGGCAATTGGATGTTTCTATATTTTTTTAATACACCTTTTGTAATCCTCAGTTGGTGTGTCCGGGGTGAAGCTTAAAATTGCAATGTGATTTTCGATGCCACAGATAAACCACTGATCAAAACATTTTCAGAAAATTTGATATACCAATGCATTGCTCATGACCTTGTCTTTCAGGAATATATCACTTAAAGTGGCTAAGGCTGTTGTGCCAGAAGCTGTGATGGCTTGAGTAAGACTGACAACAGCGCGACACTCTTATATTCTGCAAACATTCTGTGGGACTTCTTGTGTTTGGGTACTTCCTGATGAAGGCTTGTTGCTGGAATTCTAGTATTCTTGGTATTATTGTCATGCTCATGAGCCTGGCTTTGTATTAGTGTATAGAATACGGTAGAAAGTCCAACCCATATTGGCATTAGAGCCCTATCTTTGAGACTGACAAAAAATGTGACGCTCTCACATTTTGTAATATTTATGAGGACCTTTCTTCTTTACACATTTCTTGATGAAGGCTAGAGGAAGGAAAGTTACCTTTTCTGATATGATTTTGTTGCTCATTAGCCCAGGTTTCTATTGGTCTATAGAACGCGGTTCTAAATGTAACCTATCATGGTATTAGTGGCCTGTCTTTGTCACTGACAACAAATGTGGCACTCTTACACTTTGTAAAAATGTATGTTCAGACATGTCTTGTTCAAATACTTTGTGATAAAGACTCTTTGCTGGAATTTTCACTTGTTTGATATTGTGTTGTTACACTTGAGCTTAAGTTTCCATTGGTATATATACAATATGGTTTTTAGTCAAAACTATCATCGTATAATGGCCCTGTGTTTATGGCTGACAAAAAGTGCTAAGCTTGCTTTCGGCATTACCTGCTAATTACACCATAGAAGGTATGAGAAGGCAAATAATGAAAAATCTGTTTTTTGTTTGTTTTAAGAATATTATTCAACAAAATGTGTGCAAGTTTCATAGTGGTATCTTAAAAAGTCTTTGCTGCAGAGGTATTTGAAGAAACAAAGTTTCGTTTTAAAACTGCATTTTAAGTTAGTATTTTCTTCACATTCATCTTTAAATTTACTAGCATAATGTGGCATAGACGTCACAAAAACGCATATACAACCTAAAAATGTTGGATTTGGAATCTAACAACACATAGGAAGCTTATCAGTGATCATTAATTTTTTCGCCAATTTCACCAGAAATTCCAAATTTTACCAACTTGTGGCATTGGTCCTTAAGGAGTACACCCATTCCCACGTTTTTCTCCTACATTTAGGTATAAAAATTACTTTAAAATAGCAATTGTCATGAAATTGGTCTGTGAAGTCCTTTAAAATAGTCAAATTGTGAGAAAAAGATAAATTATGCAGGTTTTTGTAAAGAACTATGTTCAATATCTCATCAGGAAATGTCCAAGAAAAAAGGCTCTTGATGATTTTGTGCTGACTTACAACTGATGATTTGCCTCTGACGAGTTATTTCACCACTGGCTTATCAATAATTGTTAAGAAAGAATATTTAAAGTTGTTTTTTATTGATATTTGCTCACAAATTACGTTATTATTCAATTTTAGCATATATGTAAGTGTAGCATATTCAATGCGTTGTCATGCATCGATTATTAAGATCCACCCAAGCTTGTCTATACAATAATTATGGCCCAAATTATTATGACAGTGAACAGTTTTCATTGTTCGAAGCTTATTTTTACAAAGGAAACCCATTATTGTGAAATTTTCACTCATGGAGGTCCTCCATGGGGGGTACCCTATGAAGCAACACTTGTTGTAGACTGCATAATGGTAATGATATAGTGCAAAATTCGAAAACGACTTGTCTTAATTATCTCAGCTGACTTTCTCCAAAATTATTACAACCTATTGTTCACAGCTCACAGTCAAAATAGTCCCCAGGGGCAAAGTTGAGTCCCATAATTAAGATTTTTTCATTTTGATTCCACTCGTATTACTGTTTTCTGGCATTTTGTGGTTGCATGTCGAACACAATTACCTACCAATAACTGCCAAATTACTTTTTTTGGACAAATACACAATTATGGAGTTTACTAATCAGTCTCATGTGAGTTGCTTGTTTCTAGCCATATTTCTATAGCCATACATTGAAAAAAAAAGCATGGGATTGAGTGTTTTCCTTTGGTAACATCTGCAATCCCACCTGTGAAGCCCGAATAATGCTGATTGGTGTAAATGAGCTAAATATACCATAAACAACAGTAGTTCCAAAGAAAAAATTGCGTATCATCATTAAAAATTCAGTTTCTGGCAGTTTGCTGAAGCGTGCAAATATTTTTTGGTTTTCAAAATTCAGTTTTTTCACATTTTCCTAGAAAATGAATTTTGGTAAAAAATGAAATGCATGGGAACCTAACCTACTGACACTACTCTAAAACATTGGGCAGTTCTTTTTATCATACTACCATTTTTCTGTGAAATATGATGAAAAATAAAAGCGTGCAAATAATTTCTGTGTTGACTGTATGGGCAGCTGGTGGCTCCACTGTATACATGGTAAAATTAGCCACACCTATTGGAAAAACACTGATTTTTTAAAACAAGGGTGGGCTTAGTCGAAGGCTGCTGGCTCAGGAGGAATGCCAATAAGCTACAAATCCTCACATTTTGAGGTCCATATACTGGCCTATAATTCAGCCAAATGTTACAAAAATCAGAGAAGGAATCTTAGTTTTTTAGAACTGTTTAGTTGAAGAATACTATATTTTTTTGCTTGGTCAATCTGCAACTTTGAAAAACAAAATTTTGACTTAAGTCGCTAAAGTTGGTGAAGTCAAGTCATGCTACACTCAAGTCACAGTGAATGGCCAAGTCATGAAAGGCCTTCAAGTCAAGTCATCGAGCACCCAAGTCAAGTCATGATGCCTGAACTCAGTTACTCCGGGCTCTAATTACATGTAACAAAAACCGTTCACTTACCATTACTGTCCATGCACTCTTCTTTCAGGTTTCCCTACCCATTATATTAAAGTCATTTATACATGTGTTCTGGTTTAGGATCTCTGTGTTCTTATTCTTCTTTGTTGGTTTGAGGCCCCGTTTAGGTACATGGATAAAAGAGAAAGTTTGTTTAAGATTGTGAATCCAAGTAAGTGTTCTTTCTTTTGTACTGAAGCTAAATTTCTTGGCCATGTAGTCTCTGCAGAGGGATTGCATGTGGACCCAGAAAAAGTGTCGGCAGTAGTAGATTGGGAGGTCCCCAGTAATCAGCAAGAACTAAGACGATTCTTAGGATTTTCTGGATATTATCGAAGATTTATTGAGAATTTCTCTTGGATCTCTGCTCCGTTGCATGCGTTGCTCAGAGGAGAATGCTTCAAAAAGAAAGGTAAGAGACGTGTTGATCTTCCTGAATTTTGTTGGACAGCTGTACATCAAAATTGTTTTGAAACGTTGAAAGCTGCAATTACTACAGCTCCGGTTCTGGCATTCGCAGATTTCAGTAAACCTTTCGAGCTCCATGTAGATGCTAGTCTAAATGGACTCGGCGCCATATTGTATCAAGCTGACCAGCAAGGGAAGTTATAGACCAGCAGCCTTCGGCCAAGCAGCCGAGCCCATCTTTTGTTAAGAAGTTTGCTCACCAAAATGTTGAGCACGCTCTGGCGATCGCCACAACGCACTAATCCTATCAAACTGGGTATCAATCTGTTTGTATTTCAAAGATCTATCTTATGAGCCTACCTGCAGTGCTGTACGACCGTTATTTCTTCCCGTTCGGGCGGATTAAAAGATCGATGCGAGTCAAAATATTTTGATCTCAACGCTCATGACGTCACACGATCCGCACAAACTAAACCACCTGCCTGCAAAGCCTAATTGCGCACAGCGCCTCTAGCGGCCGCCCATTTCCCGCCAAAACTTATTGAGGATCCACAGAGTTGCAAGGGGACCTGCAGGCTTGTTATTGTGGATTATTGGGAGTTGGGAGCTCTATGTTGTTATTTGAACTCCTCAATTGTGTTCAATTGACATTTGCCTGCTCAATTGGATTGATTTGTGTTGCTGCAGTGAGTTTGACACTGCAAGTGCAATTAACCAGTCACATTATGATGCCTGATAGCAGTTAACACTTTGACCAAGGAAGGTTAAAGATGAATTTCCTTGAATATAGTTTAACATTTTAATTGCCATTCACATAATTGCTGATCTCATGTAGCTCCATCTTAATGATATTTCGTTGCCTAATAAAATATGTACCTTATAATAATGGCTGCATCATGATTATGCTGAAATTCTTTTTATTGTACTTGATTTTGCAGTGTGCTATTTTATTACTTGTTATGTATACACGTTCTATGTAGGGGAAGCTAAGGAGAGTTGGCCCACTTTTGACTTGTGAACCTTGAATGCAGTAGATGTGAACGACAGTCGATATGTAACAAATTGGTATTAAAGGGTCTAATAACTAATGACATTCTAAAATTCATGCATGAACTAGCCCTGTACCCCTGGGGACAGGGGTCATGGATCCTCCCGTTGGAAAATCATGAGATTTGAAAGATAGGGCTAGCTCTTTTGGGAGAATCAAGATATATATACATATATATTCAAGAAATTATTTTTTTCTTTGTACATTGAACAAATGGAGTCTTCTCATTGGGCGAGAGAGTGATGTCATAACAAGTAATTTTAGTGATGTCACAATGGTGACATCATACACCAAAGTGAGGCTAATGGCTGTCTCCCTTTTTTTTTTGGCATTTATCTAATGCCACAGTTTTGTGATTCCTTGCACTCAGAACTTTCTCAGAGGCTTATGAACCAGTCGGTTGGTCGGCAAATCCAAAAAAAAAAGAAGAAAAAACCACATTTTTTTTTTAAACATTTCGCAATTTCACAATTTCCTTGCAAAATTTATTTCCCTGGATTTTAGATCCTATATTTTCTAATTTATTTCCAAGTTATGCTTAATTTTTTTCAGTCATATCTTCTGTAAATTACTCTAAAGTTCTGAACTGCAAGCCAAGAAAGTTATTTCATTTCAAGTTAAACATTCATTTCTAGTGTGACGGAATGACCATCATTCCGTCACACTAGAAATGGACCCCTGACTACTGAGGCACCTTGAGTTTAAAAATTGAGCAATGGGTCATTTTTCCTGTTTGAATTGTTCTCATCACTGTCAAATAAATAGAAACCAAAACCTAGTACCAAAAATGATTAAATTGAGACTTACAGAGTAAAAAACAGCAAAAAATTGCATTTCATCTCATGTGGACTTCATGTTGTAATGAACATGTTTTCCTTTTATATCTTGCTTGCATCCAATGCATGCGGCTGCACACATTTTGTATTGGCCGCTGTGCCTAAACTATTGCACTTGTATATGTGATATTTGGCACATGAATGGGTCTTAAAGCATATATATGTGCATTTTGGTGTTCATACTCAAGCAATTGGTAGAGTTTTTGTAAACTATTGAAAATTACAGAAAATTTATTATTTTTTTTCCAGAGCAGAACTCTGAAACGGTTATATCTATGGGCATGAAATTCTACTATCTTATGCATTAAATACTCTTAATGCTCTTAAAAAAAATTAATAATAGTAAATCCAGCGAGAATGTGAAAAAATGTTATTTTTCAATGTTCCGTGATCCGGAAATTTTGCGTTTAGGTGTCTAAATTATACCTCTTTAAATGACATAACTCAATCTTATGAACTTTTCATAAAAAACAAAAAAAAACTGGGGCAAATGAGGATTTCTGATATTTTTCTCAAATATTTGTTACTCAAAAATTGATGGTAAACAATAACTTGGTAAAATTCAACAAATATTTACTTAATCATATCAGGAAGTTGCTTGTGTAGCCATATATCCATATCACCTATGCTACATTTTGCCACCTTAAATGGATTATTCTTAAAATTCTGAAATTTAGCACACAATGTAAACAACGCCTGGTTCTGGCCGCTCAGGGAAAGTCTTTTTCGGGGGATACGAAGTAAGACACTACACCACACCCATTTTGAACCCCTGGGTTGTTTAACATTGTGTTACAATGTGTGACACAGGGGCATCGATTTTTCATTTTTGTAGGGGGGGGGATGATTTCGGTGATCGTAAATTTTGCACCTGGCCCAATGGGCCGAAAGTCGCGCAGCGATAGATTTCGTGGGCCACTCTAGGGCCCAAAAGCCAATATATATATATTAAAGATTATAGAAGGTTAGTTTTGAGACACAACATGCAACTGGCATCATGGAAAATTTCTAAACATGACAGATAATTGTCAACACCAATAGACAATACACAATAGACAATCTTTATTTTACTTCAGTTTTTACATAACAAGGAAAATTAGCCATGAAAATGGCTGGTGTCACCGAAAGTATTAATAATTTGAAATTCTGTGGGGGGATAGTCATATGGTCATCCCCCCCAGGTTCATCATAGGGGGGGGGACATCCCCCACCCCACCCCACCCCGGGGGGGGGACATCCCCCACCCCACCCCACCCCCCCCCCCCAAGGTGCGACATCCAAAAAGCTGTTTGTAGCAATAAAAATGTTGGGAAATGTCTTAGTGGTTTGCCCCCCTGGAAAAAATCCTGGATACGCCACTGATTCATGATCAACCTTCATTGTCAATCTTTGAATACGCTGGGAAGATGTCATTGGTGGCTAATTGCAATTTGCACTTAAGTTCACACCTTGCCAAAGGAAAGCCTTTTGCATTGTGTTGCATCTAATTACACTTCAGAAAGCTAAGCTATTCTGGAATTAAGCCTAATTGCTATTAGAGATGACAGCTGTTGAGTCAACAGCCGCTGATCTGAGATTGGACAGAACATAGTTCGAGCCCTGTCCACCAGAGTCCAAATTTGGAAACATCGGACAGTGCTGCCACCTAGCGGCGGATCGGCAAACAAATAAATGAAATTTTTTTAGCAGGAATGGCGGACGGGCGTATCTGGAAATGGCCTGAGGGGGCATTACATGTGGTGAATACGGGGCGATCGGTCATGTTAATTTTTGCCTAAGGCTGGGGGGAGGGGGCATGGCCCAATGGCGCCCCCCCTAAATATGCCACTGGATCAGATATTGAGGTCATTCGCAAATCATCTGCCAAAAACAGATTATAGAAATAAAAATAAATGGTTAATTTTTTGCCATGGAAACCAGAAGTCAAGAAATGTGGCCCAGATTTTATAATTGCTTGCATGCAATGACTGCATAATATAAGTGTCCTTTCTAGTGAAATCCCGGGGGGGGGGGTACTCACTCTATAAGGGTGTATATAGAGGCGCCGCTGGATGCTAATGGTTTTTTGGCCTTCTTGGATTAAAATGGTTTTGGTTTTTTGACAATTCTGATTAATTTGGTTCTGGTTTTCTCAACCCCAACATGTTTGGTACCGTTAGAATCGGCTTCAAAAGAGGATTAAAATGGTTTAAAAACCATGAAGATTGAATTGGTTTGCAAAAAATTTTAGTGAAGGATTAAAATGGTTTGTGGTTTTGGCGCAGTGTCCGGATTAAAATGGTTCTGGTTTTCAAAATAGCCGTGGCGCATCCGTATGCAAAACTCCGCGAAGTACCCCCCCCCCCCCCCGGGAGTGAAATGAAGTATATCAATCAAAGTTTTTTGTCATGACTAAGTGAAATGAAGTACATCAATGATCAATCAAGTTTTTATTCCTTTTCATAAACACAGCGGGGCTAATTGGTACATCATGAATAACAATGAAAACAGAAGTTTGTATTATTTTTATTTATCAGTTAATATGCCATCCTTTTGAGTACTTTAGTACTTCTGTAATTATGTGCACTTTCTTGAGTAATTCTTTGAATGTGCCGTTACTGTGATGCACTGAACCAAAAGTACTGTACTTGTACCCAGTACATTGCAAAAAGCACTTTAAGTACCGTGTACAGATGATTTCATATTTGTTGACACTGATCAATTAGGAAAAAAAATTTGCAAAATTTCTCATCTGACATCAGAAAATCCTGCCAGGTGATTGGTCAAGCTGCCCATAGCATGTCACTTTTGTCAGTTAACTTGGAGCAAGTGATCTAATGATGTCATAATTTTGATCCATAGGCCTATACTGCAAAGGCCAACTTGGTATATATATACATCATTCCTCGGCCAATTTTTTTTAAGCATGGGGTCATGGATTCTGAATGTGGAACAAAGAGGGAATGAAGATGGATAGATGGATGAATGGGGCCTTTTGTCCTATCTGCGCACCTTGAATTTTGAATAGGGGGAATATGGGAGTTTTGCCTGACAGGGTACCAATTCTTCACACATGTTTCAGGAGGGGATACTAATTTTAAAAAGCCACATGGAACCTGAGGGCATAGGCGTACGGGACGCGCGATTTTTGGGGGGGCGAGCGACATTTGCCCGAATTTTCGAGATCTTAATTTAATACCATTTCAAATGAAATTGCCTGGAAATCTCCAATTTTAAATAGTTTTTACCTAAATCATCTGCCCAAATTTTTTAGCCTTTTTGCCCGAATCTTACTGTTTCCCAAACTTTTGGGGGGGGCAACCGCCCCCCCTGCCCCCCCCTCCCATACGCCTATGCCTGAGGGGGTACTAAAATTCTGCATGAAACCAAAGGGGGTATCAATTTTCGACAGAAAGTTCTTATAAAACTCCCAACAGACCCGCCTTCCCCTCCAAAACATCCAGTCATAAATTCTGAGCAGTCCCTCAGGACAGGAGGATGATCCAGATCTGATATGCAGCCAATATTTGCAAGTCCCAGTAACCAGACCCAGTGACTGGTAGCCCATTTGATTTTCCAATTTTTTTTGGGGGCCCCAGCCGGACCCCCTACCTCCTATGCCTATGATTACAGAATCACAATCTCAGTAGTCCAAGGATGGGTAAATAAACAAATGAGTTAGTTAGAATTAGTTGATTCTCTCCAAGAGCTTTAAAACGACACCAAAACCACTCTTGTGGGACTATTAGAACTGAAAGAGAACGATCTTCTCGTAGGCTCTGCAGCCCAGGTGGTTTAGTCTAGTCCCAATTCCATCATGGCGTGCGTGTGTTGTGATCAGGCGGCGGCGGGGAATAAAATGGAGAAATACAGTGTTTAATGAAGATGACATAAGGTAAACTATACATAAATGTGTTCATTAATCCTCAGTGGTCAAAATGACCCCGAGTTCGGATCTGTAGGCCCCGTAATAACGAAGTTTATAATCCACCATAGCAAGGTATTGGTTGGACCAGACCTGAGTTTCCAGACCTAGGGAAGTTACGTCCCATCGCTTTTGGTAGTCGTGGTCTTAGACCATCAGAGGTGAATTATCCAGCTCACCAACTAGAGTTTTGTGCACTGAAATGGGCAGTGACAGAAAATTTTAAGGACTAACTGTATCACTCAAGTGTGCGGATCGTGACGGATAATAATCCTTTAACGTATTTGACCTCTAGTCTGAAGTTAGATGCCACAGGGCATTGGTGGGTCGCAGAATTGGCCAACTATAATTTTGATATTGTGTATAGGCCTGGTTCCAAGAATGCGGATGCAGATAGTTTGTCTCGTCGCCATGAAAGGTCTGGTGAAGCAGATACGGTAAGAGCTCTTCTTCAAGGTTCAAGTAGTCCTGATGTTGCTTCTTTGTGTAGTACCAATGTTCCGGATGATCTTGGAAACGTGACCGCTGTGATGACGAAGGCAGAGTGGAAGACTGCACTGCAAGAAGATCCAGTGGTCAGTGCAGCAATCGACAAGCTTCTGGGTAAACAGGTTCCTAGAAAACAGCAGTGTGGAGACACCAGGATCCTGCTGAAGACTAAGGGCCTTATGCTGGAAGAGGGAGTGCTGTACAGGAAGAAATGCACCGACAAGGGTGACGTCAAGCAGTTGGTTTTGCCTGAAAAGCGGAAAGAAAAAGCTTTCCGTAAGCTTCATGATGAAATGGGTCACTTGGGTAGGGACCGTGTCTATGAACTATTCAGTGGCAGATTTTTCTTCCCAAGAATGCAGAATCAAATTTCGTTGTGGTTGAAGAATTGTGAAGTGTGCTACAGGAGAAAAGCTTCAACAAAGCAGGTTGCTCCATTAGTCAACATTGAATCTTCGCAACCCATGCAAATTGTGTGCATTGATTATCTGTCTCTGGAAAGGTCAGTTGGTGGATATGAGAATGTGCTGGTAGTGACAGATCATTACACTCGCTACGCCAAAGCCATTCCAACTAGAAATCAGACAGCAACTACAACAGCTCGTCATTTATTTGATTTAATGATCAATGATTATGGGGTACCGGAGAAGCTGCACAGCGATCAAGGTCCCGCGTTCGAAAGCCGTGTGATCAAGGAACTCTGCAAGATGTTGGGTGTCCATAAAACTCATACAACCCCTTATCACCCAGTGGGCAATGGGCAGGTAGAACGTTTTAATCAGTCACTCATTAATCTACTGTCCACCCTGCCTGAAGACAAGAAGTCCAGATGGCGTGAATACATTGGCCCTATGGTTCATGCGTACAATTGCACAGTCAATGATGCAACTGGATATTCGCCATTCTATTTAATGTTTGGAAGAGAACCAAGACTTCCCATTGATGTTGAATTTGGCATTGAGTCTGATGAAGATCAGCGAAGTTACACCGAATATGTGAAGAAAATGCAAGAACGGCTGGAGCATGCATACAAACTGGCTTCCGACCATATTACGAGACATCAAGCTCAAGGTAAGCGTTTCTATGACAAAAAGGCAAGAGCAGCTACCGTCCGAGTTGGTGATCGAGTGTTGGTAAGGAAAGTGAGGTTTGAAGGTACACATAAATTGGTGGATAAATGGGAAAAAGATGTTCATGTTGTTCTAAGTCAACCTGACAAGAGTATCCCTGTGTTTGAAGTCCAACCAGAAATTGGAGTTGGCAAGGTTCGAAGGTTGCACCGCAACTTACTGCATCCTTTTGTCTTGAGTAAGAAGGACCAGGAAGCAGCTCTGGAGTTAGAATCTGACCTAGAGTCAGATGATGAGTCTGATAATGAGTATTTGCCTCCTTGCATCAATACCAATGTAAGGGAGCTAGTAGGCAATGGTCGTCAGGGGGAGGGTGTTCGGCAAGAGCCGGTTCAAGTTCCTCATGTTCAAGTTCCTCAGGTAGCTGGCCCAGGGCCACAACCCCAAGCCCAAGCTAGTGGTATAGGACAGGATACTGATGCCTCTGCAGAAGTTGATTCTCCTTTAAATAAAGATCCTGTAAATGCTCCAAGAAGGTCTCAAAGAGAAAGAAAGGCTCCTGCCTGGATGACCTCGGGAGATTATGTAACAAATTTTCAGCAAACTAATGACACTGCTGGACCTGATCTTTCTTTAACTTGCAATCAGCAAATGTTGCTGATCAAAATGCTATTGAGTCATGTGATGCCAAATTAATTGTATTTGAAATGTTTGGTTATTGAAAATATGAGGTGGTTTAATTTTGAATCTTGTGTTTTGATAAGAATTACGGTTTTGTCAGTTGGTTTTCATTCAATTAACTTTTATTTTGTATGTTTATTGTTCTATTGATTGAAAATGTTTTATTATAATTTTTGTATTAATTTGTGTTCTCTAAGGTAATGACGAGGACGTCATTCATTAACAAGGGGGAGTGTGTTGCCGTAAAGTTAAGTAGTTTCTATAGAATTCTGTTAGAATCTAATTATGTGAATTAGAAAGGTTTGACTATCTGTCCATCCACCAGATGGCATAAAAATAGCTTTCCCACAGTTTATGCCACAGTGAGGCATTGCTTTTCACAAAATGCAATAACTGCCACCTTGTGGTCATTTTGCTAACCACTCAATTTCAAAGTCTTCTGGTATCATTGAACATCAGTCAGCCAAAGGGGTTGGAGCTCTCTTGAGTCCCCAGTGCTGTTTAACATGCAACACACTCCAGGTTAAAATGTAAGTTTACTTTAATTACTCATTTTATTAATTCAATGCTTCCATTTGGAATTAATTAATAGACACACTTGGTATATTTATTACTTTATTTCCTTTGTATATTATGCAACTCTTCACATTTATTTCTGTGGAATATATGTCACATTTAGCATAATTAGGCACAATTGTAACTCTGGGTATCTATTTAGGTATTCTGGAATGGATAAGGAACTTGTCCCTATATCTGGGTTCTATGCTGGTTCAATGCTCTAATGCTTCAACTTAAACATCCAAACAGGGTATGTTGATTAATAGAATCAGTTTATTGAATGTTATTTATGTGATTATTCTTTATGAACTTAGTACATTTAGGTAAAGTAGTAATGAACCGCTTGTTAACTATTTGTACAATGTTTCAGGTGTTTTTCTTATGGGGTTGGTTCTCCTGTGAACTTTCTTCGTGAAATAAATAATGAAACGCACGGAATGTCTTTGGTTTCATTTAACTCGTAAAGAACCTATCGGCAACATGAGCACTGGCACATAATGTCAGAGGGGCTCAAGAATCTCATGTATGATAGGAAAAATAAAATAAAAATTAATGTCTAAGCGCTCGGACGTAGTCAATCACAAATATCCGCGAAAGACTATAGAGATCTAGTCATTAGCGATCTAGGTTGTTTAAAATAACCATCCCCCCCTTAGATATGCATATTGAAAAACAGCTATCATTCAAATGATTAGGCTTGACTTACGATTAGGAATATAGGATGGGGATGAACAGTGTCAAGGGTTTAATGTCAGAGATGCTCACCAGAGTGTGCTACCAGGAGTTTATGACTTGGCAGTGGCTTGAACTGTGTTGACTCCAAAAAGTTCAAATGTATATATCCAACTCCGGATGTTTTACATGGGGATTGTGCCTTTTTCATGGAGTAACTAACTACATTACTAAAGATCTGTTTACAATTGCTCATGTAATGGCATGTCTGAGCCTAAAGAATGTCCAGTAACCTCCGACTCCTGACTCCGTCATTTGAGAGTCTGTGTTTACAAATAGCACATGCCGTAAACAACAAAAATAATTACATTTCACAAGTAATACACAAATACATACATAAGTTTTATTTTGCTATAATAAATCAAAACATGCAAAATTAACATACCATTTTAAACACACACTTTATTGATTGATTGCCTTTATTTCAACAGATAAATCATATGTTTCAGAAACATCAGCCAGGATTACAGCATGTGCAAACGACTTACAAACATGGATGGATACAAATATGTTATAGTTTAATCAAGACAAATTTGAATTCATGGTATTCCATCCAAAGCAGCATCGCTTTAACGCTCAAAACTACACGATCACCATCAGTGACAATTTATTTACTCAATCAGACAGTGTTAGAAATCTTGGTGTCTGCCAGGACAAGTGTTTGACTATGGAAAAGCATGTTGCTTCCGTTGTTAAATCATGTTACCATCAGATACGCTGTATAGGCGTGATTCGTAAATACATTACCACTGATGCCTGCCGCTCGTTAGTACAGTCGAATGTGACATCAAGACTGGATTATTGCAATGTACTCCTGCACAACCTACCGAAGTCGCTGCTCAACAGGCTGCAGCTAGTGCAGAACACCTGCGCTCGTCTCATCTGCAAAACGGGTCGAAGGGAGCATATCACTCCTGTTATCATCCAACTTCATTGGCTATCAGTGGAGCAGAGGGCAACTTATAAAGTGCTGCTTTACACTTTTAAAGCTTTACATGGTCTGGCGCCCCAGTATATATCGGACTTTTGGAGCACCAGCCAACAAGGTCCCTTCGGTCAGCTAACCAGTCCCTCCTCCCAGTACCATCAAGCAGGACCACTAAATATGGATCCAGGTCTTTCCGTGTTTCAACTCCATCAATGTGGAATGCTCTGCCTCAAGACATAAGGCACATACAAACTTTGGCCACCTTCAAAAAACTATTAAAAACTCATCTTTTTAAACAAGCCTATAACCTATAATTTTAATCCTCATTGTCTCTTTTTATTAATTATTTGTATATTTACACTACATTTTACATTTTTGATCGATTTTAACAATTTTATACCCATTTCAACAAGTAATCTAATAGAATGTGAAGCGCCTTAGAGCATTTTTTGATGAAGGCGCTGTACAAATTTTGTAAAATAAATAGATAAATAAATGCCAAGTTAAATAGGACGTCTGTTAGTATGCAACAATTCTAACACAGATATTAAAATTACTTAGTTGAGAAGGTAACTGACACTTCCATGAGTTGCCTATTTGATATCATTTATAATGAAACTTATAGAACTCCAGCTATAAAGCATGGAAGTGTCTATCAATATCAATCAGAAAAATCCCTTTGCCAATTGTTCATGACGCATTTGATAAGCAGTCATGATGGCTTTAATTCTTCCTTTTTATTGTACAAACCAAAAGCTACAATGCAACCAAATAATTTTCCAAAATTTTGCCACCCTGGCTTTTAGAGCAGTTACTATTAAAGCAACAAAAAATTGTAATTTCTGCAGAAAAACATTTATTTCTATCGTTAAATTGTTTCATATAGCTTCTGTAAGAAATGCTGTATTTCAAAAGATTGGGCATTGTGATTGACCAGGGCAACAGAGAATCATGGAAGTGTTGGTGGCACGCAATGTGTGCATCACATAGGAAAATTATTCGATTGCTCTGCTTTGAGATGGTATGGCAGTTCATGCCTGATCTTTTTTGTAAGTTGAGCGATTTCATAGATTTCCACTGGATGTGATGAATACATTGGGCTCAACATTTCCATTTTGGGATTCTCTTGAGTCAGGCGTCGTCCTCTGTTTTATTTCTGAATGCGTATGTCCTATGATTTCCGAAGACAAGAAGATGTATAATCCCTGCAGTCCGTTGAGAATAACAAAGATGTACCAGAGTTCTTTGATACCTGTGAAGTAAGGTACAAGGGCGAATAGCCAAGCAACTCCCATCAGTCCACCAATCTTAGAAAATATCAAAGCCATGTGACGATCTGAAGCAGCAGCAATATCAGAGTCATTTGGTAAAGCTCGGCATATATTTATGATTGTCATGATAAAACATGCTGTATTTATAAAGAACAAAAACATAGAAGGACCAATGAAGAAGCCAATCAGATAGAGTTGAGGTTCAATAAAACAAATTCCACTGCTTGATGCATAATCTATAGCCCAATCGGTGAAGTTATCCAGACAGATTGGAATTGACATCATCAGGACACCAATGATCCAACAAAATTTCACTTTTCCCTCTTTCCTCTTTTTAGTGAACCACGGCTGACAGATGTTAGAAAATCGGTAGAAGAAATCAAGGGAAATGAAAGACATGATCAAAAAGCAAGTCAGCCAAAAATAATGCTGCATCATTCCTATGATGCGACACAGACCAGGCTTGGAAGTGAAGAATGGAAGATGGCTTGTCTGGAAATAAGAAAAAGATGATTATGCAAGCCCATTAAATGGTGCTTTATAGAGGGTGATGGCATTAATAATTTCTAAGGTTTTTACATCCTCTTAAGATTTGATTTGAGTGAGCCAACCAGGTGATGGATATTCATGAAAGGCAGCCCTCAGGACATGGACCTGGCATGGAGAAAATGCAAAAATAATTCATGAAAGGATGCATAACTGTGATTACTAGAGCCCTGCGCAGTCGACCAAAAGCATGGCTGCCCGCCCCGCAATAGACTACGCTTGACCGTGACCGCACCGCCCCGCACTGCTGAAAAGTTAATCACAACCACCCCACATGTTTGAGGCGTGACCGCGACCGTTCGCACCGCATGGCGCATGCGGTCATGGTATGCTTGACAGCGACCGCCCCGCTTGACCGCAATATGATCGCAGATGTCCGCAGTTCAAAAGACTTATTGAATTTGGCCTTTTGATATAAGAATATATGTGAACCTAATCATATAATGATGAAACTGTGATTCAATTGATTTATTTACAAGTTTTGAAGCATTTGAAGCTAAAATGGCTTTAGAAAATAGAAAATATGCCATTCATTGTTACTTTGCCAATCTGAAAATGCATCTTATTCAGTTCATAGTAATATTCGCGCAGCGAAACGGTCGAAGGCCGTTTCGCGAAGCGAAATTTAGCACAAGAAAGGTTTCAAAAATCTGTGCAGTGATGGTCTCAACATCAATGGTCGACAGCAGGAAACTAGGTCAAGTGGGACCAGCTTCTTACCAATGATTTAGTTTCGAATTTAACAAAACATGACATATTCATTTTCAAAAGTGTCTTAAAAATTCAATTTTTTCCATTAATATTCCATGTTTCTATAATTTTTATGGAATAATTCATTATAAACCTTGACAAGCTAAATTAAATTATTAACATATGATTCATTTCATTTCAAAACAGACAACAAGAAAACATAACAAAATTAAGTTTACATAATCTTTGTCAACTGATGATTATGTAACAGTGAACAATTAATCTACATGCAGATCATGTTATTGTTTTTGTTATCACTATTATGTAATATCAACAATCTAGCATAGACTTTAATTTGGAGCTTTCAGTGAAGTCTTCCTTTTTACTATTTAGCTGATTATCTATCAATTCTATTCATTCTTAATCCTATTCATTTGCTATCTATCTATCTATCTATCTATCTATCTATTCTATTTTTGATTTATTTTATTTTTCTTATAGGTTCTAGTCTAAATTTCTCTCTATTTTTATATATATCCGTCTTTCAATTTCTTTGAAACAGTAACATAACTGCCTCTAATACATTGAATATGAAATAAATTTAATGAAAGTTATGGTAAAACCATAAGTCCTAAAAAAACTTTTTAAGAGCTGCGTGAATTTCATGGTTGTACCATTTACATATTAATTATAGTACTAAAATCTAAGATTTGCACATGTATGTCATATACATACATACCTGAAACAGAAGTTGAGCACAAAAAAGTGCGGCTGAAAGCTGTGGGATGGAAGTGACGACATTGGAGCGAATGGACTTTTTCATAACATAAAGGCTTACTGTAGCGAATAGCATCGTCATTGAGATTGTATTGCAAGCTGTGGTCACAATTCCCAGATATTCCTCTCCAGTTTCTCTTTTTTGGCATATAGCTGCAAACACTGAAACAGCAGATTGACTTGCATCTTGCCTAATCATCACCTTGCTTGCTATGACTGCTTCCTTTACCTTAATAACATAGGTTTTATTGTCAATATTAAGGACTAGAAATTCCTCTCCGATGGTGTCTGTTAACAATTGAGCTTTTACAATCAATGTTTCATCAGAGTCATCGCACAGCCTGCTATTTGATTGGAGGTGTGAGTCAGTTATTAGCAATTCCTCAAGTTCACCAAGCTGTCGCAGTATATCTCTGCCAATTAAATAATTGTCAGAGAGCCTACCAAGCGAATTACTTGATATGAAGAGGCAGTACGTCTGGTGTTGACTGAAAGGATTTTTCCATACAGTGTTTCCCATGATGAGGTCACATGGGCCTAGAGCTTCAAACTTAGCTGTGAAATTTGTTATTTTTATTCCTTCAGTCAACAACATGGCATAAACATGTTCTGTTATTCCCTCACTGCTGATGAAAATCATATTCATTACCTTTGATGCATACTTTTTAGGTAAATATAAGTGTCTATCCGGTAGCTCCAGGAAGGTCAAATTGAGATTTATGCAGGCATCATGAAATAAATCCAACCAGCTTTCATGTTCACAAAATGTTTTGAAGTTTTCATCATGTATTCTTGCTTTGAAGGTTGTGACAGTTTTTTCATTTAATGAAAACAGCATTGTGTAATCTGGGAGACCTGGCAATGTATTCCGATTGTAAAAAGGATCTTCACAAGTGTTATTTATTGCCGCCAAATCACAACTCCGATAGAAAGGATTGAGGGTGCCTTTAGGCTTGACACCCAAAATGAATGAATTGCACAACAATTCACATCCTGTGCAGGGGCCTCGCTTTTTACATGCACGGCGAACTACCCACTCTTGTTTTGGAACAGGTACATTAAGATAACTGCTTTCAATTATCTCAACCCTAAATTTACATCTTTCAAAGAGCACCTTCTTAGCCGCAGAAAAGTTTCCATCAATAATAAGTTCATTAACTATTACTCTTTTGGAAGGAGGGCAATTGAAGCGTATTGGCAAAAGTTTGAATTTTGAAGGATCTAATCCATGACAAATTACACAATGGCGGTTCTTGAATATCCCAATACCTTCATTAAAAACAGGTGCGAGAGAGAGATCGCCAGGCCTTTCACATTTTTCTTTCATGTTTGTTTCGTCGAAGAAATCTGGTGGGCATTTATTAATTACCCAGAAGTCCCACCAATCTCTTGAAGATAAAGCCATGCAGCTTGCTGCTAAGTTAAATGGAGAATTACCATGGCCGTTTTGAACATAATATTTCAAAAGACTTGCAAAACTATTATTAGTGTTCTGAAGAGTTTCAATTGATTTCTTTGACCAATTACCCAAACCTGGAGTCTCCAGTCTTATTTCAAGGGCATGTGAATCTGTGCACTCATGCCAGTAGTCATAGCAACAGTCCCCAAAATTAACACACATTTCATCACATTTGCATAAATGTACACAAAAATGCGAAGGAACTCTCGTGCAATCTTCCCGCTGATGGACGTTACAGCCTATTTTAAGACAACTCTGCTTAGGGCAGTCCCTCACAAATTTGTCCAGGCCAGCTGACATAGCATTTAAGGTACTAGGATCTAGCAATGCATCTGAAAAAGAGGAATAAAGCCTCTAATTGTATTTGGTGTGATAGCCAAATACAGTTTATTGATGTGAAAGAAACATTTATTTCGATTGGATATTTTGATTTGAAATACGGTTGTTTTAATTCCACTAACACTTATTGTAAAACCGGAACGTTTACTGAGGGATTGTTTCTCTAAAATAATATATCCAGCCTATGCAAGACAAATTAGTTTACACAGAATTGAGCACTTGAATGAGATTCATCTAATTTTGATTCTGATAAGAATAAAATGTCAGTTTGCCCACTGGTTAGAATATTGTATGTCTCCATAAAGTTATTTCAAATATTACAAAATCATTTAGTTATTTTTTTGTTCCAGAATTTTTGAAAGTGCCTCAATAGCATTTTCTTTGCTATATCAAAATTTTCCTTGAAAGTTGCTGAAACTATTGATATTTTGAGCACAATTCACAATTCACAAACATACTGGATACATAATCAATGCAATTAATCATGCAGTGTTGCATTACTTTGGGACAGGTTTGCTTTTGCGCCATTACATGTTCCTTACATTTTTAGAATTATCAGTATCAAAAACATCATTCTTAGTATGACATATACATGTAAGTTGTAACAGTCCGGCAAAATGAAACTACAGTGGTCAGAGAACTCATTTTGATTCGAATAAACAGTCAAATTAAACGTACTAAAATCATGGCAAAAAAAGTTATATGGAGTAGAAACGATAAAACATGGTTAATTTCATTTTTAACATAGGGCAAAGGACAGTAGCTGCAATGGCTCAAAATTACGAACTTTTCTACAAATTAGTCTGGTCTGATATTTCAAACGGTTGGCAAAATCGGACCAAAATGTATGCAACAGACTAACACACTGAGCAGATGTGGTAAACTAGTTTGAATACCACTGAATAATATGTGAAATGATTGAATACTCACAGATCTTGCTGAGATCCAGGGGTGGAGAAGGTGGCACAGTCTTCAGGCAATATGCCAGCAGCATTTTCCAGCGTTTTTTATCCTGTGGACATCATTCCTCATATGCTAAACGTAGCAGGATACTATTCTATTGAATAACAATGTCAACAATAGAAATGTTGGCAAGATGCTTAAAAGGCACATGCATCATATTTTACAAGTGGGGAGGTTGAAGCTTTCCCCTATATTTTTTGGTTTCTATTTGTATGTAGGCCTGAATTAGTTATTTTTTACGCGGGCGCAGTGTCAAAAAACGTTTTTTTATGATTGAAAATGCATTGTTGATAAAAATTTATGTAAACATATCCGAGAATCTGAAAGATTTCTTTCATTATACCAAACAGAACAAACAACTTTAAAATGACTTAACACAATTGATCAAATGAAAAACTATGTAAATTAGTCTGTTGATTGTCTAACATAATTAATCACTTGACTAGGTGAATTTGTCTTTGAATGATTTTGGTGCATTTGACTGACTTAATTAGTCAAAGAGATATTCAATGCACAATCTCATTGCCTTACCTTGATGTGGATGGATTGAAGGACCCACAAGAACTGACTGTCCAGTCCTACTCTAATGAGTCATATATTAATCTTACCAATTGAAATTACAAGCTGAAGCATCAATAAAAGAGGACCAAATTCGGAAGACTTCATCTTAATTAAGATATTTTCTTTCGTGAAGACAGTTTTTCATTCAACAAAAAAGCATTTTCTTAAATGATCAGTTTTCTTTTCCAATTCTATGACTATGGGATCTGTTATCTTATACATAATGAAAGTCTCTTTCTTGTTTATTGTGAATGATATGAGGACAGAATATGATAGAAATGTGATAGTTTTATATCCCAAACATCACAAAGACTGACTTTTCACACTGATGAATATGAGGGAGAGTAGGCTTTTTGTCAGTTAATTTTTCTTTTATTACATTGAAATCTGATAATGGTGGGCTCTTTTGAATTGACCTTATGAAAAGGACGGTGTGATTGGTTTTTCAGAGATTTCATTCTTTTGCAGCAGAAACCAATCATTAAAAACATTTTGCTTAAGACATCTCAAAACCGTGAGCATCAATATTGACTAACTAGTGTGTTTTTTTCATTGACCTGAAGACGAAATTAAATGTCTTTTTTTTTTTCAATGTTATGTCTAAAATTTGTGTATTTAATAAAATATTCTCAGATTTGAGGCTTCTGCAGCAGACTTATGATGTTGATTTCATGTCAGTCGATATGTCTCTTTGTCAGGAGCGACCTTAATCTATTTTGTAGGCCTACTGTAATTTAAGCATTTTAGCCATTTTTATTAGACTGGACTGGGCCTAAGCACTGTATCTTTAATGTATTGTTCACGGAGGTAACTGATCCAATGAAATAGGTGCCATAAAAGCCACAGAAAAACATCTGCTGATTTTGTTGTTGCGTCATCATTATGAATGTCGCCAAAATATTTGACGGTCGTGACAAATTGATTGGGTAAACGGTCCGACTGGAACTCATCCCTATAATATTATAGGACTTTGGCCCTTAATTATAATTCTTGATAGCTAGCTGTGATTAGTCTTCAATGAGGGATGGGAACCATTCTTCAGAGACTGAGCCATCGAATGACATATCCTAAAGTTTGCTGATTATTATAAGTAAGGACAATGATGGTATACATTAGACAAGCTTTATTTGAGTGCAAAGCCCTCATAATAATGAAAGTAAATATCTCAAACTCAATTTTGGTCTTTCATTTAAATCTTATCTAATTGGTATTTTGATCAAGTGCTGCAATCGCAAATATGGAAAATGATTTGAAAGATCCAGTTGATTATCAAATATTGTTATGTGTGAGAAAAACAATATCTTTTTTAATACACTGTATCGTGTTATCAAATAATATAAAAAATAAATCCAGATCTACACTAAATATGTAAACTAGTGTTGAAACAGCTCAAAATTAAACATAGATCAAGAAGCGTACATATTTCAGGAAATTACAGTTTACTATATTAATCTTTAACATTAATTCTTCTTTGGCTCAGGGAGAACAAGAAATATATTAAACTTCAATGGACCGTGCTACAAACAAAAGGCTTTCGCAATTTTTGTAAGCACCTGGCATCTGTATTTACATTTTTAAGATCTGGTAAACGTCTAAGAACTTTCTATGGTAACAAGCGTTTTACCAATAGCTTTTATCCATCTGCTGTGCGTGTCTTTAACAGATCAAATTTGAAATGACTTTTATATTTGTAATAATCTCTGAAATGTTTAATTTACCTTTTTAATTTTTTGTTTCTCTGTATGATAATTGTTCTTGTATGGCTATACTCTTGATGCAGCACATTGTATTCCAATTTCACATTGGCTAAATAAACTACTACTACTACTACTACTACTGTGATGCATACCATAAAACGGGATAAAGTGTTCAATCCAGGGGAAAGTTGGCAGGCTATTTTAACCCACTTAGTGGCAGAAATGCCAACTATTCTCACTGACATGGCTGGAAAATTTGTTTAAAAAACCTGTGTCAGTGAGAAAAGTAGGCATTTTTTTCACTAAAGCGGGTTAAAACAGCCAGTCAACTTGCCCCTGAATTGCCAATTTACCACGTTCTATGGTAGTTGTTATGACAGGCCATTGGCCGACAACCAGTTATGCTGTGATCCCAGGCGCTATTGATCAAGACCCAATATGCACTTTGACATCACGTTGAAACTATGATTCACAGTTAAGGTGGATTCTCCTTGGCTAAAAGATTGGGGAATCTGACCCAGTATAAAGTTACATTACATCAGTGCAAGATTTTATGAACGCTTAAAGTGGTTAATTCCTATAACTTTACTTTTAACAGGGTTACTGGGAAAATAACTTAGCCATATTTTAAGCTGACCTCGTGTTATATAATGACTAAATTATTTTCACAGTAACCCAGTTTAAAAGATAGGTTATAGGAGTTCACCACTTCAGGATGACCTTTGTTAAGCATTGATACAATCTGGCACTGGTACCTGTGTGACATACTGCATTGCTGGGGAATAGGGATGGATGGATGGACGTTGGGGCTTTACGTCCTGTATTTATGCACTTGGTAGGCTAATTAGGACAGGAGGAGGACACGGCAATGAGGCGAAGGATGATTGAAACAGCCGTCCAACATAGGCCAAGGTGACCCGGCAAGAGCTGGATTCGAACCCTGGACCCAGCGACTGGCAGTCCAGCGCGCTACCACTAGACCAACCCTCCCCCCTACTGGGGAATAGGGATGCCAATTGAGAAACTGAGTGCTCACTTGACAGGACACTTCAACAACATGGAAAACATTGTAAAGTCACGATGAAAAACTCCATGGATTACAATGTCATTACAAGCACTGAACAATTATAAATTTCGACATTCACATGTTTCTTAATTTTGGACTATTTTCTTTTTCTTCTCTTTTCATCATTATTCGATGGGAAACACAGAAAACGTTTAACTAACAAGAAGAATTGTATTTGATGGAATACAAGATAATACAAATATACTCACTTATGTTTTATTCCTTCAATGATAATATAATAAAGCATTTTCCCATTGAAAAATTCTATAAAACATACCTGATTGGTTGATTTTCTTTATTTCAACAGATAAATTAAATGTGAATTATGAATTACTTGACACAACCAAAGAACTACAGCTAGCGGTTAGCTATAAAGCAATAAAGTGTAGAGTAGGTCGGGGCAAGAAGCCCGGGTTAGGTGAGAGGCCCCGCCAGGCTTATATCCAAACTTACATTTTTGGTGCGTTTATCTATTGATAGGATTGAAGCTTGAGGCGTTTTAGGTGACGTCACAAATTTTCAGGGCAAACAGCACCAAACCATAGTAGAAATTAAAGAAAGAAAAAAATGTGCATGGTTTTTGTAACTTTGACTAATTCTTTGAAAGGGGTTGTCAGAAATAACTTTGGAAACTTTTTAAAGTATAATGGATATCTACATTGCTTCACTTTATGACTATCATACAGATATGATTTGGATAATGTTTTTTGCATTTTAGTTCAAAATATAGAGGTCAAATTAAAATATGTGGGTTTGGGGCGAGAGGCCCAACATGATATGGGGCATGACGCCCCCTTCACTGGGGGGTCGAAGCTGCTTCAGGAACCATTATTAATGTGTACTTTACCTTAAAACTTGATAGAATAGCTAATTGAAATAGAAAAAAATTGGGTCCAAAATTGAAACAGGGCAAAAAATATTAAAAAATAAAAGTATGAACAGAAAAATTCAGAAATTCAGAAAAAGTGAATAGAATGCCTTAAAAAGGATAGAAGAACCCTAAGAAATAACTTTTAGGCTGAATGCTCTCGCAAAAAAAATTGCCATAGGATTATAATAGGGGGGCTTCTTGCCCGATGGGTGGGGTAAGAAGGCAATTTTAATTTTTTTACAAAAATGGCTGTAACTCCTTTATTAAAATTGGTAGACATTTGTTTCTCTAGTTATTAGTAGAGTCAAGTGATCCCTTCCTGACAGCATAAGCATTCAAATAATCGCCCATAAAAAGTAGGTCAAATCGCAGCTCGAAGTTAAGGGGGGCCGCATGCCCCGACCTACTCTATGTCAATATCAATCAGAAAATCCCTTTGCCAATTGTTAATACTGCATTTTTAAAATGAGCAGTCATGATATGACTGAAGTCTTCCATATCAATCACTCATCAACATGTACAATACAATCAAATGAATTTTCAAAAATCTCGCACCCTCCAGGAGATGCCCGTAATTCAGCTCCCATCTCCTTTCCTCAACTGCTGACGATAACAAGCTTCTGCATTCATTTTACTTTATCAAAATAACTTAAAATAAAAATCAAGTACAAAATAGACTACCATTTGAAACATTCTTCTTTTGGATGATAGCTATGTTCCAACTTAAACGTATTGTTGTTTTTTTTTTAGATATTTAATTTTTGTTAACTGAAATTTATTGTGATATGAAAAATTGAATATATGACACATTATCCGATGCTGATAAAACAAGAAAGTATCATTCCTACCTCAAAAATAATGTTTTTCTACCAGGAAATGTGCATGTTTTGTATTCAAAGCAATAGCTGCTGTTAAAAAGCGGAGCCGGTTTCCTTAAAAGATTGGGCATAGTAAGGTGCAACATCATTAAAGTGTTGGGGGCATGCAAGTGTGTGCATCATACTGGCAGATTATTTAATTGTACTGCATCGCAATGGTATGGCAATTCAAACCTGATTTGTTTTTCCTTGGTTGAACATTTCATATATTTTCTCTGGTAGTGATGAACCCATTTCCATTGTGGGATTCTCTTGCACCAGAGGATATCCTTTGCTTTATTTCTGAAAGGATATGTCCTGTAATTCCCGAAGACAAGAAGATATATAATCCCTGCAGTCCATTTAGTATGACAAAGACATACCAGAGTTCTTTGATACCTGTGATGTAAGGTACAAGGGCGAATAGCCACGCCACTCCCATAAGTCCACCAATCTTAGAAAATATCAAAGCCATGTTACGGTCTGAAGCAGCAGCAATATCAGAGTCATTTGGTAAAGCTCGGCATATATTTATGACAGTTATGATAAAACAGACTGTATTTGTAAAGAACAAAAACACAGAAGGACCAATGAAGAAGCCAATCAGATAGAGTTGTGGTTCAATGAAACAAATCCCACTGCTTGATGCATAATCTATTGGCCAATCTGTGAAGTTATCCAGACAGATTGGAATTGACATCATCAGGACACCAATGATCCAACAAAACTTCACTTTTCCCTCTTTCCTCTTTTTAGTGAACCATGGCTGACAAATGTCAGAAAATCGGTAGAAGAAGTCAAGAGAGATGAAAGACATAATCAAAAAACAAGTCAGCCAAAAGTAATGCTGCATCATTCCTATGATGCGACATAGACCAGGCTTGGAGGTGATGATTGGAAGATAACTTATCTGGAAATAAAGAAGTGCAATAGTACTTGTAGCATGTCTATACGAAAGACCCATCTTTTCCTTCTTTCCAAAGTTGATTTATGGCCTGAGGGGGCCATGGCCCAATACCCCCCCCCCTCCTGAATATTCTTATGGGTGTATATAAATCCATGTATTTCAATTAGTTATGAAAGGAATAACTACAGGACTTCCCTGGGTAATTTTATTGTTAGAAGTATATTGACCGGTCATGGAATTTTGATATCATTACGTATATCGATTTATTTGTATTCCCTAGTTTATGGCCCCCTGTCATGAATACTCATTATCTGGTTGGCTGTGTCAAGCAATTGTTGTTATGTCGTCAGCAGTGGTGTTACTTGGATGACTTTAGAACAGAGCTAATCATATAATGCTCAAACAATGGGATGTGATATTTTGTTCATTGCTGGTGGCATCTCAGGATAGTATAGGCAAAACACAGTAATCTTTATAACATAGTACGTAAAGTACAATATACATACCTGAAACAGAAGTTGAGCACAAAAAAGTGCGGCTGAAAGCTGTGGGATGGAAGTGACGACATTGGAGCGAATGGACTTTTTCGTAACATAAAGGCTTACTGTAGCGAATAGCATCGTCATTGAGATTGTATTGCATGTTATGGTCACAATTCCCAGATATTCTCCTCTATAATTTTCTCTTCTTTGACATACTATTGCAAACACTGACACATCAGTTTTATCTGTGGTTGCTTCAAATGTCACCTTGCTTGCTATGGTTGCTTCCTGCAGCTTGACAACATAAATTCTATCGTCTATACTAAGGGCCAAATGCTCATCTTCCGAAGCATCGATTATCAAACGAGCTTTTAGAATTAACGTCTCATCAGAATCACCACAACCACCATTTGCTTGGAATTGAGAATTAGTTATAAGCAATTCCTTGAGTTCACCACCAAATAACTCAAGTATTTCTCTACCAATGAAATAATTATCAGCAAACCTCGGGAGTGGATTAGTGGAGACAATGAGGCAATAGCTCTGATGCATTCTGAAAATATCTTTCCATGGAGTGTTTCCCGTGATATAGTCACATGGGCCAAAAGCTTCAAGCTTAGGTGTGAATTGTTTTATTTCTATTCCGTTTGAAAACATAGAACGAATTGCACCAATTATGTCATCACTAGTGATTAAAATCATATTTGTGGCCTCTGATGAATTTTTTGGCAAGTATAAGTGGCCGTCATGTGGCACCATGAAAGACGAATTGAGACCTGTGCACACATCATCAAAAAAATCCAACATACTTTCATGTTCACAAAAAGTTTTATAATGTGTTCCTCGTACTTTTGCCTTGAAGGTTGTTACAGGCTTGTGATTGATTGAAAATAGCATTGTGTAATCTGGAAAACTGGGCCGTCCATCCCGCTTGTAAGTAGGATCTTCACAGGTGTTGTTGATTGCCCCCAAGTCACAACCCCTGTAGAAAGGATTGACAGTACCAAGAGGTTTGACGGCCAAAATGAAGGAGTTGCACAATAGTTCACATCCTATGCAAGGGTCTTTCTTTTCACATGAACGGCGAATCACCCATTCTTTCTTCGGAACAGGTACACTAAGGTAACTACTTTCAATCATCTCAACAGTAAATCTACATTTTTCAAAAAGCATCTTCTTAGCTGCAGAAAAATTTCCATCAACAATTAGTTCATTGACTGTTCCTCTTACAGAAGGAAAGCATTTGAAACTTATTGGCAAAAGCATGAATTTTGAATGGTGTAATCCATGACAAATTACACAATGGTGATTCTTAAAAATCCCATAATCCTCATTATAAACTGGAGCAAGGGAGAGATAGCCTGGCCTTTCACATTTTTCTTTCTCATTTGTTTCATCAAAGTATTCTGGTGGGCATTTATTAATTGCCCAAACCTTCAACCAACCTCCTGTTGACAAAGTCATGCAGCTTGCTGCTATATTAACTGCAGAATTACCAAGGTAGTTATGAACATTATATTTCAAAAGACTTGCAAAACTATTATTAGTGTTCTGAAGAGTGTCAATGGAATTTTTCGACCAATTACCCAAACCTGGAGTGTCCACACTTATTTCAAGGGTATGGTCCACATGTGAACCTTTGCACTCATGCCAGTAGTCATAGCAACAATCCATAAAATAAACACACATTTCATCACATTTGCAAAACCGTGCACAATATTGTGAAGGAGCCTTTGTGCAATGTGCCCGCTGATGGATGCCACAGCCTATTTCAAGACAACTCTGTTTGGGACATTCCCTAAGAAACTTGTCCATTCCAGCTGCCATTGTATTTAAGGTGCTAGGATGTAGCAATGCATCTGAAAAGAGAAATAAAAATTTCTACTCTGGTGCGAGTGACAAATTCCTTACATTCTGAGCTTGTGCTCACACTTGCATGTATACAGGGGCGTAGATCCTGGGGGGATGGGGGGATGCATCCCCCCTAGGATGAACTTGGGGGGATGATCATATTATTATCCCCCCCCTAGAATTTCAAATTATTACCACAAGGTGTTGACAATTATCAGTCATATTTAGCAATTTCTTCAATAGTACCAGTTGCCTCTTATATATGGAAAATACAAGTCTCAGAACTAATCTTGTATAATCTAAAATATTGACTTTTGAGCCCTAAAGTGGTCACCGAAATACATCACTGCACGACTTTCGATCAGTTAGGCCTCACGCGAAATTTGAGTTCGCCAAAATCATCCCCAGCTACAGATATGAAAAATCTACACCCCTGCATGTATACCTTAATATTTCCATGCATTTCCAATCTTGGGTCAAACTGTTTCATCCCCCTCCCCTCCCCCGTAGACATTCTGACCACATTTGACCCCCTCCCCAAATGCCATGAGCACCCCCTTATGTACGTTTTTTAGAGGGACCGTGGGGGGGTCCTGAAAAAACCCCTGATTGCACTTGTTGTTTGAAATCAGTCTGTAAATTTGAAGTATAGAGTATGATGTAATTGATCAATGCATTCTATCTGACTTTCGGCTGCTAAATAACGACTTTTAAATAGGAAACATGATCTGAAATTACCTTATTTCTCCATGTCTTTTTCAAGCTCTAATGCCAAAAGCTTGGCTGCCATGACAGTAGGACATGGTAGCGTACATTACCGTACTCAGTGGTACAGCAGTGCAAAGGTTTTTTTTTCCAACACAAAACAACTTTAAACAGAAAATTTCTGATTTTGTTACACAACAAAAATGTATTCATGAAATAAAATATATAAAAAAGGAACAGGCAAATATACTGAGCTGAAGGTGAACTATTTTGAATACCACTGAAATATGTATGCAATGACTGAATACTCACAGATCTTGCTGAGATCCAGGGGTCGAGAAGGAGGGACAGTCTTCAGGCAATACCCCACACTGAGTAGCAGGACCAATCGCAGCAACATTTTCCAGCGTTTATTATCCTGTGGACATCATTCCTCAGATGCTGGATAGAAGGATACTGCTCTATTCAATAAAAATTCCATCAACAGAAATTCAAGTGAGGTTGAAGTTTTAAGGGATCAAATATATTTGATTTTATGGAGGAAGGATGGCAGCTTACAGTTTTCCTCAATGTTATGTTGTAAAGGCCTTCATGTATATAGGCCTACATGGGTCAGATATAGCTATTTCTTACAAGTGTGCAATGTCCAAAAGCAGGGGCGGACTGGCGACATTTTGGGCCCGTGGCAAAATAATTCGATGGGCCCCCACATTAAATTTTTGACATAAGGGGGAACGGGGGCACATTGGGACTCGGGGCACTGTGGGACGGTGGGGTTTTCTTGGATCCTGGCCAGGTATATGATATGGTAGTGCCATCATATCTTGTAATTTCACATCCTGATGTATCCATGGTTTTATAGAAAAATAACAGCCACATGCTGAAGTATGGCGAGCAAAAGTTTGTTTTCCTACTACTAAAGTAAATATGGTCGGGTTCAATTCGAACCATTCTGTGGACAAACCATGAACAATGAGGCTTCCTCAGTGCTTGTATGAATTTTGTATATCGTAATGAACAGTTATGAATTGCTATCGTGATAAACACACTCACTGGTGTCCGGGAAATTAGCATTTTGGTGTAAAAGTCATATCGGGGCTCATTGGGACAGTGAATTCGGGGCACATTGGGACGCACTTAATATGGCAGAATTCAAGTGTCCAAGGCAACTGAATGACCTGGGACAGCACACAGCAGGTATTCAGGCCCCAGTGAATAGAAGTATAGTGGATAACCATGTTCTGTGAACAAATCTGTCGCAAAGCACTGTGTGTTACTTACATAGATGTCCGCACCCAGGACAGTTTATGTTAAGTGCTTAAAACTGTTTAAAGTTATGAACTATTGGCACTACAGGGTGTTAATGCACTGTACATTGTCTTACGCACTACTTATATGTGATATCTATTGCACATGGAGTGTTAAAATGATTTTTTAATTGATGTCCCAATTTGCATCGGCTGTCCACGCTGGGGCACATTGGGACAGTCATTTTTACGACTCTCTGGCTGCAAAAGGGTAGGTGCAATCTAGTTTATTATGCCTTTCATTTAAGGTCTGTAGTATTGGTGATATTCAGCAAACTTCTGAGTTCTTCAGTGCTTTCAGCATTGAGCAAAATTAGTAGACGTTAAAAGCGTCCCAATGTGCCTCGTTCCCCCTACTCCATTTGTGAAAAGGTGGAAGGGCCCTTTCCTATACAAGGCCCTCTCAAATGGGGCCCCTAACCTAAAACTTTAACTGTATCACACAGTCATTAAGTTTCTCATAAAGATAGACATTTTTACTTTTTTCTTGATATTTCATTTTTTGGCACCTTGCATGGGCCCCCCTGAGTGGCTGGGCCCGTTGCAGCTGCCACTCTGCCACATAGGCCAGTCCGCCTCTGTCCAAAAGCACGTCTTTCTAAATTTGACAATACAGTGTCAAGAAAATTGACCTCAAAGAAATTTAGGAATCTGCCAGAAAATAACTTTTATTTCACCAGAACCGAACAAACGACAATTAGTTAAATGCTATTTATGCAAGTGGCTAACCGGCAAGCACTTCAATCTGAAATGATACACAACAGCCACTTGACTCTGAAACCAAAAAAAAAGGAGCTTAACTTCAAAACGAAAAAACCAAATTAGTTTGTCAAATGTCTAACTAAATTAGTCACTTGACTGAGAGAAAATAATTATTTATTTCATAATTTTAAAGGGTTTGACACACTAAATTAATTGCCCAAATAGATTTTCAGTGCACATATTAATATTATTGACCTACCTTGATGTGGATGGATTGAAGGCCCTACAGGAACTGGCAATCCAAGTCTGGTCGGGTAGGTCATATATTGATATTGCCAATGTGTTTCAAATTGAAATTGCAAAAAGGTTGCAACAATGCCAGAGGACCAGATGCACCAGACTTCATCTTAATCGAGGTATCTTCTTTTGTGCAGATATTCTTTCATTTAACAAAAGGCATTAGTTACATTATCAGTTTTCCTCTTCAATTTCGTCACTGAGAGAGATTTTTTTTTATTCATTTTTTTATATCACAGTCTCTTTCTTGATTATTGTGCATGGAACTATTTCAGAATATGATTGAAATCTGACAATTTGATATCTTGAACAACACGGAGACCTACAATGACACATATATGCAAAATAGGGAGAATAGGCTATGTGTCATTTCGCCTTTTTTATAGGATTGAAATCTGATATTGTTTGGCTCTTTTCAATCGACCATTATAAATAGCGCAATATGACTAGTTTTTCAGAGACTTCATTCATTTGCAGCAGAATCTTAACAATATTTCCAATTTTTTTAAAGCAAGATTAAAAAGCTTTCAGTTCAAATGTAGACCCAATTTGAACCTTCCAAGAACTCAATGACGATGTGACTGACCTGACTGATCTTTGTCATTTTAATTTTAATTTATGCCTGCCATGATTGAATATTATTATGTATTGCTCTATTTAATGATGTTAGTTAATTATCTACCAATTTTTCTTTTCCTGCTATAAGAAGTCTTAATTTCATATGATATTGTTCAAAGTCTTTGGTTGATCATGATTCTTCAACAATGTGTCTCTTTGTTATACAGCCCTCGCAACTGATCTGAGGAAATCGTTTTTTCTCAGTTCCAGAGTGGACCTATGATGCCATTTCTTCAGATTGGACTGGTGATTGCAAGTGATAGATCATTGGGATCAGATCAACAGTCTTCCTTCAATAAATCAATGTTGAAACTGTGACGGGTAGCTTTATGCCCCTGTCTCACGGCATGTTACAGCAGGGGCGGACTGGCCTATGTGGCAGAGTGGCAGCTGCAACGGGCCCAGCCACTCAGGGGGACCATGCAAGGTGCCAAAAAATGCAATATCAAGAAAAAAGTAAAAATGTCTATCTTTATGAGAAACTTAATGACTGTGTGATACAGTTAAAGTTTTAGGTTAGGGGCCCCATTTGAGAGGGCCTTGTATCGGAAAGGGCCCTTCCACCTTTTCACAAATGGAGTAGGGGGAACGAGGCACATTGGGACGCTTTTAACGTCTACTAATTTTGCTCAATGCTGAAAGCACTGAAGAACTCAGAAGTTTGCTGAATATCACCAATACTATAGAGCTTAAATGCAAGGCATAATAAACTAGACTGCACCTACCCTTTTGCGGCCAGAGAGTCATAAAAATGACTGTCCCAATGTGCCCCGGCGTGGACAGCCGGTGCAAATTGGGACATCAATTAAAAAATCATTTTAACACTCCATGTGCAATAGATATCACATATAAGTAGTGCATAAGACAATGTACAGTCCATTAACACCCTGTAGTGCCAATAGTTCATAACTTTAAACAGTTTTAAGCACTTAACATAAACTGTCCTGGGTGCGGACATCTATGTAAGTAACACACAGTGCTTTGCGACAGATTTGTTCACAGAACATGGTTATCCACTATACTTCTATTCACTGGGGCCTGAATACCTGCTGTGTGCTGTCCCAGGTCATTCAGTTGCCTTGGACACTTAAATTCTGCCATATTAAGTGCGTCCCAATGTGCCCCGAATTCACTGTCCCAATGAGCCCCGATATGACTTTTACACCAAAATGCTAATTTCCCGGACGCCAGTGAGTGTGTTTATCACGATAGCAATTCATAACTGTTCATTACAATATATAAAATTCATACAAGCACTGAGGAAGCCTCATTGTTCATGGTTTGTCCACAGAATGGTTCGAATTGAACCCGTCCATATTTACTTTAGTAGTAGGAAAACAAACTTTTGCTCGCCATACTTCTGCATGTGGCTGTTATTTTTCTATAAAACCATGGAAACATCAGGATGTGAAATTACAAGATATGATGGCACTGCCATATCATATACCTGGCCAGGATCCACGAAAACCCCACCGTCCCACAGTGCCCCGAGTCCCAATGTGCCCCCGTTTCCCCTTATGTCAAAAATAAGAATGTGGGGCCCATCGAATTATTTTGCCACGGGCCCAAAATGTCGCCAGTCCGCCCCTGTGTTACAGAGAACTTTTTAACCCTGAGGGATAGCTTGAGAGGAATTCTAGCAAAAATATGGCTAACCCGGCGACACACAATGTTTATATAACGATTATGTAAATCGGAGGGATAAGATCGTAAATCAGCGGGATAAGATCGTAAATCGGCGGAGACAAGATCATATCCCTGTGGGAAAGATCTAAATGCCTGGGGGGCAAGATCTAAATGCCTGTGGGCTGTCAAAATCGTCGGCGGGATGTCAAAAGACCGTCGGCGGGATGTAAAAAACTGCCGGCGAGGCTGCAAGTGTCCTGCAGGGAAAGTAAAAATATCCCGCAGGGGCAGGAGAGGTCCCCGCAGGGGCAGGAGAGGTCCCCTCAGGGGCAGGGGATGACCTAATATCCCGCCGGAGATGTTTTTGAGTCGTTCTCACTGAAAAAAACCCAAAAATCAAGAAAATTTTGGGCTCTGTTCCGGCGTCATGGAAAAAAAATTTTCAACATGTTGAATCTTTTTTGACATCCACGGCGCAGTTATTCCATTTCTAGGAACCCCTGAGGGGAACAAAAAGTACCCCTTATGGATGTGAAAAGTCATCGGCGGGATCACCCAAATTCATCCAAATTACCAGGAAATACCATCCCGCCGATGCCTAAAGTGCTCCGTAACGTGCCGTGAGACTGTAGCATTACTGTCAGCCTATTGGCTATCAAACTGTGATGTGATTGCAGGGGCTATCCGTGATAAGAGGCTTTCTCTGACATTGTGTTGAAACTGTGACACTCAGTTATATATAAATGGCAGTCTGGTGAAAATGAGAACTGCATGCTGCTTCCACCTGGCACAAAAGTTGATTTTGTATGCTACAGCATTGCTGTCCCAAAAAATAGTTCCAATTTCGTTGCACATTCACAAAATTTCTATTCAACATTGATGTATACCAGAGTCAGATTTGGCAATCACATTCTCTAAGGAAGTAGACAGGGCCATCAGCACCCTCAGAAACAGCCCCGGTTTCTTCCAGAAAAAATTGTGTGAGTTCCTAAGACCGAAATGATGAGGACCACTCGCAGGAGCTCGCGGAATAGCACACTAGTCACTAGGTGGCAACAAATGACAGCATATATTCTGATCTGCCAAGGCTGGAAAAAGAAGTGGCAATGTAACAGTGGCCCACTTGTAGACAGCAGTTTTGGTGGATTCACATTGGCCAGAAGCAGGGGAACCTGACCAGTTTAAAATGACATCACAATTTGTGGTAAATTTACATATATTGCAATGATAGAGAATAGAGTCATCTCTGACATCGCAGTTCAATAGTCGATTGGGGGATTATAATGTGCTAACAACTAAATTATTATTAACTGCTGATCACAGGATTTCATTTAATTTGAAATAAAGTTTGTCTATCTATCTCTCTATCTCTCTATCTAATTTCTTCACAAACCCGGCAATATGTCATCTGGTGGGCTTCCAAAGACACAAATATCCTACCCTCGTTATCTTTGTGCCTCAGGGGGGCAACGCTGGGAGGTCCCCCCCTAGACCACTAAAATGAAAATAATATTTTGAAGAAATATGGAGCAACACAGGCCCTGGAATGCCGAAACGACGCCCAGGCGAGCCCGAGAGTGTCGATACCATGCCCCGGCACCTCTTAGACAACCCTGTCTGGACCTACTCATAATCACCGTCTGATGCTCCATTCTCATGGTGAGAACCGGAGAACTTTTTACGTCTGTGGGACACCTTAAAGTGATTTCTAGGTGAAAATGGCTAACTCGGTGACACACAACGATCATATAATTATAGAGGCATATAAAGGCGGAATAAGATCATACATCAGTGTCCAGAATAAGATCTTAAATTGGCGCAATAAGAACTTAAAATCGGCCGATTGTAAATCAGCTGGGGAAGATCATATGCCTGTGGGGTAAGATCTAAATGCCTGTGGGGCAAGATCTAACCACCTGCGAGGCTCCAAAAACCGTTGGTGAGATGTCAAAAACTGCCGGCGAGGCTGCAGATGTCCCGCAGGGGCAGTGCAAATGTTCCACAGGGGCAGGGAATGTCCCTATATCCCAACGGTCATGTTTTTCACTCGTTCTCACTTGAAAATGCCAGCCGCATCCAAAAATTTAGTAAAACTTTGGCTCTTTCTCGGCGACTTGGAAAAAAAGTTTCAGTCAGCTGAATCTTTTTTGACATCCACGGCGGAGTTCCCCCCATTTCTAGGAACCCGCCGATTTGCAAAGAAGTGTCGGTGGGATGTCAAAAATCGTCGGCGAGATGCCACAAATTATTTAAAAAAACATCCAAATTGCCAGGAAATCCCAGCCCGCCAATGCCAAAAGACCTCCGTAACCGTAACGTGCCGTGAGAGCCAGGCATTAATCTCCATACGGACATATGGAGACCAACCTGTTCGATGGGCATCTTTTCTCATTTTGACTGCCACAAGCCTCCATTTTGACTTGATTTATTATAAATATACTACTTTTAATGTTGAATTTTTTAACCATAGTTTTACTGGAGTTGAGAATGTGAGGGGACCTCAGATGCCCCAATTTTGGCCTTGCTCACTCAAATATGGTTTGGCTTCTAGGTTGGTTTGCTGATTATCATAAGCAGGCACAATGACGATATATGTTAAACAAGCTTTATTTGAAAAAGTACAAAAATCTGTCAATAATAGTGAAAGATGTGAAACACAATCTCAGTCTTTCATTTAAATGTTAACAAATTTTTATTTTGATCAAGTGTTGCAATTATAAAGGACGGAAAACGATTTGACAGAATTAGTTGATAATCAAATATTCTTGGTATTAAGGAATAATTTGGACATACAATGTCAATGCGCGTAGAAAATAATTATGTACATGTTTATCAGGAGGCAGTGTAATGGCAGAAACAAAGCAGACTGAACCAGTGTGTTCATGAAATAAAATATCTGGGTTTTTTTTAAAAGTTTTTTTAATAAAAAATGTAAATTTAGATTCATCGTAAAGGAAAACATTTTCAACTTTCTTTGGCTGCATATAATGTGCATAAATATGTTATTTATATAAGTACATGACATATATATTATATGACCCTTATATGCATTCATATACCATCATAATCAGTCTCTCATAAATCACTGGTCATACAAAAAAATGTCCTTTATCTGAAACAATTTCAGCCAGCAGCTTCAGTAATCACCATAGTAGTCGTAATCATAATCTTCAGAGAACGTAACATCTCCTTTGGCGCACAAGATTGGCGCCTTATTCTCCAGGTTAAAGATGTCAGCTTTGACATGGTAGGTTCCCTGGAAAGAATAAGTAAACAGTTAAATATGAAATAAGTGGATTGGTCTCTCAGATGTTTGTCCTTACAAGTTACAAGCAGCAGAGACCAATCACTGGCCAGTGGGATTGGCATACTGAGTCACCGACTGTGTCGACTTTAAACAAATTGAGTCAGCTCAAATGATTTCAAGAGTGAGATGGTTGCACAATTCCTTTGAGCTGACATGGCTTGATGTTTTTAGTTATGACATCGGAAAGTTTAACAAAACTGAAAACAACAAGCTATGTCAGCTCAAACAAATTGTGCAACCATCTCACGCAATCATTTGAGCTGACTCAAAAGTTTAAATCTCACAGTGTATGGGCTGGCTGGGAATGATGGCGAAAAAATATTCACAGACGAGCAGTCCAGTTTTCCCAGTGATTCAGTGATGATTGAAGTGTCTGCGAAAGAGCTTGTCAATTTAAATGTTCTGAAGTGAAATATTGATACTCACCGGAGTTAACTGTATTGGAGGGTTGAATAGTCGAGAGTACTTCTTAATGGTAATTTTTTCTGAAATAAGAAAAATATCTCATCAATTTTCTTTGCTTAATTTTTGCAAAAACTAAAAGGTTCTCTTTGTCTTTCCTAGGATCATATTTGTAGACCTCATGTTTTGGAAGCTTTAGATTTGGATTTAGATTTTATTTTCTTCCAAACCGACAATAACATACAAACAACTTTTAATTAATGATACAAGCTAATGGAGCTCTGTTTTGATGGGGATGCACCCAGTAGAGTATCTGCATAACCTGAAGACACATGCATATTCACACAATATTTTCATTATCATCATACATGCTATTTTCATTGTTATCATTATATGCTATTTTATTATTATCATTATATGCTATTTTATTATTATCATTATATATGCTATTTTATTATTATCATTATATGTGCTATTTTATTATTATCATTATATGCTATTTTATCATTATCATTATATGCTATTTTACTATTATCATTATATGCTATTTTATTATTATCATTATATATGCTATTTTATTATTATCATTATATGTGCTATTTTATTATTATCATTATATACCTATTTTCATTATATGCTATTTTCATTGTTATCATTCAGAATATTTTCATCGTCACCTTGCTTAGACCTTATCTTTAATACCATCAATATTCTTTCGATTGTTTGTTGCAGATTTGACAAAAAGAAATGCTCCCTAATACTTATTTTGTGTTTTTAAAATAACCTAGAGAAAAAGGAAACTTGATTGATTTGTTTATTTGTTTTTACAACACATACCACTCACATATATACAACAATGTACTTTCACATATTCACACATTCCAACAGTAAAGTAAAATCATTATTACAATTCAAGTGTATGGTAAGGAGGTGTTCCACTAGTTAAATATAACTGTTATCGGAACACCCCCAGTGTTATGAGAATGGGATATAGTACAAGGATGAGGAGTGATGCATGAATAATAATGAAGTACAAATGGTGCATTATGATATAACTCTTAATATAAGAGGAAATGTGTGTGCAGTCAAGTTATGCGATGGAGGTGATTAGTAAAGCAATATAAATTATGTAAACACTTAAAGTTGTAAGTTATATGAGTATAAAATTAGAATTAAAATAGAAGTAGTCAGTTGCTGCATATACATAGCAGCCGGGTTTATTACAACTATATTGGTAGTGAGATAGGAGGTACTTCTTGACACTATTTGAAAAAGAATTAATTGATAAATGTGACTTAAAAGTCTATAAAATTCCCTTCCTCAACAAACATAGTAAAATACTGCTCAAGTATTTCCTGGATCTCTTTCTTTATTGTTCAATTTTTCTGCCTACAGACCTGCATTATGTTAGACGCAGAAGCTATTTTGGGGCTGGAGCAAATTATCTTACATATTTCACACATTCACTTCAATATCGAAGAATATTATACATATACATATTTTTGGACTACTCACTTCCTTTCTGCATAGGACACAAATCGGCAAACTGAGGCAGAAGTTTCTTGAGTTGTGAACAACCACCTTTCTTACACCCTTGGAACAAAGGACCTTCGATTCCATCAACAGTCACATTGTAACATGCCAGAACCTCAGCTGCATCCATGTCTGCAACAAAATTAAATATGCATTATTTTTAATAAAACCCTAAATTTGAATATTTTTACGTGCTGACGGTCCCCTTTTGCCCATGCTACAACTGTGTAAAAAAATTTTTTTAAGAGGAAAATGTAAAGGAGCTAAGCATTAGCTCACTTCTGTAAAGCTGCTCTATACTGTTATCCAAATTGAAATACATGATATACATTGTATATAATATATATTCTCTCAGAAATGTATCCTGTTATCTCCAACTTTTTAGTGAATTTTTGGAAGGAATTAGATATTTCCCAAATGTCTGATATTTGCTAACATATTTCTGCTATAAAACTTTGGCCCTGGCAGTGCAATCCCTAAAGTGCTGTGTACTAATAACAACATCAGTATTTTTTTAAATTTAATTCCACCATGTGGTCTGTGAAATAAATAATGTAATGCAAGACAAATTTCAAATTTCAATTTCGTAATTTTTAATGGCTGGCTAGGTTTTACCCCAAGTTTTACACCACAACGTATTGCAAATTGTAAAATGCAAAATAACACTTCCAGAATGTAAGCTTTTCTTTCGGTTAATAGTTTACAGGACAATAACAGTGGACTAACTTGGAACAATGTAGCCTGATCCGGTCAAGTCAGCGTTGTATTTGATTTCTTTTGGTTCCCATTTGATTTCGAATTCGGAGAGAGAAGTGTCTGAAAACAAAGAAGTAAAATTTCAGCCCATATCCCAAGGGGCACACGATGTAAATCACGACCTTGCTAATTGGTTGAGGGCTGGTAAGTTGGTCACGTATGGTAGAGATTATGTTGCCATAACATGAAAAGAAGTCGGAGTTTTTTTACAACATTGTAACAACATCCAAGCTAACGTCGAACAATTGACATTGCCTCACAATGTTGTGAAAACGTCGCCACAACGGCGCTTGCTAAAGTCATATCTTTGATGTTGCTTCACAACGTTGTGACAACATAATTTCTACCATACAAATCTACGACATTTGACGAACAGGGTGACGTTGCTACAACGTAGATGTGCCCATTATTAAATTTATGATCAATTAATCACTTTGTCTAAAACACTACCAACTGTCACCTTTGGGCATGCCACATATAGAGGAAGTTTCGACACCAAAAAATACTGCCAAAAAATCCCAGTATTATATAGCGTCATGATAAATCTAAGCAAAATAAATAAATAATCATGATTACATACATGTCATGTACTGTAAAACATTTCTCCAAAGAATTTTCCCCTAAGCCAGTATGGTTAAGAAAAATCTTTATAAGATTAATCTAGTTTGACTTTTTTTCTTGGTATGAGTCCAAAAAGTGGGTTTTTACGCACTTTGTATATTACAAATACGTAGAAGATCTTTTCTTATCACAGTTAGTTTCGGTCTTTTTTCCTCTTTCTTTTCAGAAAATCAAGGTGAACTGTAACTTACTGCAACTTATCAAACGACCATAATCACTGCCCAAGACGTAATTGTGAGAGTTAGACTCTTCTTGTCCCCCCTTCTTAGCCGCGGCAATGGATACCAGCAAAAGGACCACCACAGCTACCATTTGTTTCATCTGAAATAGAAAGATGTAGATGTAAATTCCATAATTACAGTACAACAAAAATAAATTATGACTACACTAGCATAAGGGAAGAATCAGCCACTACTTTACCCTTTCACACCCTTTGGCTCTAGCCAAATCCGTTCCTCCCTTCACCTACTTTAAACTACCTTTTATGATTGCAATAATTTTGCATTTAGCAAATATTAATTCAAACTCCATCAAACCAATTGTGTTTGATTTCTTTGATATAATTGTGCCCTTTGCTAATTGCAATTACTTTACACGCTGTCTTAATCTGAGTTCTGACAGTCCTTGTCATACTTACGTGGAATCTCAAGTTCTGTTCTATGCTTTTGAACTGTGATGTCAGAGATCACTCTATTCTAGCATTGCAATATATACATGTAAATTAACTACAAGCTGTGATGTCATTTCACACTGGGTCAGATTCCCCAGCTTCTAACCAATGCGAATCCACCAAACTGAGCATCACAGTTTCAACTCAGTGTCAGAGTGAAAATTGGGTCTGGGAAAACCCGTGCAGGTTTGACATCACAGCCTCTCAGCCAATGGGCTGCCAGAACAAAACTACATAACATAAGCAATGTGTTTACAAACAAATTGTCAAAGCCTTCTGTTTATACCAACTTCCATCAAAGTTTAAAGTTGTAAGTTAGCAAGTTGTAGATTTATCAAACAACTCTGTGGGGACTATAACAGTTGTCTGCTGTGAATGCTCACAAAGCTGCCATTTGGTAGGATTAGACTGGTGAGTGCTGTGATAAATCATTGGGATCACAAATGTAATGCTTGCTTCAATATAACAATGTTTGAACTGTGATGCGTAGTTTACTGGCAGCCCATTGGCTATCAAGCTGTGATGACGTGGTTGTAGGGGCTATCCCTGATAAAACTCTTACTCTGACACTGTGTTGAAACTGTTACGCTCTGTTCAGGAGGATCAACATTGGCTAGAAGCTGGGGAATCTGACCCAGTTTGAAATGACATCACAGCTTGTAGTTAATTTACATATATTGCAATGCTAGAATACAGTCATCTCTGACATCACAGTTCAACAGCATAGAAAAAAACTTGTGATTCCACGTAAGTATGACAAGGACTGTAATATGGGATAAAGTTGAGGTGAGGAGTCAAAGGTATTTGTAAGGATATTTGGGGTGGAGAGGAGAAAGGAAGGCAAAATAGGTAAGCAGAGAACTTCTGACAGAGTATTTTCCTTTCTTTTCTTTTTTTTAATTGTGTAATGTAAAGTAATATTAATCAAAGTTGTGTTCCATCTCATCATCCCTTCATATCATTAAATCATTCTGGATTCATTCTTTCATTTCATTCCGATTCCTCTCATCTCACTACTATCGTATCTTGTTTGACTCCTACCAATCTTAAGGGGTGGATCCAAATAATATCAGGGTTTGGTGAGGAGGAGACTTAATGAATCTAAATTAAAAAATATATCAGATTTTCTGGCACTGGTTGCTTCTCAATTGATTCCATACAGCTCATCTCCATTCTTCTCATCATACGAGTACCTCATCTCAACCATTCCCACTTGGCAAGGACTAATCATAAAAACAAAACAACAAAGACTTTCATGTCACTTTTTGGCATCTTTCACCATTATAAAAATATGACGTGTATATATGCCAACGGCACAGGTAACCTTTTAATCTGTCTTCTTTCATATTAACAAGAAGAAAAAAATAGGTAAAGTACAATTTACAGTGTAGTGTACAACACTGAACAAAAGTAATTTATACACTCTTCCCAAAAAGGTAGAATTTATGATATAAAGTAACATTTTTAAGTTTAGTTTTCACATCACTGTCATTATTTTTCCTAAATTAAATCAGTTCAATTTAGTGTTGTAGATCTAACAATTTTGCTTTGGAAAGATCCATTGTCACAACCTCTTTAGTGGCGAAAACAACTGGTATACAAAAAAAACAAAAAAAACAGACAAGTTATATACAATGTAATGTGGTACCTTTGGACAACCTTGGAACTAACGACATATCAATAAAAATTGCTATGGCATGCTGTCAAAAAATGCACACAGGCAAAGCCGGTTTGCCATTGCACAGTGGAGCAATGCAAGCCTTTTCTGTAGGCAATTTGAATAATTTTGACATCAGGGCACATCAGTGTGACAGCACAGACGTTACCCTGAAGTCAAGTGAGATCAAGTCAAGTCAACTTTATTAATATCCTTACGGAATAATTAGATGCTACACGCAGCTTAAATACAATGACATGGGTTTAGCGTTAATAGGCCTACAGTTCATCATGGATACTCAGGCCCTTACTACAATGCTTGATTTGTGGCGGTACGTAGCAGCGAAAGGCAGAAGCATTCTTTATCACCTGGTTGGTTGTGAATATCACTTTTTACCAGTGGCGTAGCTAGTGGGGGGGCAGGGGGGGCAAGTTGCCCCCCCAGACAACTTTTTAGGGAAAAATGGGGAAATGGGGAAAAAATAGGGAAATGAGGGAAAAAGGGGGAAAATGAGGAATATGCAGGGAAAATGGGAAAGAAAAGGGAAACAAAGAGGAAAAGGAACCGGATATCTACTTTAATTGGATGAATGAATTCCCTGTATTTCCTGATTATTCCCTGCTTCATCGAATGTTTTCCCTGATCGGAATCCAAAAACCTGGACTTTTTGGGATTCAGCTCAAAACAGAGGGCATTGTTTCCATCATACAAAAGTAAAACCATGTTTTCTGTGAATTTCAGGTCAAATTTCAAATTATGTGATATTTCCCTGCAGGTACTTTTCACCATTTTCCCTATTTTCCCTTTCTGGTGGATACCTTGCGGAGCGAAAGAAAGCAGAACAAAGGAAAGGGGAAAGGAAATCTGAAGATATTTCTTGGAAATCCTGTTTAAATTCATGTTGGCAATATTTTAACTTTGCAGTATTACATACGACAAGATATTTGATAGACACTAACCAAAGAAATCACAGAAAAAGTGAATTGTTATCTATTTTGCTTTTGCTTTAGCAATAATTCATTAAGTGGTTATCCATAAAATGATTGAAATCTGCACGGTTCTAAGTAATTTTTGGCATATTTTCGGTAAATGTTTAAGCCAAAAACTGACTTTGTTTGAATACCAAAATTACTAAGGACAAAATTGTTCTGTGGTATAGCTGTGATACTAAGCATTTTGCCATAAAATTATTGAATCAAACTTCATGCAACAAAGTCAGTGATATGTAAAATTGGCAAAGTCACACCACAGATTTAGGCCATTTGTGCACAAAATTAAATTGGGGTTTTTGGGCACTTAATTATTATTAATTTAGGAGTCCACTTTTTCTGCACATGTATTAGCACAAGGGCCTTTCTATGCCAAAATGGCCAGAATATGATGTGGGCAAATTTTGCTTTAGGCCAACCCTGCGTTACTTGAGAATCCAGTAAAGCTCAGAAAAATGGTTTGTCGTATTCCCATGTCGATGATTACTTTTTGGGGAAATTGGGGATCATTTGCCCCCCCAGAGAAAAACCCTAGCTACGCCACTGCTTTTTACACTCAAAATATCAGGGCCTATGATATTGTAAATAATACCACCCTTCAAGGGCGATATTTTTGAACAATGGTGATGACATGAACGTCATTTCAGATGCCTGATGATGTCACAAACCAAGTAACGGCCAAAACAATAGGATTGTGACGTCACATCCATTGTTGCTCCATGGTGACGTCACATTTTTGTAATGGCAGAAAATAGTCTCTCCTTATAATTGAAAATTTGAGGTAAAACCAGGTGATAAAAACAAAACAACCACAAGTCAGGGCACTCCGTATAATATCACTCGCTGTAGTGTGAATTAATATCACTCTCGCCCTGCGGGCTCGAGTGATATCAATTCACACAACAGCTTGTGATATTGTTACTCTGTGACCCTGACTTGGGTTGTTTTGTTATAATACCACTATGCGGACTTACCACCTCACAGACATCATCCTAATGTCAGGGGAGATCAGAATGCCCGCTGGGTTTAATGTCAGAAAGCCCCCTACTAGACTTTTTTGGCTATCATACAAGTACAACTTAGTTGTGTCCAGTCTCCTCAATGTGCCAGAAAACTTCTTGAAAAAAAAAATGGGTATGATCACATATCTAATAACTCAGAGAAAACAAGACCATAAATTTGGTTTGGGCTAAAGAATTTTCTTTTCGAAATAATGAGAAAAAAAGAATTGCATTACTTTTATACTGTGTGCACTTACTGGCGAGAGTAATGTAAATTATAGTATGACACATTTAAAAAGAAGGAAATGAAGGAAATAAAAGTAGATAAGATAATGTTAAGCAGGAAAACTTGGAAAAGTCCTCCATATTTTTTATAGATCTGTTTGCAGTATTTTTTTTTAAGTATACTTCAATATACTTGGTGCAGGTCAAGAGATTGATAGCTTTTAAATGTCATCGAAGGGAAGTGAACAGTTTAAACCTTCAATTTGAGATTTATTAATAACAGAGAGACAGAGAGAGAGAAAATCTTTTATTAGTGAATGGGCTCATAGCTACCGCTTAGCCCCCAGCCCTTTTGGGTTACAATCACTCTTACGTGTATATAGAATAGTGAACAAATATTCATAAATTTTTTTTTAATGAACTTGAAATGGAAAAATATACATTTATTCAATGTGTAGACAAAAATACATGTTATGTACACTCCTGGGCAAAAAAAATGGACCACCCTAGAATTTGATTCATTTTGTTAGGCTTTGATTTTTACAGGACATACCAATCAAGAAAGCTTCATTTCCAGTCAGTTAATCAACAGAAGCATTGTCTTAGTATTTAATTGCTTTTCCTCTTGATTTTTTAAGCAGAACTGTTTTTTGGCAGCACTTATTGACGACTTTGTGCGCTACATAATGTGCACATTTTCCCATTGTTGTTTTAATGATTTTCAAAGCACATTTGTGTTGCCAAATTTTTGTCATCTTAGATCAACATCAATAAGACCCAAAAAGTTCACAATTTGATTGATATCTATATTTTGTCCCAGTCAGAACACAGTCGATATATTGTTGCACAGCAAATACTAATTGTCAATATCGCTGCATTGGCATTAGCTTGTCATCCTGGAACAGCATATTTTGTACGTTTTCTAAAAGAAAAAGCTTCCAAATGTTCGACAGAAGGCCCTGACGCATTATTTTTACATATGTAGAAGCATAAATGATTTTTGATAACTCAGAAAAGCTCTTGAAAAGGCTGGCCACACCATTATTCCTCCTCCATTATGTTTGACAAAGTCCAGATTTCAACTAATTTCAGAACTTGCTGGCTCATACTGATTTTAATCTGAGAGGGTACAAACCTAGTAACACTGAGGAGTAGTGAAACGGAATGGGAAAATATGCTAATTTTCCAGTGAACGAAGTCGTCAGGAAGTGCAGCCAAAATACTGTTCTTCTTAAAAAGTCAAGAGGAAAAGTAATTTAATACTTAGACAATGCTTCTGTTGATTAACTGACACGAAATGAAGCTTTCTTGATTGGTATATCCTGTAAAAATCAAAGCCTAACAAAATGAATCAAATTCTAGGGTGGTCCATTTTTTTTGCCCAGGAGTGTAGTTATTACGCGTCATACAGCTCTGCAGTCCCCCATCCGAACCCCCTAGCTCCGTTGCATATCCTTCCTCTTAAGCTGAATAGTAATGTTCCACACTAAATACACTCTTGCTCATAAATATGGAACACTTCAGGAATCTCTTCGAAAACTCATAATTTTGGCAACTTCTGCTGGAGCAGATGATGGTCCAAATCAATTACTACTTACAATGACTGCCATAGGGAAGAAAGTGTCACAATAAAATCTTATGTTCAGCAACCTTAGTATGCATGAAATATGGAAATTTGTGCAGTTTCGTTTAAAGTGGGATGCACTGGTGCATCCAACCACAAATTAAAAATTCTTGATAAAATAGTCGTTGAGGCTTTCAAAGAGTAATTAGAAAAGATAACTAGACCTTTATTTAATGCGCGCCTTGATAGCATTCAACCTCCAAAATTTACTTTTTGGGCACTTCTTCTCCAAAAAAAGATATTATCATCCATACATTATTGTTAATAATGCGTTGTTTGATTTGGAAACTAATGTTCTAGGATGTTTCACGTTCAAAATAAATAATAAGAATTGTTTTAAAATCAGTTAAAAGGTGCTTTTAGAATGGCATTAATTTGTGATCTACTTAAAGGTGCTAACCCAGCTGTACATATTGTTTTGTGTATTGTGTAAATATTCCATCTGATTCTTTGTATGATGTTTCCAGAATAGTATTTCTGTATTATGCCATTAGTTCTGATTGAGAATTATATTTATCTAATATTTTTAGAGTGAAATTATCAGTATTACTATAGCATTATTTTTGGACATTTATTTACATTGACTGTGGGCCTGTGAGAGCTCCGTTGCATAGGCATGCAGCGGTTCGACTAGCCGGTTGCCACTGGTATATGTTTCGCTGCTCTTACCCCAAATGAAACTTTCATAAGATATACTGTTACGTTCTTGTGATATTCTTGTAAATCCATATAATGATATACAATAGTTGATAGTATTTAGCTCGTAGATTTTTTTTTCAAATTATGACACATGTATCTGTAACTGATCTTTAGCTGTCAATAAGAGTCTATATATATATATAATATTTTCTATGTCCACAAATGCATACTTGCTCATTTTTAAACCTCCACAAATTCGTGAACACGCCAAATATGAAAAATATATAAATGCAAATAGGGTCATCCTGTACTTTGCTAATATATATCCTCCAATTAATTGATCCAACCTTGTTCTAATAATACTAATATTTACAAATATTAATCTTGCGGTCTTGAACTTTTAAAACATGTGATAATTCTAAAAGGGACTGAGTGGCACTAAGTTCCTCCAGTTCAGCAGTTGAATTTAGCAGTTTAATGGTTGTTTACAGGCCAGGAGACATAATATTGATAATGGCATTTGAGGATATAACAGAAAATATTCTATTAAGTAGTGTACATAACTACATATGTATTTATCAGAAAACATGTATACAATGTTGGAAATATGAATACAAAATGTATCATTACTTACCTTGTTGATGGTTGTGTGGTGTTCAATTGTTTGTTATAAATGATCTAATCTTGGCAGAGCACTACATTTTGTGTGATAGTGACCAGGAAGTAGATGGTTAATTTGGGGAAACACCATGCCTGGGTTTTTGTTGTCATACATGGTTACACAGGTGATTCTGTGTCACACTATTTGTTTTTGTATGAAGTGAGATCAAGTACTGAATGTTACTAAATGTGTACATTTGAATGCATGAGCAGCATTTTGACCCACTTGCTGAGGTATCGACCCAAAACACCAGTCAGTGGTTCCACGATCTATTATTAGCTATGACCCATATTCAGTCAGTCACTCTATTATGAATGTGCTTCACAGTTATCAGAAGCTCCATATTGCCATTAGTACACATTTGACTTTATTTGGAATATAATTTCAAATAGTGCATGATGTTGAATAGTATTTTCCTTTTTCAGTAAATATACAACTGCAGCTAATTAAAGAAATATATATATATATAAATTAATGAGGGAGTAATATTATGGACATAAAATTGGCTAGAGCTTTGACAATGACTATTATTTAACAAAAAAACCATGAAATAAAACAAATAATGTTGTTCAAATATGGTACAACCGTGCAATTACAGAAACCTGATTCTTTTGACACAAAATGGACGCTCAAGATTCCATTCAAAATTTTTGCTTTTGCACCTGCATATCCTCACCTGTCAATTGAACCTTAGTGTTTGTAACACCCTCCTGATAACAGTCACCAGTTTTCGTGAAGAAATCATGAAAAGTGTATTCCTTCTCGGACTCGGAATCTCTCCGATTTGATAAAGATAATTCACAATTTGAGAATACTCGAGCAATTGAATGACTGTTAAAATGTTTTAATGCCTTCCATTTGTTGTTTCAATTTTCTTAGTTATCTTTTCACCCCGAAGATTCTTCAACTTATACATATCAAAGGCAGATTACCAAAGATGCAGAACTGGCTCTATTTTCTCAACAAGTGTATTCCATTGAAGGATATTTTCGAGAGACCGTATATAACCATTTGTGGTTAGAAAAGTCTTCTTTTTGAATGTTAGCCACGTATTGAAGATGCCTGTAGAGGGCCCACATGTCAAGGTTCATGCAAATTCCTTTGAAATGCACATTAGGCTACTGTGTCTGCTAATCTGTTATCTGTATTGACCTTAGAATGTAATTTTGAAGGTGCCAGTGACAAACCACATGTGTTCTGGGTAAGTGAAATGCTGGTTAAAAACATCCGTCATTGCAATACCTTGGGATTTGCAATAAAGGGTAAGTTTTACCGGAAGGGGGGTCGGGGGCGGTCGCCCCCAGAAGTTTTGGAAACAGTGAGATTGGGCAAAAAGGCTAAAAAATTCGGACAGCTGATTAAATAAAAACTATTGAAAATCAATGATTCCCAGGCAATTTATTTTAAAATGGTACTAAATTTAAATCTTTAAATTCGGGTGAATGTCACTCCCCCTCCCCAAAACTGCGCATCCAGTACGCCTATGATCTTAAGTAATCTGCAATACATGTAATTTTAGGCCCTATATGTCTCTAAAATAAACAGGTCTTTTTAAAATACAATTTTATGCTTGAACTAATGATCAATGAATATTGGCATGAGTTTGACCTTATTTTTCTTTCTTTCTTTGAAGATATACTAGATCGCTGTATTTCTTAAGGGAGAGTCTCTCCCTATCCCTGTGTATTACTTTTGCTTCCCATGCAGATTTAACATTATTTTTTAGTTCCGATGTTTAGAAATTGTGGCGCTACCATCTTTTTGACCGTCAATCTGGCCCCTGGTGGTATTTTCCTTGCAAAGAGAGGATGCACAGAAGTGGATTGAGGTTGAGCCTTCGAGGATTTTGGCCCAATTCTATGTGTGTAAATGGGGAATTTATTTATGATAAGGGATTTTTGGTGCATCCTATCATACAGGCCTACCAAATTTGTGTCATGCACGTTGAATAAAGTGGTCTAAAAAACACACTTCAAAATTTCCCTAATTTAAAAGCTCTTAAAACTTGCATTCTGAGCTCATCACTGTGTACCGTTCGCACTATACCAAGCAACCAAGTTCAGGCTTGGGACAAGTTGGGTTTGACTCTATTGAACACAAAACACATGTATGGTCCCACAAGTGTGGAATTCACAATTAAATTGGTGCACTCTTCAGACCTGAGGTTCGAGACAGGTGATTACAATAACAGTCAATGTCAAACAATGCTAAACAATATAATCCAACTTGCTATTTTGCAACAGGGCCCCTTGAAACACTGCTGTCAGAACATAAGAATATGTGGCAGAGCCAGGGACAATTTGTCAAAGACTTAATCATTTAACATTCCATCAGTCCGCAAATTTGAGACAGTATGCATTTTAGAGAAATCCGCTTCCTGAAAACCTAGTTTATGACCTGGAAAGTTGGTCCCGTACAAGAGAGGACGTCAAGCTGACAACGTCCTCGAGTTCAGTTCATTATTTGATGGATATTTTCTGTTACAATCTCGGCAATAAAATGCATTTTGAGGTGGATACAGCATTATTGGACCGAACCGAAACTGCTGCTTCGAAAACCGGTTCTGGAACCGCCCAGACCGTACCGGTACGACCCGTATTTATCAAACCGGTGCCGTGCACTAGTTTATTATTTTTAACAGCAAGGGCAAAGAGAAACTGGAAAGATTGTGAGGTGTGACAGCAAACTTGGACGACTGACCACGCCTTCAAATGTGTTATATGCATGATTGCATGTATGCGTTTGATCTTATGGAAGAAAGTCATGTTAGATGTAGATCACCCATTATAAAACTTTTATAGGCTATTGCCATAGAGAATATGGATATACTTGCCAATGATCCATGTGCCTCCAGACAAGAATATATTTCTGCCTTCGAGCAAATAATCATGTGTCATCCAAGTCCAAATAATCCTCTTATTATCATTTATACTCCTTTCACTTCCTTGAATGTATTCACTTATTATATTGCCTATGGTGATTTTATATGATTGTGTGTGTGAATGCGTATATTATGTACTTCCAGTTTCTGGTCACTTTATTATGAGTGGATAGATAAAACTATATTCCATTCTATCAATTCTCTTCTGTTCCATATCCATTCTGTTCTCTTCCATATCATTTTTGTTATATAGTATTTCATACCGTATTCGGGAGCTTGCATAGGTACCTCTCTTGGGGGCAATCTTCATATATTGCATGGTGCACCATCGTGGCAGCACTTGGCTGTCATCCATTGTAAAGTATGATGGGTAAACAAGGTACCTTGAGATAAATAAAGTGAGTTTTGTAAGTTGAAAATATGTATTTCCATTAAAACAAGCTATTGAAATGGTTATCATTTGCCAATTGTGAATCTTAAGTCATTGATGAAGGAGCAAAGTCGACCAATGAGTGTCATTGACCACAACCACAATCACCTATACTGCATAGATCTTGTTTTTCATTCTTTGAGGCATCAAATTTATTGACCTTCAAACGAAATAGTTATCTTTTTAAAATAGCCTTTACAAATAGGTAGTGGTTCCCCATGGTCCATGGTGCCCCACTCTCCCTTATACTCCAGATTCTCAGACCATGCAGGGACTGCCCATTCAACATTTTTGGAAAAATATTCTTTGTTATCCAGCGAATGACGTAGGAGCACCTTCAATAGAGGTGTACTGCTATGTCTTACCACAAACAAAAGAAGAAGCACTTTATTCAAAAATATAATTTATTTACAATATCCATTGTTACAAAATGTTCAGGTTTGCAAACATGAATGATTAGGCCTTCGCTTATAGCTACGGTCGTTTCGATGTGAGCGTTTCCTTTTTATTTCAAACAAACAAATAACATGTCCTTAAAGTTCTTTCATTCATGATGGAAACGGAAAATTTTGGTCATGGGAGCTCTGAGCTGGCACGGTAGCGGCACCATTCAAAATTTTTTTAAGGGGAAGCATTCCGCCACCAGAGTATAATTTTGGTTGATAGTAGGGTACCTGGAGTGTACCTGGAGTGAAGGCCTGATAATTGTAGGGGAGCTATAGCAGTGAAGAGCTTCCCAACTTTCCTGATCTTAAGGGAGCACAACTCTCCCAAGCTCCCAGCCCCCTATTTGTATCACTGCTTTCGGGGGCTTATTTGTTGCGACATAACTCAAAGTTATGCATTTCGGGCAGCTGAAAAACTTTCTCTAGTATTCGTGTGAGGGAATGGGCGGCGAAGCCAGCCACTCGCGGAATGCAAACTTATCGCAACTCGTGCCTGACATGACGTTTGCAACAGCTTTACTGACCTGATTTGGTGAACTGTTTGTACCTGCGATGCGAGAGCCATTCGTCACCTTCAGATTTAGTTTAGTAGGAACTTATACATTCCAATGTATCCGAATATTTTCAGTGGGTGTTATAATTACTCCTTAGTGCGTAATAAGGGAATTTGAGAGGAAAAAAAAGTCTCAGTTTTCTCAATTTTCTCAAAAAGACATCGGCAACGGTTTCCGTCATTTTCCGCCAGTTGGTGTCTGGTGTTGTGCAGGCTACAATGGCGATCCTGTGATTTAGTTAATTAACTAGATCGCTTCATTGTAAAAAATTTTTTATTGCACACATGAGTTTTTTGATGTCGTTTTAAAGCTCTTGAAGAGATCTTATTGATGCAAGTAGGCCTGCTACATAAAATCAGGCTCACACGAATCTTTGGCGGTGCCAACAACATAATCTGTATTAATTATTCTCTATAAACAGCATATTTTTGTTTTTGAAAATGTTTCTATGGAATACTGGAAACGAGAAAAAGCAAAAGTCTAACACCGTGGTTTGTACCAAGCATCTTGCGATACCAGGGTCTGGTCATCAGTCGTCCATTTCATGAAAACATAGCGTTTATCTCCAATTGGAGCGTATTCATCGCCAGAGTGAAGCACGTAAGCACTTAACTTCCAACCGTATTCCATTAATATATCACAATACTGTAGCTCTTTTAGTATCTGGTCAGTCTTCTTGTCATAATTAATAGATATTGTTCTGTAATTTTCATCCATTGCTACGATTTTATAGGTTCCACAGGGGAGATCCACTTTCACCTGTTGGCAGAAAATATAAATAATGATGTGTTACGTCTTCAAAGCATGGAGTGATCAAAGAAAAAGTTAATGATATTTGAACTGGAAAATTAATATCACAGCTTTGCTTTTGTCCTACCAACCAACCCACTAAAAAACAGCCTCGAGAAGATCCGACAAACTAAATATCAATTATGTTTGGCATAATGCTGAGTTTCATACACTTTTCATCTTTTTTAGCAGTCTTTTTGGTATGAATTATTGAATGAATGAATATTTATTTTCAACTTAGAAATAAGTACAATACATATCAATAGAAACAGAGGCATATGAACAACTTAAACTTTCAAATCGTCACCTCTTTTCCAGCGTCCATAATAAGGTGTTTCTTTAAATCCTGTGGCACAAGTGGCAGAGCATTCAAGAGGTCAGTGCGACCCCTGAATTTACATTTCACACCCTTGAACGTTTTTAGGACATTAACCTCCACCATACCAGGCATAGCGATGCTTCTGAAAGTTATCAGAAAAGAGTATCGATTCAGAAAGAATCAAAAGTTAAATTATAAAAAAAATATATATTAAATCATGTCGGAAAAAAGCTGTTAAAGTTGATAACTTCAGAATTTTATAATACTTGTTGGCAGGGTGAATGAAAATGAGCCCTGCAATAAGAGGATGGGCTGTTCATACTCCCATGCAGCTACACTGCCCACACAGCCTGCTTCATCAACTATTTCAGATTCTGACCTAGTTGGCTTTCTCAGCCAATCAGCTAACGGGAATGAAAAACCCTGAGGGAATCATTTATCTGACCTTCCAAGTTGAAGACAAGAAAGCTTAATAGGGAGGTCATTTTGAACCTATAAAACTTCAACCCATCAAAATAGCAGCCCCTAAATGGATACCACATGGTCTGTTTTAAATATTAGAGAGGAAATTGCTTAATAAACTCCCATTAGAAAGTAGTTTACACCATTTTGAAAACCACATGAATTTTATATTGTAGTAATGACCAGTAGCTCCTGAATATTTAATTTTGACCCAGATGAGTGACTTTTGCAGCCTGTGTGGGCAGGTGCTGCAAGGGAGTATGGGCAGTTTGGGCACACCAGCTTCCTCAATCCTCACTGACCCAACACCAACAACAGTGGCAAAGTGTAAACAACAATGAAAGTGCTGCACCCTTCTCTTCTTTAGCCTGTCAGTACTTTGGGCACATTAATCGCAATACCATAACCTTTGCCTTTGCATACAACTGTGATATTATGATAAGGGGTAGGGGGCTAGGATGCAGGTGGTACCAAATTTGAAGATAGGGAGTACCACTCAAGCTCACTCACATGAGTCACACCCCCCTGAGTGAAGCACATGACCATGATTCATGATGTAAACAAAGCTGCTTCTTACCAGAAAATCCAGTTGATGTCAGAATGAGATGATGCTCACTACTCTGTCAAGTGACAACAGAGTATCAGAAGAACCTCCAAGAAAACAGGCAACCCTGGACTAAAATGCAGACCAAGTCTTGATCAGCTGAACAGTTGACGGAGAAGCAGCTAGAGAAGAAGATGCACTGATGCAGGAATGGCTTGCAGTTGCAGAATCAGCTGCAGAAGGAATCAATAACATGGCAGTTTTGGGAGGCCCCAAAAGGGAGCTGCTGTGTTTTTACAGCAGAGGTACTGAAGGGTTATTTGTTTGGCAGTAAAACAGGTCGATAGATGACAAAAAGCAATGCAATAAAGGGCAATTTGATAATTTGTTTATTTTTTATGTGGTACAATAAAGGAGACATGGATCTTAAGAAAATCCCTTTTGGAGCTTATTTAAGGGGGGGCAAGCGACATTTGCCCGAATTTCATGATGTACCATTTCAAATGAAATTGGCTAGAAATCATTAATATTCATTAGTGTTTATTTTCATCATCTGCCCTAATTTTTCAGCCTTTTTGGCCGAATCTTACTTTTTTCAGCCTTTTCGGCAGAATCTTACTGTTTACCAAACTTTTCGGGGGGGCAACTGCCCCCCTGCCACCCTCCTCTGATACGCCTATGTATATATTGATGCTACATTAAAATTTTTTTGCACAAATTGGATTTTCCATTCTGTCACTCTTTTCCTTTTGGCATCCCCAGGCCAGATTTTTCAGTTATGCAGTACCGACTTTCCTAAATTTTCAGGAGAAGTAATTTCACGAGGTAAATTTCAGTAATTTTTGGGAAAATTGGGAATTTTCAAACAGTCCACAATATCCGACAGGTTTATAGAAAATATATTGTAATTACCAATAATATAGTTATATTAATAATAATTGCAATAATAAAGGGTGATGCACTGTGTTTATCTTCACAAAATTATCAGGGAAGATGGAAATTTACCAACCATGCCACAGCGCCACCTATAACATGTAACAAGTACCAGGAGTTGCACGCTTAGATGGGGCTTTTGTAGAACGCTACTTTTGGAAAAATGGTCACATTTCAAAATCTTTCCCTCTTAGGATATGAATTTTTTTTTATAGACATATGAACCCAACTACAATGCATCTTTTGCTGCCATTTCCAGGCTTCTAACCAGTTTCCTAAAGATGTTAGAATATTTCATAGAAAATTAAAAAAAGGAGGTTTTATCTATTTTTTTAATTACAAAATGCATTGACTTAGCTGTTCTTCTTGTGAGTGATTGGTCTATTGGTCCTCTTTATTAATGTAGTGAAACATTTTACGTCGGAGTCTCCATGTAGATTTTGGCCACTAGGGGGCTCTTCAACATACCATATTTAAAAATCAGTAAATCGGTAACTATTAAAGCTAAAATTTCCAAATCTGACAGAGGCAACATGACACATTTGAAGTCTTTTCTGACAAATTTTCGTCAAAATCCCCGTTGCGGTTTTTAAGTTATTGAAGAAATTGCGAAATGCACGTTTTTCACTCTTTTCCTCATAGCGTCGCAGTCGATTATAGTACCGGCGTGGAAAAAGTGCAGCTATGCTTCGATTGTAATGAACTTTCATGTTCAGGTACCTTTTAAATTCCAGAGAAAGTTAAAAATTTTTTTACCCCTCATTTTTTATATTTTTTGGGTGGCAAAATGCATAAGTAGGGGAATCGTTCAAGTTTCCCAAACCATATTTTTTTTCACCCAGTCGTTTTGTTCTGGGACCAGGTTTATGCAATATCAAAGGGTTTTCCTCAAAACTTTTTCCAATAAATGTTTTTTGAAAAAACTTTTTTTAAGTCATTGGCATGTATTGCTCTTTGAGAAATTTGCAAAATTTATGGCACAAAAAGATGAAGAAACAAAGTTTCATATGAGTGGTGAAAACCAGATGCTGATATCTCTTCTACTTTATGAGATATTTGCGTTTTCGAGCAAAATTTTTTGCAAAAAGAATTTTTTTTTTTTTTTTTTTGAAACAAAAAGATAATTCCATATATTGCTGTGTTATGTTACCCCCCCCCCCCCAATTACTCTCACTGTTCACTCTTTGTAACCAGCAATCAACTCACCATCTTTTTTCAATCAAAGTAATTCCATGTAAACTTTTTTTTTGCCTCCTTTCTTTGCATCCGTGACATTTAGCTTGCATTGTACTTAGAATCAATCTCTTTTGGCAGCCGCAACAATGTCACCTTCAAGGTATGTTAGTTTTGATGATTCTAGCTCAGTGGTTGCATGCTGGGGATGCCAATCGCTGGGTCCCGGGTTCGAAACCAGCTCTTGCAGGGTCAACCGGACTATTGCTGGGCAGGTCTGTCAATCGTCCGTCGCCTCATTGCTGTGTCCTACTCCTGTTCTAATTAGGCTACCAAGTGCACAAATACCGGACGTAAAGCACCAATAATCCATCCATTTCTTAATTGGAAATTATCGAGGTTTGATGGTCAAATTTTCTTTCCATTTTAGGCCTTTGAATAACTTTTGTGTGAATTTCATGCCCTGAGTGAAAGATGTGTCACAGTGCCTGGACCGGGCTCAACCAAATTTTTTTTTTTTTTTTTTTTTTTGTCGAGACTTTGAACTAGATAGCACTTTTTTTTAACCAAAAAGGCCTCATGACAGGATACACCCCAACCCTACGGGGTAAAACTAACATAAGAAAATGTTGTTTGGGGGTAACTGAGGAGAAAGATGGGGTAATTGGGGGAAAGTAGGAGGTTATGTGGGGCAAGTGGGGGGAAGCAGAGGGCAAGAGGGGGTAAGTGGGGGTAAGCAGGGGCTAGCGAGAGGCAAGTGGGGGTAAGTGGGGGCAAGTGGGGGTCAAGCGGGGGCTAGCGGGAGGCAAGTGGGGGTTAGCGGGGGCTAGTGGGAGGCAAGTGGGACAAGACTGGGATAAGCGGGGGCAAGTGGGCTGCAAGCGGGGGCAAGTGGGGGCTAGCGGGTGGCAAGTGGGGGGAAGCAGGGGGCAAAGAGCGGGTAAAGTGGGGGTAGCTGATATTACGGGAATAAGAAAAGGGAGCGGGGGGTGTATCCTGTCATGAGGCCTCCCATTGATGAGCTGTCAGTTCAATCCGTAAAGATTTTCAGGGTGCTAAATTTTGACCTTAGTGCTATAATCTAGCTACAATTTTTCAAATTTTTTACTTCAGATATTCGATTTGTGCTTATTTTTTATAATTGGGTCTTTTATGCAGATTCCAACAGCGTTTAGATCATAAAGATTGGTTGAACAGAAGCCGAGATATGCTCCGTTTTCCATCACCAAGTCTGATTCTCTCTATCTATATTATTGATTCGGTCGACTTTATAAAGATAATAATAATAATAATAATATAGGGCCTATTTACCAGATATATCTTATATCAATATCTTGCATTTTTTCATACAAACGGGCATATCCATCATGATCTATTTATCCTTGATATATCTTTCTATCTATCCATTAATCTTATCTACATAGATCTATTTATCTATCCACATCTATATTTCTGTTCTTATAATGTTTTGTCTCTCTATCCACCTATCTATATAACTGTGTATCTCTCCGTCTGTATTTGATTTCATTGTTCTTTTCTCTTCCCTCCGACAGAGAATATAACACATTTTTGGGGTAATTTGTTGTTTATTACACCATAGGCCTTAACAAATAATTAATTTACCACAAAATATACAAAATATGGTATAAAACAAGGTGATTCCGTCAAATACCTTGTCAAGAGTATAATACTTTAGATCTAGTATGAATGCATTTGTTCATCTTGTCATTGAATTTCTTTCTCTTAGATTACCCATTTCACTGGTACTATGAAAAAATGTTTTTGAGAAATATTTATGGAATGCTGGTGAGAGGTGACTGGAAGGGGCGATGTCCTACAGTTTGCATTACAGGTGATTTCATTAGTATGCGATACTCAGGTTCTTGGCCACAAAATACATAGCATTTTTGGTTAATCTGATTGGTTTAGAAGCAACAGGACGTCACACATATCATATATTAAATGTAGTAAGTCCCTGTTTAGCATTGATTTTTTCTCACTATCAAGCGTGATTGACCAGGATCGAGTACTAATGAAATCACCTGCAAGAGTCTTGCTATACAAGCTGTATATTAGGGTGGTCCAAAAACACTTTTTTCTAAATTTCTCTGATTTGAATCTTGCATTGTGATCTTATATCTATAGAAGGTATTGAGTAAAAATTTCAGCAAGATCAATTAATATTTAGAGGTGGCACAAAGCCGTTGAAGTTTCACATTCGATTCCCTTGCAGCAGACCTCAAAATCATTGGTATCTGCAAATCTTGCAATAATGACCAATTATTTTGATCAAATATGCTTTTTTTTGGTATGTCAAGGATGCCCAATCTAGTCCTGATATTCTTTATGGCTTACAATGTTTCATAGAAGGTCAGCATAGATATTACATAGGTCAATTATCAATAATTTTTTCGTAAAAACAGGTAAATATTTCATTTACTATGAATAATGAATCAAAAATAACCTCCAGATATTACTTTGTCATGCCAACTTTATCATATTCTAAAAAAACGCAAACAATTTTCACTTCGGAGAAAGATATGGGAAATTGACCATTTTTTTCAGTTGCGCCAATGGGGAATGATAAACTTCAAAGCCAGCTGTAAATATTAACTGATTTGCCTGAAATTTTGTGTGTGTTTGTTTTACTTTTGTGGTCATTATTTTCTACTTTAAAATTGGGGGTTTTACAAGATTTGATTTTTCTCATAGGAATGTGGACCACCCTACTGTATATACATACAGTGCCGCCTGTAAGTAAGTGAAACGCATGATATTGTGCCATTGCATCAATGTTAAACATCCTTAATCAAAATGCTTCTGGAAGGACAAATTCTCATCCAATGAGAGGAAAACATTTTGGGTCATAAAGGCCGATATGTGAGGCATGCGGGATAAAAATAGCAGCCAATTTTCTTTGCTGTAGTTGGAGTTAGGTATGGGTCAAAGTCTTTGATAAGTAAGTGAAACGCAGGCCCAATGTTAAAAGATAGGGAAGGCTGGTTCACTTACTTATCAAAGACTTTGACCCATACCTAACTCCGACTACAGCGAAGAAAATGGGCTGCTATTTTTATCCCACTTGCCTCACACATCGGCCTTTATGACCCACTTTGTTTCCCTTTCATCCGATGAAAATTCATGCCTCCACAAGCAGTTAGGCTGAGGATATTTAGCATTGATGCAATGGCACAATGTCATGCGTTTCACATACTTACAGGCGGCACTGTACATGCACGTTCTGGTCATCTGTGGTCCATTTCATAAACACATAAAGGAAATCTCCAATAGGAGGGAAATCGTAACCAAGTAGGCCTAAAACCAACAGGAGCATGCTTAATTTCCAAAGGCATTCCATTAATTAAATTAATTTCCAATTGTATTCAATTAAGCTTTATTTCCAACTGAAACATAACAATGCCATACTGCATCACAGTTATATATATCTCTTTGAGCATCTGGTCGGTGTTCCAGCCATGATAAAGAATTATCATTCTGTGTTCTTATTATATCAAGTTTTGGTCATTGGTGGTCCATTTCATAAAAACATAACGGATATCTGCGATAGGGGGGAATTCGTTACCAGACTGAAGCGTATAGGCACTCAATTTCCAACCATGTTCCATAAGCGTATCACAGTATTGCATCTCTTTGAGTACTTGGTCAGTCTTCCTGTCATAATAAAGAGTAACTGTTCTGTAGTTTTCATCCAGCGCATTGATCTTGCAGGTTCCATATCCAGGGATGTCCACTTTCACCTGTTGGTGTAGAAAATGTAAATAAAAAAATCTGTAAAGTTAGGAGGAATATTCCAGACCGTAAGAGATACAACAGCATGTTTTATAATATTATTCTCTGCTACTGAAAGAACATCTGAGATGCTGTCCACAGCCCTTGGACCCCAAAAGAGGCTAAGAGATCACGAGACTTTATGATGTGCACAATTATTATTATAGATAGATATTACAGTGCCAAATGTAAATAAGTGAAACGCATGATATTGTTGCATTGCATCAATGCTAAACATTCTTAACCAAACTACTTCTTCAAGCATGAATGCTCATCCGATGAGAGGGAAACATATTGGATCATCAAGGCCGATATCTAAGGCATGTGGGATAGCAATGGCAGCCAATTTTCTTTGCTGAAGTCAGAGTTAAGTATGGGTCAAAGTCTTTGGTAAGTAAGTGAATCACCCTTCCCTACCATTTAACATTGGCTCTGTGTTTCACTTATCAAAGACATTGACCCATACCTAACTCCAACTAAAGCAAAGAAAATTGGCTGCCATTGTTATCCAAAATGCCTCACATATCAGCCTTGATGACCCAATATGTTTAACTTTCATCGGATGAGAATTTGTGCTTAGGATGTTTAGCATTGATGCCATGGCACAATGTCAAGCGTTTCACATATTTACAGGTGGCAAATGTGTAAGTGCAGCGCATAAAGCCCAGTTCTGGCTGCTCAGGAGGGTTGATTGATGAGATGTGGGAGAGAGAGCAGGAGTCCACAACTTGTTATACATTTAATGCATGTGAGGGTACATGAGTGCTCCATTTTTCCCGAAATATATTTTGTATCAAAGTTGCAGAGGCAATTAACTCTTCAAAAAGCTAATTTATTACCTCTTTTCCAGGGTCCATGATGAGGTGTTTCTTTAAGTCATGTGGCGTAATTGGCAGAGCATTTAAGAGGTCAATGCGGCCACTCAATTTGCACTTAAAACCTTTGTGCCCATTGTTAAAGATGTTGACCTCCACCATACCAGGCATTGTGATATTTCTGAAATTCATTTAGAAAAAGAGTAATAAGGAAATATCAGAAAAGACAACAGAAGTTAGGGAATGGACTTCCCAAAAAAGCAAATGACCATGACATTGTTGAAAATTTTTAAAGGAGACTTATCCCACTGCTGGTGACAGCCAAACAAAAGGATTATGCATCTGATTTTCACTCTAAAATCAGTTTGATTGATTGATTGATTTGATTTGTTTATTTGTTTTTACCACACATACAACTCATATATACAACAATGCACTTTCACATATTCATACATTCCATCAGTAAAGTAAAATTGTCTGTCGTGTTCCAAGGAACAGCACAAAGTTAGTTTTTTCAACATTTAGTGATAATTTGTTAGTTGAGAACCATTTGTATATACCATCTAGGGAAGAATTTATGTGTGAGGTTAGTGTGTTTATATTTTGTCCCGTGTACAGTAAATTTGTATCATCAGCAAATGGTACCATTTGGCTGTTGTGATTAGTTGCGCTAAGGTCATTCATATAAAGTATGAATAAGAGAGGCCCTAATATGGATCCCTGAGGGACACCACAGTGTACTTTTCTATATTCAGAATTCTTTTCAGCATAATTTACAAATTGCCATCGGTTTTCTACGTAGCTGCGGAACCAATCTAATGAAGATCCTCTAATACCATAGTTATTTAACTTGGACAATAGAATGGAATGATCAAGAGTATCGAATGCTTTCGATAAATCTTAGAATATGCCTACGCACCATTGTTTATTACTCAAAGCTTTGACTATTCTGTCTTGCATTTCAAGAATAGCCATTTCAGTTGACAAGTTTTTCTGGAATCCATACTGCGAAGGTGATAGTATGCTGTGCAGGCTAGCAAATTTCATTAGTCTATTGTATGCTAGTCTTTCTAGAATTTTAGAAAAAGCAGGTAGGAGCGATATTGGGCGATAGTTCTTTAATGAAGAAGGATCATTGTTTTTGTATATGGGTATTACTCTGGATATTTTCATTTCTGATGGAAAAACACCTTTTTGAAATGATAAGTTAGCAATATGAGATATTGGAGCAAGGATTTCTTCTGAGATCTGTTTAATAAGTTTTGGGCTACTGGCATCATACTCACAGCTTGTTTTTGGCTTCATTGCTTTAATAACTGATGATACTTCCTGTGGGGTAGTCGGTTCCATGAAAAAGCTATGTACTATGTTGTTTTGAGGGAGGTCATGCGAGTAGGATGGAGGTATTTGTTGTGCAAGTTTTGGTCCTATATTAACAAAATAATCATTGAATTTCTTAGCTATGGTATCATGACTTGTGATCTTATTGTTATCTATAAGAAAATAGTCAGGGAATTCACATTTATTTGTTTGGCAGCCTAATATTATGTTTAAGTTTTTCCAGGTGTTTTTCATGTCTGATTTACATTCATTGAATTGTTTCATCCAATACAATTGTTTGGCATTGCAGATGACATTGCGGTAGATCTTTTTGTATTTCTCGTATCTAAATTTCAGTGTGTTGAAATCACTTGGATTTTTTAACTTTTTTAGTTTATGATGAAGTTTGTTTTTCGTTTTATGACAAGTCTAATGGCCTTGTCTTGATCATGACTAATCAAAAAGCCTTTATGTTTTCCATGTTGAAAGTAGAGTGGATGAGTCAATGCATCCCCCCCCCCCTGGATCCGTCCCTGACAGTTTCTGCTCTGTACAAGGCCACTGTGCTTTCAAAATATTAAAATATGATTGTCCATTTGCTTCCGGGAACAGCAGAAACTGACAAGTTGTGGTTTTTGCAATATAAAACAACCATGTCTTTGATCAAATAACAAAAAAATTTGCAAAATTTCTGGTCTGACATCAGAAAATCCTGCCAGGTGATTGGTCAAGCTGCCCATATAATAGCGTGTCACTCTTTTTCAGCTTGCTTCAAGCCAGTGATGTTGGCTGGAAAAATGATGTCAGAATTTCAACCAATAAACTGCTGCAAAGGCCAACTTGGTATTGTTGCAGTAAATTGTTCACATGTGTCAAACCACAATCCACATTAACCGATTGGGAAAAATCAGTCAAATGACTACATCATAAAAGCTCATATTGCATGTTTTTTAATAATTTTTTTTCCGAAATTTTCTGTTTTCCTATTTTTTTCCCCAAATTTTTATTTCCCCCCCCCCCAACAAAATTACATCAGCAAATTGTGCACTTTTGTTTTAATTATGTGGTTTCTGCTGTTGTGGAATGGAACATTATATAGGAAGCACAGTGGTCATGTAATAAAACAAATACGGCACTTATTATCGTGCAATATGAACGTTTATCTGCACTCGTAATTCATATCGAATGTGAATTTCCCCTTGCAAATAAATTTTCATATTGTACTCATATCATGCCGTATTTGTATAATATGAGTTTTTAGTGGTCAACAATATCATGATCTTGTAATCATGGAATATATTGCCAATCAATGGTTATGTAATAATATTTTTAGCCATCCTCATTTAGAATATTCAATATTGTAAATTTGTAATGTATTTTGTGTCTGTATAAACCTACCTAGCTCCTACCTGTTCACTGTGTGCTCCAGTATTGAAATGCAGATGACAGGTGCACATGGGTGAAACAACCAAAGTTTTCCTTGTTATAGATGTCTTGCTTGGGTGATCAGGTGCGTTTAGGGCTGAAAATTAATCCCTGAAACCCCCATTAAGATCCTTAAGTGAGTCAGAGAAACACAATTTAAAATATACAGAAATAGAATTAAACGCTTTGTTTAAATAATACTTAAATATAGGATATATATAGAGGCCTAAAGACAGATGAACTCTTTTATTACTTTAAGGTCAAGGATTTGGTTATCATTTGGTCGCCAATATTTCTTCTTCTGATCTTTTTCCCCTTATTTATTATTTGCTTTTGCTAACTAATTTTATTTTAGAATGTTTTTTATATTTCTTGATTCTTTGGTCTGATTCCAACGGGATTCAAAATGTATGCGTATTCCTTCAAAAAATCATAATCATGACTGAATTTGCAGCTCTTTGTCATATTATAGATTCAGATTCAGATACAGATTTATCTATTATCTGTACATAAGTTGCTAGAATTGTGGAATATGGCTTGAAGCGTTAAGAGTGATGCTACCCGGTGATCCGGGGTATACAAGCACACAGCAGAAGAAGAAGGAGTTGAAAATTGTGTCAACATAAATATTTCAATATACCGGATTGGAATTCATTGCCTTTGTTGCATCTGGCAATCACTGCCATCCTTAATGTATGCAAGTATACAAGAGTTTTTCTGAGAATGAAAGTGACCGTATTTTTGCATATCTGATTTTTAGCAGCGCAGCTGCTCTTACCCCTAGAATATTTCTACAAACTCTGACCATATAGGCGATCGCACTGTTACACCTATCACTCTGAAACTTGCCATATGGTCTCATAATGAGTTTATCTTGCTTCCATCAACTTTTGGTAAACTTCTGTGACAATAATTTTTTTATTTACTCAACTAAAAAGCTAGTTTTTCCCGGGAAATTTAAATGATTGTAAATGGTGAGCTGCTGCTGCTCTGCTGCTGCACTGACAGCCAGACACTGTGTACACACCAAGTGACCTAATTAAGGAGTTATCTTGTTTACATTTAGCTGGTTCTCATATACAGAGCAAACAACAAACTTTGCCATGTAGCCAGTATGCTATCTTATAGTACATATAATACACATCAAAAATTAGAAGTCAATCAGTTAAGTTTGCTTTGAGATTAGGAGTTTTAGTACATTTAAGTGCATTTTTTACTAGAATTTAAAGCCCAAGTTGTACTGTTCATTGGTCAGTGGATTGCTACTCCAAACTCATCAGTGACAGATTATTCAGGCCTGCGCTGCTTAAAGTGCTTGCACGTTATTTTTAATTGTTGCGGCCCTCTTATGAAATTTGCTCAGCACTTAAAAGTGTTTTGTCGGACTTGTTGTGTTACCATAACAAGTTTTCAATTTTTAGCCTCGGCCATGTTCACATGGCCTGGGTATTGCTGAGTGCAGCGGCGTCCGTCCGTCCGTCTGCCCGTCTGTCTGTCCGTCTAGCTGTCCACCATCCTTGTCTGCAAGATAACTCAATCTGTATTGATCCTAGGATCACCAAATTAACAGGGATTTTGTATCACTGTAAGACCTTGAAGGAGATCTGACATGAGTGACCTTGACCTATATCTGTGACCTTGGCGGCCATATTTGTGAAAAGCTTATGTACATTATAACTCCACTGGTATTGATCCTAGGATCACCAAACTAATAGGGATTGTGTATTGCTGTGGGGCCTTGAAGGAGTTCTGACATGAGTGACCTTGACCTATTTCTGTGACCTTGGCGGCCATATTTGTGAAAAAACCAGTGTACACAATAACTCCAGTTGTATTTATCCTAGGATCACTAAACTAACAGGGATTGTGTATTACCATAATACCTTGAGGAGGTTTCGACATGACTGACTTTGACCTATTTCTGTGACCTTGGCGACCATTTTGTGAAAAAACTTGTGTACACAATAACTCCAGTTGTATTGATCCTAGGATCACCAAACTAACAGGGATTGTGTATTACCATAATACCTTGAGGAAGTTTTGACACGACTGACCTTGACCTATTTCTGTGACCTTTGTGGCCATATTTGTGAAAAAACTTGTGTACACAATAACTCCAGTTGTATTGATCCTAGGATCACCAAACTAACAGGGATTGAGTATTACCATAAGACCTTGTCGGAATTCTGACATAAGTGACCTTGTCCCATTTCTGTGACCTTGGTAGCCATATTTGTGAAAAACTAGTGTACATGATAACTCCAGTTAAATATTGATCCCATGGCAACCAAACTAATGGGGATTGTATATTACAGAAAAACGTTGAAGGAGTTCTGGCATGAGTGATCTTTACCTTTTTCTGTGACGTCAGTAGCCATATTTGTGAACAGCCTGTGTGTAGCATAACTGCATTTGTACTGAACCATGGATCGCCAAATTCACAGGGATTGTGCATCTCTGCAAGACATTCAATGCCTCCTGACGTGAATGACCCTGAACTACTTCTGTGACAATCAGAGGTCATCTTTTTTAAAACTTAATAACAATTAAATTTGTATTGAAACAGCAGCATCTGTGGCCGAGGGTAGTGCTTGCATCAGCAGGTATTTTTATTTATTATTCAATGCATGAAATGCTGTTCTGCAACTGTATCCAAAAAAAATTGAAAGACGGATATAGAAAGACACAGAAAAATGTCAAATAGAAAGATAAAATAGATCAAAAATATAATAGATAGATAAAAAGACAGCTAGACAGCTAGACAGCTAGACAGATAGATAGATAGATAGATAGATTGATAAAAAGGATTAATAGTTAATCAGCTAAATATTAAAAGTTCAGACAGACAACACTGAAAGCTGCCTAATTTAAGTCTATGTTAGATTGTTGATATTACATAATAGTGTAATAGTAATAAAAAAAAGAATAATGTGATAAGCATATCGATTAATTGCTCACTGACACTGTTACATAATCATCATATAGTTTATAAAGACTATGAAGTTTTAATTTTGTTATGTTATCTTGTTGTCTGTTTTGAAATGAAATGAATCATGTGTTAATAATTTAATTTAGCTTGTCAAGGCTAATAATAATCAACTGTTCCATAAAACTAACAGGCCTGTACAGGGATTACTACTGGTGAAAATTGAATTTTTAAGACACTTTTAAAGATGAATATGATATATTACAGTCCTTGTCATACTTACGTGGAATGTCAAGTTTTTTTTCTATGCTGTTGAACCGTGATGTCAGAGATGACTCTATTCTAGCATTGCAATAGATGTAAATTAACTACAAGCTGTGATGTCATTTCAAACTGGGTCAGATTATCCAGCTTTCGCCAATGTTGATCCTCCTGAACTGAGCGTCACAGTTTCAACACAGTGTCAGAGTGAGAGTTTTATCAGGGATAGCCCCTTCAACTATGTCATCACAGCTTGATAGCCAATGGGCTGACCGTAAACTACGTCATCACAGTTCAAACATTGATATATTGAAGGAAGCATTACATTTTTGATCCCAATGATTTATCACAGCAATCACCAGTCTAATCCTACCAAATGGCGGCTTTGTGAGCATTCACAGTAGACTACTGTTATAATCCCCACAGAGTTGTTTGATAAATCTACAACTTGTTAACTTACAACTTTAAACTTTGATGGAAGTTGGTATAAACAGAAGGCTTTGATAATTTGTTTGTAAACACATGGCTTATGTTATGTATATTTGTTCTGGCAGCCCATTGGCTGAGAGGCTGTGATGTCAAACTTGCATGGGTTTTTCCCAGACCCAATTTTAACTCTGACACTGAGTTGAATCTGTGATACTCAGTTTGGTGGATTCGGATTGGTTAGAAGCCTGTGAATCTGACCCAATTTGAAATGACATCACAGCTTGTAGTTAATTTACATATATTGCAATGCTAGAATAGAGTCATCTCTGACATCACAGTTCAACAGCATAGAAAAAAAAACTTGACATTCCACGTAAGTATGACAAGGACTGTAAATACTAAACTAAATCATTGATAAGAAGCTAGGCCCACTTGACCTAATTTCATGCTTTCGGACGGTTGATGCTGAGACCATCACTGCACAGATTTTTGGAGTCCTCTCTAATGCTCATTTCGCTTTGCAAAATGGCCTTTGGCCGTTTCGCTACGCGAATATTATGTTTTCAAAGATTTAGTTGCACATTAATAAAGTTACGTCTTAAATTGTAACATTTTGCCACTTATCATAGAATTTTCGGGAAGGTCGGAACCAGGTTCCAGGTTTGATTCAAGCTCCACGTTAGTCACTTCATCCCTGTGTCATCTTCCAGTGACTGTGAGGATCTCGATGAGATTTTGCGTCCTGCTGTACCTTGGCCATCTTACTTTTGAATTCCCTGTCCCTTTGCAATTTTTCTAATTTAATATTTTATTTCAGTTTACTGTCTCAGGCTTTGCGAAGATCATCGACCCTCTGTCAGACATTCGTTCTGACAAACAGGCACCTCTTGTCAGACCGAAAGGATTCTTGTCAGACCGAGAAATGTATGCGTCATTGCAGCAGTAAGACAAAGGGACAGAATTATTGATTTTCCAGCTTTCGAAAAGAATATTACCAGTAGATTGTCGAATTAGGCCTAAATGCATAAACAAATTAATAGGCCTAAATTGAATTAATAATATAAACACTCCAATTATTAACTGGGAAACCAGTGATAAGTAATTTTCCTTTGCAAAATCACAGCTGTACAGTTGTCAAAACTTCATAGATTTCTTACACCTCAAATGTTTATTATGGCTTGTAGTATTGCATTATGTACAGAAGCAACAGCACAGATAGCATAATTGCGTTCAACTCCTCAAGAACTTTAAATCGATACCAAATACACCCATGTATGAACCTTCATTCAGTACATCCCGTCCCTACTGATCTACATTTTACTTACAAACCCTGGACTGGCCGCCCACATTTCTCCATGGCGGGTTGCAACTTAAGCAAAGGTCCATTAATGTTGCGCCCGTGATTTTTCTGAAGTTTTGAGCTGAATAAAGTCTTTTAAGATGACAATACCAGTAAATTGAGTGTCGACATTCGATCTGAAAATGAGGATGACGTTGTCCTGCTAGTTGAACAGTCGGACAGGTGCGATGGTCCGACGATCTTTGTAAAGCCTGCTGTCTCCCAGGTTGGATGCAGTTTCCAGTCAATTTCGACGGCAATATATCGATTTATGCATGATTGATTTCATTAATTGTCACAAATTGATGTACTCTCGAAAAGGAGGCAACGACGACAGCGTTGTGAATTCAACTCGTCACTGCCTCCTTAACACGCGCATGCATACCAATAATACCCTATAAGACAATACAAGCGTATGCAATTCGAATTTGGAGATTGCAGAAGCAGGGTCATTTTGCAAATAACATACAGATATGGTGGAAATGCATTAGTTGACCTTGTACATCTCACTTATTTTGATAATGTTGTGGCACAGTCTGGTGAAACTGAGAACTGCATGCTGCTGCCACCTGGCACAAAAGTTGATTTCCTATGCTACAGCATTGCTGTCCCGAGAAATAGTTCCAATTTCATTGCACATTCACAAAATTTCTATCCAACATTGATGTATACCAGAGTCAGACTTGGCAATCACATTCTCTAAGGAAGTAGACAAGGCCATCAGCACACTCAGAAACAGCCCCGGTGTCTTCCAGACAAAATTGTGTGTGTTCTTCTGGTCGAAAGTTGGTGGACGCTTGCAGGAGCTCGCGGAATAGCACACTAGTCACTAGGTGGCAACACAAGACAGCATATGTTCTGATCTGTGGCAATGCAAGAGCAGTCCACTTGTAGACAGGTTGTGGCATGCAAATCAGTTTTACCTTTATAGTATTTGCATATTTTGAAGAAATGCATAACTAGAGGGAGCCTTTTCCAAAATCACATGACAAATTCTAATTAACATACTTTGATCAACAGTGGGTATACATTGTTTGTTACTACTTTTGCTTTTAGCAGTTAGACACAAGATAGAAATAGATAAGAATCTACATCTTGTAGAACCAACAACACCCAACAATAACTGAATTTTGAGAAAATATTTTTCATAATCAACTGTAAAATTGGATGGAATCTGTGACAAATATATCAAAACACACATGTCTTTGGCATTCTTTGAGGCTTGATTTGTCATATGCTAGTATATAGGTGAACTGAAGCCATTGCATGCCCGATACCTTTTGTCTCTCAATATTATGTTTTCAAAGATTTAGTTGCACATTAATAAAGTTACGTCTTAAATTGTAACATTTTGCCACTTATCATAGAATTTTTGGAAAGGTAGGAGCTCAATAGTATTGGTGATATTCATGCAAACTTGTGAGTTCTACAGTGCTTTCAGCATTGAGCAAAATTAGTAGACGTTAAAAGTGTAGCAATGTGCCCCGGTTCTCCCTAGGGGAAGAGGGGGTGAAAAGTCACAGGGGTAAAAAGTCACAAGCTTTTTTGACCAACTTGCAGTGACCTAATTCTTAAGCTTAAATCATAATTTGGGACACTTTTATGAGAAGAAGGTCTGCAGGGAATATGAAAATTATACTCATTGTGCAAAGTGGGTTTTTACCCACCTCATGCATTTTTGGTGTCCCAAACAGGTTTTATTGATTCTGAACTTTCTCTATTAATGTCTGGTCACTGTGACCTAGGAAGTTGTCCTAGTGTTTCAATGTCCCTTTGATAATTGTCTTTCATGCTGTGAACCCATTTTTGGCAATTTGGTCACCAAGTTGCTATGATCATGTGTTGAATTTAAAAAACAGCTGAGGGGTGAAATGTCACACTGTGACATTTCACCCCAGCACTGTGATATTTTACCATACGGTACCGTGAAGTCAGTATTCTGTGCTAAGGAAAGTAAAATATTCCACACTAGAAGCTTTTAGCTTACAATCCTATCATCATCCATCATCAATAATACTGATGAGAAGGCATCGCAGCAAAATTTAATCTCGCAAACTTGGGGCAATTTCTGACGCCGGCTTTGCTGATGGTGCATTGTCATTGCATGCCGATAGCTTTGGAAGACTCACTATAAATTTCATGCACAAGGATGACTATCAAGTCTAGGTCTGCATATTACCTCATATAGTGTTGCATGTTCACAACAATTGCATGTGACTTGTTACCCCATGGTTGTGACTTCTTGACCCTGACATGGGGTAAAAAGTCACATCGGACTTTGCCCTAAATAATTGTGAACTGACTAAAGCATATTTACAGCACAGCAGCTATCATGTGATACAATTGTAGTCAACTAAATACTGCATAATTGTGCCGAAGGTCATTAAGATCTAACAAACACCTGCTCTGCTCTGGGGCTTTTTCTGAATTTTGTGACGTCTGACCCCCGCCTCCCCTACTGTTCCTTTTATTTTCTCTTTGCGCTGCATGCCGGAGAAAATAACACATTTTTTGGAGTTATTTGTTGTTTATTAGACCATCAAATCATTCAAGGTCATTACATCAAACATCTTGTCAGCAGTACGCTATATACAGGGTGACCCACCTCAACTTGTGCATTGATGTTGCGACCAAAAAGGTGTTTTCTGAAACAGTTTGGGATTTCCATTGAAAATACCAAATTAAAGTTTCAGTGGCAAGAGCCAAGAGAAGAGCATTATACAAGTTTGGTTCATTTTCGGTTGAAATTGGACTCGGAAAAAGAGTTCAATTTTTTGCATAGCTTTTTTTCTGATTTTTGACAATTTAGCTCTGTCAACCTTCGGAAAAAATTTTGGGATCACATGTAATGCATGTGCTGTATTACAGAAGCTATAACAAAGTATTGCCAGGGTTTTTCTTTGAAGGAGGTTTGCGTTTATTAAGTCAGGAAGCCCAAATACTGTCCTGGCGCAGTGCACTATTTTCATACTGGTAAATTACTGAGGTCAGTGCCAAGGCTGGCTGGGAAAAAGTTGTTGTTACAACTCATAATAATCATTAGAATAGCTTTATCTTACATGGGCATATCATTTACCACTTGCAGTTTCAGCATTGATGTGTGTATCGGCCACTTTAATCATTGTTCCAATAATGTACGCAAATTGTCAACCATGGATCTTATATTTCCAATAAAAATGACTTGGCTTGGATTTCTAGGTCATATGACATGATGAATTTATTGAGGGGAATATTCTGCGCCTGGTAGTATTAAAAATCCATGCGTTTTCATCACAAATGTTGGTCAAATTAAGACTAGATTTTGAGGGATGGAAATTTGTGACTTTCCAGACGACATCAAAAATAGATTTTAGTGGAAGTGTTGCTATACTTTTTCTCTATGCTTTTAAAAATCGAGTGTCATGTTTTACGCTTCTAATGACTCGGACAATCACAACACCTAACTATTTTGTGTTTGCAATCATCTGACTGTCAGTTATGCAAATGGTTTACCCATAATTTGACTTGTTTGTCTCCGACAGGTTGCCATTCTAAATTTGCTAACCTTGTAACATACACTTGAATCTAAAACTCACAAATACCATCTATTCACCTCCCTAAGAACCTCCCTTTGCATATCAGTGTTTTTTAGGCAGTTGCTGAGGTTTTGGTTGACTCTGGTGCAATTTGAATTCTTCTCAGCTGATTTTTCGGCACAAACAAAAATGACGACAAATTTTCACCTGCCTGTCATTTTTGATAGAATAACTGCAGAAGCTTACAACTCACTTTTTGTAGTAGCCATAACTACCATTTAGACAAATGTGTTTCGAAAAATTAACTGTAACATTTTTTTTGTCTTCTGTGTACACGTTAAAGTCATGCACAAGTTGAGGTGGGTCACCCTGTAATACATTGGTATTGCTCATCCCGTCATTCTTTCTCATAGATTACACACTTCACAAGGACTATGAAAAAATGTTTTTTGAGAAATATTTATGAGTTTTGGTCTTCTGTGGTCGATTTCGCAAAAAGAAGAAGAATGTCTCTTGCAGGGTGGAAAATGTTTCAAGAGTTAAGCAAATAAGTGCTTAAATTCCAACTGCATTCCACCAATTTAATTAATTTCCAGTTGTGTTCCATAAAGCAAATCACCATCAGTGTCCCTGTCATAATAACGAATTATCGTTCTGTGTTCATATTTTATCAATTAAGTTTTATTCATATGTGGTCCATTTCATAAAAACATAACGGATATTTTTGACAGGGGGGTATTCGGTAGCAGAGTGAAGCGAATAGGCACTCAATTTCCAACCATGTTCCATAAGCGTATCACAGTATTGCATCTCTTTGAGTATCGGGTCAGTCTTCCTGCCATAATAAAGAGTTATCGTTCTGTAGTTTTCATCAAGCGCTTTGATCTTGCATTTTCCAATTCCAGGGATGTCCATTTTCACCTATTGGTGTAGAAAATGAAAATAAACATAGGCTGCGTAGCAGCAAACCTTCAGCAAAAAACACCATTAAAGGACATCATTACACCGTAAAAGTGATGTGAAGCAAATTGCATGGAGTATTTGCAATAGTGGCCTGAGCTTGGGCTGAATTATCTAGTAGATATGCCCTGCCATATGCTCGCCTGCCTGCCAGAATATGGTGAACGATGGAAAGGCGTACTAGAACAATTTACACATATTATGGACCAGTTTCATGCATCAACAAGGAATAGGTTTAGAGGTATGGGTCGGAATATTTCAAAAAGCATTAAAAAGAACTATCAAGCAGACCAACCAAAGTCACTAAAATTTTTATAGAGGTAACGTATATCAAATTTCATCTATGGACATGCAATGATGGCCAAGTTTTGGCGCTGGAAACAAAGAATTATTTTAATATATTTTTATTAATATTTCAAAATGTATAGAAGATCGATGAAGGACAACCACAAAAGGCACAACTTTATCATATAGGTGACATGTGTAACTAATTTCATCCATGTACATGCAATACTGGTTGAGTTTTGGCTCAGAAATGAAAAATAATATTTCTTTTTACATTTTTCTCAATATTTCAAAAGGTATGGAATATGTATCAATCAGACCATCAAAAGGAACAACTAGACTATATAGGCTACAGTAAAAGATTTTATCCACGTACATGTAAAAGGGGCTGAGTCCTCGCCCGGAAATGAAAAAAAGTTTGTTTTTTACATCTTTCTCAAAATTTCAAGAAGTACAAAATATCCATCAATCAGACCATTAAAAGGCACAACTAGACCATACAGGCTACGTGTATACCAAATTTCATCCTTATGCATGCAATAGGGTCGGAGTCCTAGCCCAGAAACGAAAAATATATATTTTGTTACATTTTCCTCAATATTTCAAAAAGTACTAAATATCAATCAATCAGCCCATCAAAAGGCACAACTAGACCATACAGGCTACATATGTACCTAATTTCATCCATGTGCATGCAATAGGGGCTGAGTCCTGGCCCGGAAACTATCTATCCGCCCACTGCCCGGACGCCCGACCGCCAGGACGCCCGACCGCCCGGACGGACGGACGAAATGCTATTCAGTGGACCCATAGGCGTACGGGACAGGCGTTTCGCTGGGGGGCTGTCGCTATTTTGCCCTGAAATTTTAACATGGCAGGGATGCGACCAGGGCAGTGGATCTGCCCTGATTGGACAGGATTTGCCCTGATATATGCCATTTGCCCTGATGCCAGGGGGGGCTGCAGCTCCCCTGACCCCCTGCGAAATACGCCTATGAGTGGACCCGCTCTGTGCGGTGCTGACTGCGAGAACCTATACTGTTCACAGCCCTTGGACCCCAAAAGAGGCAGAGAAAGCATGCATGAGACATTATGGTGCAATTATCGTAACTTGACAGATAGATAGATATTGTAAGCGCAGCACATTACTATCCTTCCAGAATGTTGCATTCAGCATGCAATCAATGCAGTTATATTTCACAGTTTTGTTTTGTTGGTCAAGCATTGTTTCTCCTCTAGGATGTACATGGCACACTTACAGTGTTTCTCAGCTTTTTCTTGTGTTTCACACCTTCTTTTTGGTGAAATGTCAGTTTTTACAATTGTGTAGAATCAGTTGAATATGAAATATTGAGGAAGCAACAAGGCCTTACCATGGCCATTTGGTTTATATGCTGAACTTTGAATTATATAAAGGTGAGTTAGCTATTTGTACTTTGAGTTAGTTTAGTTAATTCATTTTGTATCACATTTGTGTATATTTTAATTTAGTCAGATATTTGTGTTAGCATTATTCTATAAGATTGTATCCATTTGTTCTCAGGTTGAATGTCATAATGAACATGATGAATATGATTGTCTTGGAGAGAGAGGAAAGCCAATGATAGCACTGATTTTTGTAAGCATTTTGTATATTTGATGTGATTCATTGTTTGCTGAATTCTATTATATACATATCAATTATTACTTTATTACATATGTATTTCATAACTTGATTTGGTGTGGACTTCAAAGTCTGACATGTATTTATTTCATTCTATTGTAGATTTACCACAACGATACGACTTGTGCGCTTGAATAAATAAGTGCCAATTTCAACTGATGGATATTGTCATCATTCCACTCCTCCCTCTTCAATAGTAAATAAAAATCATCAAGACCAACCAAGCGACCAACATGGCAACCATTGAAGAAGATAAGGCAACCAGAAAAGGAAAGAAATCTACAGTGACAAGAGAGATCAACGCCATTGAGAAGTTTGTGGCAGAAGATGATGTTGATGAAGTTTATGAACGAATTGATAAGCTGAAAGAATACTTCAAGGAGTTTGAAGCTTCCCATGACAAGTACCATTCGCAGTTAACCAATGATGAACAACAAGATGAAAGTGAAAAATTCTTCTTGAACGTGCAGACAAGCTACATAGCATCATTGTCCGGAGCAAAGAAGTGGCTGAGAGGGCAAGGTGTCGTTATTGCAGTCAAGAACAGCAAGGTCAAGGCAGGAGGTGCAGCCATCCAAGAGAACAATGGTCATGATGCAGGAAGTCAAGATGGCTCGGCTGATTCTGTGAGTAAACATGAAGAAGTTAAAAATGAAGGTGATGGAAAGACAAATCCCGAAGTTAAAGATGAAACTGATGTAAAGAAGAATAATGAAAGTACCAGTGACATCACAAGAGGTGATCTGCTTTGTGCCATGATTGCACCAAGAGCTGAGTTAAAGACTTTTTATGGTGACCCGTTGCAGTATCATTGCTTTATGACAGTGTTTAATGAAAATGTTGGAGATACAAACTTGCCTGTTCACAGCAAACTCAGCAGATTACTACAATGCACAGGTGGAGATGCTAATGCTGCAATACTTCCGTGTGGCATCATTGGTGGCAAGAAGGGATACGACCAAGCCAAAGAAATCCTGCACCGAAGGTTTGGAAATGATCATCTTGTCTCTGAAGCCATCCTGCAGTCCGTCAAGAGTGGTGGACGAATTCGCTCACCCAAGGAATTACAGTGCTTCGCAGATGAACTCCTTAATTGCCAAATGACGCTGAAGAGTTTGGACAGGCTTCATGAGATCGACACGTCAGGCTGTATCAGGGATATGAGCAAACGTCTGGAGCGATATGTCCGTAATCGATGGAGGAAATTGGCTATGGATATGAAGGAGGAGAAGGGTAGATATCCCGATTTTGATAAATTTGTCCATTTCATCCGAAGGCAGGCAGATGAGGCTACGGATCCTTTGTATGGTGATGTGGCAGAATCTACGTCTCGTTATGTCAAGACATCGGCGTCATCCTTCTCTACGGATGCAAGATCAGTTGTGCCAAGAAAACGATCCTGCAAAGCATGCAACCAGGACCACAGCATATTCGTCTGTCCTGCATTTAAAGGTATGAAACCCTTTGAGAGACTCACTTTTGTAAAGACTCATAAACTGTGCCAGATTTGCTTGTATGATAATCACCAGACTGTTGAGTGCAAAAGAACATATGTGTGTACGGTAGCAGGTTGTGGAAAAAAGCACTCAAAATTCTTGCACATTGATCCGAAGCCAGAAGTTGGTCCCGCTAGAACGCATGCAGTCCGCACAAATTCTGTAGAAGTCAACAACGCTGCATCCGAAATGCAATCTGAGTATCATGTCCCTGTGGTACCTGTTCAAGTGAACGAGCAGGAAAAGACCAACGTTCTTCTAGATACAGCATCTACGAACACGTTTTGCACCCAAAGACTGGTGGATTCCTTAGGAATTCAGGGCAAGATGACCAACTACACATTGAGTACTTTGAGTGCAAGAAATGAGAGTAAAAAGACTTTATTGGTTGATTTGAATGTGAGGTCACTTGATGGTGTAAATTGCTTGAAATTGTGTAATGTTCATGTTGTTAATGAAATTCCAGCATCATTGCCTTATGTTGATGTGAAACAATACTCTCATCTTCGTGGATTGCCTCTTGGTCATGTTGGAGCCCATGTCAACATTTTGATCGGTCAAGACCACTCCGCTGCGTTGATTCCCCTGCAATCTTCGAGAGGCCACTTTGATGAACCCTTCGCCGTGCAGACACTTCTTGGGTGGTCCTTGAATGGCCCAGCTTCTTCAGGTGACAAGTTGACAAAATCTGTTGTGAATCATTTTGTGTCAGCAAGTGTTGAGCAAAAAATTGAACAATTGTGGGAAATTGAAAATGACAATCTAGGCCAATCTCTTTCTCTATCTCCTCAAGATAGTGAAGTGTTGCAGTTGTGGGACAAAGAAGTTGTTATTGATGATGAACATTATGTCTTACCAATTCCATGGAAAAATGATGTAACGGTTCCGAATAACTTTTGTGTTGCTGCTGCTAGGCTAAAGTCATTGAGTAGAAATCTTGTGAAGAAAGACTTGACTTTAAAGTATGATGCTGAAATTGAAAAGTTGTTGTCAAAAGGTTTTGCTGAGAAAGTACCTGCTGATTCTCTTGCGAATTTGTATGACAATGTGTGGTATTTGCCTCACCAGGCTGTTGTAACAGATAAGAAACCAGGCAAGGTTCGTGTTGTATATGATTGTTCTGCAAAGTATTCAGGTGAATCTCTTAATGACAAGGCATTACAAGGTCCAGACTTGAACAACAAATTGCAACATGTTCTTTTGCGTTTTAGACGACATCAATTTGCAGTAATGGCAGATATTGAAGCAATGTACAACCAAGTGCGAGTTCCAGCCAAGGACAGAGACTGCCTGAGATTCCTGTGGATGAATGACGACCAGGAGATCCAGCATTACCGCATGACATCACATCTCTTCGGTGGAGTTTGGTGTGCCAGTGCCGCTACCTACGCGCTTCGGAGAACTGTTGAAGAATTTGAAGTCAGCGAGATTGTGAGTGAAACTGTGAAAAATGCATTTTACGTTGATGACTGCTTGCAATCTACCACTTCAAGGCAAGAAGCTATAGAAGTCATCCATGGTACGAGAGAAGTCCTGGGGAGAAGAGGCTTCAACTTGACCAAGTTCGTCTCGAACGATGAGAAGCTGCTGATGGAGGTGCCTGATGTGGATAGAGCAAGTGAAGTGAAGAATTTCGAAGATGGAAACCCAAGTAAGGCACTAGGGATCAAATGGAATCCGAAGTGTGATACGATGTATTTTGAATTGGATGTGATGAACCCTGAAGTTGTGACTAGAAGATCTATGCTGAGCTTGTTATCTTCTATGTTTGATCCCCTTGGATTGCTCAGTCCAGTGCATGTAGTCGGCAAGATTATTCTTCAAGAAGTCACAAGACTTAAACTTGATTGGGACAATCAAGTGCCTGATGAACTGTGTAAGAATTGGTTGAGATGGGTCAACGACCTTGTGAATGTCAAATCTTTGAAAATTCCAAGATGTGTAAAACCGACTGAGTTTGATGATGCGCATGCTGAGCTACATCACTTCAGTGACGCAAGTGAAAAAGCTTATGGTGTATGCAGTTACTTGAGGTGTATCAACAAGGACGGCAAGGTACACACAGCCCTGTTGTACAGCAAAAGCAGAGTGGCGCCCCTGAAGACAACTTCAATCCCAAGACTTGAACTGCAAGCTGCTTTGCTAGCTGCAAAGTGTGATGCCATGATGCGTGAAGAGCTGCACCTGGAGTTAGCTGAATCTACATTTTGGGTTGACAGCCAAATCGTACTTCAATACATCAACAACGAGAAGCATCGTCTGCAAGTCTACGTTGGCAACAGAGTTGGAGAGATCCGCAGGCTGACGGATCCGCATCAGTGGAAACACATCGCAGGCACGGACAATCCAGCAGATTTAGTCTCCAGAGGCATAAGCGTTGACAATTTGACATCAAGTGCATGGTTCAAAGGTCCAGCATTTCTCCAAGACTACAAGTCCAAGTGGACTACTGCAGAGTCTATTGCTGATCTGTCTTCTGCTGATAGTGAGGTGAGATCGAGTAGTATTGCTGTAAAAAGTACTGTCTTGATGACCAATGTAAAATCTCACCCATTGGATGTACTAATAACCCATTATTCCAGTTGGTACAAGTTACAACGCGCTGTATGTTGGTGGACACGGTTGATCCGGCAGCTGAAAACAAAGGGAAAGAAACCTGCAGTACTTACCATTGAAGAGATCAAAGCAGCTGAAGTTCTTCTGATCCGTCATGTCCAGGCTCAACACTATGGTGAAGACATCAGGAGGCTCAAGCTTGGTATGTCTCTTCATAAATCCAATCCAATCCGAGACCTGACACCTTTCTTAGACCCAAGTGATGTTCTAAGAGTAGGGGGGAGGATCCAACATGCAAGCATGCAGGATGGTAAGAAGCATCCGTTTCTCATTCCTCACAAACATCAAATTGCAAGAATGATTGTAGAAGAACTACACAATGTTGCTCACTTGGGAGTCGAATGGATCCTGAGTTTGGTTCGGTCGAAATATTGGATCACCAGAGCAAGAGTTGTCATCAAAAGTGTGAAATCTTCATGTGTAACCTGCAAAAAATTGTATGCTGCTCCTTGTGTACAACAGATGTCTGATCTGCCAGTTGAGAGACTGACTCCAGGTCAATCACCTTTCACCTACATTGGCATGGACTGCTTTGGTCCTTTTTACGTGAAAGTGGCCCGATCTTCTGTGAAAAGATATGGAATAATCTTCACTTGCATGACTTCCAGAGCTGTTCATCTTGAAAAAATAGACAATCTTGACACTGATGCATTTTTGAATGCCCTCAGAAGATTCATCTCGAGGAGAGGCTGCCCTACTAAAGTGTTTTGTGACAATGGCACAAATTTTGTAGGTGGGTTGTCTGAAATTTCCAAAGGATTGAAAGAGATGGACAAGAAGAAACTGCAACAGTTTGCCACCAGACAACACATTGAGTGGTCATTCAACCCTCCCCATGCATCCCATATGGGAGGTGTATGGGAATCTCTGATCAGGATCATCAGAAGAGCATTTGCAGCCATTGTGAAGGACAGCAGACTTACAGATGATATTCTTCAGACATTATTCGCAGAAGCTGAATGCATCATCAACAGTCGTCCGATCACCAAAGTCAGTGATAACATTGATGATATGTCTGCATTATCACCAAACCACTTACTCATTATGAAGCACAATCTTGATGTTCCTCCAGGTGAATTCAGAGTTGGTGATATGTACAGAAGACGCTGGAGATATATTCAACACCTAAGCAATCAGTTTTGGCGGCGATGGCAGAAAGAGTATGTGCCGGAATTGATGAGACGAAGCAAGTGGACAGACAAACTGAGGAACATAAAGACTGGAGATCTTGTTCTCTTAGTTGATGAATCTACCTCCAGAGGTCTCTGGCCACTTGGAATTGTGATTGAAGTTGTGCATAGCAGGGATAAACTTGTGAGATCTGTTAAGATCAAAACTTCTGCAACTACATTGGTGAGACCAATCACCAAGGTTGTCCTGCTGGAAGCTTCTGATTGATTAGTATAAATTATTGTTGTATGAATGAATTGAAAAAAGAATTACATTCTTCATATTGCATGTGATTATGAATTGTCTTAATTAAATTCAACTTCTGTATTGAATATTGCTTGATTGTACATTTTTGTATTAAAATACTATATACATGTTTATACTATTGTGTTTATTGTGAAATTATTTGATTGATGTTTCACTTTAATAAAATGCTCTCAAACTATAGGAATCATACTTGTAGGATCAGATCAGCTGATCCAAGGTGGGGAGTGTTGCATTCAGCATGCAATCAATGCAGTTATATTTCACAGTTTTGTTTTGTTGGTCAAGCATTGTTTCTCCTCTAGGATGTACATGGCACACTTACAGTGTTTCTCAGCTTTTTCTTGTGTTTCACACCTTCTTTTTGGTGAAATGTCAGTTTTTACAATTGTGTAGAATCAGTTGAATATGAAATATTGAGGAAGCAACAAGGCCTTACCATGGCCATTTGGTTTATATGCTGAACTTTGAATTATATAAAGGTGAGTTAGCTATTTGTACTTTGAGTTAGTTTAGTTAATTCATTTTGTATCACATTTGTGTATATTTTAATTTAGTCAGATATTTGTGTTAGCATTATTCTATAAGATTGTATCCATTTGTTCTCAGGTTGAATGTCATAATGAACATGATGAATATGATTGTCTTGGAGAGAGAGGAAAGCCAATGATAGCACTGATTTTTGTAAGCATTTTGTATATTTGATGTGATTCATTGTTTGCTGAATTCTATTATATACATATCAATTATTACTTTATTACATATGTATTTCATAACTTGATTTGGTGTGGACTTCAAAGTCTGACATGTATTTATTTCATTCTATTGTAGATTTACCACAACGATACGACTTGTGCGTTTGAATAAATAAGTGCCAATTTCAACTGATGGATATTGTCATCATTCCACTCCTCCCTCTTCAATACAGAAAATATGTCGAATTTTACATATCTAGCAAAATTGGACCTCACACATTGGGGGCATTGTGATTGGCTGTGGTGTGAATTGTGGTGCAGTGTTGGCATGTGTTGCAGTGTAGAGAATAGCCATATATGCGTTCACCTTCAGCAAACAAGGTATTGTAATCACTTGGATAAAAAATTGTCCGTCCGCAGAGCGGGCGGCAGTGGCGTAGCTAGAAATCCCAGAGCGGGGGATCCAAGGGGGGCCCAGGGTCTTAACTAGGGGGGCCCACCAATGGCCATCATTCGCGGAATTTTTGGGGTAATACAAGGGTAAAAATTGACACTGCGTCACACGCCCTCTTTACAAACGCCATAGGAACATGATGTCATGTAAGCCCAAAAGCTAATGGCGATTACTAGAAAATGACACAAATTCCAAAATATAGGGAAATTGCAAGCAACACAAGAAAAATTGAGCAGTTTGTACAAATCACTCCAGTTAGTCAGTCCTGTCCAGAGATATTTCAAAGGCGCAATTTTTCTTTAGCTCAATAATTGCAAGGAAAGATATCCTCAAATCACAAGATATTTGATGCTATATGCATACCGGGGGGGGGAGGGGTAAAAATTTGGAAACACTAAGATTCGAGGAAAAAAAGCAAAACAGTCAGGTAGATTATTAAATAAACATAATTTAAAACCATGGTTTCCACCCAATTTCTTTTGAAATAGCGTTAAATCAAATGGATCTTGAAAATAAGGGCATGTTGCTAGGGCAGCAGGGCTCCCTTAAAAGTTTGGATGCATGTACGCCTATTGCCAGATATTTTCAAAGAAAATAAAAAATATCAAATGCCTCATGACTTTTTAAAGGACAGTGGTTATTCTGAGGAGAATCAGGAATAAGTGTGCGCTGGCTCAGGTCACAAAGACGGACGTGCTCTGCCCAAATAATATTTCAAATTTTTCAAATCTGAAATGGGGGGCCCCCCTATAGCTACGTCACTGGCGGGCGGGTGGGCGGGCGGCTGGCGGATAATTGTTTCCGGGCCAACACTCCGCCTCTATTGAATGTACATGGATGAAATCTGGTACACGTATAGCCTGAATGGTCTAGTTGTACCTTTTGATGGTCTGATGGACACAGTCAACAAAACTGTTCAGCAGCTCTTTTTCTATGTCATTCCTATCTGAGCTGCTGATCAAGCAACTTATTGCTGTACTTTGACCATACAACTTTTGTATATCAAGTATGTTCAATTTATTTCATATTCTCATATTATCGACGTATTTCAGTCTATACATATTTTAGTCCAGTTAGAATTAATTAATTATTATTGAGTAAATAATAAGTATTTGTATCTCAGCCTGTAGGCCTATAGCATACAAGTGCTCATGGCTATTATTTACCATTTGTTAATTTCTATTCAACAACTTTATCAATTATTTGCCATTTAGTTAGCAAGTTACTTATGCAGTTATGGTAGTTATCTATTGCTTTAAGGTTGCCACTTAGGTAGTATGCAGTCCTCGACTTGTGGGACTTGGTTAGTTGTAACTTGCTGCCCCTTGCTTCCATCTCAAGAAACCCCTTTCAGGGTAAGGTGTTTAAAATCGCTGCTTACTTCTTATGGTATTTAATTACATTTTGTTGGTAAATGACTTTAAATAATTATTTCATGGTTTATGAGTTGAGTATTTGCACTTGCATTAATGTGCAATGTTACTCTGGATTACTTTATGATTATTGGGTTTTGTACATTTATTTGGAAATTATATGGTTGTTACTGTTATGTATTTATATTATGCCTCATTCTGGTAAAGTCAGAAGATGGCGCAAGATGGCGTCACATGGTTTCAAGATACTGTATCCTATAGCAACTGCATTACGTAACAGTTAGTATTAAAATAGCTTCCAACAAGACAGTTGTATGTTTTACCTAAAAACAACAAATTGGCGACGAGGATAGTTCACAACCCGTTATATTGTAACTGTATAATGAAAATGATGTCTTCATTTGGCTCAATTGGCGAATTCCATGAAAGAGAAGATTGTAATCTTTAGCTTCATTATATTAATATAACTATTTATAACACACTTTGTTCATTGTTACTTTCTGAGGTCTCAGTTAATTTGGCTATGCCACATGTGAGTAAATGTACATTCTGTTTATGAAACGTCACTTACTCCCTTGTTCTTTTCCTGTTTTACAGGGTTTCTTTTACGGTTTCTTCTAGAGGTGTACCGATTCCAGTTTTTTCCGATACTTTACCGATACCGATACTCCCCCTAAGAATCGGCCGATTCCGATACCGATACCGATGCTTAATTGGTCTCCAGGTGGCACGCCTATTGCTCCCTTGCTCAGTCTGGCCTACCCCCTCGATCTGCGCCACCCCCTTTCCCTTCCACCCCTGTAATTTCTAATTAGTGATATGCATGATCGCACGCCAATTCAACAATCTTTTCCAAGATAATAATCTATAATGTACTTCTAAATATCATTCTAGACTACCATTAATATAATATGTTAATTAATAGATGACCTGTAAGCATAATTGTCAATATTTAAATATACGTGGTTCATTTGCAGTGATGCTGGTAATATAGTTTATAAGTCAATTTGATTCTCTTTGAACAAATAAGTTGTGCAGCTGTAGGCCTGTGTATTGTGATATATAGGCCTATGTCTAACACATAACAACATATGTCAGCTTTTTAATGCCACACATTTTAGACATGGAATTTAATAAGTATAAATCAGAATATTTAAAGTTGTGTTTTATTTTTGACTTAACTTTTGATATGTAAGAGTTATAGGTATGAGGGACTTTATTTTTTCTGTGAAGAAGGCCTTTTTAGCATAATTCCTATATATTCTATTGGTGATATCGCATGTTAGTCTAGCTTTCTAATTGACCTACGGCTGTGTATTAGTTTCCCAGGGCATTCCCTGGGTGCTCATGGTTGGCCAAGCAACCCCCCTCGGCCACGGCACTGATAGATTTCCCTGAAGAGAGCCAGGGAGGACTGGTATTCAAATTTTTTAGCAGAGCAAGCTTGCTATTGTCTTCGGGAATATTCAGAAAACTTGTGCACAAGTCAGAGGTTTACCTGTGTTATTCTGTTAATATAAGTTTAACTTGAATACACAAAGGAAGGACCGCTTTCTATCAATAATTCGCTTACCTGCTCATTAAAATGTCCGATAATAGGCCTGAATACACACTCGTGGCATTATGCGCTCAAAGATCATCAAGTTGTTTTACACTGAAGTGATGGTGTCACAAAGTCTATTCATTAGGCCTAATTTAGTTGTAATGTGTGAATTGCCGTTTTTCTCAATTCCATGCAATTACATAAAACACTATTGGTTATAGGCTACCTCTTCAAAAGCAATTAAGCCACTCTACATGAATTGATTGATTGATTGATTGATTATTTTCGAAAATAGTTAATTTTGCCTTTTGTACAATAAAGACCTAATTTCCCGTCATTCAGTTGTGTAGGCCTATTATTTTTATGAGTGCAATTTGGACCTGCAAGCAAACGAATTTAAAATGTGACAACTAGTGCACAAATTTCTGATGACACCTAACTTCAGTTCGACTTTAAACATGTTTGATAGATAGATAGATAGATAGATAGATAGATAGATAGATAGATAGATAGATAGATAGATAGATAGATAGATAGATAGATAGATAGATAAGCTAATCTTGTAGAACATACATATATAGCTATACAAGAAATGTGTGTCAATTAAGTGCAAATCAAATCACATTTATTTCATTACAAACAAGAAACATTAGCTACTATGATTATTGTATGACAAGAAACATTAGCTACTATGATTATTGTATGAGCTATTATTACCCAGCAATAACAGGGTAAAAGTAAAAGAAATTGGTAAAATCACAGATGGCAGTAAAATCAGAATAAAATTGAGTAAAATTGTCGCAAGCAAGAAGGGATATAAAATAATGAGGAATACGTCATACTAAGAGCTAATAAGTAAGCAAGTAGGCCTATTTATGTTCGTGAATGTAGGCCTACTGTGTCAAAGCATGTCTGTTCCTTCAGTCAGAGATTGGAACAGCGATGTACATCAAAATATTAAAAAGACCTGCATTATTTACATAGGCTGTCAATACACAAAAATCTCACAAATCTCACAAGACAAAGTTCTTGCAGCAAGCTGTGCTCACTGATCAATGCGGTAGCTTGAATCCATGCGGTCCTGGGCGCCTGGCTGAGCTGAAGTCAGCCAAGCGTGTCGTGCAAAGATACTAGTCACGGGGTGGCGCTGCAGTCAATATGGTATCGACAGCATCAAAAACCGATCTACCGATCCGATACTTTGAGTGCCAATACCGCCGATACCGATACCCGATGCCAGAATCGGCACATCTCTAGTTTCTTCCATGATTTATTCTACAATAAAGTATTTAACTTCGCGAATTTTTTCTTTTTTTTTTCGGGCTAAAACTCAGTCACTATTGCATGTACAGGGATAAAATTTGGTACATTTATGGCTTATGTTGTCTAGTTGAGCCTTTTGAAAGGTCTGATGGAAAATGTTATTTCTTTTTTGAAATATTGAACAAAAAAAAAAACAAGTTTCATTTTTCTTTCTGGCCCACAACTCGGTCACTATTGCATATACAAGGATAAAATTTTGTACACATATTGGCTTATATGTTCTAGTTGTGCCTTTTTATGGTCTGAATGGTAGATATTCTGTACTTTTTGTAATATTGAGAAAAAATATTAAAACTTTTTTTTTTTCATATTGGAGCCAAAACTTGCTCACTATTGCATATATATGGTAATGAAATATTCTATAAATATCACCTATAGAATGTAGCAGTGCTTTTTCATATGTATTTAACTCTTTTTGAATGATTGGAAAAGCTAAAGAAAAGTATAACAGCGTAATATTTTTTGGTTTCCAACAGGTAGCTCATAACCTATACTTCGTAATGCATGAAACTGTAGAGTAATAAGCCATTTTCCTGGTTTTATAGGGCAGCGGGGCATATAAAGAAATTTCAAGGCCACGACTCAACCACTATCGTGTACCTTTATGCAATTTAGTAAACTCATCAATTTTATGGTATAGTTGAAATCTTCTAAAGGTGCAGTTCACAGAAGGTTTGCTGTTGCGCAGCCTATGTTTTTGTTTTTGGACAACTGGCACATGTTTTCGTTTAAAATGATTTCAACTGCCATATGTTATGCGTCTATGTGTGGGCTTCAAATTGATACCAAATAAGTGCCACCGAGGTGAATGTCTGTTCAGCAAATGATAATAGAAGTGTGATTTTTGGCCCATTTTTCGACATAAAAAGCTGATTTTCAGTAAAACAAGCACTTCTATCCGCTTGTTTTGACATGATTGAGTTTATGGTTGTGGAAAATTTGGTTCTTGGAAAAATTCCAATGAATAGCTGGAAAGGTGAATGTGTCGCACACGTAACGCCGAACTCAATCATGTCAAAACAAGCGGATAGAAGTGCTTGTTTCAATGAATTTATGAAGCCTGAGGATGTGGAGATGCCAAAAAGTATAAGGAAATAGCAATGGAACATGTCAAACTTTGGAAAACTGAAAGAATTCATTTGAGTACTGATGTGATATGAATCTTCAAAAAATGTTCTGGTTTTGAGTCAAATCGATTTTATATTAATTATCAATCATAACTGGGGGAAAAATACAACATATTTCAAAATAGAAAATATTTTGTTAATGTTTATTGCCTTTGTTGACAATTTGGCCCCTAACTTCAAAGAATGCCCATAAATGTTATAATTTTTGTAATTAGGCAATGAAACATACTTCAACTATTGAAAGTAATTCTTAATTTTCGCTCCAAGTAATACTAGAATGATCGCTTCACTGTTTGTCAGAAAAAAAATTGAATACGATCAAAATTTTTCAGAGCGTTATGCGTGCGACGAACATAACTTTTGAATTTAATCACTAGAAACCAGTCAAAAACTTGGGTTATCTCATGGATTAATAAAACTTCATAGATTCACTATATTTTGAGTCAATCCAGATTAAAAACAGAGCTTTAATAGCTCTGTACCACTTGAAAGTACTCTCGGCGTTACGTGTGCGACACATTTACCTTTCCAGCTATAGCTGTTGCTGTAGCGTCGCTCCAGGGCTGGGAGCCAAATATGGCTATTTATAGGCTATTTATAGGCCTATAATTGACTGAAATTGCATGAAAGCACAAATATTTCCAGCCTGAGACAAAAAATGTTATTTTTCAACAATATTTAAAGGAAATTATTATTTTGTGCCTTTAAAGTTCACAGAAAATTTAGTAATTCAGATTTATGGTAATTTTGCCTAAATTTTTACATTAACTCACTGGAGTGAATTAATTTTTATCCTAATTTGTTTTTTCAAAATTTTTTCTGTTATGATCTGAATTTATTTTTATCCTAATTTTATTTCTTCAAACTGTTTTTCTCCCAAAAATTTTTGTATCCAATTTCCAAAAGATGTTCTTCCCCCAAATTTTTCTTTTCCAAAAAATTGTTTGCCCTCAATTTATCTTTTTTTTTTCAAATTTCGTATTTCAAACATTCATTTTTCCTTATAATTTTTCAAACAGATTTGTTTTTCCCAAAACTTTTTTTCACAATTCTGTTCCTGCCAATTTTTGTTTTCCACAAATATTTCCCCAATACATTTTTCGTACTTTTTCTTTCTTCTTTTTTTACCCAGGATTTTATTATAAGAGAATGAATTTTCAATAATATCATGGCTCAGGAGTTCTAACGTAATCAAGAAAGAAGGATTAGGACAAAATAAAAGGACAATTGTTTTCATAATGGTGCCATCCACCCTCCATAAGCAATATTTCTTTTCTAACTGTTACACGTCCAGTGCTGCGTTGCCTGGCAACCATGAAAGCAAGTGGCAACAACGCTCCTGGCAGAAATTCTGAACAAAAGCACCAGGTGGCCTGTTGTTGATTTTACATTATCAATGGCAATGATCAGCATACATGGAAATTTCTGTTTATTTTTGACTATATATTTCAAAATGTTATGGTTCAAAATTTCTTTAATTTTCTGTATTTGCTGTCTATTTTTTTTTTTCACACATATTTTCAAAATCTGTTAATTTATTCATAATTTTGTATCTCATATTTTTTAAAAATCTTTCTATATATCGATGGTGAAAGTGCAAAACCTCGTATGTCAAAATTTTGCCATTTTTAGATTTTGGGTGGAATGACTATTTCAATATCCAATACATGTTGTCAATTGGTCACCTTGCCAGTTTTCTGTTTTTTGAAGCAGTAACACACTGGTAACAGAATGATTTCACCAAACCTTGTAGTCTACTGGCCACTTGAGGGTACCCGGAAATGTTGAGTACAACAACGTTTCATGACTGATTTTTGTTCCATGGGTATGAGAGATTAATTTTAGCTTGGTTGCTAAAAAAAATTTCTTGAGCAATTAGTGTAATTAGCATAATTAGCTTTAATCAGTCCAGAATGATGTATGGCTCCCAAGTTCCATGAAAATTGACACAGAGACATGGTTTTGGTGTCTAGATATATGTTTCTGACATCCAGGAATTCAAATTTGACTATCAATGATTCACTTGACCAAAATCTGATCCATAATTAACCTAATTAATGTCATTTACTGTGTTAAAAATGGTCTTTTAGCTGTTTATTTGTTAATGAACTCCATAGAAACATGATTTTGGAGTCAAGACCCTTGTGCTTTAGTCAGGTCAAGGTAAGAAAACCAACAAATACTATTGCTAGGTCATAGCCCAAAAACTATCTCATAATTAGCATTATTAATAATTAATATGTTTGTTTACAAATTATATTGAAATATGGTATTGATGTAGATCCATGTTTTTGGAATGTTCCATTCAAATACAATGAGGTTTTTTAATTGATTTGTATTCTATGGGTATAACAATTGAATTTCAGCTTGGTTGCTAAGAAAAATCTCTTGAGCAATTAGTGTAATTAACATAATTAGCTATAATCAGGCCAGAGTGATGTATGGCTCATAATTTGCTTTAAAGTTGACACTGAGACATGGTTTTGGTGTCTAGATATATGTTTCTGACATCCAGGAATTCAAATTTGACTATCAATGATTCACTTGACCAAAATCTGATCCATAATTAACCTAATTAATGTCATTTACTGTGTTAAAAATGGTCTTTTAGCTGTTTATTTGTTAATGAACTCCATAGAAACATGATTTTGGAGTCAAGACCCTTGTGCTTTAGTCAGGTCAAGGTAAGAAAACCAACAAATACTATTGCTAGGTCATAGCCCAAAAACTATCTCATAATTAGCATTATTAATAATTAATATGTTTGTTTACAAATTATATTGAAATATGGTATTGATGTAGATCCATGTTTTTGGAATGTTCCATTCAAATACAATGAGGTTTTTTAATTGATTTGTATTCTATGGGTATAACAATTGAATTTCAGCTTGGTTGCTAAGAAAAATCTCTTGAGCCATTAGTGTAATTAACATAATTAGCTATAATCAGGCCAGAGTGATGTATGGCTCATAACTTGCTTGAAAGTTGACACAGAGACATGGTTTTGGTGTCTAGATATATGTTTCTGACATCCAGGAATTCAAATTTGACTATCAAAGATTCACTTGACCAAAATCTGATCCATAATTAACCTAATTAATGTCATTTACTGTGTTAAAAATGGTCTTTTAGCTGTTTTTTTGTTAATGAACTCCATAGAAACATGATTTTGGAGTGAAGACCCTTGTGCTTTAGTCAGGTCAAGGTAAGAAAACCAACAAATACTATTGCTTGGTCAATGAACCCGAGTCTAATTAATGCATAATTGGCATTATTAATATAAATTATATTTTTGTTAACAAATTATATCGAAACTTGGTTTTCGTGTTGACCTATTTTTTTGCATGTTTCATTAAAATACAATGAGGTTTTATGATTGATTTGTGTTCCATGGGTATAAGAAGTGAATTTTGTCTTGGTTGCAAGAAAGATACCTTGGGCAATTAGTGTAATCAGCATAATAAGGTATAATCTGGCCATAATTATGCTTAGCTCATAACGCGCCTGTCAACCGTCCCAGAGAAGCAGTTTTGGGGTCTAGACCTATGTTATCACATCCTGGTATTCAGATATGACTATTCCTGATCTGCTACACATTTTTTGACTCCTTGAAAATTAGCATCATCATGATCATTTATGTCAATTATGACAAAACATGGTTGCGATGTAGATGCAATATATATTTGGCTTTTTTGGAATCAAGTTTATAAAGGTCTTATGAATAATTTGTATGAGAAGAGCCTTACAGCTGAATTTTAACAGCATTGCTAAAAACGTTTGGGAAATTAGTATTATTAGCATGCAAAATTAGGTATAATCAGGGCTGACTGATGTACATGTATGGCTGATAAGTGATAACTTGTCTTTAAATTGACACAGATGCATGGAACTGGTATCAGTACCCTGCCTTATGATATGGGGTGGTCCAAAAACACTTTCTTCAGAATTTCTCTGTTTGGATCTTGCATTCTGATCTTATATCCATGGACAGAAGGTATGTGTAAAAACGTAAGCAAAAATCAATTAATATTTAGAGGTGGCACAAAGCCGTTGAAGTTTATCATGCAGTTGTCCATCCGCTGACCTCAAAATCATCAGTATTTTCAAATCTTGCAATAACAGCATTTATTATTATTTCGATAGATTAACTTTTTTTTGTATGTCCAGGATGCCCAATCCAGTCCTGATATTCTTCTTTCTGACTTACAATGTTTCATAGCAGGTCAGTATAGATATTACATAGCTTAATTATCAAAAACAGGCAAATATTTCGCTTACTATGAATAATAAATAAAATATTAGCCCCAGATATTACTTTGCCATGCCAATTTTATCATATACTAAAAATTAAGGAAAAAATAATCACTTCTAAGAAAGATCTGGGAAATTTTTAATAACAAACATTAATGTTGAATTTTTCAGTTGCGCGAATGAGGAATTACATTATAAACTTCCAAGCCTTTGTGCCACCTCTAAATATTAACCGATTTGGCTGAAATTTACATGTGTTTGTTTTACTTATGTGGTCATTACTTTCGACTTTCAAATAGAGTTTTAGGGGATTTGATGTGGACCACCCTATGACATGTAGGCATTTGATATATTCTTGCATACTGAACTGCACTTTTAAAACCAGAATAGTCTCTGAAGAAGCTAAGGCTCCAATAAATTCAACATTAATATTTGTTGTTAAACGTTCATGGATAGCATGCAGTAAGAGGCACTATGCAGGTTTGGGTTGTCCAACAATCTTTTGTCAATCTATGAATTAATTTATAGTATTTCGTCGAAGAAAATGTTTTTGTGCTAATTAAGAATCATTGTGTAATTTTGGTCCTATGAAGCAGCCTGGATACTCCTTATTTGATTGATGGGTGACAAACTACAAATATTGGCACCATAACTATGTTTCCATACTAATTTGATATCACAAATTGTCCCAATGGCAAAAGCTGAACATTGCATGTTAGCAGTCATTTATCTCCAAGACATACGCGTAGACCGCTAAATCAGACATATGAATATTAATTATGCTAAGTAGAAGTTATATTTTATTTTCAAATGAACAAGGGTTTTGTTGGCTTACTAACCTCTGGTTGACAAAAGGATATGCACAACAAAACCATATTTTAATCAAAATTTATAAGTATTAGACATTAAATAAGCAAATTATGGGTCACATTTTTGTCCAATGAATCAGTAATTGTCATATCTGAATCCCTGGGTGTGATAAACATTGGTACAGACACTAAACCTCGTCTCCAGGGTAATTTCCAGGGAAGTTTTGATCCATATGTTGTTCTGGCCTGATTATACCTAATTATGCTGATTACACTAATTGCCCAATGTATTCTTTCTTGCAACCAAAATTCACCTCTCATACCCATAGAATACAAATCGGTCATAAAACCTCATTGTATTTGAATGGAACGTGCAAAAAGATAGGTCAGCACCAAAACCATATTTCGATATAATTTGTTAACGAACATATAATTTATATTAATAATGCTAATTATGCATTAAACCTAGGTGCATTGGCCAAGCAATAGTATCTGTTAGTTCTCTTACCTTTACCTGGCCAAAGAACATGGGTCTTGACACATAAATCATATTTCTATGGAGTTCATTAACAAATAAACAGTTAACACAGTAACTGACATCAATTAGGCTAATTATGGATCAGATTTTGGTCAAGTGAATCATTGATAGTCAAATTTATCTAGACACCAAAACCATGTCTCTGTGTCAACTTTCAAGCAAGTTATGAGCCATACATCACTCTGGCCTGATTAAAGCTAATTATGCTAATTGCACTAATTGCTCAAGAGATTTTTCTTAGCAACCAAGCTATAATTCAATTGTTATACCCATAGAATACAAATCAATTAAAAAACCTCATTGTATTTGAATGGAACATTCCAAAAACATGGATCTACATCAATACCATATTTCAATATAATTTGTAAACAAACATATTAATTATTAATAATGCTAATTATGAGATAGTTTTTGGGCTATGACCTAGCAATAGTATTTGTTGGTTTTCTTACCTTGACCTGACTAAAGCACAAGGGTCTTGACTCCAAAATCATGTTTCTATGGAGTTCATTAACAAATAAACAGCTAAAAGACCATTTTTAACACAGTAAATGACATTAATTAGGTTAATTATGGATCAGATTTTGGTCGAGTGAATCATTGATAGTCAAATTTGAATTCCTGGATGTCAGAAACATATATCTAGACACCAAAATCATGTCTCTGTGTCAATTTTCATGGAACTTACGAGCCACACATCATTCTGGACTGATTAAAGCTAATTATGCTAATTACACTAATTGCTCAAGAGATTTATTTTAGCAACCAAGCTAAAATTAATCTCTCATACCCATGGAACGCAAATCAGTCATAAAACGTTGTTGTACTCAACATTTCCGGGTTCACTATTAGATGTATAGGAGTGGCCAGTGGACTATTGTAGGTCGATTTGTTCCAAAAAGTGAAAGTGCAAAACCTCGTAACTCAAATCAGAACTTAGAAGCTCATATTTTCGGATATTTCAACTTTTTTTGAAAAACAATGATTGCGGCACTTTTTTATGGCTCTCAGGAAATTTCCCTATTAAAAAATCTATACCTCCCTATATTTGTTTTAGTGATGTAGGCTATTGAAAAAAATTTTGCATGAAAATTTGAAAAATTGCTATTTTCCTCATTCTTGCTATTGTAGCCACTAATTTAAATAAGCAGTCGTTATTTATTATGGTCAAATCATAATTTTTACTGTATAGCTATAGATTGGAAGTACATTCAATGCTGCAAGTTGCTTAGCAATGTGATAAATGATCGAGTCACGAGGTTTTGCACTTTCACTAACTTGCAAAAAGTGAAAGTGCAAAACCTTGTAACTCGACATTTTCATTCTTATCTGATGGTAGCATCAATGCAGGGGTTAATGACCTATGACAAAAAATTATGCTAAAACAGGGTCTCACTTTCTATAAATCACGTAGAGCCTAACTCGCATGTAAATGAACATTACCATAAAAAATTATCTGTGATAGTTTTTTCCAATTTCTGAAAAACAGCTTTTTTTGACTTACGAGGTTTTGCACTTTCACCATCGATATGTATTATGATTTTAAAAACGGTAGTTCCCTACAAGCGACCATTTTTGGACTTTTTGAACTTCCTTAAGAAATCAAATCAAATAAAAAAAATCAAATCATGGCTCATAACAAGTTATTGTCTTTCAAAATTTTCGTCTGAGACCAGATTGCTCTTCTTTTTTCTTCTTATTTGGCTTCTTCTGTCATTTCTTTTTGTTTTCCTTTTTTGTCAGCCCATATATTTTTTTGCTTCTTCATTTGCTCCTGTCTTCGATGTCTACTTCTTTTCTTTCCTACTCTTTCTTTTATCTTCTTCTTTCAATGGCTCTTCTCCCCCTTGTTTCTTCTTGTTTCTTATTTTTCTTTCTTTTCATCTTCTTATTTTATTCCTTCTACTTTCTCAAATAGTTCTTCTTTCCGTTTTTATTTCTTCCTTATTGCTGTACAACCTGCTTTCCTCATCTTTCTTTTTATTAATCTCCCTCTTGATATTTTCTGTCTTTCTGTATTTCTTCTTCTTTAGGCATCCTTCTGATCTTTGGTTTGTTTTTCTTCTTCCTCTTCTTTTTTTGCATCTTATGTTACTTTCTTCTTTATTTCTTTATGCTTTTTCCTCTTCTTTTTTCTTAGTTTTCCATATGCTGTTTCTACTTTGAAACCATGTCTGCCATTTTCTGCATACAATACATCATACATGCCTTTCTTTTCCTTTACATTTCTTCTTACCATACTTCCTAATTTCTTCTTCATTTCCTCAAAGTTTTTTTCTTTTTCTTCTTCTTGTTATCTAATTTCTATTCTTGTTGTTTCTTCCTCTTTGTTTATTTCTGCTTTGCCGTTCTTAACTTTCTTTTAAAAAAATTGCCTTTGACTTACTTCATGGTTTTGGATAGAAACCAGGTTTGAATTCAGTCTCACTAAACCGGGTCTAGCCCAGGTTTGTCAGACATGAAAATTTGGCTTTTAAACTGGGTCTAAAGTCAAGTTAAACTTGGTTTATTGAAACCTAGTTTAACTATGTAAAACTATGTTTTAAAAACCTAGTTTAAATTAGAGATGACAATTTGGGCCTAGATGTCTCATCTGAATGGCATCATAGTCTGGAATATTTCTCGAAATATATTGTAATATCTATAAATTTCATATCAAAGTTTGTGATATAATTTTAAACTCTAAAAAAGCTAATTGTTACCTCTTTTCCAGCTTTCATGATGAGATGTTGCTTTAAGTCCCGGGGCAAAAGTGGCAAAGAATTTAAGAGGTCAGTGCGACCCCTGAATTTACACTTAAGACGTGTGAACCCGAAAATATTGATCTCCACCATACCAGGCATTGTGATATTTCTGAAATTCATTTAGAAAAAGAGTAATAAGGAAATGTCAGAAAAGACAACAGAAGGCCATTTTGGATATGAAACACCATAAAGAAGTCGCTTATATTCAAGATAAAGCCATTTCCGGGTAAATGTTGGGAATCAGAATTTGGTTTATTTTTGCTATTAAAAAATTCCCCCCAAAAAATTGAAAATATCAGAATTGACCCCACTAAACATGGTTCCAAGGTAATTGTAATTACCCTGAGTCCTCTCTAACTCCCTAAAAAGACTTCCAGCGTATTACCTGCATCAATTTGTGGTTTCAGTTTCCGGTATAATAGGGGCAATTCCATAGATAAATAGATAGATGAATTTATTTTCACAAAATAGGTACATACAGCATATAAACATAATTAAATCAGAATTCAATGAATTCAGAGCCATGGACTTCTTGCAAAGATATCTAAAATGAGACATTTTCAAGTCTATTTATCAATATGGAATTATCTATTTACTAAACCTTCATTGCAAAAAATATACCTGGAGAGGGCAAAATAAATTTATTGCCCTGTAGACGACAATATGCAAGGTAAGAGATCAAAATTCTCCTAAATCCATGTCAACACAAGACATTGTTATGATCAAACAGGAAGTGAAACAACAGCGCCACCTTACCTACACATGTCTTGAGTACTCGTAGTTTGCAAGGTCTGTCCTTTTTATAGTCTGTCACTTTGATAAAGAAAAAGAGTGGACTGTTACACTGTGAAAATGGCACTTCGTGTGTCATCATATCACGGTGATGATTTGTCCTGATCAAACCCAATATTTTCAATGTTAATTGGATTTAAGTATAGGTTATTCACCTAGTGAGAGGCAACATGTGATTTATCCAGCGAGGGCGGTAGCCCGAGCTGTGATAAACACATATTGCCGATCCCGCGGTGAATAACCGGCTTATACCATAAGACAAAACTGAAACTTGTCATTTGTAGCTGTGGTTTTTTCACAGCTTCACTTATTATTCTCCCATGGGAGGATAACTGGACAACAAAGAATATGGGTTTTATTGCAGTGAAATACTGGCTCATGATTGGCTGACAGAGGTGTCGAATGGTATAAGGAGACTTATCCCACTTGTTGGTGACATAACGAAAGGATTATGCATCTGATTTTCACTCAAAAATCAGTTATGACAAGTCAAATGGTCTTCTCTCTATCATGACTAATCAAACAGCCTCAGTGTTTCCTATGTTGAAAGTAGAGAAGATGACACTTCATCTATCATGAGTCACAAAGTGCATTTTTCACAGTGGACTGGTCCTCATTTTTTCTATATCAAAGTGACAGACAGTAAAAGGTGTGCGTTTTTAAGTGTGAGCAGTATTTAACTGGAAAATTTCACAGCTCAATGCTAATAATGAAGTGTGTCGGAAGCCGACGCACTTCATTATTAGCATTGAGCTGTGAAATTTTAAACATTGAAAATTTGGGAAGCGAAAATGAAGTTCGAATGTATTCAAATTCTTCAAAAACGTTGTACAGGTGAGCTAAGTACACAAATAGAGTATAAACTGAAATTTCAAAACCTACCGCTGTCAGTTCTTGTGGTAAGTGTCTGGAGTGATAAATCAGTGCTGAAGATAGAAAATATGACAATTAGATAGCTTTACACATGAAAAACATAGGCTGCGCAGCAGCAAACCTTCAGCGAATAACACCTTTAGAAGATTACAATAATATCATAAAATTGGTGCGTTTAAGAAATTGCTTATAGGTATGCAATAGCGGTCGAGTAGTGGCCTTCCATTATCTTTATTTTTCCAATGATTCATAAAGTGTTATACGCATCAAAAAGCACTGCTAAATTAATTGCATAGGTGATTTGTTTAGAAAAATGCATTACTGTGCATGCAATAGTGGGGAAGTTTTGGCTCCGATATAAAAAAAATTCTTTTAAATATTTTTTCTCAATATTACAAAAACCATAGAATAGCCATCTGTCAGACCATGAAAAGGCACAGCTAGACCATACAAGCCATATGTGTACCAAACTTCATCCATGTATATGGAATAGTGACCGGATGTTGGGCCAGAAACAAAAATAATAATTTTTATGTTTTTTTCAATATTTGAAACAGTATATAATATTTTCCATCAGACCTTTCAAAAGGCAAAACTAGACCATATTGACCATATGTGTACCAAAGTTTATCCATGTACATGCAATAGTGAGCGAGTCTTAGCCCAAAAAACAAAAAAAATATGTTTTTATATCTTTTCTCATTTTTTCAGAAAGTATAGAATATCTGTCAATGAGACCATCAAAAGGCACAACTAGACCATATAGGCCACGTGTGTACCAAATTTCATCCATGCACATGCAATAGTGACCGAGCCTTGGCCCGGAAACGAAAAAAAAATTATTTTTATATTTTGTTAATTATTTCAAAAAGTATTTTAGATCTATTCATCAGACCATCAAAAGGCACAACTAGACCATACAGGCTAGATGTGTACCAAATTTCATCCCCATACATTCAATAGAGGCCGAGTGCCGTGCCGGAAACGAACTATCCGCCCGCCGCCCGACCGCCCGCCCGCCCGCCCGCCCGCCCGCCCGGCGGACGGACAGCATTTTTACCCAAGTGATTACAATACCTTCTTCGAACTTCGTTCGCTGAAGGTAAAAATGAAGGTAAAATGAGCGAAAATTGGGATCAAAGCAATGTGGATTGGAGCTAGAATACGATGTTGAAGATAGCAGGTATAGTCAATTGACAAAGTTTTCCACTATAATCACTTGGAAATAGCACAAAAATGGTATATAACCGGTGAGAAACACTTTGCCTACAACCACATACAAGAACAGTGGCTTAATAAACCTAGAGATTAATAAAAAGTTGAAAACATTACAGGTGATTTCATAACCATGCGATTCTTGTCATTCACACTTGGCTGTGAGGAATCAATGCTAAACCAGTACTTGCTACATTTGATAAATCCAATGTGTGGCGTTCTGTTGTTTCTAAACCAATCAGATTAACTAAAAATGTCATGTATTTGGTGGGTCTAGAACCTAAGAATCGCGTACTAATTACCTGTAAGAAACACTGACACTTTTCACTGTGCTCACAGTTTAAGCCCTATGGCAAAACAAATATTCACAGTTGTGCAGATGCAGTTCTACAAGGTTTTTTGCTATATAATTATGATATATATGCTTTATGTATGAATTGTTTGTTATTGTCATGAACAAAATAAATTACAATAACAGTGAGAAGCGCCATCTGTCATTCCATCTATCTAAACCCAGAAATATTGGGAATAGAGATAAAAAAGAATTGAGCAAAAAAGAAAAATGACAGATCTGTCTTTTATTTTTTTTGCTCAATTCTTTTTTTGTCATCTGTCATTCCATCTATCTAAACCCAGAAGTATGGGAGCTAATAGAGATAAAAAAGAATTGAGCAAAAAGAAAAATGACAGATCTGTCATTTTTCTTTTTTGCTCAATTCTTTTTTTGTCATCTGTCATTCCATCTATCTAAACCCAGAAGTATGGGAGCTAATAGAGATAAAAAAAGAATTGAGCAAAAAAGAAAAATGACAGATCTGTTAGATTTGAGCTCAAAGTCGCAACACGGATCAACGTTATTTAACTTATTTTACAATCCACAAGGGTCTCTGAACAGGTCTCGATGGCAGAGACACCTAGGGGATATTTATCAGAGGCTCTGAGAATGTTTACACAAGTGTCTATGACGTTTTACACGGAAAAAGTTTCACGCTGGAACTCTGAGTGATTTGGTAGTATCTTCTACTGTATTAAACTTTTTATAAGAAAGAATTCTTACAGGTTAAGACGTAGATACAAAAATATCTTAAAGAAAATATTTGGATAGGAAGCCACTTCAGATTTGACCTGGTTGACCCATGCCAGCCATTTTCCAAAATGGTGGCTAATTTTCTTATTTTCTTGCTTTTTGTGAAGTGCCTATAGTTTGATTATATGAAAACAGTACTCATTATTCCTTCTACAGATCTAGTAAATATTATCAATTGATTTCTGAATTGAATTGAGGAATTTTAGGGTGGTCAGGGTCAATTTTGTTGGACTGTTGAAGAAAATGTAGCATTTTTGCGGTTTCCTGTATTTTCGTGAAATCTCAATTAATATTTAAACAGATGACATATTTGAATTCCTTGTGAGAAGAGCTTTCAAATGAATGGTAGCATCAATAGTTTCCGTGAATTCTTTGTCAAAACTGAACTAAAACCGAAATTTTCAAAGACCATTTTATTTTAGTATTTTCCATTTTCATAAAAAATGTTCAAAACCCATTAATGCGGGTACTCATTTGAAAGCTCTTCTTGCAAGGAATACAGATATTATATGTAACTAATTTTGTGATCTATAAAGTATTGGCGTAACCATGCGATACCGCGAAATCCAGCATTCGAATCAATATTTCTACCAAAATGGATTTTAGCAAGCCTAAAAATAGTTCAACATTATTTGAAGAACTGCTGAAAACCAGATACCAAACCAATTTACGAGCAGCTCAGAAAATCCTGACCAAGAGTGTGTCTAACTCAGCAAGTTCAATCAAAACAAGAATCAGGGATTTTGAATTACGCAGAAGCAAAACAAGATCTTTTGTGCTGTATTTGTGATGAAGGAAGCACCTTATTTGGTTGTCTCAACATACTTTTGTCTTGCTTCGAAAAACTTTTGGTACACTTCCATCAAGTTCCATGACAATAAATAGTGGACGGGTTAAGTGATAAATATAGGCCTTTGACTTCAAGTCATGATGCAAAGGTCCCCTTTGGCAGAGATGTTCCTTGGGCAAAAACAAATCAAAGATTTAATCCTGAGACACACGCTATATCTCAGATTAAAGATGGCTTTGTCAGCTTGGATCAATAAGTCAACAAAACTCAATATTTGGAGCTGTAAGTCAACTAGAGTTTCCAAAGAGAGCGAGAATTCTCGAGAAGTCTCGAGATCAGCAATGACTCAGCATTTTCTCGTCTCGCTGAGCGATTCTCGAGAATTGAAGTTTTGATCATTAATTGACATGGTGTTCATGTGTTTATGTTTATAACGGTTACAAACCATCAAATTGTAGTTTTGTTTCGCTTGATATCATTTTTATTGTGTACTTGCTCCATTGTTCAATTTAAATATCTGTTGATGATAATCCCCATTGTATACCGTAATATGGGGTGAATAGGGACAAGGGGGTGAATAGGGAAAGAACCAGAAAAACTTTTATTTCTTCAAAAAACCATAACTTCCCCTTGACTTAGAAACGTGATTTTTGGCAAATTTTTAGTAGGTATTGTACTGAATATTTTGATGGGTTTATATAATTTATGCCTGCAGGCAGGTTGGAGCTGCAGCTACTTAAACCTACGCCTGCAGATTTTCAGAAAGTGGTCAAAACTTTCCTTCTGGCACAAAAAGTATAGTACTACATGCAGACACCAAACTTACAGAGCACTTTTGATATATAGTTATGAGCGTTTCTGCAGAATTTTACTAATGTAGTTAAATTGGCATATATTTTATTCGAAGAAATCCAAGCCACAGGCAATTTTAAGCTAATTTTCGGGTGTCAATGGACAACAGTAATCATATTATAATCACACTAGAACCCAAACCAGGGGTGTAGTAATATAAAAAATATCTTTCATATGGCAGTTAGGTAGTTAAAATTTTACTAAAACTGACAGAAGTTCTAAATATAGGTTAAAAACCTTACAATTTGTGATAAACATGCACTTTCTAGAAATCATGTGAATTCTTAAAGGGATGGCCATAAAAAGAAAAGCAATTTTGACCCAGATCAGTTCCAAATAGTTTGAGATTACAAGAACAGTGGGCGAGATGAGAGATTCTGTCTCTGTGGTCATGAGTTCAGATTCAAGCCCGCTGCAGAGTTCAAGAAAAAGCCAAAAAACCCAACTAATTTTCATTTAAACTCATTTTCATGATTTTCGGGTCGAATTTTTCTAAATTAGTTTCATCTGCAGTAGATTTAGTCCAGAATCAGTTATCATTAGTAAAATTTGCAGAAAACTGCATTTTTCAAATACTTTGGTAATTTATAAATTTTTTTAAGATAATGCCTATTTTACAGGAAATAGATTTCCAGATTTATTCAATATACATTTTTGGCATGTAAAACATATTTTCTGATGTATATTCACAAATATCAACCATCTAGACAAGATAGGAAGTAGTGGTTGTGGAAATAAGAGTCTGTCCCTATTCACCCCGAAATGAGGGGTGAATAGAGACAGCGGTTTTCTGGGCCTAAATAATTGAAAATGTGAGATATCTTCAAAAGCCTCTGGGGATATTTAGAATGAAGGCCAGGCCATATTTTGACACTATATTTAGAATTCTGAGATTATTTTTACCCATGCTATGACAGAAAAATGCCCAATTTTGTCCCTATTCACCCCATATTACGGTACCTGATAAATGCTGAAGTTGAACTTGCACAAATGTCTTAAAATTGTATAATATTTGGATGTTTAGCTGTGATTTATAGGAAACAGGGACTTACTACGTTTGATATATGAGATGTGTGACGTTCTGTTGCTTCTAAACCAATCAGATTGACCAAAAATGCTATGTATTTTGTGGCCAAGAAGCTGAGAATCGCATACTAATGAAATCACCTGTAAAGAAATATCAGAGACTTCTGGGCGGCCAACTTCTTGCCATTCTCCAGCTCCGACCTTAATTCCCCTTACTTTTCCGTCAGGGGCATCTTAGAATAGTTGGTCAACAAGACCCGTCACCACAATGTTGTTGTCCTCCTTACTGTCTTAATGGCTCACCCCTCAAAATATGAAGGTGCTGTTTTTGAAAGCATGACCAAGTTCAAACAGCCATAATTATTGAATTTTTGATTGGAGATAATACAAGTCAAACTTCACAAAAAGATCCTTTTTTTTCTTGTTTCTAAGGCCTGAAAATATGAATTTGTTATGACTTAGCAAAACCTTTCATTTCAACTGTAGTCACTGCTACTGTGTAGGAGGTTTAGTCCCTCCTCCAGCGTGATCTAGTTGTAGATCACGCCAATAGATGTCAGTCTAGTGTGGTGCAATCTCACCTGCAGGCTGAATTCTGTTGTGGGAAGAAATTTACTATTTATTTTTGCAAATTTTGGATGTAATTACGAATTTGTGTGCAGCATGAATATGTCTGATACTGAGGTCCATCAACTGCGGCAGGAAATATCAAAGTTAATGCTTGACAATGAAAAATATTTGGATTTCATTGGAAAGTTGAGTGAGGAAAACACTGCATTAAAAACAGGAGCACGTGGATTGCAGCCAAACCAGACAACAGCCAAAGACAATTTGCGACAAGACTTTAGTAAAGTAAGCAGTCACTCTGTTTTGCCTAGTAAACCTGCTGCCAGTACTGGTGCTGCTAAACTTTATGATGATGTAAACAATCGCTACAATGGACAAGTACCTTGAGTACCAAATTTCGCTATTGATGCCACAAGCAGGGCTGCGTATGCCCCATTAAACCCTGGATTTTCTACTGTCCATGAAATTCCATGCCATCCAGGTGAGGATGCACGCTACTATACGAAACTTGCATCAGCAGATGTTCAGGGTCAGTTTGACAGTATTAAAAGAAAGTATCAAGGAATCAAGCTACGTTCAGATTTGTTACTGCAAGAGTCACGTCAAGGGGTTAAGCGACGTGATCAGCAACATTTTAATACCCTACAGAAAGGTGGCCGTTATGTAGAGACTGCCTTCAAGATTTTACAGACTATTGAGCCATTGAATGAGTTTGAAATATTCCAAATTTTGAAAAATTTGCTTCCTCACCCTGTAGATGAAAATTCTATGATTACAGTAAAACCAAATAAAGTGAAAATACACTAGTTAGTGGGAAGTAAGAATCAGCCACTACTTTACCCTTCCACACCTTTTGGCTGCACCCAAATCCCTTCCTCCCTTTACCTACTATTAAAATACCTTTTACAATTGCAATAAATTTGTATTTAGCCAATATCAATTCAAACACCATCAAACCCATTTTGTTTGATTTCTTGGTCACTTACTTGTAAGATTGTAAGATTGGTTAAGTTAAGATGGCGCCTGGCTCCTTCCTCCCTGCTCCTCGGATTCCTCGGGTTCCCGCCGTAATTATTACGTCACACGGCTTGATAGCCAATTAGGAGGTCCGGCCCCCCAGGGTCACTGGACCGATTCCATTCAGGTAAATAGCAGGGAGGCCTCCTGGAGCGGCCACTCGCCTCCTCATTTCGCTTGCAACCTGTCCGCAAACACTGTACCTCAGTGCATAGCTACCCCAGTGAACCAATGCAGTTTGAAGAGGCCCCAACAGCCCGCTGCCCAAACTTATAGACAGTCCCAGTCCCCCGTTGTGCAAGGTGTACGTCTGTTACAAAATGACCCATCACAGAAGCAGGTGTTCACCAACCACCAGGTGTCGCCACGTGACCCAGCCTATGGTAGGCAGCAACAGCCCATGCTGATTGCCCATGAGAACCAAAGTAGCCAGTACCACAGTCTACCAAGACCCAGTTTCAGTGAACCTGTTACCATGCACCCCCCCCCCCCCCCGGGCTGAGACCATTGAACCCATTGTAAGAGCTCCCCGCGGAGTTAGTAACCATGAAGCAGGCCCTTCCTGGGCTGAGTACCATGAAGCAACCGTCCCAAATGTCCACAGAGGCCGCCCCCTGGGCCTCGCCGGTGCACCCATGGCCGGCCGCCACTACGAGGATGACCACCTGCGCAACATGTACGTCCAGCAGCCCGTGGGAAGGAGGGACTATGCCCAGCCGCCGCTCAGCCTCAACCATTGGAATCCAGGACTTCAGCGGACCATGGAGCCCCCCCGGATGGACCCCCCCAGGATGGACCCGCACGGACCCGGAATTCGGCAGGGAACGATGGCAAGGATTCCTCCTCACATAGACATGAGATTGGCCCAGTCAGCGATCCAGGGTGAGTTCATCCGTATGGAGCAATTACTTGACAATAATGCCAGTGATTATCAGGAGGTTAGGCTAGTAGATGGTCTGAGTGGACTCCACATTAAGTCTTCCAGGCCACGCAAGGCCATAACAAGCTTCTATAAGTGGATGGAAGCATGGGGATATTACGAGGTGTTATTGGTTAGCCACTATGGCGAGGAAATTTTCTATGAAATGGCTGAGTATAGGTTATTTCTGATATCACTTACTGAGAAGTACAAGGTTCCGTACATACTGACTTACGATGAGCGTAGTAGGGCCGCACTAGGCAGGCTTCATTCATTTAACTTTATGAGGTTCGACCAGTTATTGTATGCCACTACCTTTGATGCCAATGCCCTCCGTGTCTCCACTAAATGTACAAATGTGGCTCAGTAGATCATGTCGCGAACGAGTGCCCCTTCCTGGGGCGGGGCCCAAAGGGCCCTCAGGTCAACAATCCTCGGCCTCAAAAGCTAAAACCAAAACAGCAGACCCAAAGCCCATTGACCCCGAGGAGGTGTGCATTAGGTACCAAAACGGCTCCTGTAGATTCCAAGACTGCCCCAGAAAGCACGCCTGTTTCATATGTGGGGGCCCAAAAGGGGCAAAGTCCTGCCCTAAGTGCACCACCCGCTCCTCTACCTCGGGCAAAGGGTCTTCTTAATTATGATTATTGGTATCGAATGCTGCATGCAGTGTACGATGCCGACCGTGCCGACGTCTTATTTCAAATGTTGGTCGAGGGCTTCAGGGTCGGGAGGTCAGGGGCCACAGACACTATTGTGTCCCCTAACTGGCCTTCTGCCATTGAACATCGGGTTAAGGTCTCCGAGCTCATTGAAAGAGATCTAGAAATGGGTCGCCTCCATGGCCCCTTTCGCACCCCCCCTTATCAAGCCTACATTGTTTCCCCCTTGGGGGCCTTCCTTAAGAAGGATTCGGATAAAATTCGCTTAATTCACGACCTTTCCTTTCCGGCCATAGGCTCGGTCAATGCAGCCATTGACCCCCAGGAATTCTCCCTACGTTATGCGTCGATTGATGACGCCGTGGCCCATTGTAATCTGATGGCCGCCCCCCCCTTCATGTCTAAACTAGATCTAAAAGATGCCTTTAAGTTCGTCCGGATTCATCCGGCGGACTGGCACTTAATGGGTTTCTCTTGGCTTGATAAGGCGGGGTGTTCTCAATTCTATTTCTCCAAAGTTCTTAGCTTTGGGCTTCGCTCGGCCCCGGCCCTGTTTGACTTGTTTGCCTCGGCCCTCCACTTGTTCATGATCAGGAATGGGGCACCGTCCACCATAGTAAGATATGTTGACGATTTTCTGGTCATAGCACCAGATGCTCGCACGTGTCAGGAAGCTCTTACCATCATGCTGGACACGTGCGAGCTGGCAGGTTTCCCGGTGCAGCCTTCTAAGGTCACTTCCCCTGCCAACAGGGTGAAATTCCTGGGTATTACAATCGATACGTTAGACCGGACCCTGTCAATCGACCGGGACCGGCTCACTGAGGTCTTAGATTTGGTGTCCCATGCCTTGCAGCAGCGTTCAGTCTCCAAGAGACACTTACTTAGCTTGATAGGCAAGTTGGCCTTCGCGGCCCGTGTGGTTAACGGGGGCAGGGCATTTCTTGGTCGCCTCATTGAGGCCGCCAAGTCTACTAAGTATTTACATTACAGTGTGAAGCTGACGCATGAAGCCAAGGAAGATCTCAGGTGGTGGCAGGAGTGTGTCGTCTCTCATAATGGCGTCGCCATGTTCCCCCCACCGTGGGACGACGCTACAGCCCTGGAGGTTTTCACTGATAGTTCAGATGTGGCCATGGGTGCGCTATTTAATGAAGACTGGTTTTCAACCCCATTTGTGGGCTCCCTGGCTCGCGCCAACAACTACTCCATAAACTGGAGGGAGCTCTATGCGGCAGTGACAGCCCTAGCCACTTGGGCACCTAGCCTTGCAGGCAAAAATGTCACTTTCCATATCGATAATCAGTCTGTCATGTATGCCATCCGAAAACGTTACTCCCCGGTCCCTGCCATGATGTCCCTATTGCGCGCTTGGTTTCTGCTGGTGATACAGCATGACATCAATGTGAGGCCCAGGTATATTTCAACACATGATAATATTAATGCTGATGATTTAAGTAGGCTCTGCGTCAACCAGTTTTTGAGCCGTAATTCGGAAGCATCACCCACCCCTACCTGGCCCACACTTATTGATTTTTAATTAATTAAATTAATTAATTATTTACAGATTTGGACCGATCTGTCTCTGCGCTAGTCTTCCATGGCATAACAACCAATTCCCGGGGAGCATACACCACGGCTGTCAAGAGGTATAGATCTTTTTGCCGTCAGTACTTTTTAGACCCCCTCCCTATTACTCAATCTAACGCCATCAGATTTGTGGCTTATTTGGCCAACCAAGGCTTAGTAGTGTCGACCATAAGGGTCTACCTGTCGGGCCTCAGGTCCTGGGCCATAGATTTGGCCCTCCCTGTACCAAACATCTATTCTCCGGCCCTGACACAAGCCCTAAAGACACTAGACCGCCAGCATAGCCCCCGCCAGGCCCCCCCACTCATGTTCAACCATCTGCTGGCTATTATTCATAGAGCCCCTTATAATAAGGACAATCTCATGTCCATCGCCGCCATCTCACTGGCGTTCTTTGCTTGCCTCCGTCCGTCGGAGTATCTTGCCTCCAGGGGAGTTAATGCCCCTCCTTCTAGAGCGGACGTCACCCTCTCCTCCACCCTCACCTCACTGGATTTCAAGGTTCATCGCTCCAAGACGAACCCCAAAGGGTTTATAGTGCATATAGGTTGTACTCATTCTATTGTATGTGCAGTTTGTCTGATAAAAGCTATTTTATTTAATTATCCTGCTCATCATTCCTCTCCTCTGTTTCTCACCCCTTCTAACACCCCTATCTCCTACGCTTACTTAACCTCTAAGCTCTCTGACTTTCTTCGACTCACTGGAGTCGACCCTACACCTTACACTCTACATTCTCTAAGAGCGGGCGCCGCCACGACGGCCGCAGCAGCTGGCTGCAGCGAAGGTGAAATTCAAAAGCTCGGCCGCTGGGTCTCATTGTGTTACCGGAGGTATATCCGCCCCTCCCGGGGCACCCAGGCTGCCATCGCACCCCGTCTCGCACTTCCACTTCCTTCAGACCATTTCATACCATAACCCATTCTCTTCTATCTGTAATTACTCTTTAACACTAACTAACAATTTAAACAATTTATGCTCTTTTGACTAACACCAGCTGGTCTTGGGCTCATTATTGGGCTTCCTCAAGGCCAGCTGTAAAATCATCCATGTTCTGTGTCTACTGTCTTCGTCTGTCTCGTCTGTCCTGTCTACATGTTCGTCGTGTCTGTGAGATTGTTGTATGAATGTAAATGTATTTTGTGTTGTCAAGGGCCTATTAAAGGCAGTGTGTCCAAACAATGTTCGTTGGCGTTTTTCTTTGCTTAATGGTCACTTACTTGTAAGATTGGTTAAGTTAAGATGGCGCCTGGCTCCTTCCTCCCTGCTCCTCGGATTCCTCGGGTTCCCGCCGTAATTATTACGTCACACGGCTTGATAGCCAATTAGGAGGTCCGGCCCCCCAGGGTCACTGGACCGATTCCATTCAGGTAAATAGCAGGGAGGCCTCCTGGAGCGGCCACTCGCCTCCTCATTTTGCTTCCCGCCGGCCCACCCTTTCACAATTTTCTTTTCCAGTTTTTCCTTAATTTCCCTAAAATTTTCAAAATTTTTCAAACCTCAAAAATTCAAAATTGCCTTGTATGAAATGTACCTGCACAGCCATTTCTTATTCAAAAACAACATATTCATGTTCCTAATTATTTAATTTCTCTTTTCATAATTGAACCTCCTCTGAGGTGCACCTCGTGATGACCATGCTAATCCTTTCATTCCTGGAGAAGTAGCTCTAGCATCTACCACCCAGGGAACACACAGCCTTTGGGTTCAACGCTCCACTTCAACCCTCTCCTCAACCGGGTCTACTGCTTCTTCATTGCCTTCACCCTCACCATTCCGGGCTTCCTCAAGGCCAGCTGTAAAATCATCCATGTTCTGTGTCTACTGTCTTCGTCTGTCTCGTCTGTCCTGTCTACATGTTCGTCGTGTCTGTGAGATTGTTGTATGAATGTAAATGTATTTTGTGTTGTCAAGGGCCTATTAAAGGCAGTGTGTCCAAACAATGTTCGTCAGCGTTTTTCTTTGCTTAATTGATATTGTGCCCCTTGTTAGTTGCAATTACTTTACGGGATGTCTTAATTAGAGATGAATTGGAATCCCATTAATATGGGATAAAGTTGTGATGAGGAGCCGAGAAAGGAAGGCAAAATAGGTAAACAGAGGACTTCTGAGAGAAGTTTTTCTTCTTTTTTGGGGGGGGTTGAACTGTATGTAATATTTATCGAAGTTGTATTCCATCTCATCTCCCCTTCATATCATTAAATCTCATCGGGATTCTTTCATTTGATTCCAATACATCTCATCTAGTGATGGAAATGGAAAATTTTTGTCGCAGGAGCTCATGTCTGGCGCAGCAGTGGCATGCCATTCTTATTTTCAAAGAGAGGAAAAAAATCAGAAAGTAGAGTATATTTTGGCTAATAATACCTGGAGGAGTGAAAAACTGAACATGATAATATATATTTACCACTTATCAGTGATTGGGTGAGCTGTAGCAAGTCATAGCTCCCCCCGTTTTTTCATCAAGGGAGCTCAGCTCCCCTGAGCTCCCTCCCCCCATTTCCATCACTGAATTCTCATCTCACTGCTATCTTATCTCATTTCACTCCTTTCCCTTCCAGCATCCCCGGAACCAAATAATATCAGGGTTTTGTCAGGAGGAGACTCTTAATTCCATACATCTTATCTCCATTTTTTATCTTACGAGTACCTCATCTTAACCCCATTTGGCAAGGACTAACCATAAAAATAAAACAACAAAGACTTTAATGTCACTTTTAGCATCTTTCAACATTACAAAAACATGACGCATGTGGTCGCATGTCACTATTTTTCAATATCCCCATAGCTTATTGTAGGCTATCACACACATGAAATACAGCAAACAGATCTTCATTAACTTTATTTATAATTGATGTATCCTCATTTATGTGTTATTAATTAACAAAGAAATGCACTAAGAATCTGATCTAAAAACACTTTTTTCTTAAAGCGGACAATTTTTACCAAAACATCATTGCACGGTCAAATCTCCTTGGAATTGACCCTGATTTTTTAAAGGTAAATTACAACTGGGCTACAAGGTGAGGCCAAAATAGCAAGACTTATCAAAGTGTATAGAGTAAGAATTGTGAGTGAAAATTAACAAAAAAGTTAAGCAGGAGTTCAAGGCAAATCTATGTCAATTGATGAGTTTTATGGCTCCTTGAATATAATCATATACCCCGAATTATGTCAAAAGACCATTCTGGATATACTTCCAATGAGCAAGTGCCCACTGACGCACTAATCATGAAACTAAGTATTCACAGTGCTCTTTAGATCTCATTATGTCCTCATGGTTGAATACAGAATAAAAACGGTTTGCCTGACTAAAGAAAGAATCCCTCAGAAAGTTCTTTCGGGACAGGTGTTCTGGTGAGCACCAGTCCAAAAGCTTTTGGGACATGGTTTGACCTTTCTTTATGGACAGTAACAAAAACAGCGGAAACATAATACTCCAGGAAGGCGATGATGTGCTCTCCGACCCCAAACAAGTTGCAGGTGTCTTCAATGACTTTCTGTCGTCTGTTACTAAATCAATGGGTTTGACTGAAAATTTTTTGGACTGTGATGTTAATGACATTGTGAAATTTTATGATAATCATTCAAGTATGAAGTGTATTAAGAACTCTGTTGCTACATGCAGTGATAATAAGTTTGTGTTAAGAAATGTAAGTGAATTTCATGCTCTTGATATACTCAAGAAAGTCAACCCGAGAAAGTCTACAGGTCACGACCAAATCCTGCCGAGACTGTTGAAGATTGGTTCCAGCTGCTTGGCTCCGATTCTGACCTCGCTGGTCAATAGACTTTTCAACGAAGGGTCCTTTCCTCATGAATTAAAACTTGCTGAACTTTCCCCAATATTTAAAAAGGGTAATAATTTAGATAAAACCAAGTATAGACCTATTAGTATATTGTCATGTATTTTTGTTGTCGTCGAAAAATTGGTGGCGCAACAAGTTATGGTTGAATACAGAATAGAGTTCTCCGTGGCCTAATGGTTTAAGGTGCTGGTTTGTGCTACCAGTCTGGCTTTGAGGTCATGGGTTCGACTCCCACTCCTGGAACTCAATTTGGTCCGAGCCCATGGGACATTAAATGGAGGTGGGTTGTATCCAGTGTTCTGTGCTGGGGCAACTGAAAGACCCTGGGCATCCCTGAATTAATAGGGTATGCACCAGACTCCTAGTCTTCTCATCAATCATCATCATACGGCGGTCACCAACACTGGAGAATGCTACGGCATGGGAACCTTGGGTAATGTTCCTCTAGTCTCCGCCCATGGGCGCCGTTCTATGGCTGCCCTGAGCTGTATCATTGTGGAAGGCTCACCACAAATTTCGTGCCTGCATTGCAGTGCATGACTGAGAGTATTTACAATTACAATTACAAGTTAACTCTTTTTTCCAATGTCATTTTCATAATAATTTATCTGCTTATAGAAAAATGTTTAACACTCAACATGTTGTTTTAAAATCAGTCGAAGACTGGAGATGCTCTCTGGATAAGAAATTGTGTACGGCTGCAGTTAGTATAGATCTATCCAAGGCATTCGATGTAATTCCACACGGCTTATTATTAGCAAAACTTTGTGCATATGGTTTCGATTGTACTTCTCTCAGATTTTTTCACAACTACTTGAATAAAAGATTTCGGCGAGTAAAGATACATTATATATATAGCTCATGGTCTCTAATATTTAAAGGTATCCCACAGGGCTCGGTCTTAGGACCGACCCTATTCAATATTTTTATAAACGATATATTTCATATTGTTAGCAATGGTGTTATTTATAACTACGCTGATGACAATATATTATCATGTTCTGCATCCTCATATAGCCAACTACAGATAAATTTACAAAATAATTTGAATTCAATGTTAGTATGGTTTACAGACAATGGCTTCCAAGCAAATACAGACAAATATCAAGTTATTGTATTTGGTAATGATGTAAATGCTTTTAGTACTCTAAATGTTAATGGTACCACTGTTCCTTGTAATGATGTCTTAAAATATTTGGGTGTTTTCATTGATAAAGAACTTGACTTTAGCATTCATGTAGATCACATACGTAAGAGAGCTAGCAAACAAGTTAATGCATTGTATAGGGTCAGAAATGTGTTTGACGAAAACTCAAAATTAACAATTTACAAAGCATTCATTAAGTCAGTGTTCGATTACTGTCCATTAGTGTGGTCTTTTTGTGATAAGTCTGACACTACAAAATTGTGTAAGTTACAATTCAGAGCAGTCCGGTTTGTTTATGACGACTTTCAAACATAATCTTGTAACTTGTTAGATAAGTATGATCTTAATGGTGTTAAAATTTATAATGTTATAAAAATAGTACTTGAAATGTTTAAATGCTGTAATAATCGAACTCCAAATTATATTAGTATTCTCTTTAATACCAGTGGAATAAGATATGGTCTACGTAATAATAGTTGTAAAAATGTTGAACTCAGAAGACCTAGGACAACAAAATATGGCAAAAGGTGCTTCACTTATCTTGGTGCTAAGCTATTTAATATGTTACCTAGATCACTCAAAGAATGTCAGGATATTGACACTTTTAAAAATGAACTTAACAACAAGGTTATTCAGCGGTTGTATAATGCTATGCTCCTTTTAATTTATTTCAGTTTCCCTGCATTTTTCTTTTAGTCTAGTTTTTGTTGTTTTTATTGCTTTTATCATCTATGTTGTACAGTGTTATATCTCACTTTGTCAAAAAATAGCCTGTGGCTACTGTTTTTAGCAGTGCAGCTGCTCTTACCCCTAGACTTTTTCTACAAACTCTGACCATGCATATATGCGATCGCACTGTTACACCTATCACTCTGAAACTTGCCATATGGTCTCATCATGAGTTTATCTTGCTTCCATCAACTTTTGGTAAACTTCTGTGACAATAATTTTTTTATTTACTCAACTAAAAAGCTAGTTTTTCCCTGGAAATTTAAATGATTGTACATGGTGAGCTGCTGCTACTCTGCTGCTGCACTGACAGCCAGACACTTGTGTACTCACCAGGTGACCTAATGAAGCAGTTTTCTTGTTTACATTTAGCTGGTTCTCATATACAGAGCAAACAACAAACTTTGCCATGTAGCCAGTATGCTATCTTATAGTACAAATAATGCACATCAAAAATTAGAAGTCAATCAGTTAAGTTTGCTTTGAGATTAGGCAGTTTTAGTACATTTTAGTGCATTTTTTACTAGAATTTAAAGCCCAAGTCCTACTGTTCCTTGGTCAGTGGATTGCCACTCCAAACTCATCAGTGACAGATTATTCAGGCCTGCGCTGCTTAAAGTGCTTGCACGTTATTTTTTATTATGTTCCGTGACTGGAAATAAATATTTGTTATTGTTATTACTGTTATTGTGCCACTGGTATAATCAATTGATTTTATACAGACACAACACCACCAGACACATCTGGATGGCCCAGTACTGACATTTCAGGAACTGAACTATACCATGAAACTGTTTATTCAGGATACAGGCAGGTACATTGGAGTTACAGGGCATCATGGGCTTGGTTACTGCTTTCTCCACCCGCCGCTGCCTCCACCGCCGCCTCCGAACCACCCCTGGAATTTTCATTTGAAGGATTGCTGAGCCAAAACTATTCTATCAATTTAATAAAATTGTAGTCAAATTCAAGTGAACTTTCGGGGCTACAATATGAGACTTTAACCACATTGATAGGCATTTTAGTCTTCGAGAAATGGACAAATGAATGACATCACAGATGTTACCCTGATGTCAGGGGAGATCAAGTCAAGTCAAGCTAACTTTGTTAATATCCTTATGGATAAATTAGATGCTACACACAGCTTAAATACAATGACATTGATTTAGTGTTAATACAGCTCATCATGGACACTGATGGCCCTCACTACAAAGCTTGATTTGTTTGCGGTTGGTAGCAGCGAAAGGCAGAAGCATTCTACCACTACGCTGACTTACCGCCTCACCCGGCCGCCTCACAGATGTCATGCTGACTTCAGGGAAGATCAGAATGTCCGCTGGGTTTAATGTCAGAAAGCCCCCTACTATATACCCTTTTAGCTATCATATAAGTGCAACTTAGTTGTGTCCAGTCCCTTCAATGTGCTAGAGAACTTCTTGAAAAAAAATGGGTATGATCTCCTCTCTAATAACTGAGAGAATCAATTTGGTTTGGGCTAAAGAATTTCTTTGCAAAATAATGAGCAAAAAAAGAGTGGCATCACTTGCATTGCAATTACTGGTAAATGTACACTACTCTCCAAAAGTTTGAATACACCAGAAAAGGTTAGATTTCTTTCAAAAATACCTCATCTTCAACACAAATTTTGTTTTATACTTACATCAAACAACATGGAAATTCACATTCAAGCCATAAGGTGTCCATATTTCATGATTTTACATCATTTTGGTATAAATTTATATAAATTTTTTGATATCCCATTTTTTTCATTTTTTTTATGAAAAGCCATAAAAGCACTGTTATCTTCCATATAGATCTATGATATTTTATCATTTTTTACACATTTCCACTGGTTTGCAATGATTTTACAAGTAGGCTACTTTCAGACCAGAAAACGGCCATTGAGAATCGGACAAATACTGATTTTGGCTATTTTTGGGTCAAAACAATGCTGGAACAGCTCGAATAAAATAATTTTCACTGGAGGAGATACATTCTATGATTATACTTCATTGCGACCTGAAATTATCTAAATTTTTTATTTTTGAGTGGTCAATGTCCAAGATTTAAACTGTGTGTGTGTCCTTTTTGGGTTTAAAATAACTGCTGCGATCATATTACAACTCTGGAAACATTTAAATATGATTAAATTTCATAAACCTAGAAGGTAACTCAGCTGTGATAATTTTTTTATAAAATACCAAAATTTGGGATATCGAGAAAGGCCATAAATTTCAACCAAATGACCTAAAATGACAAAATAAAGACAACTTCTGACTTAAAAATGTGATTTCTTATATTGTTTGATGTAAATATTAAACAAAAATTCCATTCAGAATCAAGTATTTTTAAAAGAAACCTCACTTATCCAGGTGTATTCAAACTTTTGGAGGGTAGTGTAATTTAAATTGTGTACATCACAAATTGAAAAGAAAGAAATGAAGAAGATAAAAAAGTAGATAAGATAATGTTTTAAAGCAGGAAAACTTGGAAAAGTCCTTCATATTTTTTATAGATCTGTTTGCAGTATTTTTTTAAGTATACTTCAGTATACTTGGTACAAGTCAAGAGATTGATAGCTTTTAAATGGCATTGAAGGGAAGTGAACAGTTTCAACCATCATATTTAGATTAGATTTAGCAATAGCAGAGAGAGAGAAGATCTTTTATTAGTGAATGGGTTCATAGCTACCGCTTAGCCCCCAGTCCTCTTGGGCTTACAATCACTCTTACAAGTATTTAGAACAGTGAACAAACATACATGAATTGTTTTTTAATGAACTTGAAATAGACAAATATACATTTAACAAATGATGTGTAGACAAAAATGCATGTTATGTAGTTATCACACATCATAAAGCTCTGCAGTCCCCCATCCCAACCCCAAGGTTTATTTAAGCCGAATAGTTATGTTCCACACTAAATACACTCTTGCTCATAAATATGGAACACTTCGGGAATCTCAATGAAAATTCATAATTTTGACAATTTCTGCTGGAGAACATGACGGTCCAAATCAATTGTAACTACTTCCAATGACTGACAAAAGGAAAAACATGTCACTGCGAAAATCTCATGTTGCAGCATTAAACTTAGTATGTATGAGATATGGAAATTTGTGCAGTTTCATTGAAAGTGGGGTGCAACAGTGCATCCAACCACAAATTAAAAATTCTGGATGAATAGTAGTCGAGGCTTTCAAGGAGTAATTAATTAGAAAAGATAACTAGACCTTTACAATGCAATTGCTAGCATTCAAGCTCCAAAATTTACTTTTTGTGCACTTCTTCTCCAAAAAAATATATTATCATCCATATATTATTGTTAAAATGTGTTATTTGATTTAGAAACTAATGTTTTAGGATGTTTCACACTCAAAATAAATAATAATTTCTCATCAAGGAAAACTCCCAAGCCCCTCCCTCACTGAAACTCTGGGAGAATGCTGAACATTGTGAATATCTATGAGAAGCAATAACAGATCATATTGCATTCATATTGCAACTATAGAAGACTGAAATAGTTTATTAATAGGTCCAGTGCATGCTTTGAAATGTAAGTCTAGGCTGTCCCAACAATTATATTTCTAAATGATCACTGGCCAACAAACAAAAAAAATTCCGTCTGCTACATGAGGAAAAATACCTCTATAAACCTAATTCGAGCATGCTGATTCCAAATCTGCAATCAGAATTTCTCCAGAGCGTCTAGATTTTGAGTAATGGCCATGTCAATATTTGGCAAATAATCAGGTGTGAAAGCAATTCGCATGTAAAAGAAATACACTGTGCTGTGTTGAATACTGGAAAGTATGCATATCTTAGTATTTACATAAGTTATTTTAAGATGCTGAAACAATCTATAGCCAAAGTATTTCAATCAGACAGATCCAGATACAAAAAATTGAGGGTGACAGGCTCCAGAAATGGGCGACTTTTTGAAAAAGTGTTATTGTTCAATATATTCCTATTTGGAGATACGAAAATGGCTAATGTGCAACTCCAACTGATAGATTATAGTTTCAGGGTGTAAGAAAAACATATGTTAGTAATTTCTTGTGGTGATTGGATTTTTTATGAAGAATATGAAAAAAAATTGATGGAGAATGAGATGCAATAAATTTGAAATTAAAAATGTTCTGGTTGGAAGGGTCAGATAATGCAGATATAATTTGCAATACCACACTCTAATGCAACTAAACTGCCCACAGAGCCAGCCTCAGTCACAGTGTAGACCAGTGCCTAAAATTTGACACGTGGTTTTAACTGTATTCCATAATGTTTTGCTCATACCAACAATTTCTGTTAAGAAGAAATCAAATTGAGGAGAATTAAACCATCAGATTTGCAACAATTTATGTGGTTCACATAGCCTCATCTTTAATGAAAATCAAACAGTCCCTTCAGAGTCTGATCTACTGGAGGTGGAATGTGATTTGACATAACCTTGGGCATATACATTCTCCTGGGCATTTAAAAATGGACATTAAAAATCCGATTGGGAAAAAGCATAGATTTTCCGAATTTTTTTTTTCATGAACTTTGCTAATATAAAATTATCAATACATTTTTTTGAGCAAAGTAGGCCCTTAGCAGCTTACAAATAGGTTTTAATTAATGGCTGTAGCACCTCATACAAAATTTTCATATCTTGAAATAGTTGTAAACCAACCAGAGGTTACTTAGCAAAAATCGCCTATTTCTGGCACCTCTTACCCTCAAATATTTGTAGTTGGAGAAGTCTAAGTTAACCATTAGGTCATATTTTGATTCAGGATATTAAACTCATAATTTCTAAATCTAAATTTTAATAGCTTAGAACGCATTTCTTTTACACGTAAATTGCTCTCACGCCTGCTTGTTTGCCAAATATCGACATGGGCATAACTAAAAATCTAGACATTCTGGAGCAATTCTGATTTCAGATTTGGAATCAGCACGCTCGAATTATGTTTATAGAGGCATTTTTCCTCAGGTAGCAAAATCATCATTGACCAGTGTTTTCAAATCAGGAAACACCGAGCATGATTATTGTTTGCGAATTTTGGATTTCAAAAAATATTTCCAAAAAAAAAATACACATTCAGAATTTGCCCAACAAAACCAATTTACAAAAATTTCCCCCTTCCCCATATGTTTAATGGTTTGTTGTGTGGTGCAATGCTGGTGCTAACCATGAAGGTAGCCTACGTGTAGGTGCTTACTGATCTGTACATATTATATTGGGTTTATGTTTTATAAGATTTGTTATAAGGAATTCTTTTAAAATCAGTTAAAAGGTACTTTTAGAATGGCATTAATTTGTGATCTACTTAAAGGTGCTAACCAAGCTGTACATACTGTTTTGTGTATTGTGTAAATATTCCATCTGATGCTTTGTATGATGTTTCAAGAATAGTATATCTGTATTATGCCATTAATTATATTTATCTAACATTTTCAGAGTGAAATTATCAGTAATACTAGAATTGTTTTTGGACATTTATGGACATTGACTGTGGGCCTGTGAGAGCTCTGTTGCATAGGCATTGCAGTGGTTGCCGCTGGTCTGTGCTTCGCAGCTCCTACCCCAACTGAAATTTTCATAAGATATACTGTTACGTTCTTGTGATATTCTTGTAAATCAACATAATGATATAAATTTATGACACATGTATCTGTAACTGATATTTAGCTGTCAATAAAAGTCTATATTATATATATAGAATATTTTCCATATCCACAAATGCATACATGTTCGTTTTTAAACCTCCACAAATTCGTGAGCATGCCAAATATGAAAAATATATGCATGCAAATAGCGTCCTCCTGTCCTTTGCTAATATATCCTTCAATTTATCCAACCTTGTTATAATAATGCTAATATTCACAAATAATATTAATCTTACTGTCTCAAACTTAAAATAAAATATGCGATAATTCTATGAGTGGCACTAAGTTCCTCCAGTTCAGCAGTTTAATGGTTGTTTACAGGCCAGGAGACACATAATAGATTCATAATAGCATTTGAGAATGTAACAGAAAATATTCTAATAAGTAGTTTACATAATTACATATATACATCAGAGAAAATGTATACAATGTTGGAAATATGAATACAACATATATCATTACTTACCTTGTTGATTGTTGTGTGGTGTTCAATTATTTGTCATAACTGATCTAATCTTGGCAGGATACTGCATTTTGTTAGATAGTGACCAGGAAGTAGATGGATAATTAGTCCGCGGGCCACCGAAACCCCCCTCCCCCCCTTGAGAATTTTGAAGACACATACCATCGGAAAGCTAATATTCTAGAGAACACATTTTGCTTGTTGGACGTTACAGAACCTCAACGGCTGGCGGCCATGATTGATATTTCTAAGATGGCCGCCAATTAACCGTTTTGCCCATATCTCTGGATCTAATTGGGCTAGAACAATGATTTTTGGGTCTAAATATATGTTTTCATGGGTCAGGAATTCATTAAGACAGCTTTTGATACTCTACTGGGAAGTTAAGTGCAGTTTAACCCCGTTTTTCAAAATGGCGGCCGTTTATTTTGTCTCAATCATCGATATAATAATTCCAAGGATCTTTGGTGTTATACTATCTATTTTAGTACACTGAAATATTACTATATATATTAATAAATGTTTGTATAAATATTAAGGACATGGAAAGGGTATTGTTTCATTTTGGAGCAAGGGTCTGGACACCCAAGGCATAGGCCATAAGCCAGTTCATAGTTTGGAAGTTCTTGAATTTTAGCTAAATTCTTTGATAGTCCAAATTTTACAAAGCTTGACTAGAGTGTCCAGAACCTTGGTCCAAAGTGAAACTATATATGCCAAATAGCCAGGTAAATATACTAAATGACCATATGAAATTCAATATGCCTAGTCATTTTTATAACCACTTTTAAGCCAGTTCATATTTTCATATTTTAGGAGTTGTTGAAGTTTAGCAAATATCTGTCTTAATGAATTCCTGACCCATGAAAACATATATTTAGACCCAAAAATCATTGTTCTAGCCCAACTAGATCAAGAGATTATATACACAAAATTTTGGACAGACACCAGCTTACATTTGGTTTGTCTATTTTACACAAACCTGTTTTTCAGTGTAAATCCCGATATATACATTTTTTCATTGTCTGAGACCTGATATGTGATGTCATTCATGCTCGTACCTGAAATATTGGTGAAAATCCGCAAAAATTATATTAATTTTTTGATGGTCAATTTGAACCTGTTCCACTCAATTAATTTTGGTAAACTTTTGATATGTTATTTAGTACATCTTGGGTTTTCAAACGCACTGTAACAAGTTACTGTTGCAAGTTACTGTTGCAATTTGTCCTGGGTAGGCCCCATATTTTTGACAGGCTGCCTGGACTATATGGTGATTTTATATGATTGAGTTTGTGAATGTGCATATTATGTACTTCAAGTTTCTGGTCACTTTATTATGATTGGATAGATAAAACTATATTCCATTCTATCAATTCTCTTCTGTTCCATTTCCATTCTGTTCTATTCCATATCATTTTCGTTATATAGTATTTCATACCGTATTCGTGGGCTTGCATAGGTACCTCTCTTGGAGGCAATCCTTGTATATTGCATGGTGCACCATCGTGGCAGCACTTGGCTGTCATCCATTGTAAAGCATGATGGGTAAACAAGGCACCTTGAGATAAAAAAAAGTGAGTTTTGTAAGTTGAAAATATGAATTTCCATCTAAACAAGCTATTGAAATGGTTATCATTTGCCAATTGTGAATCTTAAGTCATTGATGAAGGAGCAAAGTTTACCAATGAGTGTCATTGACCACAACCACAATCACTATACTGCATAGATCTTGTTTTACATTCTTTGAGGCATCAAATTTATTGACCTTCGAACGAAATAGTTTTTTTTTTAAATAGCCTTTATAAATAGGTAGTGGTACCCCATGGTCCATGGTGCCCCACTCTCCCTTGTACTCCAGATTCTCAGACCATGCAGGGACTGCCCATTCAACATTTTTGGAAAAAAATTCTTTGTTATCCATTGAACGACGTAGGTGCACCTTCAATAGAGGTGTACTGCTATGTCTTACCACAAAGAGAAAGAAGAAGCACTTTATTTAAAAATATAATTTATTTATAATATCCATTGTTACAAAATGTTCAGGTTTGCAAACATGAATGATTAGGCCTTCGCTTATAGCTACGGTCATTTCGATGTGAGCATTTCCTTTTTATTTCAAACAAACAAATAACATGTCCTTAAAGTTCTTTCATTCATGATGGAAATGGAAAATTTTGGTCATGGGAGCTCTGAGCTGGCACGGTAGCGGCACCATTCAAAATTTTTTTAAGGGGAAGCATTCCGCCACCAGAGTATAATTTTGGTTGATAGTAGGGTACCTGGAGTGTACCTGGAGTGAATGCCTGATAATTGTAGGGGAGCTATAGCAGTGAAGAGCTTCCCAACTTTCCTGATCTTAAGGGAGCACAACTCTCCCAAGCTCCCTGCCCCCTATTTCTATCACTGCTTTCGTGGGCTTATTTGTTGCGACATAACTCAAAATTATGCATTTCGGACAGCTGAAAAACTTTCTCTAGTATTAGTGTGAGGGAATGGGCGGCGAAACCACCCATTCGCGGAATGCGAACTTATCGCAACTGGTGCCTGACATGTTGTTTGCAACACCTTTACTGACCTGATTTGGTGAACTGTTTGTACCTGCGACGCAAGAGCCATTCGTCACCTTCAGATTTAGTTTAGTAGGAACTTATAAGTTTATCATTCCAATGTATCCGAACATTTTCAATGGGTGTTATAATTACTCCTTAGTGCGTAATAAGGGAATTTGAGAGGAAAAAAAAGTCTCAGTTTTCTCAATTTTCTCAAAAAGACATCGGCAACGGTTTCCGTCATTTTCCGCCAGTTGGTGTCTGGTGTTGTGCAGGATATAATGGCGATCCTGTGATTTAGTTAATTTACTAGATCGCTTCATTGTAAAAATTTTTTTATTGCACACATGAGTTTTTTGATGTCGTTTTAAAGCTCTTGAAGAGATCTTATTGATGCAAGTAGGCCTGCTACATAAAATCAGGCTCACACGAATCTTTGGCGGTGCCAACAACATAATCTGTATTAATTATTCTCTATAAACAGCATATTTTTGTTTTGGAAAATGTTTCTATGGAATACTGGCAACTAGAAAAAGCTAAAGTCTAACACCGTGGTTTGTACCAAGCATCTTGCGATACCAGGGTCTGGTCATCTGTCGTCCATTTCATAAAAACATAGCGTTTATCTCCAATTGGAGCGTATTCGTCACCAGAGTGAAGCACGTAAGCACTTAACTTCCAACCGTTTTCCATTAATGTATCACAATACTGCAGCTCTTTGAGTATCTGGTCGGTCTTCTTGTCATAATTAATCGATATTGTTCTGTAATTTTCATCCATCGCTACGATCTTGTAGTTTCCACAGGGGAGGTCAACTTTCACCTGTTGGTAGAAAATAATAATGTGTATGATCTCAAAGCATGGAGTGATAAAAGAATTTAAGTTAATGATGATTGAACTCGAAAATTGAGATCAAACCTTTTTTTTCCTAAGAAAAAAGTACCTCTTTTCCAGCATCCATGATGAGGTGTTTTTTTAAATCCTGTGGCACAAGTGGCAGAACATTCAAGAGGTCAGTGCGACCCCTGAATTTACACTTTACACCCTTGAATGTTTTTAGGACATTAACCTCCACCATACCAGGCATAGGGATGCTTCTGAAAGTTATCAGAAAAGAGTATCGATTCAGACAGAATGAGAAGTTAAATTAAAAAATATATATATTTAAATCACGTCGGAAAAAACCTGTTTTAAAAAGGATTTGATAACTTCAAAAATTTATAGTACTTGTTGGCAGGGTGAATGAAAATGAGCCCTGCAATGGGAGGATGGGCGGTTCATATATGCAGCTACACTGCCCACACAGCCTGCTTCATCAACTATATCAGATTCTGACCTAGTTGGCTTGCTCATCCAATCAGCTAACGGGAATGAAAAACCCTTAGGGTATAATTTATTTGAACTTCCAAGTTGAAGACAAGGAAGCTTCATAGGGAGGTCATTTTGAACCTATAAAACTTCAACCCATCAAAATAGCAGCCCTTAAATGGATACCACATGGTCTATTTTAAAGATTAGAGAGGAAATTGCGCAATAAACTCCCATTAGAAAATCGTTTACACCATTTTGAAAACCACATGAATTTTATATTGTAGTAATGACATATATGTAATTTTGACCAAGATGAGTTACTTTTACAGCCTGTGTGGGCAGGTGCTTCAAGGGAGTATGGGCAGTTTGGGCACACCAACTTCCTCAATCCTCACTGACCCAACACCGACAACAGTGGCAAAGTGTAAACAACATTGTAAGTGCTGCACCCTTCTCTTCTTTGGCCCGTCAGTACTTTGGGCACATTAATCGCAATACCATACCCTGTGGCATTATATATATATATAAAACAAAATGTATGCATTAAGCTGCATTATGCATAACAACTGTGATAATGGGTAGGGGGTGGGACGCAGGTGGTATCAAATGAAGGTAGGGAGAACCACTCAAGCTCACTCACATGAGTCTCATCCCCCCGAGTGAAGCACATGACCATGATTCATGATGTAAACAAAGCTGCTTCCTACCAGAAAATCCAGGTGATGTCAGAATGAGATGATGCTCACTACTCTGTCAAGTGACAACAGAGTATCAGAAGAACCGCCAAGAAGACGGGAAACCCCGAACTAAAATGCAGACTTGATCAGCTGAACAGTTGATGGAGAAGCAGCTAGAGAAGAAGATGCAATGCAGGAATGGTTTGCTGTTGTAGAATCAGCTGCAGAAGGAATCAATAACATGGCAGTCTTGGAAGGCCCCAAAAGGGAGCTGCTGTATTACAAGAGAGGTACTGAAGGGTTATTTGTTTTGCCAGTAAAACAGGTCGATAGATGACAAAAAGCAATAGGGCAATTTGATAATTTGTTTATTTTTTATGTTGTACAATAAAGGGGACATGGATGTTAAGAAAATCCCTTTTCGAGATTCAAGGCTGCAATGAGTACCTAAGTATATATATCGATGCTACATAAAACATTTTTTTGCAAAATTCGATTTTCGATACTGTATCCGGTCAATTCTGTCACTCTTTTCCTTTTGGCACCGCTTGGCTGGATCTCTCAATTATACACTACTTACAAGTAGGGTTGCAAAATTTCCCGAATTTTCAGCAGAGGTAAATTTCTTAGGTAAATTTTAATTATCGGGAAAATTGGCAATTCTCAAAACTGTTCGGAATTTTCAAATAGTTGACAATGTCTGACAGGTTTACAGAAAATATAGGGCCTATTTACAGATATAATTTTAATCAATATTCTGCAAGTGTTGCAAACTCTTTGTAATGTATCTAATATGCAGATTACTTTGCGGAAAAAAAAACTTTTTCACACGAAAGTGCACGGCCTATCCATCTTGATCTATCATTTTAACCAAAGATATGTCTATCTATCTATCTATCTATCTATCTATCTATCTATTCTTTATCTACATAGATCTATTTGTCTATCTACATCTATATTTCTAACTACTTTTTAGCGGACCTCTTAGTATAAGAGGAGCCGCTCATAAGATTGAAATTCTGCAATATCTTGCCTACATGTGATGATGTACCCTCTTCAAAGTCCTTTCTAACAAATGCTCTAGTAATGAATGACGTCATATGCATTCCCCAAGGGGATTCTCTAAGCAAGGAATCCCCAAGCGCAAGTAATTGCCTAGCGGTAAGGTAGGGGAAGTCTACCTATATTGGACCACCTACCTCCATTGGTCCATTTCTCACACAGGGTAAAACCTAAGAGACTACTTATTGGACCAATACTTAAGGCAGGCTAATGTCTAGGCGTGTGTCCAGATTGAGGTTACAACATTTGCTAGATTTTGCGTAAAATGTAAATGGGTCCGAATCTGCTAGTTGTGTCCAAAGTGTTACATGGGCAAAAATATTAGAACTAACACCAAAATTATCATATTGGTAAAAACCTGCAGCTATAATTCTCTTGTTTACTGTTTTTAAAATTTTATATTAAATTTTCATTTCCTCTTCCTTTAATTGACTTTTTCTCAAACAAAGTCAGGTTTCTCACGTATGTGATGAAATTCGGATGGACATGGGAATTACTCTCTTATAGCATAGGTTATTTTCATATTTTATCTCAAAAACACAATAAATTAAGAAAAAACCACATTTCTGTAAACAAAAACCTGACATATATGGTAAACATACTAAGTGCAGCTGAATTGACGCAGCAGCAAAAATGGGCATTTTCGAGAGAATTTTATACATGTTTTGTCAGGAATATGATTTACATTGGCTAAATTATTCATTTATTAATATTAATCTACACTGATTCTCTAAATATTGCAAAAATATTTTAACACTCATTATCACCTGATGCTATACAATTCCACATCTTTGTTAACGTATGTGATGTTGACATTTGACTTCCATTTAACGTATGTGACTTTCTAACGTATGTGATGGTTTGACCTAAGCTTGAGCTCATTTAATTAGTTTTCAGCATGTCTCCTTAATAATGAGGTGTCATTGAATCAAAATGCATTGAATAGACTGACTATCATTCCAGTGTTGGGGATCTGTTCATTTGTGCAATTTCCCTTTCTTAAGCTGCGTTCAAGGCCTATCCATGATGCATACTTTAACCTAAAATGTCAGTTTTCGATAGTTGATACAGCAGATTTAATTTCCCGTGAATAAAATAATTTTGATTGCATATTTATCAAAGGATAATGTTATTTAACTATTGATACTTATAACCAGTGTTGGTTAATATCTTATGCACAACTTTTCATATTAATTAAATTTTATGTCAATCTTGCTTTTCCTGTCAAATCATCACATACAAACTTATTCAAGTATTCATATGTGATAATGTAAAAGAATATTATATGGATTTTCAATGGAATGCATCACAAAATCACATTTGGAGGTGGCGCATGAAATTTGGTTATCTGCACTAATTTCAAATAAGAAAAAAGTGACAAATATTCTGACAAAATGTATGTGATTATTTGACATCCTTTGAAAATTGTCAAACATCACATACATGTCAATCATCAACATTTTAAGTTTTCTGTTGGTATTATTGAATCTTTTTATTGTTTCAAATAACAGTAAACATCTTTAAACTATATAAAATCAATCTAGCTGCTTAACTTGTATGTGTTGTCCAGAGAATGTGCACCTTAGAAGTATGTGACAGTTGGACAATCGCCGGTCAACCATCACATACAACACATAAGTGTCAGTAAAAGGCATCAATTGGCGTATAGGAAGTACAATATGCAGTTAACACAATACGTTTCAGCAACTTAGTTCACCTGGTGTTTACTGTAGTGATTTTAAATCAGTTCAGAAGGACAGGAAATCACCATGTTGTGTCAACCATCACATACATCACATTCGTGATTTTGACCACATGGCTGGAAACCACCCTATTTTACATCTGTTCTGACATGAAAGTTAGAGAAAGAACACAAAATTGTTGAATTTAAAATATTTTCCTTTACTTTTCCTTGCAATTTCATTAAAATGGCTTAAAACCTCCTTATTATCTCACGTATGTGATGCATCTCACGTATGTGATGCACCACTTTTTTGCAGGAGAAAAATATTCAAGCGCCCCCTAGCTGTTAGGGTGTTGTTATAAACTCTCCAAAAAGGGCTAACAATGTAGTTCTCCTGGATATCTCCAGATGACACCATCATCCAAGCTATCTTTCCTGTAGAACTAAGATATTTTTAGCCTCATTTTTCTGAAATACGTATGTGATGCTTTGATTTTTCATACACCGTCCTAGATTTTAAGGTTTTGATCATCAAATGTCACTCCAGCAAACTATTTTTGATTATAAATAGCAAACTTAATAAATTATCAATAACTTAGAACTCATACTTGTGTTGTATAGCCATTTTAAGGATTATTTTTCTCTTCTCGAAATTTAGGGAGAAATGTTTGACCAAAACATACAGAAATGGACCCTTTTTGAATGGGGTAAAATATGAATTCCGAATGGTTATGAACTAAAAATTAAATTTTTGTGTCAAAGAAGAATATCTGTACTTCAGGTTACCACTTTGTTTTTGGAGGTTACACCATCTTGGTGCGAAGATTTTATGGATTAAAGTTAGGCAAATGAAAAATGTAACGCTTTGACATGCCAAAAACTGCCATTTTTTGGACTGAAATAATCAATAAAATCAAGACAAATTAATTTACAAACACAATTTTTTCACAAAAACGTAGCAAAAATTGTCTTTTTTGTGCTGCTAAAATTTCAGGAAAATTTACTTAATATCCAGTCAGCTATAGACATTAATGTGTGAAAAAGTCAGTTGGACACAGTTAGTAGATTCTTACCCAAATACAAGATTTTGTCCGGGTACCTCAAATTGGACCAGAGGACCTTATATTGGACCACCTGTTTATTCTTATTACCCACATTGGGTCATTGAACCTATATAGGCACTACTCATCAAATGTATTAGACAGATCCATACATACAAACATATGGTACGTGCAGCCCTCTTGGAACAGTTCTTGGCTTTTCACGATGGTATGAGGGATCCAGATGGTCCAATATTGGGTGCCACTTGGTCCAATTTAGGTCCATAAATTCCCATGTGGCATTGAAATAAAGTTATTAAAGTTCAACCTTTCCATTTACCTATAAAGGGCAGAATAGATTCTACCCAATAAATCTATGATGGATCGATCATTTCCTTCCCTTTATTAGATCACTTAAGCAAATATTGGACCAGTGGTCCAATATGTTGCACCTTGAGAGGTCCAATTTAAGGCCCTTGTCAACTTTCAGTTATTACACAAATTCTCTAAAAGCAGAATACTATTCTATCAGAATTCCATCAGTTTTTTCAACAGAGAACACCTACTCGTTGTATCCCCTGTTGTTTTAGTCATTGCTGTATACCTAACCACCTGGCAGGCCACCAAACTTTGTTGATTTTTGAAGAAATATGGTAAAAATAAATAATTCTCAATAATTTTCCATGTTTGTTGCCTAGAAACTTCCCGTGCCAACTGTAGAAGTTTGTATTCAAGAGGTGTCCACTAAGTATATCATCTGCCTCAATGCATCATCCGGCTGGGAGATATGATGGTGGTCCAATTTAAGGACCGGTCCAATATAGGTACACTTCCCCTATATAAATTTTTAACCATTGTCAATTAGGGTGCATCGTCTGCCCCTATATCTTCAAAACATCATGCACTTTTGCATGATTGTTCCCTTGTATCATAAAAGAAGCCCTGTAAAATTTTATGAAAAAATTCTAATGGCAAAGGGTGGCACAACAGCCTTGAAATTTCAGTATGAGGTCATATACTAGCGATTCGCGGTTATAAATTATATTGTCAATTTTAAATGAAATGATTTTTGAATGGCACAGTTAGATTCCTTAGAAAGAGAGCTTTAATTTGAATACCAACATCAATGGTTTCCATTCAGTAGAAGTCAAAATTGAGTGGAGATATTTTCATTTTTATAGGGTAAAATGTGATAAATCAAAAAAAAGTTGTCAATATGACTTTGAGAAGTCATAGAAGTCTACAAAGTGGAAACATGGTCTACTACTTCATCTGATAAAACCTTGATTGCATTATCATGTAGTCAGAAGAAAAAGAGATGCAGAACAGTGTCTCAACGAACTGTTGTATTTCTCATATTTACATGTAATTTATGAAAATGTGCACATATGAATTTGATGAATAACTATCTGGAAAAAAATTTCAATTTCCTACTTTCTTCAGCAAAGTGTTCCTTATGTTTTATTCTAACAATTACTTCACAGTTAGGCAGAAGTTGAGCTTTTAAGTTGACTTTTCCAAACATTCTGTCATAATAGTCAGAAACTTTCAGCTTTCCAAAAAACTTAGTCATGAGAAATTTTCAGAAATATAGCTTTCTACCATTCAAATTAAAGACAATTTTCTTCTGAGAATAATGGTATATGAATTGAAATCATACAGACAACCATAAGTTAGATATTTCTAACCGCGACTTTTCAAAGCATAATTTTTTGACAATTTTGGACCCAACTTTGACACAAAAGTGCCACCCTAAAGCCACATCGGATCTAATTGAAATTTTGCAGAATATGTTTCTATGGGCCAAGGTACAATATGACAAAAGTGCAAATGATTATTTAAATTTTTTCATTTTTAGGGGGCAGACGATGCACCCTATTGTCAATTGTTAAAGTAATTACTTCTGTGAAAAAAAATTGTGTAGTCCTTCCAGTTATTTTCATATTTCAATAATAATTATTGATATGCAGTGATATAAAAAGAAAAAGCTTGTCTTGGGCATATCCACAAATGGCCTGGGGGTATAGAAAGGGGAGTGAATAGCCTTTTCTTATTTCCCATGTTAATTTTGAGGCTGTGGGGGGGGGACCTATAAGTAAGTTTTTCACCGTTATCAGCATATTGACGATTTAAATGCAAATTCTCACTGCGTGCCATGAGGTCCGCTTTAAATTGCCTTGTGCATTTATGTTTTTTTTCTGTGTTTCTATCCAATCATCTACTGGTCTATCTCCGTCTTTCTATTATTACGTACTGTTCTTTTTTTTTCTTTCCGCTGTATGCTGGAGAATACAACACATTTTTGGGAGTAATTTGTTGTTTATTAGACCATAAAATCATCCAAGGTCATTACATCAAACATCTTGTCAGTAGTACATAATACAGTGTACATTGGTATTGCTCAACATCCTGTCATTCTTTTTCATAGATAACCAACTTCACAAGGACTATGAAAAATGCTTTTTGAGAAATATTTATGAGTTTTGGTCTTCTGTGATCCATTTCATAAAAACATGAAGGACATCTCTTATAGGCCGGAAATTGTTTCAAGAGTTAAGCAAATAAGTATACTTAAATTCCAACTGCATTTCATTAATTTAATTAATTTAATTAATTTCCAGTTGTACTCCGTAATGCAAATTGGGGCTTTATTTCCAAAAAAACATCAACATTACATACCGTATCACAACAGTGTATCTTATTGAGCATTTGGTCAGTGTCCCTGTCATAATAACGAATTATTGTTCTGTGTTCATATTATATCAAGTCTTATTCATCTGTGGTCCATTTCATAAAAACAAAACGGCCATCTGCGGTAGATGGGGTTTCGTTACCAGAGTAAAGCGAATAGGCACTCAATTTCCAACCATGATCCATAAGCGTATCACAGTATTGCATCTCTTTGAGTATCTGGTCAGTCTTCTTGTCATAATAAATAGTTATCGTTCTGTAGTTTTCATCATGCGCATTGAACTTGCATTTTCCAATTCCAGGGATGTCCATTTTCACCTGTTGGTGTAGAAAATGTAAATAAAAATTCTGTAAAGTTGCGAGGAATAGTCCAGACCGTGAAAGTTACAACAGCTTCTTTTATATCCTCTATATACTACTGGAAAAACATCTGAAATGCTATCCAGTCGACCCGCACGGTGCAGTGGTGACTGCGCAGACCTATACTCTTCACAGCCCTTGGACCCCAAAAGAGGCAGAGAAATCATTGATGAGACATTATGGTGCAATTATCATAACTAGACAGATAGATAGATATTTTAAGCGCAGCACATTATTATCCTTCCAGAAAGTATTTAGAATTTTACAAATCTAGCAAATTGGTATGCGACCTCATACATTGGGGGCATTGTGATTGGCTGTGGTGTAAAGTGTGGTGCAGTGTTGGCATATGGTGCTGTGTAGGGAATAGCCATATATGTTTTTACCGTAGCGAACAAGGTATTGTAATCACTTGGGTAAAAAGTTGTCCGTCCACTGGGCCTTTGGCGGGCGGATAATTTTTTCCAGGCTTGAATGCACATGGATGAAATTTGGTACACGTATAGCCTGAATGGTCTAGTTGTGCCTTTTGATGGTCTGATGGATAATAATTCCATATATTTTGAAATTATATAAAAATATATATAATTTTTTCTTTTTCGTTTCCGGGCCAGGACTCAGTCATGCCTGCAAAGCTAGGATCCATATATAAATATTCTTGAGCTTTGACATGAACTCCGGGGAGGTTCTGTAGGGATTTGTCACTTAAAACTGAAACAATCAATAATGTAATCTCAAGTTTTTACTATGTAGTGATTCATGACTCCTGCGCTACACGCAGGGTCTCAGGGCTAGCCGAGGCGGGCTGATAGGGTACTTCCATCACACAGAAACTCCAAGCAAATATGATTTATCTATTGATCTATTCTGATGAATTAGTTGATCTGTTCAATTAAAATAGTTGATTTGACTATTTATACAAAAATATTTCACGTGTCTCAATTTGATATATATCAAATATATATATCAAATTGAGACACGTGAAATGAATCATATTTTGTTATAATATAGTTACCAGACCTGACAAAATTCCAATCAGTCTTGTAGAATAGCTATTTATGTGAGGTTTAATGGTTGGGACAAAACCGTTATGGTTGGGACACTTTCATCTTCACAGTACTGTTCATGAAATATTCCAAGCAACCAAAAAACCTGAAGTGCAAAGGATTGTGTATGTATCAAGGAAACTCAGATTTAGGGCACAGCTTTCCAAAACACCCATAAGAGAAGTACTTGGTAGGAGTTTGCCTTATTGTTTTCACCGTTATTGTTGGGACACACAAATATCAGGTAATACATATGCTTTTATCAACCATTAAGTTAATGCACCGTGGCAAATGGATACTCTATGGTCAGAAGTAATGAATAGAATAGAATAGAATAGAATAGAATATACTTTTATTCGTCCATTCATAATGTCACAAGCAGAAACTTTCAGTGGATTTGAGCACATTCACACACACATTCATACAATCACAGTAGGCAATAAGTTAATACATACAAGAGATAATAAATAGTAGTAGAAAGTAGAGGTGTACCGATACTGGCATCGGGTATCGGTATCGGCGGTATCGGCAGTCCAAGTATCGGTATCGGGGTATCGGTTTTTTATGGGGCCGATTCTAATAAAGCAGACACCCCTCTATTAATTGCAGCGCCACCATACATCAGTGCTATATCATATCATTCACGCTTGGCTGGAGCCAGTAGAAGGCCGAGCTCACCCCAGGCAGCGCACCTGCTATCAATTGAATGCATTATTGAACAATTGTTAATTGGTCAGTTGATCATATCTGTGCCTCATCTTGTGATAGCTTATAATATAGCCAATCTTTTAAAGATATAATATACAAATTATGTTATCTATATGATATAGGTATAGTGGACTCATTCCAGATTCCACTTTATTCAACATAGCAACATTAATTCAAGAAATTGTCAGTGAAAGAAATCATAACAGGCCCTTCAGGATTATGTGACTTATTATGTAACTAAATTTTTCTTAGACAATCAGCTGGATATACGACACATATTAATGGAAAATACATGAGTCCATATTTATTTTGAAATTACAATAAAAGAAAAATCGGAGCTATGTACCTACTGAAGTATAATGTAGTCTTTGTATTACAAAGCATACTTTAGCCTATTGTAGCTATATTCTGAACTGGTAAACATGTAAGATACCCATGCTAAATGTACTAATTGACAAGTCTATTGAAGCAAGGCCCAGAACTTCTAACAAGGGTTCTTCCAGTGACCTCCCAAGGCCATTTAAAAGCCGGTACCTTGCGACTGCCCACCAGTGTCCCTGGATACCTGTACCCCCGGTCTGCATTAATCCTCTATTAACAGTTTGTAATCAAAGCCATACTAGTTGAATTGGCCTGTGATATTTCTTGTTAAAAAACTTTTTTCATTTATTAATAGGCTGCTGAAATGCTTTTGGTCAAGAATTTTAAAAAAGCAAAGAAAAACGAAACTGAATAATATATAATAGGCCTAATATATATATGTGTCAATATATAATTCTTTCAGTTCACATGTTTATGGATCTGTCTGTCTATCTATTTGTCTGTCTGCAGCAATGTCTTCTGAGAGATTATTGGTTACATTCGACTTTTTGTTAAGTTATCAGAATAAGGCATATAGAACTATAACCCTAGTATTTATTAGTTTAGAGTTTTAGGGATGGTGCCCGCATAGGCCTATTGGTATAACTTCAATTAATTGTGTAATCGCATGTGTGTAATATGTATGAAATATAGGTACATCGCGATAAGAAGAAAACTGGGGTATAATATTTCAATGGTCTATGGATTTGATGTTGGGCAATTATCGAAAATCATTAAAACTTTTCAAATAGATGGACAATCTTCACCTCTAATACGGGAAATGGACTTCAGTATAAATGCAATTTTATATAGCCCTATTAAATTGTAGCATTGACAAAGTATCTTATATTGCGTGACATAACTGATGTTGACATTATCAATGAAGCAGTGATAGTTCATAGTTTTAAAATCAACAGTACTATTTATACAATATTTATTACAGGAGATTATGTTGCTAGACATAACTGCCTAACATCAAATCCACAGAACATTGCTAATTTGTATAAGATTGTGAAAGTAAACGACTGATTAATTCCTGATGTTGTCGAATTAGTTCTCTTTTTGGTTTCATTATTGTTTTGCCTAGTATTTGCAAGCTAGTTCTTACATGTATGTTATTAGAAAAATAATTTGCGGAGCTCTGGTTAAAATGTGTTGTGTAAGTCTTTGGGACTCCATGCATGTTATTTTTTATATACACACGTCAATTAAAATCCACATGAAACTTACATCAGTTACGTGTAATGATGTTGCATGTTTGAAAAGAAATAGAATCTAAAAGGGTTGAAATGGGTTTTGTTTATTCAAGATTTAAAGATGATAGTTGTATAGACATTTAATGCATGATACTAATCGTAATCAGGGTTTATAGTCTATACAATGGTACAACTTTTTTAAAGTTAGACAACATGTGGTCCAGGGAGACTCAAGACCTGCAAGAAGGCGGGCAGGCTGGCTCACTGCAAGATACCATGTGCAATGATGCGTGCTCCCATATGCGTGCAGAGTAAGGGGGGGGGGGGGAGGAGTGGGGGTCGGGAATGGGCCAGTACATGGTCCGCCACCTGAAGGACTTAACTGGCAATTAGGTATCGGTATCGGTATCGGAATCGGCCGATACTAATAGGGGAGAATCGGAATCGGCAAGAATCGGTAAATTTCAGGATCGGCACACCTCTAGTAGAAAGCGTATTATTTTGACTTAGATGACACATAATTATACAGTTTAATACTTCTAGGAATAAATGTGTTCTTAAATCGAGACGTACGAATCATTGGTAAAGCTAACCTTCTGCCAGATGGTAGGAATTTATAGAAGTTGTGCAAGGGATGATCCATATCTGACATGATCTTATCAGCAACATTAACAACATTCTTGTCATACAACATATTCAAAGGAGTTGTCGATACACAAAGTTTTCTTGCGAACCTCACAATCTTCTCTAACTTTTTCTTATCTTTACCATTGAGACTTCCAAGAAAAAGTTAGAGAAGATTGTGAGGTTCGCAAGGAACTTGGTGTATCTGCAACTCCTTTGAGTTCTGCAATGCATAAATAATGTTTTAAAGAGAAACCGGTTTCTATGAGTTATTTCTTCTTCGCATTTCTGAGGTCGTCAGAGACTGTATTTCTTCTTCTCAATGCAGACAACACTCTCAAAAAATTAAAATTTTGTTTCATTTGGGCCATTCAGTTTGCTCAATTTTGTATATGCCTAATTTCAGATATTAATGGATCAAAACATTCATTCAACGCTAAAATCGTGCATTTTCAGCACATTTTCGTAAATGTTTTGGATGATGTCTCAGCTAATAATCATCCGATTTGACTGAAATTTGAAATATATAGAGATTATAATGTACCAGATAGAACAATATACACATCTGTTCTTTCAATGAAGTTGGGAAACCACAGCGACCACCGTTCCGTTGGCTTCAAAATAAAAAGTCACAAGGTGCACCAGGTCTTACATAACTTGTAAATCTTCTTTCCTTATACTTGTACACACACGACATGAAGTGATATGCCAGTGTGCTGCCTCACAGATCTGATATGACATCCCATGCAGTTGCATGGTTTAAACCCAGTTTAAAATATTAAAACTTAAGTTTTCCTTTTCTTGAAATGTTCATATCTGGTTTTAAAAAAGACCAGGTTTTTTCATGGTTTAAGAAGAAACCTGCTCAGGGATAGTTTAACTGCTGGTTTTAGAAGCCTTCAATGAGGATTTTACGCCTGCTAAGTCAAATTTCTAATTCGCTGATAACCAACAGAGCTGATCTGGTTAAGGATATCAGTTTAATATGATCTGAATTTTATTTTATCCTAATTTGTTTTGTTTTTTTTCCAACTTTTTCTGTTATGATCTGAATTTATTTTTATCCTAATTTTATTTTTTCAAACAGTTTTTCTCCCAAAAGTTTTTGTATCCAATTTCCAAAAGATGTTTTTCCCCCAAATTTTTCTTTTCCAAAAAAAAATTGCCCTCGAATTTTTTTTTTTTGAAATTTCGTATTTCCAACATTTATTTTTCCTTAAAATTGTTCAGACGGATCTGTTTTTCCCAAAACATTTTTTCACAATTTTGTTCCTGCCAAATAGTTTTTATCAATCGTGTCTTCCAAAAATATTTCCCAATACAAAATGGCTTTTTCTTACTTTTTCTTTCTTCTTTTTTTACCCAGGAATTTATTATAAGAGAATGAATTTTCAATAATATCATGGCTCAAAACAATTTACCGTCTTTCAAAATTTTTCTTTTGAGACCAGATTGCTCTTTTTTTTCTTCTTATTTGGCTTCTTCTGTCATTTCTTTTTGTTTTCCTTCTTTGTCCTCCACATATTCTATGTTGGGGCAACTGAAAGACACTGGGCATCCCTGAATTAATAGGGTATGTGCCAGACTCACAGTCCTCATATCTCATCCTCATACATTGATCGCCTGCCTTGATATAGTCCACTAAGGTGCTGCAAAGGCATAAAACACAAACAAAAAAACAAACAAATCCTTCTACAGATCTAAAAAACATAATCACTTGATTTCTGGATTGAAGAGAGAAATTTCAGGGTGGTCTGGGTCCATTTTGTTGGAACTTTGCAGAAGTGGAGCATTTTCGCGGTTTCCCATAGTTTCATGGAATCTCAATTGATATTTAAATATACTGCATATTTGAATTCCTCGAAAGAAGATCTTTCAAGTGAATCGATAGTTTCCGTGAAGTTTTTATCAAATGAACTTGATAATCGCACACAGTGTCCTTGAACTGTTAAAAAAAAATGTACAAAGAATCTGTCAATGCAACATTGTAGTATGTGGTCTCAGCTTCGATTTGATGTAAAGATCAAAAAAATCGGTTGGGAAAATTTTGAGAAAATTGAATTTTTTGGTTTTTCACACCCTTGTTGCATGCAAAATATTCATTTATAGAATTTTGAAAACAATCTATTGGAAATGCTCTCTTTGACCATCCTGGTGCTTATATTAACAGTTGAACAAATTCAGAATTATGTATAGGATTAAGTGGATTTTAAAGGAATATATTCAGAAGGTGTTACAAACCTGACAGACTACATCCTGCATTCTCAGAGCAAAATTTACAACATCTAGTCAACTGAACCTGCATAGGTTTACTAATGCATTGAGTGCCTAAGTTAAGTAGCCAAACACTACAGCAATATAGTCAATAATAAGACATATTTAGATATTTTATAGCATTTTCATACCCATATTCCGAGACATAATCTCTCCTTATGACAAGGTTCAAGCTTTGTGTCACAAATTTGGGACATTTGACTGAAAAAAATCCTGAAGGCTCATTTTTCATTCTTTGAACAAGGTTTGAAACTTATAGCAAAAATTGTCTACTTTCCGATAAAGGCATCAGAAATGGCGAGATCTCATCCCCTTGTTGTGTTTTTGGGCAAAATATGTCCAAAAACAGGCAAATATGCATATTTTAGGGTGACAAAACTTTTCACAGTGTCACATGTAAGGGCTATTACTTGGAAAGTAACACCTTTAAATAATTTATTTCACTTTGATATAATTCCCTATATTGTTTTGGCCTAATTATATGTAAATTTGAGATATTTCAGTAAAACATACAATCACACTAACAGTATATTCAACTAAACGTCAGGTGACAATTTTTTTGAGAATTTTGCAGATTGAGGACAGGCTGCTGACTTTGATAGACCACTGTGTTGTCATTTTTTGCAATAGAAATGTGTTTGATATATCAATATCTTCTGAATATAAAATAGAATATGATAGTACCAAGAATTGGGGCCTGCTAATATTTATTGAATCTCAATAATGCATTTTCTAACTTATGTCTGCTAAATTTTGGAAAAAAACTCAGTCTCTTGTAATTTTTGTTGGAAAGTCACCAAAATCGAACTTGTTATGCCCAGAAAAATTGGCTACAACAAGTTTATGTTTAAAAAAGTTAAATATGAGGCCAGAGGACAGCTTGAGTTTTTTTTTTTGTGACCAAATTTAAAAGGATTTTAGCCATATATGGCTCAGTCGTTAATGCAAAGGCAATATAACACATTAGTCTGGGGGCCAAAGACCAAAACTGATGGTTTCGTGTGCACCAAGAGAGGAATGGACAATCTATACATCCTTGGAATCGCCAGGTTCCGTAGATTATGGAATGGGGGGATGCAGTAAAATCGCTTGGTGCAGTTTTCAGTAAATCAGTTACCATGGCAACCAAGTCATAATTGCAAAATACATAACTTTGCAAACTTTATCAAGATTTTCAGTGACTTTGGTTTTAGTCAGGAGAAATTTAACTTCACTTTTGAATTTCCACTAAATGTGGCTTTATTTGAGTGTTTTGAATTTTTTGGTCACATGACCCTCAGAAGGGGTATCCTGGGCTAAAGATACAAAATTCAATTTTTTATTCAAAATTTCACACAAAAGTTGTTATAACTCAGGATATATTAATGGTAGAGACTTGTTTATGGTTCTGTTGGAAAGCTATTTTTATCTGCTTGAAATATGCATTTGTTTTGTTTTGGTATCCATGGCAACCAGACATCAGAACAATGATATTTGGTTAAAGTACCATTTCTTTGGATTGACGAAAGACTCAATTTTCAGCAACACAGACCTAGTAAACATGATTGATAGGCTTACTAGAAACATGATATGAGGTGAAATGTATTAAGTTGGTCATGTGACTAATGATCACATGCCTATATAAGGTGATAACCACAAAAAAGTGGGAACTTAAGGCATTTTGTATCATACTGCTGACCCTTTTCGCAGTACTATTTGTGTCATAATTCAGGATATATTAACACTACAGACATGTCCATGGCATTGTTGGAGAGCAAATTTAATTAGCTAGAATTTTGTGTTTCATCTGTATTGGTATCCATGGTGACCAGTCACCCCAGCAACGACATTTGAATATTGTGGCGTTTAGCTGAATTCAAGGAACATTACATCTTCACTGGCACAAACATGGCAAACACACTCTTGGACTTACTCAACCTTAGTAGGTGGTTAAATGTACAATGACAGTCATGTGACTTGTGGTCACATGACATATGATAAGGTGATAATCAAGGAAAAAGCTGAAATTTAATGCATTTCATATATTACTTGCGACCTATTTCATAGTACTATTTGTGTCATAAGTTAGGATGTTTTGATGCTACAAATATGTTTGTGGTGTTATTAGAGAGAAAATTAATCAGTAAGAATACTGTGCTTGTTTTGGTATCCATGGTAACCAGTCACTATAGAAACAATATTTGAATATTGTAACATTCAAATTGATCTGAGAAGGCTCTTTTTACAGTGACAAATACCAACAAACATTTACTTGGACTTACCCTGAGTGTACTGAATTTCCAAAAAAAACAATTCTGCAAGGAAGAAAGTGCATTTTTTGGTTAATGTGGTTAATGCAGGCCAGTAACCAGGGGGTGTGGAGGGTGGGTACACATACCTCCTCCCCCTACCCACAGCCTGACCTCCCCTTTAACCCATAATGATATTATATGGGATAGAATAAGTCCCGCTACTGTCATTCTGGTGTGAGGTGATGATGGTTGCAGATATCAGACTTGCTTCTGATACCCAACTTAGCAACCCCACATACTCAATCATCCTGTGAACCACAGGCATAGCAAGAAACCAGTTAAGGGGGGTTTTTGTTCCAGATGACATTGGTGAGGCCCAAAGGGCCGAAGCCTAATCGGCGAGGGTTTGGGGGCCGCTTTAGGCCCCCAGAAGCAACGGATTTTGTTTATGGATATTGATTCTGAGCAGTTTTGAGGTTATATTACTTCCATGGAAGGTCTGGTATATCATGCTAAAATGCTTGGGTTTTTGAGAATTTTCTGTGAATTATCATTATACAAACTGCCCGAAGGTCAGGATATGACAAAAGTGTCCAATAATGCTTTAAATTTTTTTTTTTTAATTTGGTTTGGAGTAAGTGTCAAGTCACTCAGGATTGGAAACTCTAATCGTTGGGATTTTGCATAATTTGAAGAAAGTACTGGTGATTCCTGAATTTCCTGTACAGATAACATCAGTCCCTTAATACTAAATAAGTGACATTGTGGAATATGCAAGGAACCCTTTTTTTCTAAATCCATTGATTTAAAAACTTTATTATAGACTTCTGGGTTTAAAATTACCAAAATTCTCCAGTTGTCAGACATGCTACCTAATTATGGTTTGTCTTTTGGTAAAGCGTAAGAATAGAAAAATAGCCTTCAGAAGAAGAATTTCCAGGCTCCGCAAGACCTAATTTTCCATTATATTTACATGAAAACATACAGATAGAAATCTCCAGTGCTTTATAGTCTTAATTGACAAATTAGAGTTGTTACAGGGTTCACCTGGTAAAATACACAATTACACAAAAAATAGCAACAGAGGAAATTATGTTATGAACAGGTTTGATCAAGGAATGAATCAGAGAAATTTTTGTATAATCCAAGGTCATTGTCCTCTAAATATCAGTCTGACAGCAAGGAAAACCCTGGAACGAACATTTGTATTGAAAAGTATAATTTTTTATTGTCAAATTTGCATGTGAGGACTTATCTTTAAAAGTCTGGTAAAGGTGACTTTAGTTTTTGGCCAAAGGGGGGGTGTTCTGACCCCCATATCCCCCCCCCCTTGGTTTCACCCTGCAGTGTCAGCTAGGGCCAGGACTTAGCTGAAATTGCTTTTGTCTTAATGAGACGGTAATTTCCTTGACAGAAAATCCTAGCTTTCGTTTTAGTGAAACAAGGGGCCAAGTTCACCAACATAGTTCTAACAGACCTTGTCTTAACTCTTTTAAACCTGGTTTAACTAAGTCCTTTTCACCTACTGTGTTTTAGTCTTTAGACTCATCAAGGATCAATGATTCTCAAACATTGTTCATATAACTAACAGAAGAGTGATGTAAAACTGTTTTCATGTCAAGTGATATTGTCTGGGAGCCGGTGGGGAGGGGGGAGACTGGTCATGCAGGAATTTCTTGATACCATTGGTTTGTTGAGCTTTTCATTTTGTCTCTTTGTTCTCCTCCATTGTTTAACAACACAACTGCAGGTTGGCCCCTGGGTGAGAAGGAGGACAGATCCCCTCCCCCCCCCCCCAAAAAAAGGGACATGGCTCGTAAATTAGGGAATTCGGAAATGACATTGCCTGGAAATTTCTGAATCTCACAGGAAATTTTGAAGCCTCCAAATAGAGACGAATGAAGAGCATGGACGTAGTACAATGTAACACCAAACCTGTAATAGACCTGTTTAAGAACCTAAAACTACTGGACAATATTGTAATTGTAATTGTAAATACTCTTATGCACTGCAACGTGGGCCTAAACATCAACATTTCTGGGGGCTGCCTGTAAAACAATTTGCAGAAGTTCGAAAATAAGACAAAATATACGCACAGGATTTAGCTGGAATTGCCAGAACTATTTACAAAAATGGAGAAATTCACATGCACCATACGCCCAGGAAATTCCGAAAAAGCTGGGATATGTTAAATAAAAGGGATATTTAGCTTTTTATGGAGATAGATAGATCAATAAATGGATAGATTGATAGGCTGGTTGATAGGCTGGTTGATGGTGTGTGGAGTTAATTTTTTTTTCCCCCTAAATTTGATGGAAATTTTGTAATCTTAAAAAGTACCAGCCCTTCCCGAGTCCCATGTCTTGCAATATTCCTTGGCTTGTTTAGGCAATTGAGAAATTGTTTATGTAGCAGTTGTACTGTCCAGATACTATGTGCAAAATTTCACCAAACTGTTATTCTTTGATGCTGCTCTGCTTGCCAAATAGGCTTAGCCAAACCAGGTCTTAGCTTAGACCTGGCCCTTCTCTTGAGCCCATTTTTGTTAAATCGGGTCTTGGACTTTTCTTTCTTTTGAAGAATTTTATTGTGACTTTGCTATTTAAGATGTTGCCATGTTGAAGTTCTTTAGGAATTTTTACAAAAGATTTGCAGTACTATTTTACACCCTCTAGAATGCTCAGAATGCGTTTCAGAGCATCTGAAATCCTGTTGGCTTCTGGAGGCTAATGTCGGACATAGTGCTTCAGCTGCCACAAGGGCTGGCCTTGAAGGCCTCCATTCATCCTAAATTACCTTCTTCACACCCTTACCCCCAAAATCTAAAGATGTCAGGAATACTGATAAAATGCATATCAAATTTGCCGTGTTGAAATATTTGAAAAAAAAAAATTGATTTAACTCATTCGATACCTACACTATATAAGACGATTTCTCCTTATGCTATGCTTCAGTAAGTCCAAGAAAATGTTTGGTTGGTCTCAAATGTTACAATATTCAAATATTGTTTCTGTAGTGACTGGTTACCATGGATACCAAAGCAAACACAGTATTCTTACTGATTAAATTCTCTCTCTAATGACACCACAAACATATTTGTAGCATCAACACATCCTAACTTATGACACAAATAGTACTGTGAAATAGGTCGCAATTATATATATGAAATGCATTAAATTTCAGCTTTTTCCATGATTATCACCTTATCATATGTCATGTGACCACAAGTCACATGACTGTCATTGTACATTTAACCACCTACTAAGGTTGAGTAAGTCCAAGAGTGTGTTTGCCATGTTTGTGCCAGTGAAGATGTAATGTTCCTTGAATTCAGCTAAACGCCACAATATTCAAATGTCGTTGCTGGGGTGACTGGTCACCATGGATACCAATACAGATGAAACACAAAATTCTAGCTAATTAAATTTGCTCTCCAACAATGCCATGGACATGTCTGTAGTGTTAATATATCCTGAATTATGACACAAATAGTACTGCGAAAAGGGGCAGCAGTATGATACAAAATGCCTTAAGTTCCCACTTTTTTGTGGTTATCACCTTATATAGGCATGTGATCATTAGTCACATGACCAACTTAATACATTTCACCTCATATCATGTTTCTAGTAAAGCTATCAATCATGTTTGCTAGGTCTATGTTGCTGAAAATTGAGTCTTTCGTCAATCCAAAGAAATGGTACTTTAACCAAATATCATTGTTCTAATGTGTGGTTGCCATGGATACCAAAACAAAAAAAATACATATTTCAACAGATAAAAATAGCTTTCCGACAACACCATAAACAAGTCTCTACCATTAATATATCCTGAGTTATAACAACTTTTGTGTGAAATTTTGAATAAAAAATTGAATTTTGTATCTTTAGCCCTGGATACCCCTTCTGAGGGTCATGTGACCAAAAAATTCAAAACATTCAAATAAAGACACATTTAGTGGAAATACAAAAGTGAAGTTAAATTTCTCCTGACTAAAACCAAAGTCATTGAAATTCTTGATAAAGTTTGTAAAGTTATGTATTTTGCAATTATGACTTGGTTGCCATGGTAACCGATTTACAAAAAACTGCACCAAGCGATTTTACTGCATCCCCCCATTCCATAATCTACGGAACCTGGCGATTCCAACGATGTATAGATTGTCCATTCCTCTCTTGGTGCACACGAAACCATTAAATAAAGCACTTTTTGCTACTTGGCCCCCAGACTACATGCAAGATTGACCTAAAATATGTTTGTAAGTCATGACAATTACTTTTGACAGTGACCGGTCATTATTGCAGCCTGCTCTTACCTCCATTCTATATTTCAGAGTTGCTGTCTTAGTGTCTAGGTCAGCCATGCCAAAAATCACTTTTTTAATGCAAAATATATAAAGGTGCAGGGCGCCCATGTGAGGCATTTGCATGGTTGTTACAAGATACAAATAAGGAGTTATTTAGTGCTTTGGTACTGTGTTAGGATTATTTGTTGACAAAAATTGAGTACTATGGAGATACATGCAGTGAAAGTTAGAGATATTCTGACAAAATCAAGGTTCCAATTGACAAGTTATTAAAACATTGGTAGAATGAAAATGGTTAGAGATTTTGCATTTCCGACTTCAGATTCAGATTCCTGAGAAAATATTACATAGGTTAGACTATGTTAAAGACCGATTTTCACAACTTTTTTTTGGACCAAAATGTCTTTTTTGTCTGACTCAATTCATGAACCATGTCTTATTAGTATCAAAATGTCTCACCCCAATGTGAAGAAATATGTTGTCCATTCCTTAGATATGATATTTTTGTTCAGGGACTTTATTTCCAAAGGTATGCAATAGATTTTCTTCAATTGTGCGTACTCTCAAATTAGTACTTTCTCCGTAGATTTTACATCACTAATGCAATTAATTGGCAAGAAAATACGTATAAGATGTTGTCATTCTGATCATGAAAGAAAAATAAGTAATTTCGCCAATAATTATTTGTTTCAGAACTTCTGTTGTGAACTTAACTTTTTTTAAATGCTGATAACTCTTTATTTTGCATGGAAAGTTCACAGATAACCGATATTAACTATGTGACTATAGAGTAGAATCTGTTGACTAATAATTTACTAATATTTTGCTTGCACAAAGACATGATACTACTAAACAACTAAATCTTGGAAGTATGCAACTACCAAATTCCAAGAAATAATCATAATAATTGGCAAAAACAGGCAAACAAAGCACTTAAAATCCTTCAGAAGACCACAATTTGCTACCTATATCTCCATATGGATAAAGACACTGCAATAAAACTTGGAATTTGCCATCTTATATGTTCATTCGCCCTCTTGAATTGTTTCTTGTATTGATTTTAGAAAATAATCTTATCAAAACATGTAATTTCCTTAAATATCAAATACAAATTACATGCAAAGCTGTGGTGAAGATACAAATTTGTCAGATCCCAGCAGTAGGTATTAAATTATCTCTAAACATTGATAAAACAAACTTTATGCTCTTTAGACCGCGAAACAAAAAAATTGATATAAACAATAATCTCATAATTAATAACAAAAATATATCTTTAGTTAATACAGTGAAATTTCTTGGTATTCATTTAGATATTGGAACAGGATTTTGCTTATGAATGAAAATCGCTTGACTAAAAAAGTATTTACATGGGACCTTTGTAAAGTAAGGGGTTGGTCGAGTTGTATAAAAGAAATATTTAAATATGTAGGTCTTTCACATTTTGATGAGAGAAACACCTGTGATTTGAGACTGATAGAAAAAAGGTTAATTGATATAAGAAATGTTGAATGGCATGAATCTCTATTGTTAAAACCAAAGTTAAGAACATATATGAAATTTAAAGATAAATTTTTATGTGAAGAATATGTTTATATAAAAAATAGAAAACAGAGATCATTAATTGCACAAATTAGATTAGGAATTCTCCCTATAAATATAGAAATTGGACGGTTTAGGGGCATTAAGTTAGAAGAGAGAACTTGCGATATTTGTAAAAGTAATTTAATTGAGGATGAGTTTCACTTTATTTGTGTATGTCCAGTTTACCAGTACCATAGGGAATTGTTGTATGCTAGTATCTCTGTAAATAATTTTGTACATATGACAGATTTTGAAAAATTTATACATATCATGACAAATGAACAATATAAAGTTAGCACATTTATTATTAGTGCTTGGAAATCAAGAAATGACATTTTATACAATACTTAATTTGATGTATCTTCTTTATGAAATTATGTATTAAGAAAACCTTTCATGTGTTTTGACAAAAATTATTGAAGTTCCAGTTATATGATATTGTAATTGAGTGTAATTTTGTAATATCTCTACATTTATAGTTCACTTGTGTATTTTGAAAGAAAGTTCTAATTGTTACATTTAATAATTCAATATGTTGTGACAATTATGTAATTGTAATTTGTAATCCTCTGGTAAATTTAAATATTAATTGATTTATAGTGACAGATAAACCCCAAGAAGGCTGGGTACCACAGGTCGTTTATGTTTTATTATTGTTAATTTTTATGTACCTGTCACTTAAATAATAAAGAATCAATCAATCAATCAATCAATCATTTAGACTCTCATATTTCTTGGCAATGTCATCTAAACTACATTAGAAAAAAAATATCTAAAGGTTATGGGATCATAAATAAAGTTAAAAAACTGTTTAACAAAAATACCTTAAATACACTTTATTACTGTTTTATTTATCCTTACTTAACATACTGCATAGAAATTTGGGGAAGCGCTGCTGCTGTTTATCTGGACCCTTTATTTAAGATACAAAAAAAATTTATTAGAATTATTTCAAACTCCCATTATTTAGCCCATACAGCTGAATTATTCACTCAGTATTATATTCTTCCTTTATCCAAGTTATATGTTTATCATGTTCTCTTGTTTATGTATAAGATTGACCATAAATTACTCCCGCCATTATTCTCAAATATGTTTTCCTATAATACATCTATACATAGGCACAATACTAGATCATTTAACAACTTCCATACTCCAAGCATGCGCTTAACTACATGTCAGAAATCTTTAAAATTTATGGGTGTTAAAATATGGAATTATTTCATTTCTTTGATCAGTAATTGCCTTGTTTTAAACTCATTTAAAAAAAAGACCAAACTATATTTAAATAATAATAACCTACCCGATTTTCTGTAAACTATTTCCTGTTTTGTTTTTATCACCGGTACACTTCCTGAATATGTTGTCACTTATTATTAAACTTAATGTATGTATATCAAATAATATTAATCCTACAATTTGTTTTTATTTGTAGCCCTAGTCTTTTTGTTTTCTTTTAAAAAAAAAAAAGAACTTGTTATTGCTGTTCTTGTTCTCCCTAATTGTATAATCAATTTATGTATTGTAATTGGGCAAAATATGTCCACCGGACATCTGCCCCCAGATGTAACTGTTATTTTTATTGTTTCAATACATACATGTATCCTGTTTACATTTGGAATAAATTGAATTGAAATTGAAAAAAAAGCAGGTGTCTGCTGTTTATTGTTTGATAACTTAACAGATGTTTTGTGAATATCTTTTGAAAAACATTAACTAGTGAAGTTCCAAAAACTCTCACTTCACATCGCTAAAGAAGTTAAAAAGGCATTTTCGTACACGCTGGTGGTTCATTTCCTGGTTTTCCTTAGTTCAAGAAATAATAAAACTGAAACGGTCATGTTTATATAAGATTTAAACACATTATAATTTTCGGTGAGTTTGCAACACCCCTAACTATTGGAAATGATGTGAGAATCAAAAATAAAAGACTTTTCCTTGAATTTTTTTTACCTGATTGAGTAACCTAATGTATAACTAAATAAATTATGATGTTTGAGCTTCACTGAACTGCCATTTGATATATCTATAACAGATATTTTGCATGCAAGTGTGAAAAACAAAAAATTTCAAATTTAAATTTTCTCAAAATTTTCCCAACAGATTTTTTTATCTTTAAACGAATCGAAGCTGAGACCACATACTACAATGCTGCTTTTTCAGATTCTTTGTACTTTTTTTTTAACCCTAAACTTCGTTCAAGTCCTGACACTGTGCGATACCATGAAAATTAAATATTTCTACCAAAATTGATGCCCACAAGATCGAAATAGTTCAGACTACCAAAAAATGTTATAGTAATGTTCTGAGTACCAAGAGAAGGAATAATGAACACTATTTGCATATATTCTATTTGTAGGAACCGCACAGAAAGCAGCAAAATGGAAGAATTGACCGCCATTTTGGAAAATGGCTGCCAGCAGCCACCAAAGCTAAATCTGAGGTGGCTCCCTATCTAGATATGTTCGTAAAGATGTTTTTTAAGTGTACACCAAGTTTCATGCTTCTATGTATAAATGCACTATTTTTTTACATACCTGCCCCGCTAAGTCTGGAATATTTCTCGAAGTATATTATAACATGTAACATCTATAAATTTCATATCAAAGTTTCTGATATAATTTTAAACTCTTGAAAAAGCTAATTTATTACCTCTTTTCCAGGTTTCATGATGAGGTGGTTCTTTACCTCCTGGGGCAAAAGTGGCAGAAAATTTAAGAGGTCAATGCGACCCCTGAATGTACACTTAAAACCTTTGCGCCAGTCGCAGAGGATATCGATCTCCACCATACCAGGCATTGTGGTATTTCTGAAATTCATTTAGAAAAAGAGTTATAAGGAAATGTCAGAAAAGACACTTAAAAAAAAAATCAACCAAGGTAAATATCAAAAAGCTTTAGTTAATTAACATATGTACCAAAAGGTTCTCTCTCGAATAGGGTTTAATAAAATTTTCATGAAACAATAGACATCTCAATGAGTCGAATGACCATCAATATTGTTATGCTTCACATTATCCTTAGATTGTGCTTTAAATAGACACTGGAGTGGAGAGAGACCGTAATTAACAATAGAATTAAGCAATGTGCCTTCAACTATTTGTGCTGATAAAACGTATTGTGACAGAAAATGAAACAAAAGAGATCTTGTTGGACTTTCAGCGTTACATACTCGGTAGTACAGATGACATAGTATTCTTTCTAACAATTTCTAATACCGTTTTAATATCTAAAGCTTGTAACAGCTGAGTGTAATGTGATCTTTTACTCAAACCAAGAGACTGCTTTATGAGCTTACCTTGAGTAGAATCTAGTTTACTAATATCCCTATCACTAACATTCATACAATCTAGACCGTAAGTTAAACTAGGTTGACAAACGTGTTTATATAAATAGGCCTGAACATCAGGCGAAGCACCAGGATATAAAATACCTGCAGGCAATAGGTTATAAAATGATTGTCTAAATTTCATTATCCTATTTTCAACATGGTTAACACTGGAGCCTGTAGTGGTAAATACATTACCCAATATTTCTAATGATGTGACCATTTACATACCAAGTTGGTTGCGAAATAAAGTTACTTTTACCAATTATAATACATTTATTTTTTCTTTGTTGAACTGAACCTCCATCTAACACTGTAATCTACACAAACATCAATCAAATTTTGTAAATCAGGTATAGAAGTACATAACACTGTAATATCATCTCCATAGGCAAATGTGTTATATAAGGTTTAGCACCAATCTTAATGCCATCCTTTTTTAAACATAATTCCTTTAGTAGGTCGTCAATAAATACATTAAAAAGATAAGGTGACAGTATACTGCCTTGCCTAGTGCCTCTTGTAACATTGAACATTTGGCTATACTGGCCTTGCCATTTTACAATTGCATTTAACTTGCTGTACCATTTATATAAGAATAACCACTGATATAAGATGGTAAAATTTTTATGAGTTTTACAAAAAGTGAAAAATGGGATATCGAGAAAATTACATAAATTTATGCCAAAATGATCTAAAACTATAAAATATGGACACCTTATGGCCTGAATGTGAATTTCCATATCGTTTGATGTAAGTATAAAACAAAAATTGTGTTGAAGATGAGGTATTTTTGAAAGAAATCTAACCTTTTCTGGTGTATTCAAACTTTTAGAGGGTAGCGTAAATATTGACGGCACACAGCTTTTACTAGGGGGGGGACTTAATTTGCTTTTTGGGGAAATTCAATATGTATACCAGCCCAATTTGTGCCATTGGGTCCCCCATTACCAAAAAACCCATTTTTTTGAAAATCTGAATAGTGCTACCCCCCTTGACATATGCCTTGAAGTTTTGGTGATTTAAAACGCTCGCGAGAACGTTTACGTCTACCGCGTTTAGTGAATATTAGACATATGACAAAACAAACAGTACCACTGAATTCCTCTTGTCAAGAGCTTTAAAATGAGTACCAACATGATGGGTCTACTATGATATTTGTTGTCACATTTATTAAAAAATTCTACTGTAAATTGCAGCGAGAAGCACCTTTAACTTAACTCAATGAATTTCAGGCAACGTTCATAAATTAGAAAGTCCAAGTGTTTTAGTGAAATATCTAATACTAACCACAACTTTTTGAATCTCAGTTTGAAAGCACATTTTATGGTTTGACCATTTGAAAAATTGTCTTTGCTTTATTCAGAAATACTATTGCTTTTATTCGCCAAACACCATAGCACTTATGCATTCACTCATACTCGTAATGATACCATGCAATTCATAGAAATGAATTCTTTGAGGCAGAGACACAGAAAATTGCCTATCATAATTTTGAAAATTTTTATCCTGCACTTTTGAAGACATCAAGAAGTAGAATAAAATTAGAGTACACTGCAATGTCAGGCAATTTATTAAGGAATATTAAAGCTACGAGAAATGATATGTTTCAAAATTTATCTATAGAATAATATATTTCATGTGAATGAGAATATAGTTATATCAAGATCAAACCATCCATGTAATGTGGATATTATAAATGTCAATATTCTATAAACAGGAAATTTGGACGTCTAAAAACATTGATGTCTCTAGTGTCAGTGGTGAGATCAGACATTCCTTGCCCAGAAATTAGGACTAGTAACTTAAGTAGTACATTTTGCAAAATGATATATTCAAAAGACTCAGAAATCACTGCACTAACACTTCAAATTGATCATCCCAAAACCAACTGAATAATTAAATATCAATGGATGGAATCGCTTAGACAAACTTATGTTATGTTACTAATCTTTCATGACATATGCATGGGCAGTTGATTCTGAAAGCTAAGTAATAAATTAATTATACATGTAAAGGTTCTCCCTTGGAAGTAAAATACATGCAGTTTCATGTGTATAATATATATGACTTATGTAATTGCTCCTACCCATTTTAGATGAAATTTTGACTGAATTTGTATAATTATCTTACATTGATAATTATCCATGGCTTCTACTTACATCAGCATTATTTAAATGAATTTTATTATTGTACATAGTTCATGTGAGATAATTCTGTGTCTGGAAGCATTTGGCCTCATAACATTTAAACTTCATGAAAGGAAAAATACAACTAATAATAATATTACTTTAATGATTTACGGAATAAAATTGATTTATCCAAGTGTTGTGTATCCTACTTAGGAGTCTTAGACCAATGTTCTTGTGAGCAAGAAGGGCCAGGCTTCAGATAAATAAGTCAGGACCCTTCAACCACACAAAAGAAGCTTATATTAAAACAGTTGATGTCATCCTCACTTGTCTTTTTTTCAGTGCCATGCAAACGCTTTATGGCACATGGACCATAACATTCAGTCAAAAAGGAATACCAATTAAATTATTATTTCCATTCATAAAAGTATATCAATTGAGCACATTTTGTGAGACTCATTCTCCAGACTACCACAAATATGTAAAATTAATTTTTGACTGAGAGTCCTGTCTGAAAAAAAATATATATATATAATGTTTGCTTATGAAATAATTATGAATGTCAGAAGTGTTTAACATCAAAAATTGTTCCGAATGGCATCGGCTTTAGATTATCGGATATATAGCTTCCTGGTATTCATTTTGAAGGAAATTTTCCAGAGAATCCAAATATGTTTTCCCCATTCTTCTATCTGTGATAGGGCCGAAGATATTGCAAACCGCGACTTTGCGGAACCATAATATATCCTGAAAACTTCAAGGCCTATGTCAAGGGGGGTAGCGGTGCTCCGATTTTCAAATTTTTTTTTGTTATGTTCATATCTCACCCAATGGCACATTTTGAGCCGGTATACATATAAAAGTAGGATTAAGTCCCCCCCCTACTTTTACCCAGTGATACAGAGTACAAATTAGCAAGGATTAGACAAAGTTTACTAGATTTACAGTATTTAAGATGTTCTACTGTAATACCATCTACAATGTATCCCCGGGGATTTACCCCCTGGTAAGCTGTCAATAAGTTTACTAATAGTTTCTGGCTGTACACTTTTATATATTTGCTTTCTTCAACTTCAAAAACTGATATGTTTTGGGCTTCTGCTTTGTTTTTTAGGATAAAACTTTTGTAATTAATCTATTAGGGTGGGCTGAAAAAAATTTTTTTTGGAATTTCAATATGCCAGTGGTATAGAAAGTTGATTATGACCAAAAAAATTAAAACTGCTGCAAAAAAAAATTGTGTGGCATGCGACTTGTGCTGGGCCACTCGGGCTTATATGAAAATGCATATTTTCAGTCATTTCGCATGCTTTTTTAGACCCTTTTTTGGCCTGAGTCAGCTTCCTTGGTTTCAGAAGGCTCAATGGCACACCTAAATCTTCTTTGAAGGCCATTTTGGATATGAAACACCATGAACAGTCGCTTAGAGTGGGTCGGGGCAAGAAGCCCGGGTTAGGTGAGAAGCCTCCCCCAGGGTTATATCTAAACTTACATTTTTGGTGCTTTTTCTTATTGATAGGATTGAAGCTAGAGGCTTTTCAGGTGACGTCACAAATTTTCAGGGCATTCAGCACCAAACCATAGTCGTAATTAAAGAAACAAGAAAAGGTGCATGGTTTTTGTAACTTTGATTAATTCTTTGAAAGTGGTTGTCAGAAATAACTTTGGATATTTTTAAAAGTATAAGGGATATCTGCATTGCTTCACTTTATGACCATCACATAAATATGATTTGGATCATGTTTTTTGCATTTTAGCTCAAAATATAGAGGTCAAATTAAAATATGTGGGTTTGGGGCGAGAGGCCCCACATGGTATGGGGCATGGGGCCCCTTTCACTGAGGCCTCGAAGCTACTTCCGGAACCATTTAATAATGTTTACTTTACCTTATATCTTGATAGAATAGCTAATTGAAATAGAAAAAAATTTGGCCGAAATTGAAAAAGGGCAAAAAATATAAAAAAATTAATGTATGAACAGAAAAATTCTGAAATTCAGAAAAAGTGAATAGAATGCCTTAAAAATGATAAAAGAATCTCAAGAAATAACTTTTAAGCTGAATGCGCTCGCAAAAAAAATTGCCATAGGATTATAATAGGGGGGCTTCTTGCCCGATGGGTGGGGTAAGAAGGCCATTTTAATTTTTTTACGAAAAGGGCCGTAACTCCATTATTAAAATTGGTAGACATTCGTTTCACTAGTTATAAGTAGAGTCAAGTGATCCCTTCCTGACAGAATAAGCATTCAAACAATCGACCAAAAAAATAGGTCAAATCGCATCTCGAAGTTAAGGGGGGCTGCATGCCCCGCGCTACTCTATATTTAAGATGTAGCCATTTTTGGGTAAATATCGGGAATCAGAATTTGGTTTTTTTTTCTATATAAAAAATTGCCTGAAAAATTGAAAATATCTGAATTGACCGAACAAAAAATTATTCCAAGGTAATTGTAATTACCCTGAGTCCTCCCTAATGCCCAAAAAAACACTTCCAACGTATTACCCAAGGTCAAAGATAAGTACTCGTCCGCATCGCTTTGTAATTGCCAATTTGATAATCCTGGAAATATATCCCCCATCCCTAGTTCTGTTAGGACTTGGTCATTGCATAAGGAGTTGCGAATGCTTAGCAATAATTTCAAGGTGGTAGTGAATACTGTCTCAGCTGAGCGCAAATTGTACAAGCAATACTCTTGCATGTTATTTTTAAACTTGATCATGTGACTGAATATTGCCAATCAACATGACTCATGCACATATTGGTCATGCAATAATATATTTAGCCATCCTCATTTAGAATCTTCAGAATCTTAAATTTGTAATGTATTTTGTTTATAGACCTACCTTGTTCCCAGCTGTTCACTTCTGTATGCTCCAGTATTGAAATGCAGACGACAATGCGAGTGTAACGACCCAAATTTTCCCTTGCTATATATATGTCTTGCTTGGGTGATCAGGTGCAGCCAAATGTGTCCATGGCATTGCTGGAGTTAGTGGGAGCCAAAATTGTTGATAGAGTTGTCATATTGTGGAATTCACTGTAAATTGTTGATTCTAAATTAGTAAAGTAAGTGATAGAAAATATATGAAATGCATTGTAAGTCAGGATTGCTTGTTGGAGAGCTAGTGCAAAGTAATCATCATTTGTCACTACCAGGAACCGCCATGGAAATCTTGGTGAGTCTTGGATGACGAGTCAGTGACTCAATCTTCATATAAAAGGCAACTCTCCGACAAGACCCGGCATTCAGTTCAGTCATTCAGTTCCAACATTCGATTCAGTTACTTTCTGCTACATTCGCTAGAAACATTCAGCTGGATTCAGTTATAAGATTCAGATTCAGTTACACTCAATTCCTTGATGCAGTATTCTATTGGATGTTATATATAATATCTTTATTCAGATTGAACATTTACAATCTACAGTGTTTAAAAACAAGTTTAAAAAAAAGATTAAAAATAGTAATTAACAAGGATAAAAACCAGGCAGCCTGTGCCACATCTATATAGCACCATTATCAATTTATACACAGGCATTTTAAAATATAATTCACTTCATCACAATTAAACATATCACAGACAAAATGACCATCACGTATGTTAATTAGTTCTCTGATTGTAAATATCAGGTTTTCATCAGAGTCTGACATATAATAATTGTGTTATACATATTGTGATCTGGACTATGTATTATGAACATTCAAATTATACAATAAAACAGCTTATGTTTAACCTCTCACTAAGCGAGTTTGTCAGCTGATTCTCCCCAACATACAATATCATAGAGTTCAAGTTCAAGTTTATTGACCATTAATATAAAGTACATTTGCTGATCATCTATTGTTATTGCATTGTTTTGAAAAAAAAAAGGTAGGCAGATAATTACAAAATTATATATGTGCCTTTACCAATATGAACATTTCAATGTCAAGAATTTACAACACCAAATGCAAATACAAGTACAAATAATTATAGAAGCAGGCTATAAGTTTAATTGTGGGTCATTATGGTACACTAAGAAAGAATGTTATTTCAAGCAAACATTTAAGGTAAATAAATACAATATTTTAAAATGGTATACATAGTTAGGTAATAGAATAATATAGATTATAGCAAGAAAGGAAGAAATAATATTGATCACCTGGGTCACTATGAATATCACTGTTTACAGTCAAAATGTCGGCCATGTGATATTTTATTACATGACCACTATGCTAGAGTGATGCTGATTGGCCAAAATCAGTCGCACGATGACATTATGAAAACTCATATTGCATGGTTCGAGTGCAATATGAGATTTTTTTCAAAAAATTTATTTTACTTTTTTTTCAGATTTTTCCATATTGCATGGTGAGAGTGCAATATCAGTTTTTATAAATAAAAAAAATTTTCAAATTTTTTTTTTAACTAAAAGAAAAAAAAACTAAACATTTTAGGTAAAACAAGGTGATAAAAACAGAACGACCATGCGTCAGGGCACTTTGTACAATATCACTCACTGTCGTGTGAATTAATATTGCTCTCGCCCTTCGGGCTCGAGTGATATTAATTCACACAACAGCTCGTGATATTGTTGCTCAGTGTCACTGACTTGGGTTGTTTTGTTATAATACAAATTATACAAATGATTAATTACAAAACTATAACACACCGTTGTACTTGTAATGATGCATGATCTGAAAAGAAAGGAAGAAAAACGTTGTAGCAAGAAAGGAAGAGAGAGAATTCTTGATCAAATCAATTATGTTCACTGTAAGGTGGTCCATGATTACAAAACAAAAACATAATATCTTCTTCTTCTTCTTCTTCCAATAAAGTACTGACACCGGTTGGTGTATCTTCGTACTGTTGAGTGCGGATAAAAACAGATGGTGCAGCGGTAAAATCCAGGGTCATTCCGGTTAAAATTGGCATTTTGTAAAATCCAGTGATGTTTAAAACCCCTTGGATTATAGTGTTAAAACCTTGATATAAAAGGTATTTAAAACCTTATTAAAATCCATTGCTAAAATCATCAGGCACAATCACGGCTTAGAGTTCAATCTCGACAAAAAGGCTTTAAATTGATTCAGGGTTGTTAATTTGGATCTCAGAGGTATATTATTCCAAATTCCTATTGTACTAGGATAAAACGACGCCTTGTACAATTCTGTTCTGCATTGTGGCACCTGCAACCTGACCAGATTTCCTCTTGTGGCTGAAACTGCCGAGAGAACCATTGGTTTAGGCAGAGCAACCAATTCATTAAGAATCTTGAACATCATCATCGCCTTGGCTTGTCTTCTTCTTTCCTCCAGGGTCTTCCATTTCAGCAGATTGAGCATCTCTGTGACACTCGAAGTTCTCCTGAAGTCTTTGGTGACATATCTAGCTGCCCGTCTCTGTACCCGTTCTATTGCATTGATGTTACACTTGGTGTGCGGATCCCACACCACACCACAGTATTCGACTAGCGGCCTTATTAAAGTGGTGTAGCAGAGGACTTTGGTTTCCCTTGGGCATCTTGAAGTATTTCTCTGGACGAAGTTCAGGGTATTGTGAGCTTTCTTGGTGATCTTTCCGAAGTTCAGGGTATTGTGAGCTTTCTTGGTGATCTTTCCGATGTGCTCGTTCCACGACAGCTTTTCATTGATGTTGACTCCTAAATATTTGACAGATTTCTCCACAGAGAGTGTCTGACCATGGATTTTGTAGGCATGTTGAATCTTAGTTCTCTTTTTGGTGACGTTCATGACTTGACATTTATGCGGGTGAAATTCCATCATCCAGTCCTTCTCCCATAATTGAAGTTTGTCCAGATCTGCTTGTAGAATTTCGCAGTCTCTGTCAGACTTAATCTCCCTGTACAGGGCACAGTCATCAGCAAATAGTCTAACCTTAGTACCTGGAGAAACACAGTCGGGCAGGTCATTAATGAACAGCAGGAAAAGCAGGGGTCCCAGCACACTTCCCTGAGGGACTCCTGATAGTACAGGTGCTGAGCTTGAGGTGCTGTTTTCCAGGACTACCTGCTGCTTCCTGTTGCCCAGAAAGTCAGCAATCCATCGATGTTGTTGGTGTCTAATCCCATAATAACTGAGCTTGTACAAAAGCCTGGCATGGGGGACTTTGTCAAAAGCTTTAGCAAAGTTGAGCAGGATCACATCCGTTTGTGTTGAATTGTCCATCGATCTCACTAGGTCCTCAATGGTGATGATCAGCTGGGTTTCACAAGAGCGTCCTCTCCTAAACCCATGCTGGGTATCGGTTAGGATGCTATGGGCATCTAGATGCCTGAGGATGTTATTACAGATGACGTGCTCGAGCAGTTTGCAAGAGATGGAAGTTAGAGATACTGGCCTGTAGTTTTCTGCCTTCTGCTTGTCTCCTTTCTTAAATATCGGGATGACATTTGCCGATTTCCATTCTGCTGGCATTCTTCCTTGTTCGATGGAGGCTTGGAAGAAGATGGTATAAGCTGGGCTGATCTCATTTGCCAATTCTTTCAGTAGTCTGCAGGATAGTTCATCTGGTCCACTGGCTTTGTGGATTTTCAACTCGCGTAGCAATTTAAGGATGCCATTCTGTGTGATGTTAATTGATGGCATTGTTGGGTGCGGACTTGGACCCTTGTCCGGGATGTTACTGGTATCCTCATCTTTATTAAAGACTGAGGAAAATTGATGGTTGAGTACATCTGCTTTCATCTGGGCCTCGGTGTGAAGCAGTCCATTTCTGTCTTTCAAGGGAGCTACTCCGTTGTTGTCCCTCCTTAAGTTCTTGACATAAGCCCAAAACTTCTTGTTTGATCCGTCCGACGCTATCATATTTTTGATGTAATTATCGTAGGCTAATTTGCAGGTGACCTTGCTGGTCTTCTTAATACGCTGGTATCTTTCCCAGTCCTTGGTGTTTCCTGTTTCTCTGGCTTTGTAGAAACTTCTTTTCTTCTGTCTAGTTGCTCTCTTAACGTCTCCATTTACCCAAACTTGATTGAAGCGGGATGTTGTCATTTTGGATGGTACACAATCATCCAGGATCTTCAGTAGACTGGATTTAATGTCATTCCACATTACCTCAATGTCAGAGCTGGTGTTGTAGTTACTAGTAAAGCGGCTATTGAAGCTGATGCCCATTTCTTTGAATTTCTCCATGTTGATTTTCTTCCAGAGGTGAATCTTCCGTTTAGGAGGTTTCGATTTTCTTGCTGAGATGGTACTAGTCACGATCACTATGTCGTGGTCGCTCAATCCAGGGGAGGTGATACATTTATCCACTAGACTTGGCCTATTACTAAGGAATAGGTCCAATGTCGATTAACACTCCACCGTAGCCATCCATCCTATCTTTTTTTATTGTCACTATGTAACTATCCGGGAAGATTTCTGATGAGTGGACCGATGGGTTGACCCAGGTTTCAGTGCCAAATATGATGGTTGGTTTGTGGGTTTCTATGAAGTTCAATAACTCTGTCTTCTTATTTCTGATGCTCTGGAAGTTGATGATGGCAATTTGAATTTTGTCGATAGGCTGGCGTTGAACTTGACGTCGAACTCTGATTGGCGATGACGTTGCTAGAGGAGATCCAGGGTTACTCCTACTGTCAGACTCCGCAAGGGAGTTGAATGAGTTTACATGCAAGATCTCAACTGAGTTGCTGAATAAGCTGGAGTTAAATTGTGGCATCCCACAGTTGATACAGTGCCACGATACATTATTAAGACAATTATAGATGCGAGTGTTCATGTTCATGCATTCAATATGATGCCACTTGTCGCAATCATCGCATGCGACTCCTCGATCCGACCAGGTTACAGGTCTGTTACAAATTTGACAGGGGTACTTGGTTTTAGCCATGATTCTTTCCAGTGGGTCCGGGCATTAGGTTGTCCGGTTGGCCGTTACCACTGCCCACCTTAAACCTCTTTCCCTCGCCCACGGGTAGACTTGGATTTGGATTTGTGCTTGCTCGGTTGGCTGCTACCGCCGCCCACTTTGCAAGCCCTATCCCTCGTCCTGCTTGGTTGGCCGCTACCGCTGCCCACTTCGCTAGTGCTACCGCTGTCTCTTCTGGCCCTCTTGAAGTTCCAAGACTCCGCCTCGCACTCCTCGGCTTCCTTCTCCCTGTTGTATTTGTTGTCTATGATGTCCTTGACCCTGCTGTACCAGATATGCTGGAGGTCTTTGTTGCAGTGTACGCCGTCGATTAGTATGTCCGTATGTAACTTCTTGATCTTGGCTTGGACTCTTCCTGATGTCTTTTTCTTCTTAACTGAAGTTTTGTATGTCTTCTCGGCGAGATTGATGGTCTCTGTGCCGTACTGGATGTTGAGATCTATGATATCCTTATTGATCACATCAATGTCCCGCTCCAGATCTTCTTGTTGAGCTTCAAGGCATAGATCTGTTTTGATGGTCTCTAACACTTCTTCCGGGGTTTTCTTGTTGTTGAAATGAAGGTAGGTATCCAGCGAAGCTGGTGGGATGGTGGCTATATTGATTTTCTCACCATACTGCTGCTTTAGCTGACGAATGAAATCACGGATAGATTGAATATTATCCTGGTCAGAATTATATTGGAGAACGTCCTTACCGATGAATTCGGTCTTCTTGGTCAGGTTTCAGATGCCTCCACAGATGACCGCTGTGTCCCAGTTCCTCGTTCTGAGGTGGGGATTTCTCCTATTCGTTAGCTTGTTAGCTAATTCTTGTATTTTCGCCCCCTTCAGGACGTCGATTCGGACATCATAATTTGCCCAAAAATTCGTTTTTTTAGGTATTTTCCGAGATTGGATCCTCGTGAGTCTGTCACGATTAATATACTTGGTTTGCTCCTTAGTCCGATGTTATGTTGACTATTTAAAGTGAAAAGTTTATGCTGTTATGGGCCAACCGATGTAAATGGCCGCCGGCATGTTATCATAGAGCTATAATACCTCTAAGATAATATTATAACAAAAAAAACCCAAGCCAGGGGCACTGAGTAACAATATCACGAGCTGTTGTGTGATTAATATCACTCGAGCCCGAATATATATGTTATAACATATCCTGCTCATGGGCGAGTATTTCCGCTAGCCATATGATATAACTATATAGCTCACCTCTATGGTTAACTGAAGAAAAACATTACAGGCACGGCAATTTGGGTAGATGCATGTCCTTGACCTCTGACCTTGGCAAATGCCAGTTTTCCGCAACACTATTTCGGCACCCGAATATATATAAACAACCTGAGTCAATTAATCTCTCCAGAGGGGATCCAGATTGGAATCTGGGCATGGAAGGTGCCCATTCCCCCTGGCACTATTTAGAAACATATAAGTATTGAAAGTACTTGCAGCATTTTATTGTATCGAAGTCTTAACCTATAAAAAACTTATATTTAGGTATTCTTAACAGTTAATCGATTCTATAAGATAAGGAATTTCTCTGGCAAAATTTTTAGCGCATAAAACGTCACCAAAGATTGTGTACATCATTTTCAATGCAAAACTTGGCCTTAAAACCTTAATAAACATCCGATTTTCAAAATTTAAAAATCTGCATATATCAATTAAACTCCTCCGAATTCAATTAACTTATTCATTTTCCTCTATTTACATATTAACTTCGCAAAAACCTTCGGCGCATTACGCTGCAATGATGCAAAGTTCCAGTGAACACAGCAAACCAGTGGCAGATTCATGATTTTTTTTGTGAGGGAGGGGGGGGTATATTTCAGGTCTGACATCACACACTATTAGTTCTGTAAAACATGCAGTCATGTACACTATGCATGTAGAAATTAACAAACTAATATCCAAACAGGTAGTTTTACATAACAGAACTTTCTTTTTTTTTTACAGATCCTTGGCTATGTAATATTTTCTAGGGGGAGGGGCTTTGCGATTTTTCTAAGGGTATTTATTTCATAGAAATGCCTACTTTAAGACATTAAAACCTTTTATTACATGCCACATACCCTCAGGTTCATGATAAGATCGATACAGTACCCTTTTTTAAGGGTACTATTCTTGTTACATGTATACAGTGGGGTGCAAAAGTTTGGGCACCCTTTGAGAGGGGTCACATTTTTTCAAATTTCAGACAAACCATTTGCATAATCTTTCCAACATAAATTGTGTGAGTTAAGGATACCCATGCACTCAATTTTAGCCAGAAAAAACAATGGAAATACAAAAATGTAAAAAAATATGGTTCTTTTTGTCTAATTTCGCATGTGCAAAAGTTTGGGCACCCCTACAGATTCTGATTTTCATTTTTCTGTAACTCTACATTAAGACAATATAAAAGATCTGAAATGCTTTGGATAATAATGTAATGTAAGGACTTCATTTTGTGTGAATATTTAATTTTAATCCCTCACAGAATGACTCCAAACTTGGCAGATTTGAGGTACCCAAGGTGCGTCAGTTTATTTAATAAAATTTCTATTATTTTGAGTCCAGGAGCTCGAAAAGTTGATTTATCATGTTTATTTTTCATCAACTAAACATGACAGATTATTCTTGATGAAATTTCAGAGCAGCTCAGACCTATATCCAACTAAAATGTCACAAAAGTTAAACTTCCTGGGCGTCTATGTCAGAGTACCTTGGCTTTTCTTGTTAAAATATTTGCGAAACCTGCTGATTTTGAGTTGTGTAGAAGTGACAATTTCGGAATTATCACAGCTGGTATCCATAATTTTTGGCCTGCCTATTCTTGCCCCTGGAGAGTCAAACTTGTTTATCACATTTTGGTGTATTGGAGCGATTCTATTTCAATGCATTTTTTTACTCCCTTGTCTCAAAAAACCACAATGACTGATCCAAAATGTTTCCAAATTACTAGATGGGTCCTTTGGCATGACTCAGATAGTTAGATTAATCTATGTAATTATGATACCTTGTATAGCTTGGCTTTTCACATCTGCATGCTGAGGGTGGAATGATTCACCTGTGGACCACATTCAGTGTCATACCTGTGGGGGTCTCTGAGGGTGATATATTGAATTGAATTGAATTGAATTTATTTGAGAATTTACACATGTATGTACAGATATCATGACAAGTTATAATGGTAACAGTTATGTAGAGCTAATTTGTTACATACATGAGGAACAGAACATTAATACAAACAGAACATTCTACCTCGTGGGGACAGTCACTAGCATTTTCATGCTGTAATCGACCTACCCACTATTATTCATTAGTCATACATATGTTTATGAAGAAAAGCATTTTATTCAAAAGTTAACCCACATTAAATTAAATCCCCGTCCCTTCCCATTCCCAATCCCAAGGAAGAAAATATGAGCTAATGATAATGATAATGAGTATAATGACTGATGATGGTTATGTGTTCTGACAGACATAACAGTTGGCTGTTGTGCAAACTAGTGAGTACTGAGACACCAGGTACTGTTTCAATTTTCTTGAAAATGTGTAAATCGACACCGATAAATATTCTTTTTGTGTCCTTGGTAACCTGTTCCAGGCCTGTGCTATTTTATAATTGAAGGACTGCTTTCCGAGTTCAGAGAAAATATTCCTAACATATAGTAAATCTTGGTGTCTTGTATTATGGAAATGTATATTCCCTACTACCTGCAACTGAGATTGGAGGTAAGTGGGAAGACCGGAATGAAAGAATTTATAACACAATTTGCAACAATTTAAGAGAAACAAGTCATCAATTGTTAGTAGGTTGAGTTTTCTAAAAATCGGGCTTGTGTGGCTGTTGTATTTACTTTTCGTGACCTGTCTGATGGCTTTTTTCTGAAGTATCTTTAGTCGTTTTATTTCGGGACATTTCGCATTTCCCCAAGCAGTAATACCGTATTCAATGTGAGGTTGGAGCAATGACTGGAAAATTACTTTAAGGACATGGGATGGTAAACTGTGTTTAAGTTTGCATAGGATACCGTTAATCTTCGCAACTTGGTTTGCTTTTAAGCTCAGATGAACATTCCACCCTAATTTTTCATCCATATAAACTCCTAGAAATTTAGTTGAAATTACTTTCTTTATGTTAACATTGTTTATCATTATGTTGGGATCATTTTCTATTGTTTGTCGTGGTCGAGTGAAAACTACATAGTTGGTTTTGTCAATATTAAGTGATAATCTATTTGCGGAAAACCAATCTGAAACTTTGTCTAATGAGTTATTTATTTGTGAAGATAGGAGGCTGGGAGAGGTAGATGAATACAGAAGGTTAGTATCATCTGCAAAAATGATCGTTTCTGAGTTATCGGTGTTTGAAGGTAGGTCATTTATATATATTAGAAAAAGAAGGGGTCCAAGGATGGAGCCTTGGGGAACCCCGAAAGAAATTGACTTTTTATTTGACGTTACATCGCAAAATTTTACAAATTGTTGCCTATTGTCTAAGTAGCTTTTAAACCATTGTAGGGGCAGTCCTCTTACTCCATAGTGTTCAAGTTTTTGGATAAGTATTGAAAGGTCGAGAGAATCAAAAGCCTTTGATAGATCTAGGAAAATTCCAATACACCATAATTTACTTTCCAATGATCTTATTATTCTATCTTGCATTTCAAGTATTGCTGTTTCAGTGGATAAGTTCTGTCGAAAACCAAATTGCGAAGGTGACAGCATTCTATGTTTGGATAAAAACTTGTAAAGTCTGTTATAAGCTAGTTTTTCAAGAATTTTTGAGAAGGAGGGCAGTATTGATATTGGTCGATAATTCTTGAATATGGTCTTATCTCCTGATTTGAAAATTGGAGTGACTTTTGACACTTTCATATCGTCAGGAAAGATACCTTGCTGTATAGATAAATTCGCAATGTAAGTTAGGTGAGGGACAATAACATGTTCAGAACATGATTTGATAAATTTGGGGCTAATGTCATCATGGCCACTGCTGGTTTTTGGTTTCATTCTTTTTATTATATTTGATATCTCTGTGCAAGTGACAGGTTCAAAATAAAAGCTTTGTGTTATATTTAGAGGGGGGAGTAAGTTTGAAGCATGTGTTTGTGTTTGGGGTACTTTATTTGCTAAGTCGGGGCCAACATTGACATAATATCTGTTGAATTGATTTGCAATGCAAGTTGGGTTTGATAATTTTTTATTATTCACATCAAATATTTTAGGGAAATCTGATTTGTTTGTCTTGGTTTTTAGTAAATTGTTAATATTTTTCCATGTCTCTTTGATATATATATAAGATTTAGTTGTTATGAAATTGCAAAATTGACTAAATACAAACAAAAACAAACTTAAATTGAAATTCTTTCAGCAAAAATTGTCCCTGGCTGGCAACACAAATTTGAACTGAACATTGATATTTTTAGTTTTTCTCCATATAGGCCCTATACCTAAATAAATTATGGAAATCTTAAATATTTTTGGTTATTTTTGATAAAATGTTAATTTCAGGTAAAGGAGAAGCTAACCAGGTCTCCTGACCCAGAAATGTTCAAAACTTCCAGTATAACTGGACATGTGCAATTGATGCCATTGGTACCACAAAGATGCAACGGTTGGAGTCATTCTGTTGGGGAGTACAATAAAAAATGCACATGAAATTAAGTTCTGGGAAGCTTGCTTTATTATGCAATGCGTTCTAGAGCATTTATATTGCTTTAATGTTGAATTATAGAAAAATCAAGATAATAATCTTTAGGGGTGCCCAAACTTTTGCACATGTGAAATCTGGCAAAAACACCCATGTTTTTTTACATTTTTATATTTCTATTATTATTTCTGGCTAAGATTGAGTGCATGGGTATCCTTCACTCACACAATTCACGGTGGAAAGATTCTGCAAATGGTTTGCCTGAAATTTCAAAAAATGTGACCCCACTCCGAGGGTGCCCAAAATTTCGCACCCCACTGTATATACTAGTTCTGCTAACTACTTTTTTGCGCAAGCCATTTTTGGGTCCTTGGAATTCATTCCAAGACCATTGTCGTCAGCTTCATTTCCTGTTAACAGGTAAAGTCAGTGTATTCACTAAAACATTTCATAGACAAAATGACAACCCCAACTGATGTGCCCTGGTCATCAAAGTGGTGCTTATGCATCCCTGGCTCCAATATTGTGCTTCTCAGTGCTTAAATTGATGTTTATTTCACATATCCCTTCTGATAGCAGTCAGCACTTCACACAAAAACTGGTTCTGAATTTTGGACTGTGCTGCCCTCTTGTGCATAGTCATTACATACCACAGCTGCCTGCAGGCTCCTTTTATTAAAAAATACAAAACAAAATAGCTTTCTTATAATGACCCATTGTGACTTATTTAGTATTTTTATACAGGAATTTCATGCCAAAGTTAGTGCTTATAGTTTAGTGGGGATTCTTGTTCAATAAATAAACAATAATGTTTTTTCATATCTTTATGTATATGTGCAAAGTTAACATGTCATTTAATCTTTCCATTTTTTATACAAATCTCAATAGATTCATAAGGTACAAATTGTGGATATAGACCAAGGACCCTATGCATGCATTGCATGCTATTTTTGTTTCTTTCTTATCAGAAATGGCCAGGCTACAATAGCCTGCTTTAGTTGCGAACCACAGCGAGCAAGCTACAACATTTCAGAATTGGTGCTCTATTTCACTTCCTCGCACACATGCATTTTTGAAGCAGCCAGCACAGTTCTGCTGAGTTCTGCTTGACGAGGACCTGACAGGCAACAGTGCAGACCTGAAAGGCAGCAGTTCCACTGACCTAGAAGCCAATTCGATACCCAATTCAACTTGAATTTCGTCAGTCTGCAGCCTCTGCCCAGTCAGAGAAGTGGTCACAAATCTCTCCAGAAGGATTTAAAGTGGAATCTGGGCATGGAATGTGCCCATTTTCCCTGGCACTATGACATATACGTGTACATATCGAAAGTCCTTGCAGCATTTAATATACTAGTTCTGCTAAATAGTTTTTCACTCAAGCCATTTTTCCTTTCTTATCAGAAATGGCCGTAAATCTCCCCAGAGGATACATAGTGGAATTTGGGCATGGAGGGAGCACATTTGCATGGGCAGAAAGTGAAGTCAACCACCTATTTTGCTGACCTAACCCACCAACTATAAGGAGGGGTGTTGTTTCAGGTGACCTGGACGATGCCTAGAGGGCCAAAGCCTATTCGGGGGGGGGGGGATCTGGGGACCTAAAGCGGCCCCCAGAAGGCAACAAATTTTATGTTGCTGGATATTGATTCTGAGCCGTCTTAAGATTCTGTTTCTTTCGTGGAAGTTCGGGTATAACAACTAATATGCTGAGTTTTTTAGACTTTTCTGTAAATTATCATTATAAAAACTGTGCCATGATCAGGAAAAGACAATAGTGTCGAATAATGCTTTTAAACCTTTATTTTTACTTTGGATTGGAGTAGTCAAGTCTCTCAAGATTGGAAACTCTCATCCTTAGATTTTTGCATAATTTTGAAGACAGCGCTGGAGATTCCTGTACCAGTTACATTATACATCAGTCCCTAATTACTAAATACATGCCTGCACAAGAAAGAGATTTTTTCGAGTCCAAATCCATTGATTTAAAAAGTTGGGACTGACTGTAGTGGTTTAAAGTGACAGTTTCTGCTTGCGTTTCACACATGTTCAGTTTGTTTGTTTGTTTGTATGTGCTTTACGCCTCAGCAGCACCTTAGTGGGCTATATCGAGGCAAGCGATCACCGTATGATGATGAGATGAGAAGACTGTGAGTCTGGTACATACCCTATTAATTCAGAGATGCCCAGGGTCTTTCACTTGCCCCAGCATAGAACACTGGATACAACCTGCCTCCATTTAATGTCCCATGGGCTCGGACTAAATTGAGTTCCGGGGTGGGATTCGAACCCACACACATGTTCAGTACAGACCTTCTCCAATACTAATATGCATCAGACAATTGGGATCAGGTGATCTGCATAATGATTGTTTACAGGAAACAAACAAACATAATTATATAAGATTATCTGAGGGGAATGGGTTAACTCAGTCAGCATGGTATAATGGACATTATGGACTACCAACCACTGGGTCTGGTAATCTGGACTTAATGTTGGTCACATATTTGGTCATCCTCCTGTCCCAAGGGACCGTTCAGAATCTACAGTAGCGGACAAAAGTTTAGGCCACGTCAATTTTTTGGCAATAATAGGGAAAATAGGTGCTCAGCTGAAAAATGTCTGCATGGATTTTCTTGCCTATGTGTCAGGGAAGTTCTACAGGAGAGAAAACTTGATCTATTTTTATCACTTCCTTGAATATGTGTGATAAACCAAAATTTCAGGTGGTCTAAACTTACGTCTGATGCTTGCTTACATCCACAAAGGCCCTTAATTGCATTGTGTATTAGCAGAAAGGTGGCTAAATTATTCAATGTTATTTTTGACAAGTTATTCAAACATGTTTCATATGATTTAAAGGCAATTAGTCATGAAACAGGAAAAAACACATTTTTTAATATTTTTTAAAAATTTCAACTTAGGAGGTAATAATGGTGATTAAATGAGCCAAAATGGTTAATAAACAAAAGGTCAACTAAAAACAACTAAGAAAATATGTGTCTGACACATTTTCATCCTTCTAATGGAGTATGAATACACTTGACACCCGGTCATACTGCAAAAATGGTGTTTTTTGCCTGGTTTTGTCTTAGAGACTCCTATTTGAAGCATCATAAAACAGTGAAAGGAGAGTTTTCACTCACCTGAGTATGTGTCCTGATAAAATCAACAAACTTTTGTTCTTTTCCCACAGTACAGACAAAATTACAGACGCCACTCTGGAAAGTGTACTGAAACGTAATGTTAATGAATGCACCAGTTTTACGCCTTCCATAAAAGTGGCTGTAGTTTCATCATAAGTAAAGCGAACAAACAAAAGTTGTTTGATTTTATCAGGACACATACTCAGGTGAATGAAAACTCTCCTTTCACTGTTTTATGAAGCTTCAAATAGGAGTCTCTTAGACAAAACCAGGCAAAAACACCATTTTTGCAGTGTGACCGGGTGTCAAGTGTATTCATACTCCATTAGAAGGATGAAAATGTGCCAGACACATATTTTCTTAGTTGTTTTTAGTTGACCTTTTATTTATTAACTATTTTGGCTCATTGAATCACCATTATTACCTCCTAAGTTGAAATTTTAAAAAATTATTAAAAAATGTGTTTTTTTCCTGTTTCATGACTAATTGCCTTTAAATCACATGAAACATGTTTGAATAACTTGTCTAAAATAACATTGAATAATTTAGCCACCTTTCTGCTAATGCACAACGCCATTAAGGGCCTTTGTGGATGTAAGCAAGCATCAGACGTAAGTTTAGACCACCTGAAATTTTGGTTTATCACACATATTCAAGGAAGTGATACAAATAGATCAAGTTTTCTCTTTTGTAGAACTTCCCTGACACATAGGCAAGAAAATCCATGCAGAAACTTTTCAGCTGAGCACCTATTTTCCCTAATATTGCCAAAAAATTGATGTGGCCTAAACTTTTGTCCGCTACTGTATGAGGGTAGGGAGTTCAGTTGTAACTTTCTGTCAAAAATTCATACCCCCTTAGGATCAATGGGGCTTTTTTGCCCCAAAGGCCAATGCTTAATTTTGGTCAAGGCATGATGTTTATACCAAGTTGGCCTTTTATTTACAGTACTTAATAAACTACTTATATGGGTAAAAATGATGTTTTTCCAGCAAACAACACTTGCTCCAAGCAAACTGACAAAAGTGATATGCTATGGGCAGCTCGGCCAATCACCTGGCAGGATTTTCTGATGTCAGATCATAAATTTTGCTTAATTCGTCTGCATTTGATCAGTGTCTACAATTATGAAACCATCTGTAAAGATCACGATCCAAGATCAAAAATAGTGGCAACAAAATAAAATAATCTTATAGTGACAGATCTATATACAGATAAACTGACCTACTACAGGTGCAGATTGTGTATCTGATTCAGCGTCAACCAGCATTTTCCGGAAATGTTATCAATGCTTTCATAATTGTCGACATCTCTGTTCAGAAATTTCCTGAAGTTGGCATTGGTTGAGTAAAGGTAAGATATCAATCTCCAAGTGGGCATTCTGACCTCACCTGACGTCAGGATAGGCCTAACGCCTGGGACGTCACACTGACGTCTGTCTGCTGATGTCAAAACAGGTCAAATTGCCTGCAGAGCTGTACTTTCAGGTGGTGGATCATGGCACTTTTAATGAAATGTGCAGGAATTATAGGCACCTTTCAGATTTTAGGATAGACATATTTAATTTTTAGCTTCTCGGGTCGACCAACAGATTTTCTGCGTACAGAAAAAAAAAAAATTTCACATGCCCACAATTTTTATCAAATTGACATTATAAAAAGTTGAGATTTCACCTTCTTTTTTTCTCGTCCTACCGACCTACCCTAGAAAAAGTGCCTTGAGAAGATCCGAGAAGCTAAAGATCAATCTTTAAGCAATTACTATTATATGCCTGTCTTGACCTATGTCTAGGGCATAAAATACAACAGGTTTCATGTGAATAAATTATGTACGAAAGGAGCTGTGTCCCAAAATGTAGAAAATGGCATGTGTCAAAAAGTTTGTCTTCGATAGACCTTTTATTAATGTATAATTGTATATGCTGTCATGAATCAGTATTAAAGAGTGTGTCTACTATTTGTGTCGATTTTGTAGCTGGAGACATGTCTCAAGTTCAATCAAAAAGATTAATTTCAGAATCTATACTAGGTTTTCGGAATTTGAGGCTTGAATGTGTTGTCAAAAAAATGTGTCCTCTCCAGTACGAGGAAAAAACACTCAGGATTCTGAAAGATGAAACAAGCTATTTGTGTTTTCTTTGCTTGATTGGGTGCCCCTACATCGATGTGACGAATGCAAGTTGAAAAAATATCCAGGCCATGCACATACATTTTCTTAGAAAGTAAAATTCAAAATGTCAATAAAAAGGTCCTCTCCAGTACATCAGAAGTTTCGCTTTGCTTCAAGTATTTTAACACTGGATTCATTCAGGAAAGGAACATGGCTGAACTAAATAATTCAACCAGGATGCCTAAAAAGTGTATTTATACATATTGAAAATTGCAATATATGTTTTTAGATCATCAAATTGCAGTATTATGACAAAATCAAACTTGAAAGTAAAAGGCAAATATTTCATGTAATATATCAATATAACTGCAATTTTTCACAAATAGCAGAATGACTTAGCATAATAATATGTAAATTTCCTGTTTTCAGACCAATTCAAGCTTCTTTTTTTTTCAGAGCCTGTGATTTTGGGTTATTTTCGGTGATTTTTCTCTGTAGAACATTATCTTTGACCAAAAGGAAACACCATGAGTTGGAATCATACAGTGAAAAAACTTGACCTAGGGTTAGTAGGATACCTAAGCATTATTTATCTTGGCAATCATGTGTCTGTTGAGACTAGAACCTTACTAAACACTCTGAAGCATAAACTTTCAGAGTAAGGAATGTCTAATTTCTTTACTTTCATGATAAAAATTGTTTGGTAAAACCGTTCGGCCATATTTCATCAAAATTTAAGCTTTGTAATGGTTTTGACGGTTCTATGCAACAAGATGGCTGGATTTCCATTGAAAAAATTGTTAAATTAGTATTCACATGGATATTTTTTTTTATAAACATTTTATTTTAAATTGCAAACCTTTTCTACTTTATGGAGTGGAAATTTGGTAATAGACCAACAAATCACACGTGTCCTAGTTGATTTACAAATCTTTTTAAAATATGTTCATTTCATGATAGCATGAAGGAAATTCTCATTTACTGACCTTTATTTTGACCCCCAATGAGACACTTCGGGCCGTTTTCACCAACATGGTATTAAGAGAAGAGCCAGGTCTTAGCTAAGACCTGGTTTGGCTAAGCCAATCAGTCCAGCAGAGCAGTATCGAAGGTATTTTAGATATGGCTACAAAGATATGGCTACACAGAAAAGGGGGGGGTCTAGGAAATTTTTTAAATAGATAATTGCCTACCCAGTCTCGGTGAAAAAAAAAAGAAGAGTTCCATACTTCCCCCTTTCCCAACCTATCGACCTATCATTGCTATGAAGCACCAAACAACACAACAAGCTATGCTACGACTATATCAAAGTATCATAGTCTCTCGCTCAAACTTCATATATTAACTTTTTTGTCATATTCCTTGTGACATTCATGGTGTATCATGTGCATATATTTACATGTGTGTAGGCTTGTTCATTGGCCAGCTTTGGAGGTGTGTTTGACTTACTCAATGAAGGCTGTGCTGAGCGCATGGATGGAAACTTTTTTTGTTGTTGTTGTGCTGGGCAAACTTATTTTCCAGTATCATGTGCTGAACCAATTATTTTCATCATAAGTCCAGCCGCCCCCCCCCCTCCCTCATGTATTATCTGGTCAGCCCCAAAGGGACACCACTTTAACAGTTTGAAATCACTAGTCTGTAAGTTGTCTAACAATATTTGTCAACCATTGAACCTTGACAAGTCTATCCACTAAAACTCAGTTGGTGAAAGGGACTTAGTTACGCCAGGTTTAAAGAAGTTACGACCAGGCCTAACTGTTAAAACTATGTTGGTGAAATCGGCCCTATATGTCTCTAAAATAAACAGGTCTTTATAAAATAAAATTTTATGCTTGAACTACTGATCAATGAATATTGGCATGAGTTTGACCTTATTTTTCTTTCTTTCTTTGAAGATATACTAGATCGCTGTATTTCTTAAGGGAGAGTCTCTCCCTATCCCTGTGTATTACTTTTGCTTCCCATGCAGATTTAACATTATGTTTTAGTTCCGATGTTTAGAAATTGTGGCGCTACCATCTTTTTGACCGTCAATCTGGCCCCTGGTGGTATTTTCCTTGCAAAGAGAGGATGCACAGAAGTGGATTGAGGTAGAGCCTTGGAGGATTTTGTCCCAATTCTATGTGTGTAAATGGGAATTTATTTATGATAAGGGATTTTTCGTACATCCTATCATACAGGCCTACCAAATTTTGTGTCATGCATGTTGAATAAAGTGGTCCAAAAAAAAACACACTTCAAAATTTCCCTAATTTAAAAGCTCTTAAAACTTGCATTCTGAGCTCATCACTGTGTACCGTTTGCACTATACCAAGCAACCAAGTTCAGGCTCGGGACAAGTTGGGTTTAGCTCTATTGAACACAAAACACAGGTGTAGAATTCACAATTAATTTGGTGCACTCTTCAGACCTGAGGTTCGAGACAGGTGATTACAATAACAGTCAATGTCAAACAATGCTAAACAATATAATTCAGCTTGCTATTTTCCAACAGGGCCCCTTGAAACACTGCTGTCAGAACATAAGAATATGTGGCAGAGCCAGGGACAATTTGTCAAAGAAATAATCATTTAACATTCCATCAGTCCGCAAATTTGAGACAATATGCATTTTAGAAAAATCCGCTTCCTGAAAACCTAGTTTATGACCTGGAAAGTTGGTCCCTCACAAGAGAGGACGTCAAGCTGACGACGTCCTCGAGTTCAGTTCATTATTTGATGGATATTTTCTGTTACAATCTCGGCAATAAAATGTCTTCTTTAGCTGCATACAGCATTATTGAACTGAACCGAAACTGCTGCTTTGAAAACTGTTTCTGGAACCGCCCAGACCATACCGGTACGACCCGTATTTATCAAACCGATGCCGTGCACTAGTTTATTATTGTTAACTGCAAGGGCAAAGAGAAACTGGAAAGATTTTAAGGTGTGGCAGCAAACTTGGACGACTGACTACGAGTTCAAATGTGTTATACAATATACATGCATGTATGCGTTTGATCTTGTGAAAAAAAAAGTCATATTTGATGTAGATCACCCATTATAAAATTTTTACAAACTATTGCCATCGCGAAGAAGGATATCCTTGCCAACGATCCATGTGCCTTGAGACAAGAATACATTTCTGCCTTCGAGCAAATTATCATGTGCCATCCAAGTCCAAATAATCCTCTTATTATCATTTATACTCCTTCCACTTCCTTGAATGTATTCACTTATTATATTGCCTATGGTGATTTTATATGATTGTGTGTGTGAATGTGCATATTATGTACTTCAAGTTTCTGGTCACTTTATTATGATTGGATAGATAAAACTATATTCCATTCTATCAATTCTCTTCTGTTCCATTTCCATTCTGTTCTATTCCATATCATTTTCGTTATATAGTATTTCATACCGTATTCGGGAGCTTGCATAGGTACCTCTCTTTGAGGCAATCCTTGTATATTGCATGGTGCACCATTGTGGCAGCACTTGGCTGTCATCCATTGTAAAGCATGATGGGTAAACAAGGCACCTTGAGATAAAAAAAAGTGAGTTTTGTAAGTTGAAAATATGAATTTCCATCTAAACAAGCTATTGAAATGGTTATCATTTGCCAATTGTGAATCTAAAGTCATTGATGAAGGAGCAAAGTTGACCAATGAGTGTCATTGACCACAACCACAATATCTATACTGCATAGATCTTGTTTTACATTCTTTGAGGCATCAAATTTATTGACCTTCGAACAAAAGAGTTATTTTTTAAAAATAGCCTTTATAAATAGGTAGTGGTGCCCCACTCTCCCTTATACTCCAGATGCTCAGACCATGCAGGGACTGCCCATTCAACATTTTTTAGAAAAAAGTTCTTTGTTATCCAGCGAACGACGTAGGAGCACTTTCAATAGAGGTGTAGCCTACTGCTATGTCTTACCACAAAGAAAAAGAAGAAGCACTTTATTTAAAAATATAATTTATTTACAATATCCATTGTTACAAAATGTTCAGGTTTGCAAACATGAATGATTAGGCCTTCGCTTATAGCTACGGTTGTTTCGATGTGAGCATTTCCTTTTTACTTCAAACAAACAAATAACATGTCCTTAAAGTTCTTTCATTCATGATGGAAATGGAAAATTTTGGTCATGGGAGCTCTGAGCTGGCACGGTAGCGGCACCATTCAAAATTTTTTTAAGGGGAAGCATTCCGCCACCAGAGTATAATTTTGGTTGATAGTAGGCTACCTGGAGTGTACCTGGTCCTGGAGTGAAGGCCTAATAATTGCAGGGGAGCTATAGCAGTGAAGAGCTTCCCAACTTTCCTGATCTTAAGGGAGCACAACTCTCCCAAGCTCCCTGCCCCCTATTTCTATCACTGCTTTCGGGGGCTTATTTGTTGCGACATAACTCAAAATTATGCATTTCGGACAGCTGAAAAACTTTCTCTAGTATCCATGTGAGGGAATGGGCGGCGAAGCCACCCATTCGCGGAATGTGAACTTATCGTAACTGGTGCCTGACATGTTGTTTGCAACAATTTTACTGACCTGATTTGGTGAACTGTTTGTACCTGCGATGCGAGAGCCATTCGTCACCTTCAGATTTAGTTTAGTAGGAACTAATAAGTTTATCATTCCAATGTATCCGAACATTTTCAATGGGTGTTATAATTACTCCTTAGTGCATAATAAGGGAATTTGAGAGGAAAAAAAAAGTCTCAGTTTTCTCAATTTTCTCAAAAAGACATCGGCAACGGTTTCCGTCATTTTCCGCCAGTTGGTGTCTGGTGTTGTGCAGGATACAATAGCGATCCTGTGATTTAGTTAATTAACTAGATCGCTTCATTGTAAAAAAAATTTTATCGCACACATGAGTTTTTTGATGTCGTTTTAAAGCTCTTGAAGAGATCTTATTGATGCAGGTAGGCCTGCTACATAAAATCAGGCTCACACAAATCTTTGGCTGTGCCAACAACATAATCTGTATTAATTATTCTCTATAAACAGCTTATTTTTGTTTTGGAAAATGTTTCTATGGAATACTGGCAACGAGAAAAAGCAAAAGTCTAACACCGTGGTTTGTACCAAGCATCTTGCGATACCAGGGTCTGGTCATCAGTCGTCCATTTCATGAAAACATAACGTTTATCTCCAATTGGAGCATATTCGTCACCAGAGTGAAGCACGTAAGCACTTAACTTCCAACCGTATTCCATTAATGTATCACAATACTGTAGCTCTTTTAGTATCTGGTCAGTCTTCTTGTCATAATTAATAGATATTGTTCTGTAATTTTCATCCATTGCTACGATTTTATAGGTTCCACAGGGGAGATCCACTTTCACCTGTTGGCAGAAAATATAAATAATGATGTGTTACGTCTTCAAAGCATGGAGTGATAAAAGAAAAAGTTAATGATATTTAAACTGGAAAATTAAGATCACAGCTTTGCTTTTGTCCTACCAACCAACCCACGAAAAAACTGCCTCGAGAAGATCTGACAAACTAAATATCAATTATGTTTGGCATAATGCTGAGTTTCATACACTTCTCATCTTTTTAGCAGTCTTTTTGGTATGAATAAATATATGAATGAATATTTATTTTCAACTTACAAATAAGTACAATACATATCAATAGAAACGGAGGCATATACTTAAACCTTCAAATCGTCACCTCTTTTCCAGCGTCCATAATGAGATGTTTCTTTAAATCCTGTGGCACAAGTGGCAGAGCATTCAAGAGGTCAGTGCGACCCCTGAATTTACACTTCACACCCTTGAATGTTTTTAGGACATTAACCTCCACCATACCAGGCATAGCGATGCTTCTGAAAGTTATCAGAAAAGAGTATCGATTCAGAAAGAATCAGAAGTTAAATAATTTTTTTTTTTAATTATTTAAATCACGTCAGAAAAAAGCTGTTAAAGGATTTGATAACTTTAGAATTTTATAATATTACTTGTTGGCAGGCTGAATGAAAATGAGCCCTGCAACGGGAGGGTGGGCAGTTCATACTCCCATGCAGCTACACTGCCCACACAGCCTGCTTCATCGACTATTTCAGATTCTGACCTAGTTGGCTTTCTCAGCCAATCAGCTAACGGGAATGAAAAACCCTGAGGGTATAAATTATGTGACCTTCCAAGTTGAAGACAAGGAAGCTTAATAGGGAGGTCATTTTGAACCTATAAATAGCAGCCCCTAAATGGATACCACATGGTCTATTTTAAATATTAAAGTGGAAATTGCGCAATAAACTACCATTACAAAATAGTTTACACCATATTGAAACCCACATGAATTTTATATGGTAGTAATGACCTGAATATGTAATTTTGACCAAGATGAGTGACTTTTGCAGCCTGTGTGGGCAGGAGCTGCATGGGCACCATTGGACAGTTTGGGCACAATAACTTCCTCACTGACCCAACACCAGCAATAGTTGCAAAGTGTAAACAACATTGTAATTGCTGCACCCTTCTCTTCTTTGGCCAGTCAGTACTTTGTGCACCATAATCACAATACCAAACCATTGGCCTTTGATATATAACAAAAAGTATATGAGAAGCTGTATTATACATAACAACTGTGATAAGGGTAGGGGGATAGGAATCATGGGATGCAGGTGGTATCAAATGAACATAGGGAGAACCACTCAAGCTCACTCACATCCCCTGAGTGAAGCACATGACCATGATTCATGATGTAAACAAAGCTGCTGCCTACCAGAAAATCCAGGTGATGTCAGAATGAGATGATGCTCACTACTCTGTCAGGTGACAACAGAGTATCAGAAGAACCTCCAAGAAAACAGGCAACCCTGGACTAAAATGCAGACTTGATCAGCTGAACTATTGATGGAGAAGCAGCAAGAGAAGAAGATGCAGGAATGGCTTGCTGTTGCAGAATCAGCTGCCAAATGAATCAATAACATTTGCAGTCTTGGAAGGCCCCAAAAGGGAGCTGCTGTATTACAGCAGAGGTACTGAAGGGTTATTTGTTTGCCAAAAAAGTCGATAGATAGACAAAAACAATGCAATAAAGGGCAATTTGATAATTTGTTTATTTTTTATGTTGTACAATAAAGGGGACATGGATGTTAAGAAAATCCCTTTTCGAGATTCAAGGCTGCAATGAGTACCTAAGTATATATATTGATGCTACATAAAACCTTTTTTGCTTTAATTGGATTTTCGATATTGTATCCGGTCAATTCTGTCACTCTTTTCCTTTTGGCGCCGCTTGGCTGGATCTCTCAATTATACAGTACTTACAAATAGGGTTGTAAAATTTCCCGAATTTTCAGCAGAGGTAAATTTCTAATTTTAATTATCAGGAAAATTGGCAATTCTCAAAAATGTTGGGAATTTTCAAATAGTTGACAATGTCCGATAGGTTTATAGAAAATATAGGGCCCATTTACAGATGCAATTTTAATCAATATTCTGCAAGTGTTGCAAACTCTTTGTAATGTATCTAATATACAGATTACTTTGTAGAAAAATAAATTTTTCACACGAAAGTGCCTATCCATCTTGATCTATCATTTTAACCAAAGATATGTCTATCTATCTATCTATCTATCCATCTATTCTTTATATTATCTACATAGATCTATTTGTCTATCTACATCTATATTTCTAACTACTTTTTAGCGGACCTCTTAGTATAAGAGGAGCCGCTCATAAGATTGAAATTCTGCAATATCTTGCCTACATGTTGTTGTAGTAGGTTCGTTAACCAAAAACGAAGACTGAAGTATGGTTAATTCTTTTATTCAGAAAACCAAAGTAAAAGAAACCCTGTAAAAATATACAAATAACCATAAGGCTTATAGCACCAACCAAAATATCAAATATATACAATTAAACCATTATCATTATTCATGTGACCTTTTGGGCCAGCTCATTAAGCAAAGAACAAATTAGACATGTGACTGTACCAGTACCCTAATTTATCTGAGTGATAAATTACCAAACATTTAACAGTGTTATACTCCACCAAGAAGGTTTTCTATTGTCTTTTGCCGTGGTTGACCAACAGATTTGTTAGTTATACCACTGTTGGGGATTAAGTTAGCTTGTTGTTCTGCTTTTTCTGCAAACAACGCTCCTAAAAATGACAACAAAGCGCCAAAATTCAGTTTAAAATCTATCAGGAGTCATATATGGAGTATAGGTCACTTATACAACTCATTTTCGGTGTACAACTAACATTTCAGGGGTTATTTACCTCGGGCTAAAGCCCTCAGTAAATAACCACCTGAAATGTTAGTTATACACCTCAAATTTGTTGTATAACCTATACAAATACCAGAACATTTTGACAGTGTACAACATGTATCATAAATACACCATTATTAATCAACATACATAGAATATTTAAACTAATAGTAATTAGAGAAGTATATTAAATATCGTTACCCAAGCCGGGGTTCCATGTGGTTTAGGAACTGACAATATGTACAAACTATCTCTGGACCGAATAACCTAGAAATTATCAAATGAGCATTAGTATCTAAAACGTTAAAACCAAATGCTAAATAGATAAATGTACATTCATTCACTCATTCATTCATGTTAGTAAAAGTCACTTACTTCAGGTGTCCAGACTAGGTCTGAACATGTGCTCTGCTCCAATTAAAATGAAAGATGGCACCAGAAAATGCCACCGGGTGTCACTCCGAGTGTGACTGGCCACTGGGGACACCTGGCTGCCCAATGGTCAACTGGACCAAGATGCCCCCTGGTGCCAGAAGGATAAACACAACACCAATGCCTTTTGAAGGAATCCCCAAGCGCAAGTAATTGCATAGGGGTTAGGTATATAGATTTTCAACCATTGTCACTTGTTAAAGTAATTACTTCTGTGAAAAGAAATTGTGTAGTCCTTCCAGTTATTTTCATATTTCAATTGATATGCTGTGATATAAAAAGAAAAAGCTTATCTGGGGCATATCCACAAATGGCCTGGGGTATAGAAAGGGGAGTGAATAGCCTTTTCTTATTTCCCATCTTTTCAATTTTGAGCCTGTGGGGGGGGGGAGGGACCTATAATTAAGTTTTACATCGTTATCAGCATATTTACGATTTAAATGCAAATTCTCACTGCGTGCCATGAGGTCCGCTTTAAATTGCCTTGTGCATTTATGTTTTTTTTCTGAGTTTCTATCCAATCATCTACTGGTCTATCTCCGTCCCTATTCTATTACGTAATGTTCTTTTTTCTCTTTCCGCTGTATGCTGGAGAATACAACACATTTTTGGGAGTAATTTGTTGTTTATTAGACCATATAAAATCATCAAAGGTCATTAGATCAAACATCTTGTCAGTAGTATATAATACATTGGTATTGTTCAACATCCTGTCATTCTTTCTCATAGATAACCCACTTCACAGGGACTATGAAAAATGCTTTTTGAGAAATATTTATGAGTTTTGGTCTTCTGTGATCCATTTCATAAAAACATGAAGGACATCTCTTATAGGGTGGAAATTGTTTCAAGAGTTAAGCAAATAAGTTTAATTAAATTCCAACTGCATTCCATTAATTTAATTAATTTCCAGTTGTATTCCGTAAAACAAATTGGGGCTTTATTTCCAAAATAACATGATATACCGTATCACAATAGTGTATCTCTTTGAGCATTTGGTCAGTGTCCCTGTCATAATAACGAATTATTGTTCTGTGTTCATGTTATATCAAGTCTTATTCATCTGTGGTCCATTTCATAAAAACAATCCGGCCATATTTAAGAGCGGGGGCTTCGCTACCAGAGTAAAGCGAATAGGCACTCAATTTCCATCCATGTTCCATAAGCGTATCACAGTATTGCATCTCTTTGAGTATCTGGTCAGTCTTCGTGTGATAGTAAATAGTTATCGTTCTGTAATTTTCATCATGCGCAGTGAACTTGCAATTTCCAATTCCAGGGATGCCCATTTTCACCTGTTGGTGTAGAAAATGTAAATAAAAATTCTGTAAAGTTGAGAGGAATAGTCCAGACCGTGAAAGTTACAACAGCTTCTTCTATATCCTCTATATACTACTGGAAAAACATCTGAAATGCTATACAGTCGACCCGCACAGTGCAGTGGTGACTGCGCAGACCTATACTCTTCACAGCCATTGGACCACAAAAGAGGTAGAGAAAGCATGGATGAGACATTATGGTGCAATTATCATAACTAGACAGATAGATATATATTTTAAGCGCAGCACATTATTATCCTTCCAGAAAGTATGTAAAATTTTACAAATCTAGCAAATTGGTATGCGACCTCATACGTTGGGGGCATTGTGATTGGCTGTGGTGTAAAGTGTGGTGCAGTGTTGGCATATGGTGCTGTGTAGGGTATAGCCATACGAGGGGTGTCCCAAAAGTTCTGAACAATTTTTTTGACAGACCTTTCTATTTGAAGCAGCTTTATGAAATATTCACAGAATCAAATTCAGGTATTTCGCTATCCATTTCAAAAATATGGTACCTGTTCAACCATTTTAAATAACTTTTCTGTTGCCATGGAAACAGCAGGTCAGTGCACCCAGCGCAGCTCAATTTTTTAGGCCAAATCCAAGTGTCTAGGCTAGTAAATAACCAAGGAATTTACTGTAAATAAGCAATGGATGATCATGAAAAATATTATTTGGAAACCTAACAGTATCTCAAAGTTTTTCATTTACATTTAAAGTCACTGTGAATCAGTTTAACCCATGTGCTGAGACGATCACCTGGGTCCTCCAAACTGGACTGTTCCTAAATTGTGGAATTTCAGTGTATTTGGCAACTGCTTCATTTCTCGTTATGATTATTATTTCTCTATAATTTTTGAACTGGTATATATATTTTAGTATCACGCAAAGTTACAGAAGGCCAAATCTGGTAATTAAAGCAGATGAGATTGGGTTTTGAATCTAAGGTTCTTGAGCACTGCCTCTTGACAGCAGATTGTTTCAGCCAAACCGCCTCAAGCGCTGTTAGGCAACTGCTGGAAAAAGCCTTTGGTAATTGCCTCAGCTGATAGAATAGAATAGAATAGAATAGAAATTTATTTTCAACATCCACATAAATCAATGGCAGGACAACATATAGTGAAATGTTATATAATGTGATGTTGAGGGGTGCCCATAGAAACTCTGCAGTTTGTGGGTTGGACACCCCTTAGTGAAATGAAATGAGATGAGATGAGATGGATGATTAATGGCATCTGTTATTCTGGGTGACAATAAAATATTCAGAAAATATGCAATAGCTTAAGAAAAAAAATTTTAAAAAAAGAAGAAGACAATTAAGTAATGGTATAATTCAAATGAATGTTATGATCCTCAAATCAATCAATAGGTGGCATATTCAAATATAAAAAATATAATATAATAAAATAGATAGGCAACAATTACATTTGTGGTTATCCTATGGCAACATATAAAGATATACAGAATATTAATTATTTTACGTGATTTGTAAAAATAGATAACACAATTTTTACTCTGTCCATAGTAAAAATTGTGTTATCTATTTTTACAAATCACGTAAAATAATGATCAGGTTGAAATATAAATAAATCTTTATAATCTAATGGAAGATATCTTGAGAGACTGCAAGCTTATCAGAAAATACATTTTCTTGCAATCATTTGCTATTTTACTATAAAATCTCTGACTTTTAACACAGCTAATTTGCTGAATTTCGTCTGAGAAATAGAGCTGCGCTGGGTGCACTGAACTCTCGTAACCATGGTTACAGAACAGTAATTTGAACACTTCTTACAGTCTTGTTTTTTTTTTTTAAATAGATGGTCAAATACCTGAAATTTATTCTGTGAAAATTTCATTTAGCTGTTTCAAATAGAAAGGTCTGCCAAAAAATTGGTCAGAACTTTTGGGACACCCCTCGTATATGTTTTTACCGTAGCGAACAAGGTATTGTGATCACTTGGGTAAAAAGTTGTCCGTCCACTGGGCCTTTGGCGGGCGGATAATCGTTTCCAGGCTTGAATGCACATGGATGAAATTTGGTACACGTATAGCCTGAATGGTCTAGTTGTGCCTTTTGATGGTCTGATGGATAATAATTCCATATTTTTTGAAATTATATAAAAAAATATATAATTTTTTCTTTTTCGTTTCCGGGCCAGGACTCAGTCATGCCTGCAAAGCTAGGAACGATATATAAATATTCATGGGCTTTGTAATGAACTCCTGGGAGGTTCTGTAGGGATTTGTCACAATCAATAATGTAATCTCAAGTTTTTACTATGTAGTGATTCATGACCACTGCGCTACACGCAGGGTCTCAGGGCTAGCCGAGGCGCACTGATTGGGTACTTCCATCACACAGAAACTCCAAGCAAATATGATTTATCTATTGATCTATTCTGATGAATTAGTTGATCTGTTCAATTAAAATAGTTGATTTTACTATTTATACAAAAATATTTCACGTGTATCAAATATATATATCAAATTGAGACAAGTGAAATGGATCATATTTTGTTATAATATAGTTACCAGACCTGACAAAATTCCATCAGTCTTGTAGAATAGCTATTTATGTGAGGTGTTATGGTTGGGACAAAACCGTTATGGTTGGGACACTTACATCTTCACAGTACTGTTCATCAAATATTCCAAGCAACCAAAAAACCTGAAGTGCAAAGGATTGCGTATGTATCAAGGAAACTCAGATTTAGGGCACAGCTTTCTAAAACATCCATAAGAGAAGTAGAGTCAAGGAGGGTAAATCCGTCCACTTTTGGCTAAAACTATGTTTCCAGGAAAATAGTAATAGATACAAAAATGAAAATTAGTTCATTGGAAGGGGCATATTCCATACTATCGTCAACAGTAAAAAAAAAGTCAAATATTCAAATAATTTTTGCTGAAACCATGGCAACAAACATTGAAGGTTAGGGCACCTAAATCCGTCCACCCTGCTGGTAAATCCGTCCAGCAAGGATGGTAAATCCGTCCACAGGCCATAGTGCAGCCCTCACCTATCATATCTTGTTATTTTTCCAAGTTTTGCAATTTTTAAAGTCTTACAAAGGTTTTTGTGTCAATTTTTTAATAATGTTTCACTGATTGCACTTGTCATGGAAGAATTAAATAATATAGGTCAAGTTCACTTTGAATAATTTCAATTGACCCCCTCAATTACAATTATATAACCTTTTAACCCAAGCAAAGTGGTATAACTGTTCCTATCTAACTTCTGTAATCAGGCAAAAGTCATTTATGAATATTTAGAGTCATAAAAGTACTATAAAAGTTGATTTTATGAGGGTGGACGGATTTACAAACCCCAAATCAAGCCACTTCTGAAATATTGATGGTAATTCCGTCCACTTGTATTTTTATTGTATTTCCTTTCAATGAGTCACAATTTTACAAATCCTGCAAGAATAATTGAATTTTGCACCTCATTCACTGATTTTCATCTTAAATACATTTGTTTGATAACAAAAAATAGGCATACAATACTAATAAGTCCAACTTCTGAAAAGATCAAAATGGCTGTGATGACGTCACAGGACTTGATTGTATTTTATCCTTTGTTTTTAAATGGACCTGAAATATTATTTAAACTGATAAAAACACCAAAAAAACGGCAAAATTAGTTGAAAAACTACTTTCTCTTGCCTATAAAACTCACACAACTGTAACAGATATATTTATATCCATAACATAGGGGGTGGACGGATTTACCATCCTGGACGGATTTACCATCCTTGACTCTACTTGGTAGGAGTTTGCCTTATTGTTTTCACCGTTATGGTTGGGACACACAAATATCAGGTAATACATATGCTTTTATTAACCATTAAGTTAATGCACCGTGGCAAATGGATACTCTATGGTCAGAAGTAATGTATAAACAATGTTTTACAGAGAAACTGGTTTCTATGAGTTATTTCTTCTTCGCATTTCTGAGGTCATCAGAGACTGTATTTCTTCTTCTCAATGCAGACAACACTCTCAAAAAATTAAAATTTGGTTTCATTTGGGCCATTCAGTTTGCTCAATTTTGTATATGCCTAATTTCAGATATTAATGGATCAAAACATTCATTCAACGCTAAAATCGTGCATTTTCAGCACATTTTCGTAAATGTTTTGGATGATGTCTCAGCTAATAATCATCCGATTTGACTGAAATTTGCAATATAAAGAGATTATAATGTACCAGATAGAACAGTATACACATCTGTTCTTTCAATGCAGTTGGGAAACAACAGTGACCACCGTTCCTTTGGCTTCAAAATGAAAAGTCACAAGGTGCACCAGGCCTTACACAACTTGTAAATCTTCTTTCTTTATATACTTGTACACACACGACATGAAGTGATATGCCAGTGTGCTGCCTGACAGATCTGATATGACATCCCATGCAGTTGCATGGTTTAAACCCAGTTTAAAATATTAAAACTTAAGTTTTTCTTTTCTTGAATTTTTCATATCTGGTTTTAAAAAAAGACCAGGTTTTTTCATGGTTTAAGCAGAAACCTGCTCAGGGGTGGTTTAACTGCTGGTTTTAGAAGCCTTCAATGAGGATTTTACGCCTGCAAAGTCAAATTTCTAATTCGCTGATAACCATCAGAGCTGATCTGGTTAAGGATATCAGTTATGATCTGAATTTATTTTATCCTAATTTGTTTTGTTTTTTTCAAACTTTTTCTGTTATGATCTGAATTTATTTTTATCCTAATTTTATTTTTTCAAACTGTTTTTCAAAAGTTTTTTTATCCAATTTCCTAAAGATGTTTTTCCCCGAAATTTTTCTTTTCCAAAAAAGAATTTGCCCTCGAATTTTTTTTTTTTTCAAATTTCGTATTTCCAACATTTATTTTTCCTTAAAATTGTTCAGACAGATCTGTTTTTCCCAAAACTTTTTTTCACAATTTTGTTCCTGCCAAATTGTTTTTATCAATCGTGTCTTCCAAAAATATTTCCCAATACAAAATGCCTTTTTCTTTCTTCTTTTTTTACCTAGGATTTTATTATAAGAGAATGAATTTTCAATAATATCATGGCTCAAAACAATTTACCGTCTTTCAAAATTTTTCTTTTGAGACCAGATTGCTCTTTTTTTTCGTCTTATTTGGCTTCTTCTGTCATTTCTTTTTGTTTTCCTTCTTTGTCCTCCACATATTCTATGCTGGGGCAACTGAAAGACCCTTGGCATCCCTGAATTAATAGGGTATGTGCCAGACTCACAGTCTTCTCATCTCATACTCATACATTGATCGCCTGCCTTGATATAGTCCACTAATGTGCTGCAAAGGCATAAAAAACAAACAAAAAACAAACAAATCCTTTTACAGATCCAAAAAACATAATCACTTGATTTCTGGATTGAAGAGAGAAATTTCAGGGTCCATTTGGAACTTTGTAGAAGTGGAGCATTTTCGCGGTTTCCCATAGTTTCATGGAATCTCAATTGATATTTAAATAGACTGCATATTTGAATTCCACTAAAGAAGAGCTTTCAAGTGAATCGATAGTTTCCGTGAAGTTTTTATCAAATGAACTTGATAACCGCACACAGTGTCCTTGAACTGTTAAAAAAATGTCCAAAGGATCTGTCAATGCAACATTGTGGTATGTGGTGATTTGATGTAAAGATCAAAAAAATCGGTTGGGAAAATTTTGAGAAAATTGAATTTTTTGGTTTTTCACACCCTTGTTGAATGCAAAATATTCATTTATAGAATTTTGAAAACTATCTATTGGAAATGCTCTCTTTGACCATCCTGGTGCTTATATTAACAGTTGAACAAATTCAGAATTATGTATAGGATTAAGTGGATTTTAAAGGAATATATTCAGAAGGTGTTACAAACCTGACAGACTACATCCTGCATTCTCAGAGCAAAATTTACAACATCTAGTTTACTGAACCTGCATAGGTTTACTAATTCATTGAGTGCCTAAGTTAAGTAGCCAAACACTACAGCAATATAGTCAATAATAAGACATATTTAGATATTTTATAGTATTTTCATACCCATATTCCGAGACATAATCTCTCCTTATGACAAGGTTCAAGCTTTGTGTCACAAATTTGGGACATTTGACTGAAAAAAAATCCTGAAGGCTCATTTTTCATTCTTTGAACAAGGTTTGAAACTTATAGCAAAAATTGTCTACTACCTATATTTCCATATGGATAAAGACAGTGCAATAAAACTTGGAATTTGCCATCTCATATGTTCATTAGCCCTCTTGAATTGTTTCTTGTATGGATTTTAGAAAATAATCTTATCAAAACATGTAATTTCCTTAAATATCAAATACAAATTACATGCAAAGCTGTGGTGAAGATACAAATTTGTCAGATCCCAGCAGTAGGTATTAACACAGGTGTCTGCTGTTTATTGTTTGATAACTTAACAGATGTTTTGTGAATATCTTTTGAAAAACATTAACTAGTGAAGTTCCAAAACTCTCACTTTACATCGCTAAAGAAGTTAAAAAGGCATTTTCTGACACGCTGGTGGTTCATTTCCTGGTTTTCCTTAGTTCAAGAAATAATAAAACTGAAACGGTCATGTTTATATAAGATTTAAACACATTATAATTTTCGGTGAGTTTGCAACACCCCTCACTATTGGAAATGATGTGAGAATCAAAAATAAAAGACTTTTCTTTGAATTTTTTTTACCTGATTGAGTAACCTAATGTATAACTAAATGAATTATGATGTTTGAGGTTCACCGAACTGCCATTTGATATATCTATAACAGATATTTTGAATGCAAGTGTGAAAAACAAAAAATTTCAAATTTAAATTTTCTCAAAATTTTCCCAACAGATTTTTTTATCTTTAAACGAATCGAAGCTGAGACCACAATGCTGCGTTTTCAGATTCTTTGTACTTTTTTTTTAACCCTAAACTTCGTTCAAGTCCTGACACTGTGCGAAACCATGAAAATTCAATATTTCTACCAAAATGGATGCCCACAATATCGAAATAGTTCAGACTACCAAAAAATGTTATAGTAATGTTCTGAGTACCAAGAGAAGGAATAATAAACACTATTTGCATATTTTCTATTTGTAGGAACAGCACAGAAAGCAGCAAAATGGAAGAATTGACCGCCATTTTGGAAAATGGCTGCCAGCAGCCACCTAAGCTAAATCTGAGGTGGCTCCCTATCCAGATATGTTCGTAAAGATGTTTTTTAAGTGTACACCAAGTTTCATGCTTCTATGTATAAATGCACTATTTTTTTACATACCTGCCCCGCTAAGTCTGGAATATTTCTCGAAGTATATTGTAACATGTAACATCTATAAATTTCATATCAAAGTTTCTGATATAATTTTAAACTCTTGAAAAAGCTAATTTATTACCTCTTTTCCAGGTTTCATGATGAGGTGGTTCTTTACCTCCTGGGGCAAAAGTGGCAGACAATGTAAGAGGTCAATGCGACCCCTGAATGTACACTTAAGACCTTTGCGCCAGATGATACTGATCTCCACCATACCAGGCATTGTGGTATTTCTGAAATTCATTTAGAAAAAGAGTAATAAGAAAATGTCAGAAAAGACAACATAAGTTAGGGAATGGACTTCCCAAAAAGGGTATTATCATTAATGACATTATTGTAACAAAAAAGTAGAACCTTGGTTGAGTTGGTTCTATTTTTTCCTCATGTCATAACTTCATAAGACATGCTATTATTCAAAATTTCTCATGGTTTCTGCAATTTAATACATTTATAATTATGGTAATCCACTATGCCTTTATTCACTGTGGCCTGAAACCTTGTTGTGTGCTGTCCCAGGTCATTCAGTTGACAAGGACACTTAAATTCTTCCATATTAATTGCGTCCCAATGTGCCCCGAATTAACTGTCCCGATGAGCCCCGATATGACTTTTACACCAAAATGCTAATTTCTCAGGCACCAGTGAGTGTGTTTATCATGATAGCAATTCATGACTGTTCGTTACGATATGTCAAATTCATACAAGCACTGAGAAAGCCTCATTGTTCATTGTTTGTCCACAGAATCGTTTGAATTGAACCCGTCCATGTTTACTTTGGTAGTAGGAAAATAAACTTTTCTTCGCCATACTTCTGCATGTAGCTGTAATTTGTCATCAAAATGATGGAAACATCAGGATGTGAAATTACAAGATATGATGGCACTACCATATTATATACCTTGCCAGGAACCAACAAAACCCCAGCGTCCCACAATGGCCCGTGTCCCAATGTGCCCCGTTTCCCCCTACACTGAAACTTAGCATACAGTCTCAACGTAATTTAATTTTGCTTCGGAAAAAACTTTTGGTATACTTCTATGACAATAAATGTGTTATTTACTCAACTAAAATGTTCCTTTTTGGCTTGAATTTCGAATGTCTTGCTGCAGTGATAGTAGCAGCAACAGTAGCAGCCTGGTGCCAGTCAGATCCAGTGTTTACAAATTTGGTAGAAAGAATGCAGGAAGCAATGCAGAAAGGAAGGAATGAAGGAATGGAGGAATGAAGGAAGGAGTGAATGAAGGAATGAATTAAGGAAGGAGTGAAGGAACGAATGAAGGAAGGAAGGTAGGAAGGAAGGGAGGAAGGACGGACGGAAGCAAGGAGTGTCATTCCATGTCGAATCAACCAATGGTCCCCACCTGACCCCCTTCGATTTTAATGAAACTATGCACGAATGGTGCCCACCATCTGGAAGGAACATATGCAAAATTTCAGCTCCCTATCCCTAAAATTCGGCTTCCAGGCGACTTTGAAGTTGAAAAAGCAAATTTCGAAAGCCATTTTCGTGGCTTCTTTAAAATAGGATTCAGATGTAACGCTTAAAGATATAAGGCTAAAATTCACCTGATATACCAATAATGACACCATTTACGGATGTCGATAGTTTTAAAGATCCTAAATAATATAGTTTTTACACAGGTAATTAATAAATATTAGTCCAAATTGCATCAAATTGCCTATTTCAATTGATTGCTACATATTTGTCAGCCAATCCAGAGCAACACAATTTTAGGGAAATGGTCTTTGTCATATTTCCAACCATTGTGTAGAATACAATGAACTTGCTAAGTAAAAAATTGCTAATTATAACAGGTAAAGTTGAAAATTATTGAAAACGACTCTTTTTCATAGTAAAAAATCACAATGTGGGATAGGTCACCCAAATTTTTAACTTGTTCCTCCTAACAGTGCTTGAGTTCATCTTTAAATTCATACCAAACTTGTTTTGTGGATATTGATCCTTCAATAAAATTAATTGAAAGTAGAGACAGTGAGGCATTGGAACTTGTCTAAAGATGTGGTCTCTCAAGCGTAAAGGAGCAAACATTGCTTACTGTTTCTATGCTGTTAGAGCCACCTAACCCAGATTCATCAGACTACTTGCAAGTTAGATAGCTTTGAGGTGCATAAGACAAGGAGTCTGATATCTTCTGGTTGATTTTTGTTTCTTGGGGAGTTTTTGGTGAATTATTTTTGTGCTCAATGTGATCTATTACTGGGAATGTGCTCGGTTCTTTAGTAATAAGACAAAACAGTTATTTATTTTTTGTTGTTTTGATATTAGTTTTAAGGTTATTCAATCATAGTCATGGCTGGTGCCATTGTAGATTGTACAGTTGATCGGGTTACCTGCGATCAGTGTCACAGGACGACATACTGTCGTAATGCCACACTTCTGTCTATTGATGACCTAGTCTCTGAGGAAAAGGAATTGCTGCTTTTAAGATGTACTTTAGTGAATGAACGTGACTCAACAATTTGTCTTCACCATAAGAATATCTATTTAGACAAATACAAATTTCTTCAAAAATCATGTTGCGATCCATTTTCAAGGCATTCAAAGCCGTTCAAGAAGGGTCTGGGGGTAGTAAAGTTGATATCTGCCTGAAAGCTTAGCAAAATACGAGGGGTTTTCCAAAAACTCTGTCCAATTTGCCATAACTTTTGTAATATTTAATACAGAATCATGATATTTGGGTCAGATAATATTGAAGTAATTTGCAAATGATCCTGAAAAAATCAGATCATAGAAACAAAAATAAATGATTAATTTGTTGCCATGGAAACCAAGAGTCATGAAATGCAGCCCAGGGCACTACTGGGGACCCATATTCATTATATTTTGTCAAAAAATGTAATTTTTACAAGGCTTACAAGACAAGAAACATATTAAAAATAATCCCTAACATTTCACAAATTCTTGTAATAATGAACTTGACATTGAGTGCATTTCCTATAACCTTATATACCTTAAAAAATCAATGCCTCATAGTCCTTGTATTAAGGTCACAGTTGGTGTTTCGCAGACCTTTTGTTCTTTACGATGGGTTTTCCATAAGTTCTGTTCAGCCTGTCACAACTTTTACTAGATTTTTAATATAAAAATGATAAAAATATATGGGTCAGTTGATATTGAGATAATTTGCAAATGATCCCCAAAAAATCTGATCTTAGAGGTAAAAATAAATTGTTGATTTGTTGCTATGGAAACCAAAAGTCATGAAATGCGACGGAAAGCTTGTTAACAGACGCATACTTGACATATCATGTAAAATATGTAATTATTACAAGAGATATAGAACAGAATTTTTCCAAAACAGTCATAGTCATTTCACAACTTCCAAAAATTATGACTGGGACCTTGTATGTACGTTTTCTCATACCTTCTATCCATTTCTGAGTATGATACCTCAGTCTTCATGTTAAGGTCACTTTTGGCATTTTCCAGTCTTCTTTTCTTCGGTTTTCCATTGTGTCTTCTCTTCATTCAGAAAAAGTTTGTACACAACCTTTATTTGGTTCTGTCACTCATACTGTCTTCCTTGTATGTGTGATAAATGATTCTTACACTCTCTGCTAGTTTTATCCAATTTAAATGAAAAAATGTAACGGGTACTTATGATGTCATCTACAGTTTCTACACTCCTGCTCATGAATATGGAATACTTTTTTGGAAAAAAAGTGTCAAGTAAATGCAAATTTCAGTGTGTGTATGTAAGCAAGGTCCATTGTAAGGGTCAAGACATCTTCTCTAATCACTCTTCGAAAGACTTAACTACATTTTTTGCAAGAATTTTGAATTCTTGATTTAGTGTACCTCACCCTAAAAAAACCCCTGAATTTCCATATATCGTGCTGCTGTAACATTTCCTGGGGTTAATGCTGCAGCATGCGTTTTAAACTACAGCATGTTCTTCCCTTTAGCGGTTATTAGAAGTTGTTACCATTGAATCAGACCACCATGTGCTCCAGCATAAGTTGCTAAAGTTGTCAATTTCAATGGAGAATGTTGAATTATTCCATATTTATGAGCAACGGTGTATATCCAAAAAATTGCTCATCTCGTAAAAAACTGAGAAACTGCATTATTGATGGTAAATTATTTGAGATGTAACAAAAATACCAGTTTCCATTGATATCAATGATTTTACAATTAACTGATTATATTTCATGAAAAAAATATGAATGTGTTCTAATGCAATTTGTCAAGACACAGATAATGCAAGCAGGTGTTCAGTTCATATTTAGTGAGCACTACAATTTACAAAGACTGAGCCGCATTTCATGACTTCTGGTTTCCATGGCAACGGATTCAGCATTATTTTTATTTTGATGATCTGATTTTTTAGGAGTTATTTGCAATTTGCGTCAATATTATCTGACCCAAATATCATGTTTCTACATTAAATCTAGCAAAAGTTATGACTAGTTGGACAGAACTTATGGAAAACCCCTCGTAGTGGCCATATTGAAGCCCTGATTAAAACCTTCTTTGTGTCATCACCTGAGGTGGATGAAATCCACTTGCAGCTTGTTGATAGATTTTCAAGTAGCAAAACAATTGCAGGCACAAGAAGCCATCACACTTTCATTCCCGTAAATGCAAATGAGCTTCAAATGGGAAGGATATCTGGTGAAGATAACCTGACAGTTGCACTAGTCAGCAATGCAGCTTCTGCACGGAATCGTGACACTGGGGTAGGCGACATCAGGAATCTGAATTCTGGACAGGTTTTCATTGCCGTTAGTGACAAGAACTGGTATTTGGGCAATGTGGTAGAAGTTTATGAGGAACATGCAGATGTTTTTCTTGACTGTTTCAGACCCAAGGCTCCAGCACCATCTTTTTCTTTGCCCAGGCGAAAGGACCAATGCTGGGTACCTATAGACCACATCCTTTTGAATGTGACAAACTTTGCAAGCACTGTTGGAAGGAACTATGTGCTCGATCAAAATATGTTCACTATCATTACAAACACGTTCAAACAGTTCCTTTATAGTCATACATAAAACATATTATTGGTACATTTATCTACAGTCGCCTTTTTTACATGGAATATTACACATTTTTCCGATATTAATGCAGAGTCCAGAACTGGGCTTAGAGGGCTGCACTTACCATATCTACCTTCTATCTATCTATTTGATTTTCTAAAGCATTTGGCAACTTGTTTTTTTACAAAATCACACTTCAGAGAAGTTTTTCTGTGACAATTTATGGCAAACTCTTGTGATATTGTGACCAGGGTATAAAATAAGCGTGCAACGATCCCAAAATGTGCAGTGATCAATCTGAAATGTGCAGTGATCAATCTGAATTTGTGCAGTGATCAATTTCACTCTTTAATGCTAAATTATGGTGAACTGCATAAAGCTCAATATACATGTTCAACAAATGTAATACTTTTGCCCGCCTGTTGATAGTTTTGGCAATTTGTACTGCTTGATAACTCAAAGACAGTCCTGAGTCACTGGTTTGTTGTTCATTAGATTTTCCAGATACAATGTCATGATGAAAGAAGAATATATTCTTGCTCATAGATAGCTAAATATAGTAAATCTGGAAACACTGCCTCAGAGCACAGGCATTACAATTATTCACAGCACTTATGCAATAGACTCCAGCGACTGGTGCTCATCACCACTACTGTAACAGACACACCAAGGTTGGCAAATTCCCTGAATCGATCACCCTGCTGTAATGTTGTACTTATGGGGTACAGCCATGCCTGGCTGTTGATTGCCCAGACTTACCCACCTTCTTTCATTGTTTAAGGAGGTAAGCATCATGCAGGCCATAGAGTGGGAGGGCTGGCAAATGATCAGAATGCCTGAGTCTGAGAGCCGACAGGAAATTTTCCCCAGATAATTTTGTCTGATTCTGGTTCAGTAGGTGCTACTGCTTAGAAACCACACTCCTGCGTTAGAGAGTAAAACCATCCAGTTTTAAATTCGAAAATAGTTATTAGCCAACAGCGTTATTGTTTCTTGTTGATCAGCTGAGGGGCAACATGGCAAACTAAACATATCAAAGGGTTCAGCAAAATATAAAAAATTAAGACCCCTCAACACAACTTCATGTGATACAAAATTGTGATTTCCCTGCATTTGTTGAAAATTTGTGTTGACAGCAGATTTTAGTCTTACAAAACTAGTTTGCTACTTCATTCCAAATCAATTTAAATTGTGACAAAATTTGGCCATGTTGAGACAGATCTCACATTGCCCCTAAAAATGTTTGATCACTTGACATGTTAATTGCAATTTTAAATTGCTACCAGAGATTAAATTCTACTGAAACTGTTGGTAGGCATTAAAAATTAATTTCCTGATTCAGAAAGCCTTGAAAATTTACCAGAATCAAGGTTTCTCACCAGAAAGCACAAATCCCATATAATACAATCTCAGAAATTTCAGGACAAAAATGTGAATCAACTGAAATTTTCAGATTTTTTCGACAACCTGTGGAATGGATGCAAATGCACTGAGGTGGCTGGAACAATGCTTTATAACACTTGGGCTACATTAAAACTTGTTTTGCCTAATTGCAAGTCTTTAGGTTGTACACTGATTGAGTTACACGCCTTCAAAATCAAATATATATATATCTGGACTAATAAAAATATCACAAAAATCTCAATTTTTCTTTTTTTCAGAGAATCTTTTCAAGATATCACTGTATAACTTGGGATTTGTGCTTTCTGCTGAGAAACCTTGGTTCTGGTAAATTTTCAAGGCATTCTGAATCAGTCGAGTGGGAAAATTTTCTGTAATTTGATGAAATGACACCGAATTACCAATAGTCTTTCAATGGCTCCAGTAACATATTTTGTTATTTCTCTGAGCTTCCAAACAGTTTCATAAATAAATGTATCTCCTCAATTTTTCTGGAATAGGTGATCAATAGACTTTGTTTCAAATTATTCAACTAAGGTAGGCCTACTGTCACGTTCAATTTTGGACTGGTATTTAATTAACTGCAGAAGAAAGACAATTTGCTGTTTGTTTACTTCAGAAATATAGAAATGTAAGCAGCAGAGCTCAATCGGACGCAATTAAAAAAAATAAGAGCTGCAAGTGCAAAAGCCCATCAACAAGCTGTTTAGACACATGTGCTGATATTTCATTCCACCATTTTAGATGATAATATTTCATTTTTTAATTGAGCCATGCATGAACGCTGGCACTTGAGAACGTCGATTGGTCAACCTGAGTTCGCACGAGACAATATGTGCAGTGATCAAATTTTCTTATTTTATACCCTGATTGTGACTAGCAAAATATACCTTTTTCCCTATTTTTCTAACAGTGAAGGATAAATATCCACAAAACGAATTTTATATGGAATTTAGGGCAATCTTATGATCTTTCATGTGGTTGCATTTAAAAATTTGGGTCACCTATCCCACATGGCCAAATAAGGCCATGAAAATGTGTCAATTCAATTTTTTTCAAAATTAACCTGGCTTGAAGGAAAAAGCAGATATAAATCTAATATGTGGCCCGGAGGCCCACTGTACCACAAAATTGCTTTCCCTAAAGTTATATAATTTTCCGAAGTTTTAAAGTTGTCACACAAGGGCATGAAAAATGCGTTTTTGAGCAATTTTTTATCTATCTTTGACACTTTATGTGGGGCACATCAACACATGTAGAAATATTACAGTTGTCAATTACTGTAACTCTACTCAATATATTAAGTGATAACCAGAGTTTGAGACTCATACTTCTTGCCAGTTCGGAGATGTGATAACTTTAAAACGGCTGGCAATCAAGTTTCTTAACCCACCTCTTCAACTTCAGCGCTTCATAGAATTCACAATTTTTATCGTATTCACCTAACATTTTACTGATGTTCCTTTCAAATAACACCACTCATGTGTGTGAAATTTGAAAAAAATCGGAGGGGGTCAGGTGGGGCACTTTCTGGAATTTGGTTGATTTGACATGGAATGACCCATTTGTTCAGCCAAACAGCTTCTAAACTCAACAAATTAGTATTAAAATTGCAGTTTACTTGCGTATCAATGCATACTGCTGCCTATTGATGCTTACCTCTCAGTGGGAAAGGGGCTTAATTATTAGCAATAATGGTTTTAGGATAGTGCACAAAAACATTTCATAACTATGACTAAGCATCAATGCTGGAGATCTCAGAATCATGATACAGCGTATTTCTTGGACAAAACACTAGTTGTCTACTGTCATTCATAAGTAATGCTTTTCAATGTGCTACAAATTTTCATCAAGTTTTAACTTAAACTTTTGCTTTTCAAAACTGGTAATGACGTCTCATTGAGCCCAGGGCCTCACAGGCTCTTAATCCGGCCCTGGGTGTATAACTAACATTTCAGGTGGTTATTTACCGAGGGCTTTAGCCCGTGGTAAATAACCCCTGAAATATTAGTATGTCAAGTCAAGTGAAGACAGAGGTCAATGCATGTGGCATTCAATACGATATTGTGATGTTTTTTGGTTGTACACATCAAGATTAAGTTGGCATCTTTTGCCTATGTTGAAATTTTGTTTCTATGTTGTTGAGCCATGATGCAATTTTTTTGATATTTTACGAAAAAGATTGCCAGTCAACCAGGCGACAGACAACCAGGCGACAGACAACCAGGCGACATTACGAAAAATGGTCAATTTCTCTGGGTCGGCCAAAGAAAATATTCAATTAATTCTCAGCCACTAAAAATGGTTCATAATATAATTTGTACATAAATCTAACATCTGAGGAAAAAATCTTTGCAATTACCCCCATTCAATCATCGATTTTGAAACTTTGAAGTTCTGACACCTTGAAAATCAAAATTATTGCAGCATTTTGATCATGAGTGTATTGAGACCTTCCTAAAGTTAACCAAAAGTTTGCTTGTCGCCCTGAACCCAGAGAGGGTACTGAGTCTTGGAGAGCCTGAGGGGGCAGGAGAGGGGTACCTGAAGAGGGGTCCTGAGATAAGGGACCTGAGGAGGGCCTGAGGGGGTGAAGGGGTATAATTTTGTTCACTTGTATGCTGTGCAAATCAGTTGCTCCCCGCACAAATAATTTATTCTGTACCACGAGTGATACCACAAGTGATAATTGTTATTTCTCCAGAGATTTACATGTACAATGAAAATTATGCAAAATATCTAAAGCAATCTCTGTAAATAAATACAATCTAGCAACAAACAGTTTTCCAACCTATCTTTATCTCTGTCTTTTAAAAAAAAGAATTGTAGGGACCTGATATTTCTTCAAACACATATTTTATTTTCCAAATATTCAAGTAAAGTGTTATGTATGTGTAGTTACATATATACCTCCAATGTACCCACTGTGAGTGTGTGATTTAACAAACCTAATACATGTTACCTCATGATTAGGCATGCCTAACTACAGGTGTTATTAACAAAGACAGCAAACCAAGCAATGAGAAGCCCTTTTTGGGTCCTTGGAATTCATTCCAAGACCATTGTCGTCAGCTTCATTTCCTGTGAACAGGCAAAGTTGGTGTACTCACTAAAACTTTTCACAGACAAAATGACAACCCCAACAGATGTGTCCTTGTGATCAAGATGGTGCTTATGCACCCCTGGCTACAATATTGTGCTTATCAGTACTCAAATTTTCTTCTATTAAACATATTTCTTCTGAGCTGTTAGCACTTCACACAAAAACTGGTTTCTGTATACACACCAAAAGTTGGACTGTGCTGCCCTCTTGAGCATGGTTACAATATACTGCTTTCTTATACCTAACTTGATAGATTGTTGGTAGAATATTGAAGAGCCCCAACTTGTTTAAATAGACCAAGGACCCGATGCATGCATTGCATGCTATTTTTATTCTTTGTCATGAACATGAAATTTCTATTTCCATAACAACAAACTAATTCTGGCTTGCATAATATTTGGATTATTACACTTTTGACTGGCCAGTTTGTGAGAAGTTGAATATATAATGTTCTCATACAGTGTTTTCTTTTTCACTTGTCTTATATTGTCCCAAATCTTTATATACTTTTAAATTTTTTTGAAGAAAATCTCAATGGGATAATATTATATTCCAGGTGCGATTTGGGTATGGTCCCCAATCACTCAACCATGAGGGTCATGGTTGATTGGCTGCCAAGGTCATGCAGTGATGGAGCTGCTGAGCGTGAAGAGGGGCAAATACAGTTGTGCTTGAAAGTTTCTGAACCCCTGACACTTCTTACCTTATTTGTTTACATCTCTCCAACAAACACAGGAATAGCTTTTAAAAAATGGGTTAATAATAAAACTGAACACCATCTTTTGTATGTCAACGTATATTCATAAAAAATAGTGACATTTAAGTATGATTGTATGACGAAAGTCTGGAAAACTGTGTGTTCAAAAGTTTCTGAACCCTTCTGAAACGTATACAATAAACAATTTTTTTGGCCCTATTTTTCTGAAGTAAATGCTTCCAAACAATTCTTATGGCTATGGACTAATGATTGGCAGATTTTCCTTGGGATTTTTGACCATTCTTCAAAAGAGTATTTTCTAAGCCCCCATACACTGGTGGGTCGTCTGACGTGAACTACTTTGTCAAATCTGACCAAGACATATCTAATGAATTTTGATTGGGAAACTCCCTACAAAAAAGTCCTTTCGTGTCTGAAGGCCGTTCTCCATAATGATAGCCCAAATGATGACCTTTTTGGGAGAACTTGTTGATGCCCTGTTTTAATAAGCCCAAAAAATAGTTTTAGAATTGCCTTATCAAGCATTGGTGAGAGTCAGAAGTCCACAGATCAGACGTCAGTTGATCTAGCTTTTTTTAACTTTCTCTTTTTCTTGGCTTATTGCAGTTCAGCAAAAGTCTGGGTCCTCATATAGATATTACAACCACTGTGCCAAACTCCACTGATAAGGTTGGTAACTTCTTGAGACTTGACAGTTGACACCCATGTCTTTCATGGATTTTAGTGGGTTTTTTTAAGCCCACTTTCATAAAAATAGTCTTAATTACATTTAAAAATCTTTTTACCAATGCGGCTTGCTCTGGTTATCTTTCCATGTTGCATGAACCTCCTGATCTAGTAGATTGCATCTAAAGGATGTGCAAGTGGGATTTCAGAAACTTTCAAAATCTTGCTGTCACAGCCAAAATCAAAGACCCGTCACTTTGCTACTCATTGCATAACCAATTCAATTCCGAAACAATTGAGACTAATGGACATGAAAGCTAATAAATTGTTTTTAATTCATGCAAAGTTGCATCGTACTTTGACTTTAGCTTTTGAAAATATCCTCCCGTAAAGTTTGGTGCAAGATTTGCATCCCCACCCTGTAAGTTGATGGTACAGATTACTAAGTGCAGCGCACATTGCTGGGTTCTATGTTCAATTATTGCTCACACAATGTACACAATGTGTTGTAAAGACACATCCATATAAGCTCAATTGGTACATGTATTCCAGCGCACCTTGTTGGGTTCTAGGATCAATTCCTGTTCTGCTATTGTTGCTCCTATGTAAATCTGTGCTTTTACCACATTACAGTGCTGAATACAGGATATAAAGTCCCATCCTTTACTTGAATTTGTTCTATGTCCATTTGTGATAATTGCTACATTCACTTTAAATTGTTACTTGAGAAATGTAAAAGTCAAAAATGATCTCAAGATCTGAGGGGGTGTAAATGGGTTTGTAGTCAGGTCACATTTCCAGAAAAAGGGCTTATTTAAGGTGCCCAAGGCATTTTTTAGTAGAAGCAGGCAACAAGTTGATTCTTATGTAAAATTTTCTGTAGATTTCAAATTTTGCTGTTGCCAAGCTGAAATATGACTCCTTCACCCCTAATTAGCATAAAACAAGATGGCCGCCAATTTCCTTTGTTTAGTGATAATTTGGCTTCCACTTGCACTAGGACAACAAGTAAAAGGTGTATTTTGATGTTTTTTGACCTGCTGAGTTCAAATTTGATGACTGCAAAGTGGAATTGCGATTCCTTAACCCCCTAATTAGCATAAAACAAGATGGCCGCCAATTTCCTTTGTTTAGTGATACTTTGGCTTCTACTTGCACTAGGACAACAAGTAAAAGGTGTATTTTAATGTTTTTTGACCTGCTGAGTTCAAATTTGATGACTACAAAGTTGAATTATGACTCCTTAACCCCTAATTACCATAAAACAAAATGGCTGCCAATTTCCTTTATTTAGTGATAATTTGGCTTCTACTTGCACTAGGACAACAAGTAGAAGGTGTATTTTGATGTTTTTACATCCAATGAACACAAATGTGACAACTACATAGTTGAATTATGACTACTTCAACCCTTAGCATACAGTATACAATTCAGACAAGTTATTGTGGTATGGCCTCAAAATGGGTTCTTTCCAGTACAGAATGAGTCAATTTAGCGTTTTGGAGCAAATTTCGAGAGCAACATTTACTTAGCTTTGGAGAGTTGACAATTGTATGTATAGTAACATGAAAATTGAAAGCTGACATGAAGGGATATCCATCCACATCCATTTGGGTTGGTTAAAATTAGTTTTCTAGTGATATGGATGGGTGAAATTGAAAATACATGAGGAGGATTTTGTGTTTCTCAGGAGATTACACTGACAGTAATATTTATTTAGCTTTTGGAGGGTTGACAGTTGTAGTAGCATGGATATAAAGCTGCCAAATGAGAGTTGACATCAAGGGCTATCCATCCACATCCCATTGGGTAGGTTAAAACTGAGTTTTCTAGTGATTAAGATAGGTGAAATTGAAAATACAAGGGAGGATTTAGGGTTTCGGATGATATTTTCGACACTGACAGCTACATTTATTTAGCTTTTGGAGGATTGACAATTGTGATAACAAAGAAATCATGATGCCAAATGATAGCTGACATCACGGGCTATCAATCCACATCCATTTGGGTTGGTCAAAATGGGTTTTATAGTGATGAGGATAGGTGAAATAAAAAATACAAGGGAGGATTTTGAGTTTCTTTTGAGATTATCGACACTGATGGTAATTTTTATTTAGCTTTTGGACGGTTGATAGTTGTAGTAACAAGGACATCAAGTTGCCAAATGAAAGCTGATGTCAAGGGCTATCCATCCCCATCCATTTTGACTGGTTAAAAATGACTTATCTAGTGATTAAGTTAGGTGTAATTGAAAATTCAAGGGAGGATTTTGTGTTTCGGAAGAGAATTTTGACACTGACAGCTACATTTCTTTAGATTTTAGAGGGTTGACATTTGCAGTAACAGAGAAACCAAAGTGCCAAATGAAAGTTGACATCGAGGGCTATCCATCCACATCCATTTTTCCTGGTTAAAAATGAATTTTCCAGTGATTAGGATAGGTGAAATTGAAAATACATGGGAGGATTTTGTACTTCTTAGGAGATTATCGATACTGATGGTAGCTTTTGGAGGATTAATAGTTGCAGTAACAAGGAAACAAAGGTGCCAAATGAAAGCTGAGATCAATGGCTATCCATCCCCATCCATTTTGACTGGTTAAATGCTACTTATCTAGTGATTAAGTTAGGTGAATTTGAACATGCAAGCGAGAATTTTGTGTTTCGGAAGAAATTTTTGAAACTGACAGCTACATTTATTTAGATTTTGGAGGGTTGACATTTGCAGTAACAAGAAAACCAAGGTGCCAAATGAAAGCTGACATCAAGGGCTATCCATTCACATCCATTTTGCCAGTTAAAAATGAATTTTCCAGTGATTAGGATAGGTGAAATTAAAAATACATGGGAGGATTTGGTATTTCTTAGGAGATTATCGACACTAATGGTAATATTTATTTAGCTTTTGGAGGATTGATAGTTGCAGTAACCAGGAAACAAAGGTGCCAAATGAAAGCTGACATCAAGGGCTATCCATCCACGTCCATTTTGACTGGTTAAAAATGACTTATCTAGTGATTAAGTTAGGTGAAATTGAAAAATGCAAGGGAGGATTTTGTGTTTCGGAAGAGATTTTTGAAACTGACAGCTACATTTATTTAGATTTTGGATGGTTAACATTCTCAGTAACAAGGAAACCAAGGCACCAAATGAAAGCTGACATCAAGGGCTATCCATCCACATCCATTTTGTCTGGTTAAAAATGAATTTTCCAGTTAATAGGATAGGTGAAATTGAAAATAAATGGGAGGATTTTGTATTTCTCAGGAGATTTTCGACACTGATGGTAATATTCATTTAGCTTTTGGAGGATTAATAGTTGCAGTAACAAGGAAAAAAGGGTGCCAAATGAAAGCTGACATCAAGGGCTATCCATCCACATCCACTTTGACTGGTTAAAGGTGATTTATCTAGTGATTAAGTTAGGTGAAATTGAAAATGGAAGGGACGATTTTGTGTTTCAGAAGAGATTTTCGAAACTGATAGCAACATTTATTTAGATTTTGGAGAGTTGACATTTGCAGTAACAAGGAAACCAAAGAGCCAGATGAAAGCTGACATCAAGGGCTATCCATCCACATCCAATTTGACTGGTTAAAATTGAATTTTCCAGTAATTAGGATAGGTGAAATTGAATATACATGATAGGATTTTGTGTTTCTTAGGAGATTATCGATACTGGCGGTAATATTTATATAGCTTTGGGAGGATTGATAGTTGTAGTAGGAAGGAAACAAAGGTGTCAAATGAAAGCTGACATCTATGGCCATCCATTTTACTGGTTAAAAATCAGTTTTATAGTGATTCGGATAGGGGAAATGGTAAATACATTGGAGGATTTTGTGTTTCGGATGAAATTTTTGACACTGACAAGAACATTTATTTAGCTTTTGGAGGGTTGAAACTTGTAGTGACAAGGATACAAAGATGCCAAATGAAAGTTGACATCAAGGCCTATCCATTCACATCCATTTTGACTGGTTCAAAATGATTTACGTAGTGATTAGAATAGGAGAAACTGAAAATACATGGGAGCATTTAGTGTTTCAGAGGATATTTTCGACACTGACAGCAACATTTATTTAGCTTTCGGAGGGTTGACAGTTTTAGCAAAAATGAAACCATGCCGAATGAAAGCCCCCCCCCCCATAGCCCACTTCTAGCATGGCTACCAAGTATAAACAGGAAATGCCAGGAAAAAAGATTCTAGAGTCTTTTTTGAATATGTGTCCTATTGCAGTCAAAAGACAAATTACTGCAAAGCAAGGTTTATTTTTGGCCACCTTGTTTACGCTAATTGTGGGTGAAGGGGTCAAAATTCTATTTTTAGTCGCCCAATTTCTATTCAAGATGTCAAAAACCATCCAAATACACTCCTCACATCAAGTGACTCACTTGATGTCCTGGTGCAATCAAAAGCAAAATTATAGCAAAACAAGGGAAATTGGCGGCCATTTTGTTTGATGCTAATTATGAGTGAATAATTCATAATTCAGCTTTTTAGTGTCAAAATTTGAATTCAGTAGGTCAAAAACCTCAAAATGCACCTTCTGATTGTTGCTCCAGTGCAATCAGAAGTCAAAATATTGCTAACAATGGAAAATTAGGAAAAAATTGGCGGCCATCTTGTTTTATGCTAATTAGGGGGTTAAGGAGTCATAATTCAACTTTGTAGTCACCAAAGTTGAACTCAGCAGGTCAAAAAACATCAAAATACACCTTTTACTTGTTGTCCTAGTGCAAGTAGAATCCAAATTATCACTAAACAAAGGAAATTGGCGGCCATCTTGTTTTATGCTAATTAGGGGGTGAAGGAGTCATATTTCAGCTTGGCAACAGTGAAATTTGAAATCTACGGAACATTTTACATAAGAATCAACTTGTTGCCTGCTTCTACTAAAAAATGCCTTGGGGTGTTCACTTTTTTGAAAATGTGACCTGACTATTTGCGAGAGTTCTTTATCATTGAGAGGCATCAATTCAGCTAATGTGAATCATACTGACTAACACATGTGTACACATTACCGTGTAATCATAAATTGTGAATCAAGATGTAAACTATCATGCAGCTTCATTTGGAGGTGCAGTGTAGGAGGAACGGGGGCACATTGGGATGCGGGGCACTGTGGGACGGTGGGGTTTTCTTGGATCCTGGCAAGGTATATGATATGGTAATGCCATCATATCTTGTAATTTCACATCCTGATGTTTCCATGGTTTATTAGACAAATTACAGCCACAAGCAGAAGTATGGCGAGCAAAAGTTTGTTTTCCTACTACTAAAGTAAATATGGACGGGTTCAATTCGAACCATTCTATGGACAAACCACAAACAATGAGGCTTTCTCAGTGCTTGTATGAATTTTATATATCGTAACGAACAGTTATGAATTGCTATCATGATAAACACACTCACTGGTGTCTGAGAAATTAGCATTTTGGTGTAAAAGTCATATAGGGGCTCATTGGGATAGTGAATTCGGGGCACATTGGGATGCACTTAATATGGAAGAATTTAAGTGTCCAAGGCAACTGAATGACCTGGGACAGCACACAATAGGTGTTCAGGCCAAAGTGAATTGAGGTATAGTGGATTACCATGCTCTGTGAACAAATTTGTCGCAAAGCACATAGATGTCCGCACCCAGGACAGTTTATGTTAAATGGTTAAAACTGTTTAAAGTTATGAACTATTGGCACTACAAGGTGTTAATGCACTGTATATTGTCTTACGCACTACTTATATCTGATATCTATTGCACATGGAGTGTTAAAATGATTTTTTAATTGATGTCCCAATGTGCCCCGGCTGTGCCACGCTGGGGCACATTGGGACAGTCATTTTTACGACTCTCTGGCTGCAAAAGGGTAGGTGCAGTCTAGTTTATTATATGCCTTGCATTTCCTTGCAATTAAGCTCAATAGTATAGGTGATATTCATGCAAACTTCTGAGTTTTTCAGTGCTTTCAGCATTGAGCAAATTTAGTAGACGTTAAAAGCGTCCCAATGTGCCCCGTTCCCCCTACAGTGGTCCCTGCCTGTCCTGCTGACCATGTATACAGTACATAACTAGAAAAGCAAATGGGATTTGCAAATCCCGGCGGCTATGAAGTAAAGTAATGTGAAGTAAAGTAAAGTAAAGTAAAGTAAAGTAAAGTAAAGTAAAGTAAAGTAAAGTAAAGTAAAGCAATCTTTATTTTACAAGGATTCATACAACAACAACAAAAAGAAGCACAAATGCTTTTTATCCATGATAAAACACAGTTAAAAGTATGAAATATATACAAATGAGAGATGAAAAGATGAAATGAGGTTCATAAATGCATCATTAAAAACACGTGATATCATAAAACACCATTAAAACATACTTGGTCAAAAGGACACTATCTAAGGCAGATTTCACGAAAAGTGCTCTCAGAGGGTACCTTAAACTTTCCAACCCTTTTGTTATCTCTCTTTTGCTTCCTGAAGCAAGTAAACCTATTACAAAGTACATCTGTGAGCTAAAGAATAAATATCAATAAAATAATCCTCAAATACATATCTTTTTGCTCTTAAAAAGATATTTTTTTATCCCTCATGAGGACAATTTTGGACGACCAAACTAACTGGTGGTCAGACGTGCTTACTTTGGCACTCTATGGAATCTGCTAAAAACCGACTCGGTAAAAAGTAATGATATGTGATTGATAAAACACATCTTAAAAATTGTTTTGGTACCATTTTTGATTGTGCTGGTCATTATAAAACTTGAAAAAAAATAAATAAATAAAAAATTATTGCTAATGTAACTCGATTCCGTCAGAGGACACTGAGGTTACAATAGCAACTTTGACATGGGGATTTTTATGTGTTCTTGCTATTTATGCCAATTTTAAACATGAAATTCTAAAATTTTATTGAAAAACGTGTCTTATTGGCCTATATACATCACCAAAAATATGAACGACTGGGTGTGGTTGGTGGTTTTTTATTGCTTATGTAACTACAATTTCGCGTCTGTCCATTTCATAGTGTTACATTAGCAGAATTTGTCTATCCAAATTATGTTAACGAACACATGATTAGATTTTGAATTCTTTTTTAACTGGAAGCCAGGTCTCCCAGGAACAGGCCAGGGGTGGTTCCCTGCTGGTGATTTCATTTATGTTGCAATAGGATCAGCAGAAAAAATTCTGTCCTCCATCATTTCACGTTGTTACATTAGCACAAAGGCCATATTTTTAGTTACTCTGATCTACCAATCCAACAGAAAACAGTGTTTACCCATGATTTTATTGAATGGATTGACACAATAAAAGATTTAGATTTCAGCTTTGTTTTGTCCTGCCAGCTATCCTTAGAAATAGCACCCTGAGAAAATATGAAAAGCTACGAATCAGTTATGTCTGGCCTTATCCGTCTTTGTGCTAATGTAACTTGTGGTAAGTAATTTTGCAGCTTTTTGTGAAATCTGCCCTAAGTAGACAGACTAAGCAAAAGCCAAAATGACATGCTGGTCCCAACTAGCCTCTGAGAATTTCCTTAAATTCATTTAACTATTTGCATTCTTATACTTAGCTACAAGTGAATTCCAGAAAAATGGACCATAATAAGATAGATTGTTTTTACCATGTGATACTTTATTGTAGGAAGGAAGCACTAATACATCATTGTCTCTGAGAGTGTAAATATGGTCTTTTTTATCAAAGACTTCTTGAACAAATGTTGGAGCTTTACCATTCACAATTTTATACATTTCAGAAACAATGAGCTTGATTCTAGTAATATACAAAGAGTTCCTTTTGGACTTCTGCAATAACATTTTATAATCACTTTCGACATCTTTCAAAAGAATCCTTAAAGCTCGCTCTTGCATCTTTTCTACCTCTCTTGTATCCTTTTTCGAGCAGAAATGCCATGTCAGAGGGCAATACAGAAAATTACCACAAATGAAACATAAATGTTAAACATGCTTTCTCTTGACAAATACACTGACAATCTCTTTAATCCATAAACTTGTACAGCAGCTTTTTTACTGATACTTGAGATGTGATCAGTAAAAGTTAGTTTTTCATCAACTGTAATTCCCAAAAACTTTACTGATGCAGTTGTATTTATTTACAGACTTTGCTTTTGATATTTTGCATAATTTTCATCATAAAGCTGTGGAGAAATAACAATTATCACTTGTGGTATCACTTGTGGTATCACTCGTGCTACAGAATAAATTATTTGTGAAGGGAGCAACTGATTTGCACACAACTCTTGCCCACACACATTGGTCATGTAATAAAATATTTAGCCATCCAGGCCAATCTTCATTTAGAATCTTCAATATCGTAACTTACTAATGTATTTTGTTGCTCTATAGACCTACCTTTTTTCGAGCTGTTCACTGTGTGCTCAAGTATTGAAAGTGTAACAACCCCAATTTTCCCATGCTATATAATATGTATATATCTTGCTTGGGTGATCAGGTGCAGCCATGGGTGTCCATGGCATTTTCGGAGTTGGTGGGAGCCCAAATTGTTGATCGAGTTTAGGGCTGAAAATTAATCCTTGAAGCCTACCTTTTCAGTGAGTCAGAGTGACACAATTTGTTTAAGATGTACGGAAAAAAAAAATTCACACTATAATTATATATAGGTGTGTATGTGGTATTGTATATACGGGTCAAAATTTGCTAAGTCTGAAATTCTTATCTGCAGTGTTAAAAGTAATTCATGATTGCAGGAAGGCATATGCAGGACCTCTTGTTGTCATTTGTCATAGACAAGGATATTAGCAAAACTTATAACACAAAAAGTATGTGGCAGAATATTTTTATCCCATCCAAAAATAGCATTGAAGTGGCCAACCCCCCCCCCCCCCCTGAAAATGGCCTGTCTCCACCAACATTTTCTTTGAAAGATCGCATCACAAAAACTTGTACAGGATCCTGATTCAATCAAACTCTTCCAGAAATGGAGACTTGACTGTCATTCTTCTAAAATCTAGTTACCGATAGTTGAAATAATATTCTGTGTCAGAGCAGGAGGTTGTTGTGTCAATGTCTCCGATATCTGTGAGAAAACCTTGTGTCTGTCGTTGTCTGAGAACCCAAGAAAATAACTGCACAATCTGTATCACTGTATCATTTATATGTAAACCAAAATATTGCAGTATTTCTATTGGCATGTCAGTTGTCCTAGCTTAATTTGTCATTAGCAAACCCCTTGCTGCTCTATTTTGACTGCATATTTCTGTACCAGAATTAAGGTGAATATGTTTCTGGTGTTCATAAGGTCATTGCATGCACAAATTGCCAGACTGTCAGTTTTGACCTGGTCCCTACAAAGATTTTTACTTTAATTACCATTAGCATCATGCTGTCATTAGCATCACATCAAAAATGGCTCATTGCCTTTGCCTCGCTAAAAATTTGTTACAGGTGGCTGGAGTTGAAATCATTTGAATATATATTGTCAATAAATGTTTCAACATAATATTACATAACATTTTTGTATTTTCATCAGACATGCTTAGACAAGTAAGAAGTTTGATGCTTCTCTGAAACTTCTAATCAAATATGGGGTGCCAGTAACATTTTACCATGCACTGTCTAGCATCTGAAATATTGTTTAGTAAAGACATTGGGCACTGGAGGGAGTAGTGGAGATCATCTTTTTTATTCATTATCCAAACTATTGATAAAAAAGAGTGTTTTTGTTAGTGTTTTGTAAATTTCTGGTTCAAGGATATGTTCTATCTCAATGAATATTGGTCATACACACCTGAAATATAGCTCAATGTGTGCAGAATAGCCACTTTCCCATATGTTAGCAATACATTATTCAGCTCCAAGTGGTGCAGATTTCTTTTTTTTTTACCAAAATGCATTTTCTCAAAAATAATTGGCACTATAGAGACCTGGAACCTGGCCCAAAATGTGCTTGCAACTTGCCTAATCATTGGCAATACGATTGTTTAGCCCTAAATGGTCAGGAGTTTTTAGTTATAGTTGTGATTTTAATGACAGTCAAAAAACATTACAGATGTGCCTATCACCTCAGTACAGATCAGCAGAGAATTGGGACATGAAAGTGCAGTGAGCTGTCTTAAGGTTCTGTATCTTTCATGGAAGTTCTGGTACAACAAGCTAAAAATGCTGAGTTTTTTTAGACTTTTCTGTAAATTATCATTATACAAAGTGCGCCATGATCAGGAAAAGATAAAAGTGTCCAATAATGCTTTCAAACTTTTTTTTTTTTTACTTTGGATTGGAGTAGTCAAGTCACTCAGGATTTAATCAACAGGTAAGCTGTCAATTTTGAGTGTCAGTAGGAGTGACCCAGTGCTATGGCACGTGTTATTGAGCATGGTAGTTCACTGTTTGGTTCAGTTTTGCTGTTTTTGTTATGAGCTTTGTTAAACAATGAGGCTTATATATCCTATATACTCCCATTCCTGTTCAAATTTAAAGAAAACCTGGAGTTATGGTAACACAGGAAAGTTATTCTAAACGAAGTAGGTATGGGAGATACATTTAGGTCCTGTGACCTCTGACCGTTGTGTAACCAATATCAAATAAATTTGCATAAATACAAGTCACAGCATTCCGTATCGAATGTACATCAATTTAGGAGGTAAGGTCTATGAAAAATGATATGGTCAGAGAAACTTCCCTGAAGTCTTCAAATTGGAAAAAATACTTTTTTGTGACTTTTTACCTATTTCTGTCAAAAGTTAAGTGAGCATCATTCAATTATAGTACTTACTCATTGACACCTTTCATTTGGTGTTTGACAAGTCCATACAGGAAATACATAATTGTGACATCAAGGGCCTGAAATAATGCACTTCTGCCGAAATTGAGAGAAATATAGGAGCTATGGTTGTGTTATGTGACCTTTGACCTTTGACCTTGTTGTGACCTATGTTGAATAAATTTGCATAGATTTGTATCACAATGACCTGTGACACATGCACATGAAATTAAGGGCTAAAATCTATCAAAACAACATTTAAAAAGCGAAACTGTGTTTCTTACAAACTGAAAAAAATTGGTAAATAATTAGTGATTTTTGACCAATTTATGACTCCTGTAATATGCAAATGAGGTCAAAGGTCAGTTAGGTACTATCACCAAATTATTGTGCTAATTGAGACCCTTCATATGGTGCATAGTATGACCAAGTACGAAATGCCTATGACCCAATGGGCCTGAAATAATGCGTTTCTGTTGAAATTTTGAGAAAGATGAGAGCTATGTTTGGGTTATGTGACCTTTGACCTTGTTGTGACCTATGGAAATATATGAATAAATTTGCATAATTTTCATGACAATGTCCTGTGATGCATGCACATGAAATTTAGGGGCTGCATCTATGGGTTATGTGACCTTTGACCTTGTTGTGACCTACGTTGAATAAATTGGCATAAATTCGTATCACAATGTCCTGTAAAGATTGCACATGGAATTTAGGGGTACAATCTATGAAAACAACATAGAATGGAAACTTTGTTTCTTACAAGTTGAAAAACAATTGGTAAATAAAAAAACAATTGGTAAATATTATAATTAGTAATTTCTGACCTTTTTATGACTCCTGTAACATGCAAATGAGGTCAAAGGTCAATTGAGTATCACCAAATTATTGTGCTAATTGAGACCCTTCATATGGTGTACAATATGACCCAGTACAAAATGCCTATGACACAATCGGCCTGAAATAGTGCATTTCTTCTGAGATTTTGAGAAATATGGGAGCTATGTTTTGGTTATGTGACCTTTGACCTTGTTGTGACCTACGGAAATATATGAATAAATTTGCATAATTTTCATGACAATGTCCTGTGATGCATGCACATGAAATTTAGGGGCTGCATCTATGAAAATAACATAGTAGGGAAACTTTCTTTCTGTCCATTTCAAAAAAGTGGCTATTTTTTTGTGATTTTGACTGGCAATATGCAAATGAGGTCAAAGGTCAATTGAGTATCACAAAATTATTGTTCTTATTGAGACCCTTCATATGGTGTACAATATGACCAGGTGCAAAATGCCTATGACACAATGGGCCTGAAATAATACAGTGGGGTGCGAAAGTTTGGGCACCCTCGGAGTGGGGTTACATTTTTTCAAATTTGAGACAAACCATTTGCAGAATCTTTCCAACGTGAATTGTGTGAGTGAAGGATACCCATGCACACAATTTTACCCAGAAAGAACAATGGAAATATAAAAATGTAAAACAATATAGGTATTTTTGTTAGATTTTACATGTGCAAAAGTTTGGGCACCCCTGCAGATTCTAATCTTGCTTTTTGTATAACTCTACATTAAAGCAATATAAAGGCTCTAAAATGCTTTGGATAATAATGTAAGTATCCCAGGACTTCATTTTGTGTGAATTTTTAGTTTTTAATCCCCAACCGAATGACTGCAAACTTGGCAGATTGGAGGTACCCAAGGTACGTCAGATTATTTAATAAAATTTCTATTATTTTGAGTTCAGGAGCTGAAAAAGTTGATTTATCATGTCTATTTTTCATTACCTAAACATGACAGATTATTCTTTGATGACATTGCGGAGCAGCTCAGACCTATATCCAAATAAAATACCTAAAATGCCACAAAAGTTAAACTTTCTGGGCATCTATGTCAGAGTAACTTGACTTTTCACGTTGAAATATTTCTGAAACCTGCTGTTTTTGAGTTGTGTTGTGTAGAAATGACAATTTCAGAATTAATACAGCTGTCATCCATAATTTTCAGCCTGCCTATTCTTGCCCTTGGAGAGTTAAACTTGTTTATCACATTCTGGTGTATCGGAGCAATTCCATTTCAATGCATTTTTTACTCCCTTGTCTCAAACACCACAACGACTGATCCAGAATGCTTCCAAATAGCTAGATGAGTCCTTTGGCATGACTCAGACAGTCAGATTAAGCTATGTAATTTTTATACCTTGTATAGCTTGGCTTTTCACATCTTCACGCTGACGGTGGAACGATGCACCTGTCGAACACGTTCAGTGTCACACCTGTGGAGGTCTATGAGGTTGACATATAAGATTTAATTGTTACAAAATAGCAAAATAGACTAAATAGAAACAAAATTAACCCCAAATTGAAATTGTTTCAGCAAAAATAGTCCCTGGCTGGCAACACAAAGTTGAACTGCACACTAATATTTTTAATTTTGCTGGATATTAACCTAAATAAATAATGGAAATCTTAAAATATTTTTGGTTATTTTAGATAAAATGTTAGTTTTAGGTAAAGGAGAGGCTAACCAGGTCTCCGGCCAAGAAATTTTCAAAACTCTCGGTATAACTGGACATGTGCAATTGATGCCATAGGTACCACAAAGATGGAACGTTTGGACTCTCTCTGTTGGGGAGCACAATAAAAAATGAAAGAAATGAAGTCCTGGGATACTTACATTATTATCCAATGCGTTTTAGAGCTTTTATATTGCTTTAATCTTGAGTTATAGAAAAATCAAGATCAGAATCTGTAGGGGTGCCCAAACTTTTGCACATGTAAAATACGACAAAAAGACCCATGTTCTTTTATATTTTTATATTTCCATTGTTCTTTCTGGGTAAAATTGAGTGCATGGGTATCCTTCACTTACATAATTCATGTTGGAAAGATTCTGCATATGGTTTGTCTGAAATTTGAAAAAATGCGACCCCACTCAAAGGGTGCCCAAACTATCGCACCCTACTGTACATTTCTGCTGAAATTTTGAGCAATATGGGAGCTTTCTTTGAGATGTGTGACCTTTGACCTTGTTGTGACCTATGGTGAATAAATTTGCATACATTTGCATCACAATGTCCTGTGATGCATGCACATGAAATTTAGGGGTTGGACCTGTGAAAATAACATAGTAGCGAAACTTTCTTTCATTCCATTTGAAAAAATTAGGTAATTTTTTGCTGATTTTTGACCTATTTATGACTCCTGCAATATGCAAATGAGGTCAAAGGTCAAGTGGCTGTAATCAGATTATTGAGCTCAATGTGACCTTTCATTTGATGTATCATACGCCTCTGTATCTGAAATAGATTACGCAGGAGAGCCTGTAAAGTGAATTTCATGACTGTGCTTGAAAATGGGCATTTTTCTATGGAGGTCGTGACCTTTGACCCCTGAGACGGCAAAGTGCCACGTTAATTTTTCAACGTCAGACGGGTTTTTTAAAAACTTCGGGTCATATGGATCGATTTGATATACAATTTGCGAGGTTGCAGAGCGGGGGCAGTAACGACGAGAACTAAGCCACTTTTTGGCCTCCTGCCACTCTGCTACATGGGCATATAAGTGAACATCAAAGAATATATGATATATACCAGCCAAATACAGGCTTCTGATTGGCCGATGGCTCATAGGTATGGTATAATCAAAAATATAACATGCCAACCCTTATGTGAGAATATCTGCAGGTGAGTCCAGTGCTGTTTTTAACAAAGTAACTGGGAGACCAAAATGGTCTCCCAGTGGACGGATTTGGTCTCCCAGTCATTGCCAAATTTGCATCACTGGGAGATGAATATTTTCCAGAGACTCATCAATTTCTCATTTGGTTGTCTTAATTTGTAGTTCACGGGCGCATTTGAAACCAAAGCTTCTACTTTTCATAAAAAAAAATCTTCACTCTCTCTACAATAAATAACTTCTGCCTATGTCATCTTTATGGTTTCCGATAGAAAAAATTGTCAAATCTCTTTTTTGTGAGTGTCAAATCTCTCTTTTGTGACATTCAGCAAAACTCCTAAATTAGCAGCCAGCTAAATAAATCCTTTGGCAAGCAAATCATCATATAAATATAATGTAATATAATGGATGTACATCATTATTGCTAATCTATAGATGTCGCGCATCATGACGCTACGAAATTGCATTGGTCTCCCAGTCGAAAATCCTCTGCAGATGACTCCTAATTTTTGACCAATTCCATAAGTGGTCAATATTTATAGATCTATCTATAACTCAAAATGTCATTATTAAGCCTGTGTTAAGTAGGTCAAAAGACAAATTGCAGCCAGATGGACTGATATATTTCAAAATGTTTTTGGATAGCAGGTGTTACATGGAAATGTTTTCCATTGCAAGGCTGTCCATATATTGAAAACTATTTCAAAGCAATTTCAAATATTATTTCAAAATATTTGTCTCAGCATTCAATGTTGAAATGTGGGGAATGGGGGTCACTCGTGTACAAACTACAATGTAACCTCACCAACATAATCAGGGTGGACGTAAGATTGGTGCTTTGCGTCCTGAAATTATGCACAGTGGTCGAAATAGACCATGTAGTTGCAAGGCCTAAAGGGTTGAAGCCCTTTTTGCCAGGCCAAACCGCGTAAAGCGAGACGCAAGCTAAAGCCGAAGAGTTTTTGAGGCTGTAAAAAAAGAATTCTGGCCATTTAAAGCATGTGTTGCTCAGAAAATTAGTTGGGGGGGGGGGTTCAGGACCGCCTCTGGGTCCTTCTGAAAAATGTATTTGAGGGGGTCACAGGAGCATTTTGACCCCCCCCCCTTATTTCGAACACTGTTTATGGACTCATTCTCCTAAATAGGACATTAGAGGCTCTGGGCGGAGTATTATATGGGGGGGGGGCTTTTTTTTGCCTGGGCATCAATATAAGTTATGTGGACGGATGGATGATAGTGGCTTTATGTCCTGTATGAGGGGTTTTCCAAAAGTTCTGTCCAACTGGCCATAACTTCAGTTATGTTATATGCAGAATCATTAAATTTGGATCAGTTAAAATTGAGGTAATTTGCAATTGATCCCACAAATATTAGGTCATAGAAATAAAATTAAAGATTAATTTTGTTGCCATAGAAACCAGAAGTCATGAAATGCGGCCCAGGGTATAAAAACAGGCAGTGACACAAATTTCTTGTTAAAACATTTAATTATTTTTAGAGATTTTCAACTCGAAACATGTGGAAAACTAGCATCATCATTTCACAACTTCTCTAATTGATCAATTGGATACTTTGTGTGCATCGTTATACAATGAATCATTCCGAAAAGCATGCTTTACGTCAAAATCAGGTTGAGGACAGTTTTTTTTAGTCACGCCTTTTTGCGGGGTTTTGATTCTCAGACCCCAGTTAAGCATGTAACTCCCGGAACTCCTTGACGTCCTGCAACTCCCGCTATGTCCCACTAACTCCCGCTAACTCCCGTAACTCCCACTAACTCCTGCTAACTCCCGTAGCTTCCACTAACTCCCGCTAACTCCTGCTAACTCCCACTAACTCCTGCAACTCCCACTAACTCGCATAACTCCTGCCAACTCCCACTAACTCCCGTAACACCTATAACTCCTGCTAACTCCCGTAACTCCCACTAACTCCCGCTAACTCCATTAACTCCCACTAACTCCCGTACTTCCCACTAACTCCTGCTAACTCCCACTTACTCCCGCTAACTCCCGCTACCTCCTGCTAACTCCCGTAACTCCCATAACTCCCTGAAGTCCCAAATGGAGGCTCCGTTTGGGAGTTACATGCTTAAATGGGGCCTATTCTCTGATGTGTGTTCTTTTCCTTCAAAAAAGCCCATACAATATCCAGATGGTTTTATTACTCATACAATCTTCCTTTTGTGTAAATTTAAGAAGGTTTTTACTCTCCCTGTCAGATTTTGAAAGCTATTGACAGGAAATTCATAACTGTCTGTGATCCCATTCATCAATCATAAAATCGTTCATCTCTTGTAAAACACACATTACTGAATCAAGGGTGTTTAAGAAATTAAAATATGTTCAATAACATTGTTTACATTGTTATTCGGTGCTTCACAATAAGCCTATCGCTGTTCGTGAGAAAAAATTATTGATATGCTTAGATTTATTAAGTGAAGCCAGAAACACGGAACAGGTATTAAGGTAACAGTAACAATTAAAAATATTACAAAATCTGGGCCGCATTCCATGACTTCAGGTTTCCATGGCAACAAAACAACCATTTTTTTTTATTTTCTAGAATCTGATATTTTGCACATCAATTGCATATTACCTCAATATAAACTGACCCAAATTTAATTTGCCTGTGTGAAATATATCAAAAGTTATGACAAGTTGGACAGAACTTATGGAAAACCCCTCGTATTTGTGCACTTATATAGGGAGCGAAGTCGACACAGCAATGAGGCAAAGCCGCAAAGGATGATGAAAACTGCTGTCCAACAAAAGTCAAGGTGGCCTGGCCAGAGTCAATATTTAGGCGAAGATGGACATTTTTTTCTAATGTGTGGTCATCGTGAGATATTTTCAAATAAAATTGTTATTTGATAATTCCTGAAATTTTACTCAATGACAAATTGTTAGAATCTTCTGGAATCCCCTTTCACTTGCAAAGAATATATTTGTGGAAAAAAAAAAGAATCTATAAACACACCTCCCCGGCATCTACTGGCCCCTCGCTTAATGATGAAATAGAAAATTGTAATTGACAGTTACACATTTATGCGAGTGCGAGCCTTGCTAATTTATATATTTCATAATCTATAATTTTACTAAAAAGCTTAATAAATTGTAGACTGCTCACAGCTGCAGTGAGAGTGAAGAAGTCTATATGTCAAAACAGCTGTAATATCAGACTGGAAAATTTATGCAGCAACAAACTATTCACTTTCTGTCCTGATTAACCAATGTTACAGGCTGGGAGGCTTCATCTGGCCTTACAACAACTCCAGGATAGCTTTTGATTTATTTATTTACAAATAGGTATGTTGATTTTATTACATTGTTCTAACGATCTAATTAACGCTAATTATCAATATTCAGTACCGCCTGTGAGTAAGTGAAACTGGTTATGTTTTGCCATTGGGTCAATGCTAAACATCCTGAACCAAACTGTATGAGAAGGCAAGAATTCTCATCCAATGAATTGAAAATATGTTGGGTCATAAAGGCCAATTATATTTGAAGTTTACAAATTTAGTTTAGGGTTACGAAGTTTTTAATTACTCATACACAATTTGTTAATGGCATGCAAAATGGAAAATGCTGCAATAATATAGGCCTACACTCTAAACCCAAAGGTTCTTGATGATATATATAGTAAAGAACTCACGGGCGAAAAAGGTTCTAAATTTTGTTAAGGATTCATTGAATTGAAAAGGTTCAATACTGAGGGGAAGGCCCTATGATGGAGCTCTATGCTCCCAACTTGAGGGAAAAGGGTTCCATTACGGGAGTTCAGTGCAGCTGGACTATTGAAGTGTTGATTTTGTTTGCTGTTGGAACCTTTTTAAAAGTTGAAGAATGAACCTTTTAGGGATCCTTATCAATACCACCTTACAGATTAATATAGAACCCTTAAAGGATCCGTATAAAAACTTTTTGTTAAGAGTGTATACCAAAGAAAAAAACAGACTATTGCTAATATACATTTGTATTCCATTTTATTTATGACAAGGAATTCAAACGGATTTTTCTCTCTTTCTTTATCATTTATTCAGGATGATCAGCATGTCTGGTATGGTGGAAATCCATTTCATAGCATCTGACAGAAAGTGTAAATTTATTGGACGCATCGACCACCTGAATGCGCTTCCAGTTTTACCACAAGGAATAAAAAGGCACTTTATCATGAAAGCTGGAGAACAGGTAATCAACGCGACAGTTTTGTGGATTTTGATAGATTTTCGAATAATACATAAAACATTAATTCTTACACCTGACAAATCTTCCAAACAATTGGTGTGTATTATTCTTTTTTTCCCTTCATATTAGTTTGTGAGATATGCAATGTTCTAAGAAATGTTCCATTGTACATACAGAGTTGCTCTCAATTAAACCAATACTTTAATCTTTATGCTATTATGCAGATTAGCAGTGATTGTACAGAATCATGATCTAAAGTATTATTCATACATACAAAATTTTGCCCTGGTTTGATAACATTTTGGCCCCAAATCCTGATGGTGTCACATCGCTTCAGTATAAACTTTCGTGAATAATTTGTGATGAATTGAACCTTACAAGGAGATCCAAATAATATCACCAGTTTTGCTTCAGGGCAATTCCGTAAAGTCCGATTTACAGATTTGACACTTTAGCAGCTTGTGTAGCCCTACCACCATACCTTAGCTATTTCATTGTTATCCAGGCATGAGGCCTGGTAATAGGGGTATCAGACAAGCCATCAACCAAAGCTTCAAGTGCAACAGGAGCTGAGCTACAAGGCAAAATGTCGTTGTTTCACCTTTCGGACGTACTCACACGATGTACGTCCGAAAAGCTGATATTCTGATGTAGCTCAGCTCATGTTGCACTTAGAGCTTTGGTTAGTGGCTTATCTGATACCCCTATTACCTGGCATCATCTCTATTTAACAATGAAATAGCTGAGATATAATGGTAGGGCTACACAAGCTGCTAAAGTGCCAAATCTTTAAATCGGACTTTACGGAACTGCCCTTCACTGTAACACCAAGAGAGAAATGATGGCCTATATAAAATTATTTTTAAAATATTCAAAATGGTTTTCATATGAATCTGGTTGCACCAAAAATAAATAAGATTTAAATGAATCTCTATTCATGCTTTGAAATCACATCAAAATGCATGCTAAGATACATCATGATATCTACCTGAAATTCCTTTTTTTTCTAAAATACAGTTATAGGAGTAAAATCCTCTATCTCACCCTTTAGTTCATTTTGGTTTTATCGCTAAAAACTGTTTTTTTTTTCTTCTTAATAACAGGTGAAAGTGGACCTCCCGTGTGGATTTTACAAGGTGACAGCAATGGACGAGAACTACAGGGAGATATCAGTGAAATACGAAAGAGCGACAAGCATGAAACTCAAGGAGGTGCATTTCTGTGATAAATTAATAGAAAACGGTTGGAAATTAAGTTCTTACTTGACAGAAATACCCCCGACGGGAGATTATGTGCACACCAAATGGACAAGATGTACTCAAAAAATGGCCCAGATATGAAAGTCCACGATTCAGGACAGGATAATAATAATTTTTATATTATTTTACAAATCTATTGAACAATTGCCTGATGTTAATCATAGACATAGGTCTGTTTGTATGGCAACCACCTTGGATTCCCATGACCAATCAATTATGTGTACATCAAATGGACATGATGCACTCAAAAATGGTCCAGATAGTGGAAGTCAGATAAAAGAATGCACAATCACAGGCAGACTTAAATGGCAATCGGAAGAATATTTTACCTGCACTGGTGTAAAACAGACAAAATGAAAGTTAGCTGGTGTCCATCCACAATTTTGTGCATTTCATACAATACACAAGGAAATTATCAATCTTGATCAATTTTTTTGTGTGATTTGATCAACGAAATGTCAAAAATATGCATACCTTTTTTCATAAATGTACACAAAATTTTGGACGGACACCAGCTAACGTTAATTTTGTCTGTTTCACACAAACCTTTTTTTCAGTGTGAATATCAGTGTTTTATAGCTTATAGTAGTGCATTCAATAGCTCTATCAACCAATCACATGCAAGTATTTCCATTGCAATAATTCCCATGTTCTTTGTTGTTCACTTATATTCTCTCACTGTTGTGTACATGTTTGAATGTTCATCTCATGACTCATAATAAATCACATATTGCCTGTTCCAGTCTTCCCAGATAAATAACCTTCACAAATTTAAGTCGAGTCGGTCCAAAATTGATCTGCAAAATACATGGTTCCAGCATGAGTCATAAAATATTTGTTACAGGGACATGCACATCCCAATGGGCACATAGATTGTGTAGGGCTACAAACTTGTACAAAGTTGTGACAATGTTGCAATTTTGGTGTAAGAATGTTATGGTAGAAATGATGTTGTCATAAGTTTATGGTAGAAAATTAATGATGTTGTCTCATCATTGCGAAGCAACTTCAAGATATAAAGTTACCTTGAGACATTATGGTAATGTTGTGAAAAAATTCAATATCGTGTTCATGTTGTGGCAACATATTTTCCACCGTACTTTTCTATGTGCTATTACAGATCTCATATAAGTGTGCCATGTCCCATATGAATATATGCAGAGATGATGTCAGTATCTCAATACTGACATCACTATCTGGAAACTCCCTGTGAGCATTTGACCACAGCTCAAGCGATGATTCCAACTGATAAACAAATTACGCTAACTGGCTAGGTTGATAGTGCAATAATTAGTTTGTATTGTGCATGACGGTTTATTCAGTTGGAGCATGTTTGCAGGGATTTGAAGCTTTAGAGTGTTTTCAAAACATCAAACAAAATGATCAGGGCTTACCAACATTTTAGCAGTTTCTTATGGATTCATAATGATCTGATCAGGGAAGGTCACAAGTAACACAGCTGAAACTGTGAATATACTAACGTGACATCAATATGCTCATACTGACATCACATGAGCACTTTGGCAGTTGAAAAGAACATGGCACACTAATATGAGATCTGTAATAACAACCACACAGAAACTTTTCAGGTTTTGGTCTTATAATGCAAGGACTTCTGTAGTCACTACCAGTCAGTTTGTTGCAATACAATGTATTAGTTTCACAAACCGTTTAGACCCTTGGCCACTGTGGGACAGGCTTCTACAAGTATCTGTTTAGGAACAACAACGATTTTATTGTACATTATGGAAATCTTTTTTTAAACTTAAGTATATCAATATTAATTTTGTAAATTCATACATGTGCATCAAAGATGGTGAAGTACCAGCATGCAGTAGAGATTCAATGGGCCATCAGATTTCCTGATTGGAGCAATATTATGATACCTGCTGTAAATTATTTTATTGGCAATCATGATGATCAATATTTTAAATTACTCTTTGTACCTTTGTTGGGGAATTAAAGCTTCAGATATTTTTTTGTTAAATGTGTCAACAATTTAAATTCAAATTCAAATTCAAATTCAAATAATTTTATTTATCCTCGATTAAAATGTAGCATAATTGCTAATCATCGAGAGAACATATTATGTACAAAAGAAAATAGTATATGTACAGAGATATTTACAATGTTTGAGTTAAAAACTCCAGTTAAAATTAAATAAAAACATTAAAACACTGACTCAACCAGGCACATACATCAAATCTTTAACAATTCTTTAAACAGCCTTATTTTGCATCACAAATACACAATGTCGGTTTTCTTTTAGATTAAAATTTATGTTTGTATGGTTCCAAATCGTGACTGCAGTGCCAGTCATCTCACAGTTTCACTTGTACAGTTAGACTGCGAGAAGACAGGCAGTGCAGGCACAACTGGGACCTTCCCATTTCATTAACATTTTTTTAAACACTTGAATGCTTATTGCACCTTTAATGTCAGATGGAAGAATGTTCCACATATGGGGACCATAATAAGAAAAAGTATTTCTGCCATATCTGATCTTATGGAATTTTGGTATTGCTACCTTAAATCCATCTCGTAAAAAATAAGTTAATTCCTTTTCCAGTATCATTTCTTTCATAAAAGTTGGATTTTAGGAATGAATAGTTTTATAAACCTCAGAGGCTATTGTTTTAATTCTACGACATGTAATGTTTCATGACCATACATTTCCAATATTTCTCTATATTCACTTTTGAAGTCATTATATATAAATCGTAACGCTCTTTCCTGAATGTATTCCATTTTCCTTATCATACTTGTACTACAAAAGTTCCACACAATTGGACAGTAATTAAAATTAGATAACACAAAGGTCTGGTAAACTAATTTCTTTTCTTCTACGTTAAAGATATTTTTGAACCTGTGAAGTACATTTAATTGATTACCTGCCTTGATACATAAATTGGCTACATGAACATCAAATTTAAGCTTATCATCTATAGTAATTCAGTTTTTAAGAGAGTAAAATAAATCGTTCATGAATATGTTGAAGACAATCGGACCTAAACATGAACCTTGTGGAACGCCTTCCTTTAAAGGTTTCCATTCACTCCTTTCATCTTCAATTTTTACTCTTTGCATGCGTCCTCCAAGATAAGAACTCATGAACAGGCAAGCTCTGTCGCTTAAACCATAGACTTTCAACTTACTAATTAACAAGCCATGTGGGATGCAGTCGAATGCTTTCGACAGATCCATGGAGATAACTCCAACAAACTTATTTTCATCTAATGCCCTTTTCCATGAATCAACAACCTTTAACAGGGCATGGTCACAGCTGTAGCGTTTCCTATAGGCACAGAGCACATCATCAAATATGGTATTGAAAAGTGCCATAAGCTGCTCGGAGATAATAGATTCAAATACCTTGCTAAACGTGACAAGAATACTGACAGGTCTATAATTTTCTTTCAGCATATCATCCTTCTTTTTGAAAAGAGGAGATATTTCAGCTCTCTTCATATCATTCGGATATTCACAGGCACTAAAACTGGCATTAATCACTTCAGCCAGGCTTGCTGACAGGTGCCGATCTGATATATTTATAAGTTTTGGGGGAAGTCTGTCATATTTGGTGGCCTTTTTCACATTGATTTTGCTTAGCAGCCTAGCAACGTAACTAGGACTGACCTCACTGAAATTAAATTCAGTATCATATTTCGGTGCATTCTGCTTTATATTCAAGATGGCAGAATGATTTTCATGTTTCTTAGAAACATCTGTTAGAGAGGTTTCGCAAGTCGGGTCTAATTCATGTGGTACACCAATATTATCAGCTGCAGCCCCACCAAAAAAATCTACAAAGATTTCACATATATCTTTCTTATTTGTGATAATATTTCCATCTTCATTTAAAATAATATTTCTATGTTGTTGCATAGAATTTGACATGTATGGTTTTATAAAGTTCCAGAAATCTTTGGGAGTTGCATTCCCATTACACTTACTCATAAAGTACGATTTAATAGCATTTCGCCTCATATTAGTTGTGCTATTTATATGAAGCAGATCCATGTTAAGTAATAAGTTTGCCTTAAATTTTGTTAAAAAGTTTATTCACATGTTTCAAATCAATGACTTTGAGCTTCTACAGCCATGGCCAATGTTTTCCGTATCTGTCGTATGTCGCTATAGGACTAAAAGTTTTGAGTCATTATAACAATTTAACAAAGCATATATACTAGCTCAATCTTCACCAACATTTCAGGTACATCAGGTAAGAGCACATCTTTTTTTTAAATAATATTTTAATTACTGTCAGCAAGATGTCTTGATTACATAGTGATTATAAAATTTATAGCTATTGTAAATTATGTAAATAAGGATAAAGGACCATTCAGAATTTATGACTGGGGAGGCGGGAATTTTGCTGGAACGTCCCATCAAATATTAATTCCCCTCTTTCAGTTTCATGCAGATATTTAGTACCGCACCCTTAGGTTTCATGCGTATTTTTAGTACCCCCCCTCGAAATACAAAGCAACACACATATATGCTGTGATATATGCGCCCTTGGACAGTCAAGCCCACACATTCGCGGACTTTTGCATATAAAAAAGCACGGACAATTTGAGTTTTTGCGCGTAATATGACATTTTTGCTTGTTAAAATTGGTTACCTCCCCTTGGACATGTTGTAAAAAATTAGAACCCCCCCCCCCTTGAAACTTGTTTGAAAAGTTTATACTCCCTCGGGCAAACCTCCCACCCCTCCAGTCATAAATTCTAAATGGTCCCTAAATTTGATAATAATATCAGTTATCATTGTCAATCTCCATTTTCTGTTGTAATCTGCCCATTTGTTGTTTTTTGTTGCGATATAACACTTGGCGTTCTTTGTGTTTTCTAATCTCTCATAAAATCTTTCAAATGTTGGTCTTGCTTTCAGCATCTTCTGATGTTAAATGTACATTTCAGGAGTTAATATGATTTAAATTAATTTAAATTGATTGGATTTATCAACGGTATCTTGGAGTTATGCCCAACGCACACTAGAATCGCATGCGATCCCATCGGATGCGATTCTGTTGCAACCCCAGGATCGCAAGTTGGTGCACACTGTATTACCTGCCTACCAACTTCTAGCAACCCCTCATTAAAAATGGGGTAAAATCAAGCCCTCCTCGTTGTTTCAACCCCTTTTTGGTCTGCCACAGCATCGCAAGTCAATGCACAATCAAAAAACCTCAGAAAAGCTATTAAAAGTCCATTAAAACCTGCGACTGCAGCACAGAATATCTAGCACTGCTAGATATTCTGCGACAGGATCGCAAGTCAATTAAAGAGCATCGTAAGTTGGTGCACACTATAGAAATTGGGGTTGCAACAGCCTCGCATACGATGTCATCGCAGAAATAATACCAGTGTGCATTGGGCATTAGGAAGCATGATGGTAGTCGGTGTCAGGGCCGGCTCTACCATTATAGAACTAGACGGTCGCCTAGGGCGCAGAGCAAGGAGGGGGGCACATCAGCATGATCCTGCCTGGGGCGTATAATTGGCTGGAGCTGGCCCTGGTCGGTGTGAAGTTGATATCACTCTGGATTGTTTAAAAGGTAGAGCAAACCTGGTAATCTGGGAAACTCCACGCCATTAGAAGAAGAAGAAAGAAGAGAGGCATTTACGGATGCGTTACAGTTGGAGGGTTGTTTTTGGAATCCTGGATGTTGATAGTGATGACAGTCTCGTCATGAATTCTGGTGCATGGTTATTTACATCATCCACAATTATATTAATCCTATGACTCGCTGAAAGTTAATAAACTCACAATACATTGTACGTCGTTTTGCTTGATACCATAGTCTGTAAACTTCTGTTCCTGCAACCATACTGAATGACCCTGGTCTTATAAATAGCTGCCTGATCACAGTGTCACTCAGTAACTCCTCTGGCAAAATAGGCAAGGTGTTTAAGCCTAACTCCTTTTCCGGCTTCCATAATTTCTCACTCAAATCAAACCTACAGACACAGACACTTGAACCATCCAAAAGCTCATTGCAACCTCTTTTCCAGCCTCCATAACAAACATAGTGCAACAATGTGGCAGCACTGTACATGTTGTACATGACTTCCTGTTTGAGAAAGCACATGTATCAGAAAAAGTCAATTTTTATAAAAATCAAATTGCTGCCAGTTATAGAAAACCACTTAGAACTGTGTATTTAGTAACTGCGGACAAAACCTATGCAAAGTGTAACCTTGAAACATCTGTGATATTTGATTAACACTTTTTAACAGTCTTTAAAGTTTCAATGTAAGTTGGCAAAAAATTCTGTGTTGACATGGCCATGGGAGAATTTATATCGTACCTTTTCTTATGAATCTGTATCCTACGATTTGTCCTGTTAGCAATTCCAAATAATAGATATCCCATGCAACATAATAGTCCATGAACAATTCCATGTGGATAAATGATTGCACAAATGCTCAAATTAGAAGTTCTTTGGCAAAAAGTAACCTGGCTTTGTGAGCCTCTGTCACAGTTTCTTATGCTCTGACATTGTTTAAAGGGGCCCTGTTACAAAATAGCAAGCTGTATTATCTTGTATAACATTGTTTGGCATTGACTGTTTGTTGTAATCACCTGTTTCAAACCTCTGTTCAGTGGAGTGCACCCATGTATCTGTCAATTCCATATGTGTGGTTGTGGGACCATGAACAAGGTGATTCTTTAACTCCTCTGGCAAAATAGGTAGAGTTTATTAATAAGAGGTCAGTGCGGCCACTGAAGATACACCTTACAGTACCGAACCCGAATAAGATATTGACCTCACCGTACCTAACCATGCATGGTGATATTTCTGAAAGCTGCTTGTGATGAAAAAAAAAATTATATTAGAAAAAGGTGTTAATGACGTTAAATTCAAAAAGGAGATAATTCTTAAATTATTTACTGAAGAATAGAACCATCATTTCGAAAACATGGATGTTTTCATCACCAAGAAATCTGTATTATACCAACATTGGAATGGCATTGCAAAAATTTTCTGGTTTTAAAAAACCAGTCTGTCTTGTTCTTATAAAAAGCCATAACACAGCAAATTCAGCTGATAATATCTTAACCCTCCTACAATCCACAGGGGTCTTGGAGGCCCCCTCTACCTTTGATGCTGTCTTTGAAACACAAATTTACTTGCAAGTTTTACTGGCACATGTAATCCTCCCTCAGTTGGAAAGGAATCAGACGCAATTTCAATTTTAAGTATTATATCCCAGGTGTACAGCCAGCATAAATTGCAGCTGACCAGATACGAAAAGAGGAAACACTTGCACAAGAAAGCCCTGTTACGTCGTCGTGAAAAATACATCTGTGGAAGAGGGCAAACACAGAAAACCTAAAGGCGGACTGCCTCGTCTTCCAACACCACTTCATGAGAAAATTCACCAGCTCTGCTATGGCAGAGAACTCATCCCTGACTGACGAAATGTGGAACGACATCCAGTCAAATCTCTCAAAGATCATTAATGACAACGTACCGACTAAGACAACAAGCAGTAGCTACAATCAGCCGTGGATAAATCGAGAAGTCAAAAAACTGTCCAGAAGGAAGAAGAGGTATTTCCTCAAGGCAAAGCAGACACAGAACATCGATGACTTCAAGAAATATAAAGAGGTGAAGACAGCAACCAGAAGAGCATGTAAAAAGGCCTACAGAGACTACATAGAAGACATCATCTCACCTGACAGCACAACAAATCCGAAGAGATTCTGGATCTTCATAAATAGCAAAAAGACAGAGAACTCCGGCGTGGCATCACTCAAAGACTCAGACGGGCTCACATATTCAGATCCGATAAAGAAAGCCAATATCCTCAACGAGCAATTTTCTTCAGTATATATTTAATTCAAATGAACCTGCGGACAACATCATCATCCCAGAAGATATTAACAGCCGTATGGATGATATTAACATCACACCTAAAGGAGTCAACAAACTACTAAGAAATTTAAAGATCCATAAAGCTACAGGACCTGACGGCATCTCAACAAAACTTCTGAAAGAACTCTGCGAAGAATTAACACCGATCTACACTCTGTTCTTCCAGACCTCCATCAAGGAAGGAAAAGTACCCCAAGAATGGAAGAAGGCAGATGTCGTCCCTATATACAAAAAAGGAGCTAAGAACAAGCCAGAGAATTATCGACCAGTCTCTTTAACATCCGTCACATGCAAATTACTCGAGCATATCATCGCAAGCAGCATAATGAAGTACCTAGAGGCTAAGAACATCCTGACAGACCTCCAACATGGATTCAGACGCAACAGGTCATGCGAGACTCAACTAATCACCACCATCCACGAGTTAGCAGAAACACTGGACGAAAAGAGCCAAACAGATCTGATCCTTCTTGATTTTTCGAAGGCATTCGATAAATTCCATCACAAGCGTCTCATGATGAAGCTGCAGCAATACGGAATACGAGGAAATACTCATAAATGGATCACAAACTTTCTGACCAATCGAGTCCAACAAGTCATTCTGGAAGGAGGAACATCTGACAGCGCACCCGTAGAGTCAGGAGTACTGCAAGGCAGCGTACTGGGGCCCACACTGTTTCTCTTGTATATAAATGACCTACCATCATATCTTCCAACGACAGCAAAGTACGACTATTCGCTGACGACTGCGTTCTTTATAGAAGAATTGACACCATCGAAGACAGTAAAAAGCTGCAAGCAGATTTAGAAGAATTACAACGCTGGGAGAACGACTGGATGATGGCCTTCCACCCTCAAAAATGCCAGGTAATCAACATCACCAACAAAAGGAGTCCACTGAAGTATGACTACAACATCCATAACCAGATCCTGGAATGTGCAGAATCTGCCAAATACCTGGGCATTACCATAGACAAGAAACTGACCTGGAATGACCACATCAACCAAGTAGCCAAGAAGGCTAACAACAGCAGGGCCTTTCTTCAACGGAACATCTATCACTGCCCACCTTCCACCAAAGAGCTGTGTTACAAGACCTTGGTGAGACCTCAGATGGAATATGCGAGCACGGTTTGGGACCCACATACCTCCTGCAATATCAAGAAATTGGAGATGGTCCAGAGGCGAGCCGCCAGATTCGTCAGAAACGACTTCCGTCGAACCAGCAGTGTCACAGAAATGTTAAATCAACTTAAATGGCAGTCACTTCAAGATCGAAGAAAAAACAGCAAAATCGTCATGTTCTACAAAATTATAAATCACATTGTTGCAGTGCCACACCATCACCTAGTGCCATTGACATCGATCATCCGAGGCCACAATCAACGCTACCTAATTCCACACGCAAGAACCACTGCCTACAAGTCATCATACTTTCCGGACACAATTAGGCTTTGGAACAACCTACCAGCTGCATCGCTGAACTGTAACACCTTCGAGGGCTTCAAATCAAATATCCTCAGGACTGCACAATAATCGTCGTATCTGGATTTTAGACTGTATATAGCGCATTTTATCCCCACGGAGTGGCAACTTTTATCAATGACGGGCACCTGCCGCTTCGCGCACCAGCACAAGGTTCGAGGATACACAATTGTGGACTGAACCTACTAGGAAGAAGAAGAAGAAGAACTAGGCATAATGAATATTTTCCCCACAAAAAAATATTGGTTTTCTCAGAAGACAGAAATTGTCAGTGAAGTTTCCAATTGATGGGCAATTTGATGTAGAATCTTTGACCGTCAGACCACCTTAAAAACTTCATCACAGCAGCTCCCGTTTTGGGCCCCCATAGACTGCCATATTGATTTATAACACCCACAACAAGCCAGCCCTGCATGCATCTTCTCTGCTTGCTAGCTGTTGCTGCTGCTGCCTCTCCATCAGCCACCAACCAATCTCTGCATTTCAGCTGACTGACCACAGTCTGCTGTACAAGCATGCTTCTGTAGCCTGGCATTCTAGCCCAGTGTTGTTTCTTTGCTTGGAAATTCCTCTGCTACTAATAAGAGGAAGGGTGAGCCCCATCACTTTCCTTCATATTATTGCATACTGAACCAAATATGGCAAAGCAGAAGATGAGAGAGCCACATGATGAACATCTATATGGACCCAACAACATCAGCATCAGCAGCTATAAGTGTAAACATCCTTGCAAGTTTCTCACAAGCCTTTATCATGTGATGGTGATGTGAACATTCTAAACAAGGACAGATCAAATTTGAAGGTAAAAGATCAAATCTAAGTAGGGATGGGTACCATACTGGACCGAACCGGAGGTATCGATTTGCTACATGGTGTACTGGACCGAAGTATCGATTTTTGAATTAGAAGGTACACAAAACGATACTTTTTTTACTTTTCATACGTCGCGAATGACTAACATATCACAGATTAACCCTCTAAATAGGTCTGATGACAAGCAGCACATGTCATCGATAATTTAATTTTTCACTTCTGAAAATTGATAGATATTGTGTAGCACAATTTGTAAAGTGTCTGGGATGTTCTGTTATAAAAGTAGTCATTTTCTACCCCATTGATACTTCTACAACAAACAAATATTATTATTTTCTGCTGTAATCTGTATCGTTTTGTTATCGAAACCGGACCGGTACTGTTTTCAAAAGTATTAATATTGGACCGGACCAAATTTTCAGGAAAGGTACCCATCACTAAATCTGAGAATTGTCTTCCTTTTTTAATTTAACGTTTGTTATGCCCTTTTCTAATATAATTTATTTTTTCATCACAACTTTCAGAAATATCACTATGCCTGGTATGGTTGAGGTCAATATCGTCCACGGGTTCGGTACTGTAAGGTGTATCTTCAGTGGTCGCACTGACCTCTTAAACGCTTTGCCTATTTTGCCAGAGGAGTTAAAGAAACACCTTGTTATGGAGGCTGGAAAAAAAGAGGTAACAATCAGCTTTTTGATTGTTCAAGTATAGATGTCTACAGATTTGATTTGAATGAGAAATTATGGAACCCGTAAAAGGAGTTATTAGTTATTTGTATCGAGCAATATCACGCTCAGGACTCAGCTAGGAGTCTGGAGGCATGTGCACTCCAGAAGAGCCCGTAATATTAAAATTTTTGCATCGAGGCTTAATGTACCTTTTTTGGTCAAATTCTAGGGGAGGGGGCAGCTGCCCCCTAGTTCAGGGCAGTATTAACCATACGGCAAACGGGGCAGTTGCCCCGGGCCCAAGACCTCAGGGGCCAGTCCGCCCCTGGGCCTCCCTTGCACCCCAAAAGCTCTCCAAATTCTGAAAAATACATTTTCGCATTAGTTACCCTACGCACTTTCTTTACTGTCGCAACCCTATTCAGCTTCATCACGGGCCCCCCTGAAGTCTTGGGCTCGGGGCAACTGCCCCGTTTGCCCTATGGTTAATACGGCACTGCCAAAAAGAATTTATTTATTTCACCAAAACTGAGAAAAAAAGTATTTATTTCAAAACTCCAAGCCTCCCCTTGATATTAAATGGTCATCCTTATTATTTACAATCAATTATGTTTTGACTTCTGCAACGTCCTTATTTCACACTTTCTATCTACAGATGAAAATGGACCTTCCTTGTGGAGCAAATTGCATTATCAAAGCATTGGATGGTAACTACAGAACAATAAGTGTTGATTTCGACAAGAAGCAGACCAGTCAGAAAATCATTGAGATGCAATACTGTGATACGCTAATGGAACATGGCTGGAAACTGACTTACTATTTAGCTCATTCGGGTGCTCAATCATCAGCCCCAACTGAACGGGACCATTTTGTTTTTATGAAGTGGACAACAGATGACCAGGATCTGGTAGCACAAGACACTCGGTACAAACCTCGAATTTACTAGGATTAATTATCGTCTTTTCCAGTTACAACTTTTCTATAACATTCCAGTTATAATCTTGATTCTGGGGCATTGCTTTTATATACACTATATATATATATAAACATTATTCAGCTTTTCAGTATCATTCAGTTATTATTGATTATTCTTCATTATTCAGTTTTGCCATATTATTTATTTTTAAATCAGTATTCTTTATCTCTAATCACCATTACTACCATGAATGTTTTGTATGCTTTATATTTTACACTTATTGACTTGCACTGTAAAGACCAAAAAGAGTTTCTCTTTTTGAGACCAAAATAAAGTATATCGTTATCATTATAATAAAATATATCGTTATTGTTATCATTATTATAAGGCCACAGGGGCTTCGTGCCCAGATTGGCCTTGCGCCTTCGGCCCAAAATGACACTATCATCATCATCGATTCATCATTATTAAAGTGACAATCACAACCCACAAGTCAAGAGGTTCAAGCACTTTGATAGACGATTTTTTATTAAACTTGGACAAATACAACAACACTGAATCTTTATCAGACACGGATGTAAAACTAGCAACTGCCAGCTTTGTCGGAAAAGTTCTGCGAAGTGTCTTGAAGCCTATATGCAAGGACCCAGACTTTGGTGCAACCTCATAAGGGGGAGACCATCTAGCTTCAAGGGGGGTGGGAGCTTGGAGCTTTTTTTAAAATAAATAATTTCTTGCTCAGTTTTCAGTAAAAAAATTAATTCTTTTCAGTGGCGGATACAGGGGGGGGGCCTAGGGGGCACGGGCTCCCCCTAGACCACTGAGATTAATAACAGTATTTTGAAGAAAATACGCTGCGACGCGAGCCCGCGAATGCCCGAAACAGGGCTGGGCCCCCCCTAGATGACCATGTCTGGATCCGCCACTGCTTTTTGGGCAGTCTTGAAATTAATAATTTTTGCAAGGGGTATTTCTTAATAAGGCGTTGTTTGATTTAATAATGAAAATTCTGGGACTTCGCATGCTTGAAATAAATACTGTAACTGTTACCATGAAATAAATAATTTACAAAAATTTAAGGAAAAATCCAAGCCCCCCTGGAAATTAAATGGTCGCCCCCCTCTTAGTCAAGAAAATGCAATAGTTTGAAAAACCTAGATCCACTGTTGTCGGATCTTCAGACTTCTGACTCTAACCAAGCCCTGATAAAAGACAATGGGAAAATCGTTTTGCTTACAAATAATAATTAAAGCAGGTCATCAGCAAGTTGAAGTTCTCCAACCATACATCAATAGAGGTGAACACAAACCGATTGTTGTCACAATCCGACTGTCATCACTTAGGAACGCCACAGAACAACTTTTAAAGAAAGGACTTTTTCGAAAGCATATTCTACTTTTGGTTTCCGTGAAGCATTTATTCGAGATGTGAATCAGAATCAGAATCTCTTTTATTGCCCTTGCATTAACATCACGGTTTCATAAACTCCAAAGAAATATAGAAATTTAATAAAATTGTTAACAAGGACAGGAGGCCACTTTACTGCAGATTCAATAAGTATGAATTTCTCAAGCTAGATTTCTCACTGTCTACGTAGCATTTTCAGCTTCTCTGATTGGACCTTGCTCAATAAAACGTCCTCCAAATCTGTCAGTTGAACGTAGAAAGCATTGAAATATGTATTATTCTGCTCCAGTGAGCACTTGAGTTTGACAACTTGATCTGATTAGTAAGTAAGTATAGGCAATCATTGCTATTTCCAAACACGTCCACTGGACTTTGATACACGTTTTTATGTTATTTGCGAGTTCACCTCGCATATGGGATCGGTATGGGACTGTTAGAATTTTTGGATCGTTTGTGAGAGACAAGGGAGCACTTTTTAGAGTTGCTTTTTCGTGAAATGAATGAAGAATTGGCTAACTTGAGGCGCCCTCAAACCTTTGGTGCCTCTTGTGCATAGTTTATTCACAGTTTGAGGTTTTAGTTTCAACAAAATCACGGCAAAACAGGAAATAGAAATATTTGTTATTGTTTTCCTGCCCTCTGATTGGCCGAAACAGGTTCTGATAGCATATGGGATTGGTATTTGACTGTCAGAAATTTTGGATCGTTTGTGAGAGATAAGGAAGCACCCTTCTAGGTTCTTTTTTCATGAAATTAATGAAGAATCAGCCAACTTAAAGTAACTTACTGACCTTTTATGTGTTTTGTGCCTTGTTTATTTACAGTTTGAGGTTTTAGTTTCAACCAAATCACAGCCAGACAGGAAATAGAAATATTGTTGATGTTGTCCTTCTGCCCTCTGATTGGCCGAAACAGTTGTGATAGTTTTTCGGACACTTCTAATGGGGCTAAAATTATAATTTTAGGCTCTCTTTAATCCCAAATCCTTAAACCATATGAATTCGTTTTTTCATAGAGATATCTTTATTCATTGCCGAGAATTCGTTGAAAAAAAAAGAAAAAAGTTTTGTACAGTGTTGATGCTGGTCTATTTTTCGGAAAAGGTGTGAATCTTGCAGGATCATTTCAGCCACTTAGAATCATCAGATCTTCACCAAATTATCACACAACGCAGTTTAGAACCTCCCTGAAGTAATAAAACCATCATTTCCGCTCCGACTATTCATTAAGACCCTTTATTTTCGCTCGTTCGGTAACGTCTATATACAGCAAATCAGTTCTTCATTTCAACTTTTCGATCATCACCTTCAACTTTGCTGTCAATTTAAACCACTTCTAATCATCGTAGAAACCTCTAAGTAGGCTCATTTTGTTCGCAATTTCATTCTCTACAACCTGGTAATTTTTATTTTCTCAAATTGTTGACTTTAAGTCCTAAAAAAACGCCCGTTGCACATCGTGATTTCACCGTGACACTTTGTAGTATAGGCCTACTTCCCAACAGCCAATCACATCTCTCCATTTCAAATTTCCCTTTCCTCATCTACCTATCCCTCTTATAACCTCATCTATCCCCTCATCACATTCCACTATCCTTAATTTCTTCCCCTTCTCCCTTTCCTCTTCCTATTATTCATATTTACTTCAATTTTCCACATTCTCATCATACTGTCAGATCACTGGCTGTCAATGTAAACATTGTATGTCATTTTCATCATCTAGCCTGTATAGTATGATTTTCACCATCTGGACTTCCCAACCACCACATCTCTCATTGTAAACATTGTATTTGATTTTCACCATCCACCATCCAACCCTTATTTTTAAACATTGCATCCCATATTCACCTACTAGGAATCAAAAGTAAACATTGTATATGATTTTCACCATCTAGGACCTGAACTCATATTTGTCAACAGTGAATAGAGTTTTCACCATCTAGATCATAACTCCTTTCATCACATTAATCCCCTACATCTACTTCACTCTCATCACTCCATCTCCCTTCACTTACCCCCACCCTACTTCTACTTTACCCCACCCTACTTATACTTTACCCCCACTTACCCTATCACCACTTTTACCCAAAACTTCACTTTTTCCACTTCCCTCATCCCTATACTTAAATTATTTCACTTACCCTCACTTACCCCCACCAGTGGCGGATACAGGGGGGGCCTAGGGGGCACGGGCCCCCCCTAGACCACTGAGATCAATAATTGTAATTTGAAGGAAATACGCGGTGACGCGAGCCTGCGAATGCCCAAAACACGCCCGGCCCCCCCTAGATGACCTTGTCTGGATCCGCCACTGCCCACTTACCCTCGCATACCCCCATCATCTCTTCTCCACTTCAAACCTCTTTCTCTCCCTCCCCTCACATCCTACATTTCAATTACCTCATTTACCCTCACCTACCCCCACTTACCCCCCATCACTTTTTCCACCAAAAATCTCTTTTTTCTCCTCCCTTCACTTCCTACACTTAAATTACCCCACTTACCCTCACTTACCCCCATTTACCCACACCACCTTTTCCACTTAAAACCTATCTTTTCTCTCCTATCCTCCTTCATCATCTCTCCCATCATCACTATCATTCCATACCATGAGTCCCGATCCCAAAAAGGATAAAGCCGCTGGACAAGGGCGCAGCCGCTCTGAAAGCTGCAAACCCCACCAGTCCCAGACTCTCAGGTAAAAAACAAACACTTCATCTAATGGATGCAGATGTAGCTGCACAGGTGTTACTGGATTTAACCTTTTCTGTGTGTGTACATTATCCTATTGCGACCGGTGAGTCTCAATGTTAAGCAGTTCCCATGGGGTAAATCAGGGTGTGCAGATGACTCTTTTTATGACGCTGTCAATGGTCCTTTTTAGGTTTTTGTGTTCCTTCTTCGTAGCGGTTACTGCTTCCCATGCATGTGGCAATTGGTATTATGCAGGCCTTTATCACCTGCCACATCGTTCTCATCTTAATATCTTTTAGATCTGGGCTTCCTGCTATAGCCATAATTGTGTTGTAAGCCGCTTGTACTTTCTTTTTTACTTCATTAAGCTGTTTATTCCATTTTTCCACTTTTTGCAACCATCAGTATCTGAAGTTCGGGGGGAAGGGGCACTACCCCCCCCCCCCCCCTGGCACCTCCTGGTCGTACCACTGCTAAGCTTATCGTCTGTTATATTTCTCCGATCATGTATGAAAATCTAGGCCCTAAATTCGACACCATTTTCCCAAGAATCAACACATCAAAGCAAAACAACATAAGCATGGTGAACTCGCATGTGTTCCGCTTGCGACACAAATTCTAGTTCAAATTAGTTTTCTGCTACGTAATTCATGCCTCAGCCAATCACATGAAGTGCATTTGCTACGTTTTACCATCATTTTGCAGAAACTCATACTTCTTGAAATTGCAGTAAGAAAATTTTTTTTCGATGTCAAGTGACCCGCGTCAGGATGAAAAATTGACAGACGAGAGCCAAAAAGAATGAAAGTATTTGTTTTAATTTGGTTAATAAGTCTTCCATTTCCACAAAAAATTTTTAATCTGTCAAACAGGGCAAATTTTGCAGCATTACCCTGTACCAGTGTTTATTGTGAAAGTGACTTATTATGAAACAGACATGTTACTATTATAGTTCTTTATTTCATTTTATTAAATTTGTCTTTTTCACCCAGTGAAATTTCAAATGGAAATGCATTGTATTGGCGTACACATGATCAATATGTAATAAACTTTTGCAAAATAAAAAAGAGGATTGAATGTTGATTATTAACTAAATTGTCTATCTCACAAAATAGTATACTTTATTTGAAATTGCTTATATATATATATACATGTACAAATTGTACATGTGTAATACAACAAATTCAATTTAATAATAATACTTGCAAGGGTAAAGAGTTTTTTTTTATAAAAGCAATTACATGATTGAAATCATGTGTAATAAAAGTAAATCATGACTTAGACAGTGATTTAAATGCCCTGATTAGAATCAAGCAACCCAGTTATTTGGCGCACATAATTTTTAGTAATAACACTAACAAAATTAATAATGACACATAACAGCATCAGCCTACAATATATATAATATATTTCATGTTTTAAGTACCAATGAAATCAAGCAAACAATACTTCCGCATTTTGAATAATAATACTGATTTTTTTAATCCATGTAACATTGTGATATTTGTGCAGAAAGCTGAGGTCAGAACCATCAGAGGAGAGGGGCAACTACCCTCTATTATAACATAATAATCTGTTTTTCTTTTTGAACACAACAAAAAAATTGATTGAACAAACTTATTTATACCCCAGATAAAAAACATATTTAAACGTTTCAGAACACCTATAATTCAAAGTAATTCCAGAGATAAACTCATGGCAATTAGATTATATACTCAAATTAATTATCCAATACAATCATAAAATGAACAAATGTGTATTTTTTACTATGTTAAACATACAAATATGAAAAATCATTTTATGCTAAGCTAAGTTAACGCATCTTCATAAGTATAAATTTATAAAATTTAAAATTAGTTCTCCAAAACATAAAGGTCTTGTTTTTGAACATATTTAGATTTTTAACCCATATAAAATATATTTACAGCATTTCAAAACTAAAAAAGTTAATGATTTTGATAAGTTATACACAATGTAAGTACATGATGTGGGTAAATGTGATTCAAAGGCAGATTAAAAATAACAGCACCTGGTAAACAGTATTTTGAACATGGGATTTCCCATATAAATATGAGCACTCACACATATATCCAAAAAAAAGAATGCTTAAAGCTAAGTACACCAATGAGTCAATCTCTTGACAATAATGAAACAAGAAAAAAAAACGATTGACATAAAAGAAAATAGAAAATTTGTCAGGAAGTTCTGAACTTCCTGAAATGACTTCGAATTTCGAATTACGTTATTATGGACACCATTCAAACACATACATCGACACAAAGTTTTCCTTGTGTTAAGGTTCGAAATAATTAACATTTAGCTTCTTAGACTGTCCGAACTGATTTTATGTCTGCGAAAAAGAAAAATTGAGTTTTTCCACAATTTCTATTTAATTGACTGACTAAAAAATTGAGATGATGCCTTTTTCTTCGTAGGGGAGAATGGGGACCGACGGGCCATGGGGACCGAAGGCCACTATTTCCTGAAATTTTCTACAGGTGGCGTATTAGCATGGTACTGGATATTAAAGTCTGTTTTGTGTAAAATCTGGGCATATCTATAATTTTTCGATCTCTTATTATCCTACACACTCAATTGGATCAACAGAAACATCTTGAATCCAAATTTCAAATTCTTCAACCACTCTTTGGCAAGTTATTGACATGGTCCATCGGACCCCATGGGATGGCCCATCGGTCCCCATGGTTGGGGACCGATGGGCCACCATCTTACTTGACAGAAAATTTGCTTTCTCATCTTTCTCCCTAGGTTGATCTATGTGAATCTTATGTCATTTTATACAGAATTACATCGACTAAAAGGGTGCACAGTATGAATCCTGTATCTGAAACAGATTTGCCTCCACGGCCAATAATTTGTCAAGCGGCCCATCGGTCCCCACTCTCCCCTACTACTGACCAGTGACCAACCTTAGAAAAAGTGCCTCAAGAAAATCCGAAAGCTAAAGAACAATAATGCCTGGCTAACGAAATGAGTCTGCCGAGAATTACAAGTGCCATTTGATGTTTGGCACAGTCGGTCAATCACGAAAATAAAGCCATCGTTTGTCTGACGTCAGATAAAAACATTACCATGAATATGTTATTATAGATTGACTTACTCTATCTTTTAAGTACTGTCAATTTTACCATCCACAAAAACACTCAAAGGATATTATTTTGACCTAACATTGAAAGACATAATACTATTCCAGTATTGATATGTTAGTTTTGTAAAAAGACATACATTTGACCCCTCATGAACATTGAGATAACAAAAAATTCCTTTGGCATAAGTTTTGGCTACATTTGTAATTCTAATACTGTAATACATAACTGGTATTTATGATTTCCCCACATAAGTACTTCATAAACATCAATCAAACATTTTCAAACATTCGGTAGTTCAGGAAAAATAGATCAACAATCTTTGGTAAACGCTCTAAGATCAAAACAACAAACACAATATACAGTGATTAAAACTGATATAACCCTACTCTCCCTGCGCTGAAATTGGGGTAAAGTCATTCGCCTCCTCGGCTCTTCTTTGCTCGATTTCTTTGCGGGCTCTTTGTCTTTTGACCTTACCCATAAAATGGTTTACTCTTATGTAGTCGACCTGAAAATAATTAAATAAATTGTTTGAGAAATTGTGAATAACATGTATGTACAGTCTATACATTTAATTTCTCAGTTGATTAACAAAACTCTTTTGGTTTGCACAGATTGGGACATTTTGGATTCGATGAAAATTGACACAAGGGGGCAGTGTTTATCAGTAACAAACAGTAGCTCCCCCTAGTGTTGAATGAAAGATTTAAAATGTAAAGAGTGGAGCAAACATAACTTGCTGGGATCTCAAATGCAGATTGCAAAATTTATTTCACATATTAATCAATAGTTATATATGAGATTTTAAAACATTCTATTTAAGTTCTCAGACAGAATGGGAATTGTCCAGCCTGAGCCTTCGCAACACTGACATAGGCCTACTTGTTGCCGAATTTGGTGATGAGTATGACAGTATTATCATGAAGTTAATACTTCTATAGAACCAGATTAATTAACAAATCAGTCAAAATTATTGGCACAAACTGTATACATATTCTGAAATTAGTAAAACCAAGTATTGTTAATTGTCCTACCTCCTCATCCCATCTGCCTGACATCTTGAAATGTGACCCAATAATTATGGCATTTGCATCCATGTAACTTTTGAAATTGTCTGCATTCACCCCAGATCCAACGATGACAGGAATGTTCACTTCTGATGATACCTCTGAAATAGTTAGGAATAAAAAATGGCTATATGAATAACTTTTTTAATGTTTGGTTTCATTTTCAATGTGTCATCAACTTTCATAACAGACCTCTTCGTACTGAGTTTGCTGTATTTCTCAAAATTATTATAATTATAATCTACGTCAATAACAATCTGACATTCTGACATTCATAGAAGGCAAAGAATCTTCCCGTAAATGTGAAAAAATAACCTTCATTCAAGTATTGCAGCTTGACGCACTCTGATCCTTCAGGAATATGTCCAAAAGTGCGGATGAGATTTTATCAGCATTTTTCACAAAGAAGATCATAAAAATTTGTTCAGGACGCTCAATCATTTTTTAAAATTAGTCCAAACTTTGGTTTAGGTCAACTTAACACAACTACACGTAGAGCAAATTCGAGACCATTTTCATTTGGGAGGTCACAAAAGTTGGAACTTCTACATGACTGACTCTTTATAAAACCAATAATTTTTTTAATTCAACTAATATGTCAAGTCAATGAATTTCATGTTTTCATGACAATAAATTATTATCTTATCTTATCTTAATTTATAATCAAGCATAACTATACCTGCAACTTCATGAGCATTTGTTGGTTGACCCGTCATGGACCCCGTGACAATCACTCCATCGCTCAAAAACATTTCTGCTGCTTTTGCTGTGTCGGTAATCGAGACATCGCTTGTCAAGGCATGAGCGCTGAAAAAGATACAAAATATTTTATTGAGAGATTTTTGATGAATAACTCTTATTATCTGAAGCAGATAATTGGGTCACCCAAAATGACTCTTTCCAGGTAGTCAGCATCCATTCTATATCATTTAGACATAATTACATTCCTGAATGTCTGAGTTCGTGGAGTACAAACCCATAGAAATTTGTGAATCTGAAATATTTTCAGTGGACCTTTAAATCTAAGGACAATCCAGGATTACATTCGGATATGATATTATTAAATTGGCAGCCGCTTTTATCACTGTTTCCCTTGAGCAAGTAAAGATACCATGTATGGCATTGTATGCCAAAAATTAAACATTTCAATACAGTGATTTATGATTTTCTAAGATGTGTATTTAGGCCTAATCATTTATCAGTGATCCATACCTGTGTTTCTTCTTTACATCCGTAAATATCTGAATGTTTTCTGCACCAATGGTTTTCCGATAACGGACCAGCTCCGCAGCACAGGAATTCACGGGTCCTTCATCTCCAATATGGGAGAACACGAAACCTTCTGCTCTGATGAAGTTCAAACCTTGAAAAAAAAAAATTGTTTTTAATAAACATGAATCTTTTAATAATTTTGGCTCATCACTGACATCAGCTGTATTACACCTCAGTCTTGCCAGTTGCCAGAGGTCAAGGCCTCAAAAATATCATCCTAAACTTTCAAGGATGTGCCCAAAGCCAAGTTACAAACTAATTACAAAATGGTTTGCAGGATAATGAGGATATTAAACACCAGGGCATTTTGTATTGTTCCTATCTGAAGTAAGCCTTAAGCAGTTATCATCATCTGTGATGGAATAGCATTGATTTCCAATACAAGAATAAGTACATAATAGATATATAATCATATTAAAAAATTAAAACCACGCAAATGCTCAAGTCAATATCAAATACTTGTATTTACAACAAAGTACATATGTATAAATTGTATATTGAAAGAAACTTTAGTTAGTTTCACACAATCAGACAATATTGAAATAAGTTAATAATTTCAAATAACCCACCAGCAGCTGTAGCAACAGCCAACGCCTCCTGGTTGTAACATGAGAGAACCTGGACCCCTAGTGGCATTCTTGGGAAATGCATCCTGACCTCAGAGGCCACTCGGGTCATGCAGGCAACTGTTTCCGGGGTCACCTGGCTTGGTGATACATAGGGTAAGTCATGCATGTTCTCCAGCATAATTCCATCCTGAAAAGAAAACAATTCTGTAAATTAGATCTACCTTTTGCATTTCATAAATTATTCCATCCTGAAAATAAAACAATTCTGCAAATTAGATCTACATTGTAACCTGCGCAAATGATGGAAATTGGGGGGGGGGGACTTAGGGGACTTAGGGGAGATGAACTCCTTTGATCAGAAAATTGGGGGGAGCTGTAGAAGGGAAGAAAATACATTTTCATGTTTATTTTTTCAGTCCTCCCAGTACTGTCAGCCAAAGTTTCACTCTGGTGGCAGGAATTTTTCCCTTTAAAAAATTGGGAATGACTCAATTGGCGCATGGCTACTGCACCAGCCAACAGCTCCCAATTGAAAATTTGCAATTTCCATTACTGTATATATGTTAATTAAACAATTTCAAACAAAAAACTAATTCTTTTCTTTAGTCTATATTTTACTTATTATATTTTATAACAAGACAGCTCCTAAGTTCTAATCAGCTCTATAATCTCAATTATATAGACCAATGAGCCCTGACAGACATGATGGGCCTCTCCAAAACACTGGTCAAATAATTGACCTCTCTACATTCACAGAACTCTTTGTTATTCCACTTCACTGGACTACTGACAAAAATCCCAATTAAGTGAATTTTACACGAAAACCCAAATTAATAAACGGACTCTCCAATGTTTCAGCTTCATGTCCTAATAATATAGCCAAACAACTTCACTTCGAGTGCATTACACTTGGAAAATATTGTAATTGTCCAATGCCCATGGTCCAATAGTATAGAACTCCTGTAAAATTTGGTGGTACTTTCTTCAATAATAGCTATGTTGCTCTATATTTACAAGTTGCTGTAAATTTTATATGGGAAAATGCATTATAAATTAAACATTTAAATCTAAAAAAAGAAATAGCCAAAAACAAATCCATTACTAGAGACTGCTCAGACTGGCTGGAATTGAAACTTTTTACAAAACACTAATTTTTTTTTTTAAATCTCAAAGTGCAAACTCGTTCAAATATTTTTGCTAAATTAACAAATCTGGTTGTAGTATTTACAAACTCAAATTTTTAAGTGTATAATTTTTTAATACCATTGTCCTGGGCCTAGAATTACATACCAAGGCCCCAGAGCAAAGTTGGCCTTAGGGATGGAACGAACAAGACTTAGCAAGAGGTATACAATGGTCAATGACAATACAAAACAACAGTACATCCTTAGTATTTTGTTTCCTATTGTATTATGTACAATAGGTGAAAGCACTTACAAAAGAAATTGAATGAGGCCTTTAATTTGCTGAAATGTAATACCATCAAACTTTTCTTGAAGCATTTCCCATGAAATTTAGGGTCACCCCAGGCCCATTGGTCACTGCTAACAATGCATTTAAGGTCTTGACCAATGACCAAGGGCTCTCACTGACCACTGTGTTGTATTGCTAGGAGTTTGTAGTCTACACATTGCCTCCAGCTAAGACTAGTTCAATAGTCATGGGACTGAAGTATGAGTTCCTGAAAATCATCAGTAAGATTAAGACATGCTTGTAGGGTTCATTACTACAATTTATTAAATGCATACATTTTAAGTACATAATTATATGAACACGCTATAACTGTTAAACAGTAAGTTTATTGAGATAAATTACAAATCTTTGATTATTCCTAATACTTCTGGAGATAAAATTTCTTGAATAATTCTAAATTATCAACCTGTGCCTGGGGTTACAATGATACCACTTTTTCACTTCTGATCCGACACCGATACCTGTTTTTGTTGCCGATACTTACCAATACAATTCCTGTACCGATACCATTGGTTAAATATGGAACACTACCTGTGATCCAATACCGGCAGTCCGGCACTGCTCATTGGGCTCCGATACCACCAATACTGGTATCGGTATCGGAACATCCCTAAATATTGATGTGCCTATATAGCAGTGCTACAGGTGGAAGAATAATATTATTATTTGGCCCATAAATCAACAACCAGGCCTTATTTTCAATATATAGCCTAATTGGCAGTGTTCTGGAGAAGAGGGATACAAGGGTTATATAATCATCATATAACAGAGAACAATTTAGAAAGTACAGCCCTTTCCAAACACCCCTCCCTCCCACAGGGGCTGACACTTTATAAGTGAGTAAAATACAGCCCAGTGCCTCCAGTGTTAAATCTTATTGAACTTTATTGGTAATTTGCTGTAAGCTGATTGGCAGTTGCCATGACGTCATATGACGTATCATTATGCAAATTAACCCAAACATTACACACCTAGTGGAGTTTCTCTATGTGGTCTTCTCACTTTGCTAAAGAAAATTTGAATTTGTTTTCCTAGGATAAGGTACCCCCTACCTTTGAGTTTAATTGTTGTTCAGAAGTTTAATCATCTTTTGACTGTGTAAGTTTCACAGAGTGACATCATGGGACTCATTATCATAACGTCTGCCTCATTATCATAATGCTGAGATATTATAATGATTTACTTTGATGTCCTGGTGTAATGATAATGACATGTAGATGGCTTGATATTATCTGATAATTTTCAAAAATTATAAAGTTACAAACATTTCTTGAAATATATGAATGGGAGCAATTTTGCCTTTCAATTCATTCTATTTTTCTCACAACTAATAGATGTTACATTATTAGTCTATAATATGGGACGGCACTCTTTGTGTAAAATGATAAGTATATTTCAAAACCTGCTGAAATTAGTTAAAATTTCTCAACTTAAATTAGTAGGTTGACTTCTACTTGATGCAGGAAATCTATACAAATTGTTTCCCGGCAAAATCGTGTCACTTTCTATGTTTGTATGTTTATTCCAAAATAAATATGCCCCAATATATGTTCAGTGCAACTATAAAGTGCAATTAAACATGGAAATCAATTAGGGCTACCAATTAGCACTCCTGTGGATGCTTGTATATTATGTACACAAACATGGAAACCTCCAATGAAAACAAATCTAAGTAGGCTTATAGCCAGTACTTCTGTAGCACAGAGAATGTACAGTAGGACCCTATCATATGGATGATGGAGAGCCAGGAAAGACTTTATATCCAGTACTTTTGGAAATAAAAAACCAGCATTTCCTAGGACCAGTGATGGAAATGGAAAATTTTCCTTGGGGGAGCTCTCAGCTAGTGCGGTCAATGCCGGTCATGTCGCGCATATTGAAATTCTTTAAAAGAAAAAAATTCCTGCCACCAGAGTATAATTTTGGCTAAAAGTATCTGGAGGACTGAAGAAGTGAACAGGAAATTGTATTTTTACCACTGATCATTGGGGAAGCTGTAGCAGGGTAGAGCTCCCCCAGTTTTCTGATCAAGGGAGCTCAGCTCCCCCAAACTGATAATTAGGGGTCGAACCCCGGGGTGGTTACTCACTAAGAGAGGGTGTATATAGAGGCGCCGCTGGATGGTATTGGTTTTTTGGCCTTTTTGGATTAAAATGGTTTTGGTGTTTTGACAATTCTGATTAATTTAGTTCTGGTTTTTGCAACCCCAACATTTTTGGTATCGTTAGAATCGGTTTAAAAAGAGGATTAAAATGGTTTAAAAACCATGAAGATCAAATTGGTTGCCAAAAATTTTATTGAAGGATTCAAATGGTTTGTGGTTTTGGCGTATTTTCCAGATTAAAATGGTTCTGGTTTTCAAAATTGCCGTGGCGCTCCGTATGCAAAAGTCCGCGAAGTACCCCCACCCCCCCCCCCCCAGTAAAATTGTGTTTCTACCTTTTGCTATGGTACTGTTATTTATAATGGTACTGTTATATGTTGTAATTGAGATATCTAAAAAAAACGTTTGTATTTCCTTCATGCACGCGTAAAAATGGTTTGTCGTTAGAGCAGATTACCACACTGCAAATGACATCATCCATCTGGCAATTGGTTGAGCACTACTTCAATCCTTATGCCCTATTTTCTGATTGTCATGATCTGTTCATTTAGTTTCATCCATAAACATGATAAACTTCCAAAAAGAGAGCTGTGAACATAATGGCCGCCATCACATTGATTCGGAAATTTTGTAAATGTAGGGGGAGCTGTGAGCACATGTAGCTCCCCTGGTGGCAAAGTAAATCTCCATCCAAGATTTAATATGTCTGAGGTGAGGTTAGAGAGGTTAGCATAGAAAAAGCCGCCCAGCATTTTCTTGATACAGGCTGTAGAAATGTAGGATTCCACCCAACCTTGGATCGAGCCGAGGACAAAAATAATTGGCAAGTGTCATCCATTGACATGACTCTGGTATCAATACAAATGCCAGGAAAATGTTCATCAATAATTTGACAAGTAGTTTTTGGGAGTAAACAGATTTTTAACAAGTTGCCCCCTTTTGAAGTAAGTCACTGAGACTTGAAAGTTCCACAAACTCCACAAGTTTGGCAAAGCTCTGTAATTTTGCCAGAGCTGGTTTCCCAGGTGAGGTCCATACACATGATACAGAAGTAATAGAACTGAATTCAGAGTTTCTTGATACACATGCAAGCAATTAACACATCCAAGTTGTCAACTGAGTCCCTGGTCAAGGGTATAGGGTATACCTCAGCTGACCATGGAGTGACCAGCCTACATGTTGATATCAGAGGGTGATTAGACTGGTCATGCAACTCTAGGTTGATAAGGGTGCCCCATGGGGTTAAGGGGGCCAAAAGGGGGGCAAAAGGGTGGCCAGAGGGCAAGTCTGGAGGGCTGGGTGACTAGAATCAGGTCAGTGGGGCTGTGACCTTTATAGCATGTGACCCCTGAGGGCCTGACCTATACCCCTCAGTGGTCATCTATGTCCACAAATGCAAATAGTCAGAGCTATAGTCAGTGGTCAGTTAGCAGGACTCAGCAATGCACAGCCATGCCCTCAGACTTTGTTGGAAGTTTGCTGAGAATTGATGTATTTCCACATTCTATGGAGCTCTATGGGCACTTTGTATGGCCATGAAAGTCATTGGACCTCCTACAGTATGATGACTGGACTTCACTCACTTCCAACAGTGGCCAACAGTGGTCAGCTCAAAGGTTTATAGATCACAGGTCCCCAAAGAATACAATTCTGATAACCCCTATAATGCCACCTCAGGTTGCTAAGTGGCTCTCATTGCCCTCATGAATTTGAATTGACAAGCAAAAAATACCATGCTACCAACAATGTACATCAATAAAGCAAGCATACAATAATTTGCAAAAATGTTGTTTTGTCTGATTTTCATGCAGACTAAGAGAAATTGCATTATTCTATTACATAAATTCTCGAACTTGAAATTCAAAATAAGGAGCATAAAAAAGATTACTTAAAAAAATGCTCTGTTCCGGTCTACGAAACTGTCCAAAACTTCCATTTCTCTGCACTACGGAACAGGGATATGCCAGTATCCCGAAATTGTACGGCTGCGAGTCAAATTAATGTCACTTGGTTCAGTATCCCTCTATCATGCCGGCAGTTAGAATAAAGTTCAAATAGGCAATGCAAATCTCTCAAATGACCTTTTTTCGCCCTAAGATTTATTCTGCCACCAGGGGAGCTGCATTCTCTCACAGCTCCCCCTACATTTACCTTATTTCCATGTCAATGTGATGGCAACCATTATGTTTACAGCAGCTCTCTCGCTATAAGTTTGAAACGGAAATTAACAAAATGTATGGTCCATGAGACTTATTGAAAACCTACTTACCTATACCTATTTTTTAGACTAAATCTGTCCTTATATTATCTATTATATTTACACAATGCTTGAAACTATTGCTTATAGAAACATCTCCCTGGTTCTCCCTCTCATCAAAATAAGACAATGTAAATTTAATTTTTTTTGTTATCAAGCATTCTTAAGTTTCCCTATCTTCTAATAAATAATACCCCCTGCTCTTGAACACTGTTGAAACATATTTGAAAGACATAGAGGACAGGAAAAGACAGACAGACAGATATGCAAAACAAGACATACAGCCCTTGTAAAACAGCGGGACCAGACAGACTAACAGAACATTGCATGCAGAGATAGACAAGATGCAGAAAGAAAGAGAAAATGGGCCCTTTTCACCCAGCAGGCTATTGCCTCTAGCCTGGGGCCTAGGCATTGTCTCAGCACAGTAATCTAGTCTGGGTACATTGTTAAAGCAGGGAAATTACCCCACCTACCCCATAACAGGGGAAATTGCCACATTAGCAAATTATCTGGATAGGTAGTTGGCCACTATTGCTGGTGGGGTGGCACATTCCATCGACCAATGGTATCAATCTGCATTTACAAAGCACAGAAAGGCCAAAGCAGTTGAAAAGGTCCATGATTCAGTAGGTATGATGAAACATCTGAAAGTGCCAGGGACAGGAAACTTTACCAATATACTGATGAGGAACCATTTTGAGGAATTCAAAGCACTTGGTTGAGGCCTTTTTAACAGCTTCTGAGACATATTGCTCCTCAATTTTTCGAATTGACACATTATAGGCCTCCTGTATCACCTTCCTGTACAGTGTACAGTGCCTGTTGGAGGAAGGGCGAATGCCAGGTGAATGACTTCTCAGAAAATCCCTCAAACCTTTTTAAAACCAATCTATGTATAGGGCTATAGTCTTCTTAATTTGGCTCTTGATTACAAAGTATAGTTCTCCATACAGGATAGAATAGAATAGAATCCCCCATAACCCATACAGTTCTCTGCTGACATAATTTTCTACCAATTTGAACTTTTTAAACGCTCTCTCCAGGCATTGCTCACAAAATTTCATTGGCTGTAAGTGAGGTGCTTGCAAGGAAGTGAGCTAATTACCCCCATGGTGACGTCATGATTACGTCACCTCCATACGTCATGACGTCATTGACGTAAGACCATCTCCTTATTAAGCCATCAATCCCCTTATAATTATAGGGGTATCCTTTTAAAAGTGTGGCTCAATTAAGAATTCTCAACTTCGTACAATAGGGTTGATGCAATCCATACACCTTCATACATGCATATTTTGAATAATGGAGGAGTCGGGGTTGAGATACTTATACCAGTTATTTTTCAACAGCTTTTGATACTTTTGGGCTATTTTTGTTGTTTTTGCAAGGATATTGCAGATTTCATTTGTAATTATTGGTATCAAATAACATGCCAGACATTACAAGAGTTCATTCATTTTCTTGGTGTCACAATTAGGATACAATTTTGTTACAGTTATTGGGGATAATTTGGACTACATATATTCAGCATTTTCTTCTATTGCTTTATTCCAGACATGGTTATTAGTTTAAGATTAATGTCATTTCGAAAGGTATTAGCTCAATTGTCAGCACTCTGCGCTTCCAGTCGCTGTGTCCCAGGTTCCATTCCAGCTCTGGCCGGGTCGCCTGGAGCTCTGAACCAACGTCCAACAACAGTTTCAAAAACTTTCAATCATCCTCCACCTCAGCGCTGTATCCACATCCAGTCCTAGTTAGCCTACCACAGAGCATGAATACAGGATGTAAAGCCCCAGTACTCAATCATCCATCTTTTCCTTTGTTCTTTTTTTTTCTTGCAGATTTTGACAGTGTGCAAGTACAAGGAGCAGCCACCACCTATTGTATACAAATTACGAAACCAGTTCGAACAGTCCCACTCCGGACTTTGAGACCGATTAGGACCTGGCAAAATTTCTTAAGACCAACAGTCCAACACCTCACATAAAAATATTATAAATTTTTTATTTTTAAAATCAAATATTTTGCAGACATTTCTTCACCCCCCACCCAAAGGCAAGGGTTCTGTATTGCCAAATACTACCTTCTCCTTACATTCCAATAGAGAACCCCCCTGGACCCCCTCATGTCTTTCACCTCTTCATGTAGGCTACCAGGTGTGTTGATCTAATAGTTGGTTGTAAAGTTGTTTGAAGACCTCCAAGTTGTAAAACAGACACTGAAACTTGCAAACAAGTCAAGAAATAAAATTATTGAGAGATATTAGTTTTATTGGAGTTTTATTTGAGGTTAATAGAGATGTCCAAAGTGCCAAGTGGGAGGTAGAGTAATCATGGACCACCACACCAGCACATAATAGTCATATACCCCACAAGGAGACACAGATACCGCGCTTCTAAGTAAATTAAACGGGTGATGTTTCGCCATTGGGTCAATGCTAAGCATCCCCAACTGTACTGCTTGTGGGAGCATGGATTCTCAACTGATGAAATGAGAACATATCGCATATTGTGCCATAAGGGTGGATATTTTAGGGAAAAATGGCTGCCAATTTTCTTCCTATACTTATAAATGGGTCAAACTCTTAAAAAAGGTCAGTGAAGGCAAATGCCTTCATTGCGCCATGGCTGCATATACTCTTCAAAACACTACTTTCTCAGTGGTCTGGGGAGGGGGGCACATCTGGCTCGTCCAGTGATAATTTTTTCATTTCACCATGCTTGAATCTCTGCTTACCCGACAGCATGGAGGATGAGCGTCCCCAATTCTCCATACTTTACCCTAAGAATTGGATATTCTTAGCTTTACCAGCAATATTACCCTTTGGTCGGCGCCTAATTTACCTCATCCATATACAGGCAATGCCATTTAACCTAAGTTGAGCAACTTATGCAAAAATATCAAAATGGACATTGATTAGGCCAATAGAAAATCATAGCTGCCTTTCGGTCCAATTCTTAGGATCAATGTGAATTGGTCCACCTTCTTCAAATGTCAAAATGTTTGTCCGGTCCACAGGAACATTCTGTCCTTTTGGAATTTGGAGGATGAAATTCAAACACGTTTTACATGTATGCAATTCCACTTTTTACTTTTAAACAAGTATTAGTAAGAAGTGTGACAGTTGCCATAATCCCAAATAATCAATGCACTAAACTTGGTAATCATAGGGACAGAGAGTCAGAGACCCAAGAGGGGGTATCCAAAAATAAACAATAAAGAGAGAGCAGACTCCAAAAAAAGCCAAAAAGGGATTCTGGGACTCAGGATAAATTGAGTAAAACCACAATTTACAAAAGGTGTGAAGACATCAAACATAAAAGCAATTCCATCAGTTGAGGGTCTTTCATTTTCACTATGGGGTATTATGGACCCTCCCAGCCAATCAACCTGTGTGCAACCTGTTGCCCTAAAAACCCCATTAATTAAAAGTACTATTAAGGGGGAGGGGTAATTCGGTGAAACCTGTCAAAAATGACTGTTGTGCTGAAATATATGATAAAATGTCTGGTACAACACTCTTATCTTACCATTGATATCTGCTTACTATCTTTCCGCCCAAATTTGGCTATTTATAGATAAGCCCCATGACGTAATATGCAGATTAACCTCTAATTAGAACTTTCAGTCAATCTGATATTGGCATATCGACACAATTTAGAAGTATCAAGTACCCAAGATATATTATAGTCTTTAATTACCAAATTGGCCATTATCAGACCAGCTATATTTCAATAAATTAATATAAATTGATTCTGTAGAATACTTAACTGGCCAGTTTTCAACACTCCAGCAAAATCTAGGATCTATAGGCATCTAGATTTGCACAGTGAGTTATAAAAAAATAATTTATGGGATTTTAGTAGTAATGAAGAGAGTAATTTAATTAGCCTGCAAATATACAAATCATGGTCCTGACTTTGCCAGACTTTCTCTGTCCCCTGCCCTTGTTCTTTAGGGCATTACCTTGGGTTTCTTATTCCCTAAGGTAGTACTAATTACACCCAAAAAGCCCCCCTCTCCTTTCTCCATTCCAATCCATATATATATATATATATACAAACATACTGACAAAATACCCTCCAATATCCTACATCCACAAGTAGGCTATAGTGAAGAGCCACTAGAAATTTTACAATACTTCACAATAAATTCAAAATACTTTCTCTCAAGCAATTACATTGTATGTGACCTAGTCATTGGTAAGAGCCCTTCTATGGCCCCCTGAGGGCATTTAAAATTGGGCAACGGACCCCTATTTCCCCTACTTGAATTAACCCTCTTGACCTGGGGTCATACCATCATTGTTTCACATGTATTTTTTATAGTCTGGGTGATAATAGTACTGCAAAAAGTGTAAAAATTATTAAATTTCATGCATGTTTTAAATTTTAAGACAATAGTGGCCGAGTCATGGCCATGAAATGATCTATCTGTCCGTCGCCCGAACGCCCACCCGCTTGGAGGACGAACAACATTTAACCCAAGCGATTACAATACCTTCTTCGAACTTCTTTCACTGTTGGTAAAACAAAAAACAGTTACACCTGCTACATTACAGCTCATTGTTTTAGCTCTCACATGAAAGTGAATGTAAGTGTTTCAACGCTTTTCATTGATTAAGGTGGACCACAATAACTGTATTTTAAGAGAACCCTTCAGTAATCAGTCACATCCATCATCATTGATACTGTACAACAGGACAGTACTAAAACATGAAAGACATAGCTTTTCTCTAAAGTACTTATATATCAGTGATTTTCAATAGTATACTCTGTAGAATTCAATGAATATGCATAGCCTTTTATAGTAGCAGACTTGAAATGCAGCTGCCTCTCAAATGCTTCCCATTGCAAGCTGGTCGTTTTCATAACTTTACCCCCCACCAGGTGTCTCTGTCACCCTGTTAACCCCCCAAAAAAGGGTAATATACATACCCAAAACCCCTTTCCCTCCCGTAGATAGTAAATTCCAATACATTCAACCCAACCCCTTCAATTTGCATACAGACAGGCTTGGGGCAGACGATTTTTTGTTCCACCCCAAATGTGACGTCATATGATCTTTTTTTCGCGCCATTTGTGAGAAGATTAAATGGAAGATTCGAGATCGTCTGCTTCCAGAAATAATTCATTAAAGTTTTCCACAATAAACCAAAAATAGATCTTTTAAAATTTGAAGATTGTTGTAACTTGCAACTATATGCCAGTATATACGGCATGTCAAGAAATTAAATTAAGTTTTCCTTAAAAAAAAAAAAAAATTAGAGAAAGAAAAATAACTTAAAATTGCTCAAGTTAATTAAGCTAACTTCAGAATAAACATTTAAGGCAATCTAGATGAGAAAGGTGACATCACATATTTCAGGTAAAAAAGGTGATTGAAAAATGAAAACCATATCATGAATGATGAATCATGGAAAAGAACAACAACTAATGTGATTTCCTTCTTGAATCCCATCTCCAATAAACAACCAATTAACAGTCAATCAACAACCATTACAAGCCCCATACAACTCATTACCAGACGTTACATGCAATGAGGTCACACTGACCTAGTTTTGGGTCGGAGGTCAAGGGTCACAGTGCAGCTGCTGAAGCAAGCAGCTGGTGGTAGGATGCAGTTCAGCATCAATTGAGCCATTGGAGGCTCTTGGCACCAATAAATATGTTGTCACCTGCTCAAGAGAGGTAGCTTTGTAGACATGTGGTCTTTTGGTGGCGCTGTGCTATTTTAACAAAAGACCCTTGGTGATTGGTTATAGGTTGTGGGATATTGATGTGAGGGAATGTGAGAGTTTGTGGGGGGTTGTGGGACATGTGAAGGAATGTGGTGCCAGTAAGAAGTTATAGGAGTCGAAAGCACTACTATACTCTAAAAGATAAACTTTAATTTACAATTACATAATAAATATATACAATCTTTCAATGCATCAATCAATCAATAAATCACTATCTATCTATCTATCTATCTATCTATCTATCTATCTATCTATCTATCTATCTATCTATCTATCTATCTATCTATCTATCTATCTATCTATCCAATCAAGTATTCAACCATGCCAAATAAATTGATAATTATAATAAACATTCATGAGTGAGCAACATGAAAAATAATCATTTGAAATAATTGGAAAGAAATTTGAAAATATTCTAATTCGAAAACACAGAGACAATTTGTGATTTACAAAATTGCCAAAATTTCCCATAAAGATACTCATTTATAAACTGATAAATGTAGATGACCTTTTTTCTTTGTAATTCAAGCTTCTTGGGAATTAGCAGACAAAATTCACCCCATACAACACTGTTCAAGCAGGCAATCTTGAAAAATAGGCAAATTGCACAGCCCCACCAGCTTGACCTAAACTTTATCTGAAAATACTATCAGCACCTTTGGACTTAATCACACTTGCATATAAGCTAAACTTTGCATGACTGTCACAGAGACTCAGTGGAGCTCAGTGGAGATAGTACCTCTGTACTCCACTGTACCCTAGAATACTATTGTTTGAATTCTTAATTCCAAAATCTACCCTAATCTGCATACAGCTGTATATAATTAAAGACATTTAATGCATGGGGAGGGTGGGGGTATGTGCCCCAAAGCACATCCTGTACTTTATATCTATTCTTATACATTGTAAATATTTCAAGACTTTTACACAGAATTTTTGGTCTTATTCAAGTCTGAGCAAACTCAAATCTTGGATGGCAAAATTAGAGGGGAGGATAGTTCACACGAATGACTGCATTGAAACTTTGAGTTTGAAAGTACCATAGAAATTGGTGAAATTCATACCGATATTAGGTTTATTATTGACCTGTGAACGTGTGTGATGTATTGTAACCATTAAGTTGCAAAGTGCAAAATCAAACTCGAACTTTGAAATTTTATGCAGATAGTGCACATAATTACAAGACTGTAATCCTATCTTAATATTAAAAGATGTATTGTGCCATTGTTAAAATTAACTTTTCATAGCTATTTCACAAACTGTTCTCCTTGAAATATGTGAAACAACTTAATTAACAATGGCTTTCCACTTCCCAGTATATTTTTGGTCATAGCTGAGGACTGGATGAAGTATGAGTGTTTCCTTTTAGCTGCACATTGAAGAATATCAGAGATGTCACTGCAGGGCATTAAACTTAAAATAAGGCCAAACATAATTGATCCTTAGCTTATAGGAATCTTCTAAAGAAATTTTCTGGGTTTGGTAGGTAGGATGAAGACAAAAAAAAAACTGTAATCTGAATTTTTTATAATGTCAGTTTGATAAAAACTGCGGCCAAGCTCAATTCTTTTCCATTGGCAGGAAAAATCGGTTGGTCGGTTGATAGAAAAAGCTAAAAATGAAATATGTCTGCCATTGTCAGCCCTTGGCATCCCTAAGTGAAATATATCATTAAATATGGTCAAATAGTCTCTGAGAAATGTGAAAATTATGTAGAATTGTATGGTAGAAATGATGTTGTCATAATGTGTGAAGCAACATAAAAAGATATGACATAAGCGTGCGACATTGTGGCAATATTTCACAATGTGAAAAAACCTCAACATTGTGTTCACATTGTGACAACATAATTTCCACCATGCATACATTTCTACGTAAGTACAGATGAGCCCTCCACTAATTAGCAACGTTGTGTTTACGTTGTGTGCCCAGTGGGCGTAAGGGGCCAACCAGACGATAGTTTTGGGGGCTATTGATTTTACCCCCACGACAAATTTTTTTCACTTGCCAAGCGTCGACGAAAAAATTTCTTTTGCGTCTGAATGAGCGACAAATTTTTTATCGTAATTTTAACATTGTGATACCCTCACTACAGGTAGAAACAATCTTCTTTTTGTGTGCTGAACAAACTTTTCTTTCAGTGCTAAGTGGGATGGGAAACAAACTTTTTTTTCACCAAAAATCAATAGGTGAGGAGGTTGTGGGTCTGGGGGGGCTGTAGCCCCCCCCAACAAATTTTGGAAAATCAATTTTTCATGCACTTTTGGAAAGAACATTTTTTGACTTTAATATTTTTTTGGACTATTTGGGCAATTTTTTTTAGGCAGCCCCCAAAAATTCATTCACCTCCCATGCCTAAGCCCAAGATCATCTGGTCGGCTCCTAATACTGAACATGGTGAGTAAGAATATTGCATATATATATATATATAATAACACTTCTTTCTTTTCATTATGCTATTAGCTTTTTGAGGTACAGGAACATGCAGTCACAAGTCAGTTGAGGTTAATACAAGCATTTAAAACTTCTTTTTAACATCAACCAAGCAACTCAGCAGCTTCTCAGCAAGTAACAATTAGCAGTTTAAACCTACACCCTGACCTTATCATACACACTCTTGAAACATGATCTTAGTTTTTGTCCACTGATCTGAGGATGCAAATCCTTTGTATGACAAAAGGAAATGGTCTTTAAACTCTGGGGTCACTCCTTGACCTCACAAAAAGCTAACAGGATACACAATGCCCTTGTTAGATTTCTAGGGACTTTTTAAAAAGTACTTTAAAAGTCTACTCCAGGTCATTCGGGAGTTCTACGTGTATATAACAGGAATAAAACTGAGTAGTACATTAGAAATAGGCTCTATAAGAAATGAATTTGCCAACAAGAAAGGAGGAAACAAATCTCATTCTCATAACAATGTCATAATGTCCTTTCAAATTCAATAAGTAGAATCAATCAGCATATTCAGTCAGTCAGTCAGTCAGTCAGTCAGTCAGTCAGTCAGTCAGTCAGTCAGTCAGTCAGTCAGTCAGTCAGTCAGTCAGTCAGTCAGTATCTATCTATCTATCTATCTATCTATCTATCTATCTATCTATCTATCTATCTATCAATTTATCTATCTATCTATATAATATCTATCTATCTTTTCTTTTTTAAGGAGGCCCTTTTAGGTTCAAATTGGGTGTCCTACCAGATAATATGGTAATTTTCATTTTCAAAATTGTGAATCACAATATGAATCTGAATCTATCTATGAAACAACCTTTTTAAACCTTTTTTAACTTCATAATTCACTGATTAGTTTAGTAAGAATAGCTGATTATCATATGAATGTAATTATGCATTCCTGGACAGACAAGACAGTCAGACACAGTCAGATGGCATGCCAACACAGACAGAATTCAGCACAAGCCATTGGACTGTGGGTAGCAACGAGAATGCCACCTGGCAGCTTGCCTACTCAGCTATGACAGCAACTGGAGTCTGCTCCCTCATCATTCATCTGCCAAAAATGTTTGATTAGACCAATTTTTATATATTTTTTTTTTATGAAGAGAGTTCAGAAGACTGACATGTTATTAGAGCCCGGAACCGCCGTGAAATTTAGCCGTAGCCAGCCACAAAACCATTTAGTCAACTTAGCCGCCGAAAAACCAGGCAGTCGCCGCCGCCGAAATAGCATGATAATTGTAAATCTAAGCTGTACAGTTCCCATGCATTCAACAGACGTTTAGAGGGCCCAATTGGTGTTAGTACTTGCCCATTGTATCAACCTCTGATTGCCATTGAACAGAAAGTGTCTGATTGCCATTGAAGTGTCAATGTCTGATTAATTGGCATTGAAGTATCTACTGGTCCAGAATTGCAATTATGTCTTTTAGCAAACACAGCAGTGTTGTCATACACAAGATGCACTGCTGTTGGCTTATAAGTTTTGAAAAAAGTAACTTTCTTGAAAAAAAATTGCCTAATCAGTAGTGTATACATTTACATGTACTTGATGGGATAATTATAAATCATACTGGTACAGAAGCAAAAACAAAAACTTAGATTTAAATTGGAATATATACATGTATATGGATTAATTTCATTAAAAACCTTCCCCTAATAGGCCTATCACAACATCTGTATGCTTGTAAAATTTACATTCCTGTTATTCCCTGTAGTTAACTGTTGACAAATGTTGAAAAAAAGTTGACAATTCCTTGATCTATGTCATCAGCTGCTTATTGCCATCAGGGCTAATTGACTTCAAAGTCAATCAGTCCAATTGAGAAAGTCACCAATTCAACCAAGATGTCCTTATTGTAATGCAACATTCTAGCTGTGGGCCTGTGGCTTCAAACATCCTTACGATAACACAGAAAATAAATAGTTTTACAAATCATCAGTTACAGTAAAATAATGAAAAGTATTTTCATTCAGCTGTTTGTGAACATTACTGACATCACTGCAGGCGGCGCAGGCCCTATCCCCACATTGAAATGAACTGTCAGTTTGTAATTGGGTAACTTGTGACCTCAGTTATAAGTGATTCATTCAGTGACTTCTCATCATACTGGTGCCAGTTCCAACTATTCATGAGCTATAATTATCATCACCACAATATTTCATTATTTCATTATTTATTTCATTATTAGACATCATCCCAAGTCATACCATGACAAAACGGCCCCTAACCTTTGCTAATTCATGAATACTTAATTAACTTACTCAAAGTTTGAAATTGTTGCTTCTGTTTCACACAGTTACAAATGGAGAAATTGTGTATTGTCGAAGGGTGCTATCACAGTTCCGAAAATTCCATTGAATTATGTATTTTCACAGTTCTGAAATGAAACTGTTTGAAAGTTTGCTTGTTTTACACTGTTTTTCTTAGTTGCCAGTAATCCTCTAAGTGTCCATAATCTGACTAAATCTGCCTGCAAAATGCTTATGACCTAAATAAGCAGCCAATCACAGAAGAGATTGGAAATAGCAGAAAGCCCTGTCCATTTTAGCAGGGCTTGCGTGGGGAGGATGATTATTAGATTGATACATTTTAGTCGAAAATTATCAGCTAAGTCACATAAGTTAGTCGAAAATGGTCAGCTAAGTTGAAGTCACAAAACTTGGCTAAGTTGAATAAGTTAGTCAGGTTTGGTTCAAGCTAGTCACCAAGATATGACTGACTTGGCTCCTGGCTCTACATGTTATCCATGACCATTTTCCTTTAAGTTTGAGTCATGTCTAATATATTTTCAAGTCCTATTAATACAATGATAAAGTAGGCCTAATGGCCAATCATAACCCAATTTATGAATTTTTTTTATATATCTGTCTTTGATAAATAAATAAATAAACGTTTTTGATAATTTTTTAAATCATCAACTTATCCAACACCAAAAAACTAGGCCTACATAAGCAATGCCACACCAACCAAATGAACACACATAACAAACAACTTTTGTGACATATCTCTGCCAGTTCCAACTTTCAAGAACTACCAAAAATTGTCCTACATTTTGACAAACACCCAGACAGCAAACCAAACAAATACTGCAGTATAGATGGGGCCACATGTGGCCGCGTGGGAGTACAGCATTTTGCCCTGAGAAACACGGCCTTGAAAAAAGAAGGGGTACCTAAACTGACATTGACCTTGAATCCTAGAAAAGGGTGTCACCCCAAAGACTTTGCCCCAGCTGAGATTCTGAGGAGCTGTGAGAGCCTCAGAGAGGGGCTGTTTGGGAAAAAGGACAGTTGGCTGATTTCGGCTTGTGAAAATAATTGATGATTGGCTAAATTTGAGGGGGGGGGGGGGGCTTGGTGCGAGGGGGTAATTTCTAGGAACACGTAGCTCCAGCTTCAATTTGGCTTGACTAGCTGTCTTAAAAATACCATACATGTATTGCATCCTTGGCCCACATAATCAGCTGTTTCTCTTAACCTGTATTTTACCAATTTTCAAGTACTATACTTTTGTCAATATCCTGGTGATATTGTGTTGACACTTAATTAAATGTAATATTAAACCATTGCATATCTACCAAAAAGTTTGTTAAAATATAGAGATTTTTTTCTTTAACCATTAAAAAAAATTAATTTCAACTGCATCAAACCCCTCCCGGCCTCCCCGCCCCCCCCTCAAAGCCCCACAGATATTAAATAAGCAAAAGCCACAGTCCTAGGAATATAGTCATCACCATCTCAATAAATAAACCATCCCATCAAATAATCACCCCCCTTGCCCGTATCTTCACAACCCCTCCCCAAAACTTTCACCAAATCATCCCCCCCCCCCCTCCAGGCCAAACAACAAACTCAAATTCCTATACATGCACGCAAGCGTAGATGCCACATGCCAGTGGACTCAACAGTACGGAGGGCCAAAATAGGTGCACCCCCCCCCCCCCCACAACTAAATCACCCCCCCCCCCTTTCTTATGATTCTGGCCTGTGCCTATTGTTGCCCCATGCCACCATGCATTGGCCTAGCTCCGACTATAGGCAGGTGCACAGCCAACCCAGGCCTTATGCAGACCTTCTGTACATAAACTATTGTCCCTAGAAAACTAATCACTCCTATAACAAACAAGCACCAAGCCAAGCCAACTGTCCAAGCATAGCAGCATCCATGTATTGAACAGGCTGTGATTGCAGGTTGGAGCCAGTGAACTGAAGCTACTGCCTTATCAATGACAATGTCAATTCATTGCATTTCCATGATTTCTAGGAGCTATTGGGGTAATATTGGCAGCTTGGCTTGAGGTCACCAAGTGCCACTATGCCAAGAAATTCAATCTTCCAAGAATTTTAACCAAAAATTCCAGTGCATAGTTCATGTCACAAAGCCAAGAAATTCTAGCCATTTTTAAGCGCAGGGATTACTGATTTTGTTACACACAGAAGAGTACATCAGAAAATTCACCTAATGAAATGAAATTAATAATTAATTTGGGGACATTCTATAATAATATAAACAAGAAAAGTGACTTTGAAAACCCCCATTTTCATCTCACTTTCTGAAAAAATAAATTTGTAAGTTCTACATACAGGTACAAAAAGAAGGTATTAAAAAAAACAAAAGAACACCTAAACTTCCCTTGTTAATGTACTTTATGGGATTACATGGACTAAGAGTTTCTAAAAATTTGGAATAATTATGTGATTTACTTTTACACCTTTTACACCTGTATATTTTCATTATTTCTTTGATGTTAATGAAGCACCTGTTAAGCAGTCCAGTTGTATTCATCTTACAATGTACCTGGTACATTAGTAAAATATATACAAAAGACCTCCCCCCCCTGCTCTCCTTGCCTGATTATCAGTGGCTCTCAGGGTTAAACTGTTTTTGAGCAGGTGTTATAATCACAGAAAATAAGAGTAAACCATTTTAACACTAGACTTAACATCATAAATACAACCACTTCAATTTATTCATTATATGCATTATATGGGATTATTCCACTGGAGTTTGAAGTATGCAAAAGTATCATGATCCCATGTTTTAAAGGGTAACGGTATTCACCATAATGAGAAGGCAGAAAGGGTACAAACACTTGTAATAAGGGTTTTTCTAATCACCCCAAATCACCCTAAGACTTTCTCAACCCTTCACCACCTTCAGTATAAAGAGTTTTACATCCATAAGTGTTTTGTTGGTATTAGTATAAGATTTCAAAGCACTAGAAACCAGTGCATATACTGCATAGAAGGGCCAGTGATTTTCATCCACTTTTATTAATGAACTGTTAATCCCACATCACAGGTGGTTTGGACAACAGAGGATGAAACATATATATGGGCCTCAACAATGAAATATATTTACCAGAATTGTATCTGTAGCTTTATAAAGAATTGCCTGATTCCATCAATGCATTCATTGACTTGTCCATATAAGAATGCAATTTTGCAAAAGATGAAGAAGTATAAGTTATTTTCAGAAACATTTAATTAAAATTATTACATTTGAACTTTTGAAGTAATATCAGAAATTTTCAAATTACTTGTTTATCACAAATACGTGTTTTCTAGAGGTTATCCATGATCCATTTGAAATAAAGGATCATTTCCAACTTAAACAGTTGAATCAAAAGTTGGATCATGATTCGTAAGTCCACAACAAACAGGGACCATATTATAATCAAATATCACACAAATAACATAAATACACCACAAAAAGATGGGAAGGCATATCACGTGTGCTGCAGTTTGCTGTTATGCAGATAAAAGATTTGGTATCAAAATTCAAATTCAGATATGATGCAAAGAATTTGTAACTAGAGACTAACTAAATTCTAACTGCTGCAAATAAGAGTGGAGATGAAGGGAGCAGGGCTTTGGAGTTGGGAGTCAGGAGTCGTGGAGTGAAGTCAGAGGTTTTTGAGTAGAGTCGGAGTCGGAGTAGAACTTTCAGTTTCGGATGGAGTTGGAGTCGAAAATTAAATTGCTGACCCCTAACTCCTAAAAATAATTAATATAATTGACAAAAATTTTAAAACACAGCTGAAAAAAAGTGAAATGTATCCCAAATTTTGCACAAAACAAGAGTTCATACATGTATAAAATCCTAAGACAACTTTGTATAATTCGCTTTTCTCTCCTGTTAACCATGTAATGTAAGTTTTTGTGCGCAATAATGCCGATAAGCGGAGCTGGGAGTCGGAGTCGTAAATCAGGAGACCTAAGGAGTCAAAATAGGAGTCAGAGTCGCTTTTCAGAAAGCCGGAGGAGTCGGGAGTCAGAGTTGGTTCACTTACCACCTGACTCCGAAGCCCTTAAGGGAGGAAGAGGGGGTAGGGAGAGTGATTGTAGATATCCATTTATAAAAGTTTAATATTCACACATGGGTTTCGAGTAAAATCGTCAAAATCTCCTTTTTGGACCAAAAACTCCCTTTTTGCAAAATTTCCTTTTCATTAGCAAAATAAAAATAAAAGAAGACTTTGACCAAAAAAAGAGATTTTGGAAAAGGAGATTATTGAAGTAGGATATTTTTACTGAAATTCATACAGAAGGCCTAAAAATCAGGAGAAAATACAATCCAGTGAAGCCACTGATAGGCCTATTATATTCCAAAAAAGAAAAAAGAAAATAGCAGACACATTTAATGAGCGAATTCTAGGCTAGTGGTCTGTGGTCAGTCAGTTGACTGTCTCAGCTTTGTTGAGTCTAAGCAAGTGTCATATGACATTGACAGGTGGAGCTAGTGTACTAATCTTCACAAAATGACAGGTGTTCCGCCTGTCTGAAGTCCAGCTTAATATTTCAAATACCTGTGTCCCCCAGACATCCTTGGACTTCCATATAGGGCCAGCAGACATACCCACAGTGCTGGACTCAGCATGGGATGGCCTATAGAGGTCTGGGGGGCTCTTTGAATAGTCTGGGGAGTCTAAGGATAGGCTTTGTTGGTCCAGAGACAGCTGATGACATGATTTATGTAATGACTAATTTTGCAGATGGTATTTGAGGAATTATAGTTACCCAATTTCAAATACATGTAAATCAATAAGAAATGTCAATTTTTCAATGTCATAACTTATTTTGGTTGACAGAAATGAGGGAAAGTATACCATTGAGGGGGGGACGTAATGAGGTGGTTACCAGCTAAAATACTTCACTTAGAGATCTAGTATTTCTATAAGTAGCCACAAAAATATCAAAATTGCTATTGTGTCAATTAAAATATATAATTCATTGAATTAATTTCATGCAAAACTTAAAAAATGTAACAATTTAACAATTTTACTGCAGAAGGAATCACAACTAGTGTTTCAGTCAAAATATCGAATGTCAGTCAAAGTTTTCAAAATCTTCTTCTATTTAATTTTTGACTATAATCTCCTTTTCCCAAAAATTTCATTTTTTCTTACCAAAATCTCCTTTTTTTTAAAAGGAAAATTTGATTCCCCCTGCCCCCTTCTAAATATTGGTTGGCCTATATTCCTGGCACAAAATATCTGGAAATATAATTAAATACTATCATGCTTATATTTTAAAGCTCCATAATATATTCATTTAGGCCTATTTTGTCTATGATAACTTCTTGTTTACTTGAAATTTGTTTGTGATCAGATAAGTAGCTGAGATAAGAATCACACTCAGAAAGATAAGGACATCAATTGATCTCTCTCATTCGTGATCCTCATTGTGAAAGTACACATTATTACTACAAAATAATATAGACTCCTGAAGGACGGATGCAATAACAACTGTTACCTTACAAAATAACTTCACAAGTTTCTCCTCAATTTCTCATAGACTATTTTGACAAATATTACCAAAAAGTTCACGACAATGAATTTAGCAATTCACCCGAAATTGTATGTCACAGAGCTCTTTCAAAGTATTATGGAAATGATATCCATTTTATTAACAAATAATATTTTTCATACATTTTCATGCATCGTATTCTCCGGGCTTTGGTCCCTTTCCTACATGAAAAATTCATAATGGTTTCATAAATCATGTATTTTAAGTTTCACACAGGTAACTTCAGAAAGCTCATATTAAAATTTTAGTCAATAATTATGCAATATGCCTCAACAAAATATATTACAAATTACTAATATTTCATACATGCTGGTCTAGTCATAATCATCAAAAGCCACACAGATATCAAAGTTCTACAAAAACTCTTTTAATTTCAATAGCCATTCACTTTAATTGCTGTCCTGGTTCAGAATCTTAAGATGATGTCACAAGAAGCTGTGTTGTCTCAGAAGCACACAAAATCAGTCTGTCTGTCTATCTGTGTTGTCTGTCTATGTTTGTCTGTCTTTGCCACTTCCTCTGATTGTTTTAACAAACTTCAAAGAGAAACAATCATGGCCCATTGTATCACTGCAGTAGTACTATTATAATACAATTACGAGTACATTGTTTCCTTTGATAGTGTTATTTGTTACAGTTTGAAGAATGTCAAGGGCCTCCTTAGAGTCTATGAACTTGTACGAAGCAGTGGGAGGGAAAACCCCAAAAAGAAAACCCTTAAAACGAACCTGTCTATTGCGTAATTAGAGATAAAGAAAGCTAAGAAAAGCTAGAAGAAACTTATCAAAGCTAGCTTCATCAGCTCACGTCTCAAGCTTCACAATAACTCTACACAATGAAGAAAATGCGAAGCCTCCAAAACAACAAAGTTTGATTCATACTACTGAAACATCAAGCTGTGCATTTGCTGAGGAATCTGCCCCACAATATCATAAATTATCTTTATAATACATTATCATCATTTTATCAACAAAGTATGCTTAATTTGACAACATTGTTAGACCTACAAGGCAGAGTCACATAATGATAAGTGTGACCAAGTGTGACCATTATAAACCAACAATCAAACAACAAACAGTAGGAAACAATACCAGCCAATCAGTGAGACAGCTAATTATCATAAATTATCAATTGTTTCCATAATTTTGTACAAACTGTATCAAGATTGTTGGTATAACAATACCACCAACCAGAGTAGGCTCAAATTTGCTTCAAATATTATCAGAGCCAAAGGCATTGCATTTACATGCAGGTCTGTGACTCAGCTTTATGTCATGGTATCAAAATCACAAATAGATGAAATGAATAAAATTAAAACATAATTAGCATAAATTTGATTCACCAATTATAACATGTTAATTTTACTAAAAGCTTCATAATAATTTGAATATTATCTTAACATAATCCAGATAATATCAAGTTGGACCAAGTTATCAGATATGACAACTTTATAAGGGTACCCTGTGATGTCATAACATCCTTTAACTATCATCCTTAAGTAATTACCTGTCCATCACTTTGCTGTGCATATCGATGGATGCTGAATACATCACAGCCAGGATACAATTGATACATTGAAAATCAACAAAGTATGAATTATGAATGTAAAACTTTAAAGTCTTTTGTCTTCTGCAGTCAATAATAGATTTATGTTTGACAAACGAATACTTGATATATATAAGTCTTTAAGACAGATATATTCTATAGATGCTGACTGACAGCACTACAAGTACAAGAGTAGTTGCCCTACACCAAATTGAAAAGACTGGATTAGATAAACATAATGAAGAAAACTTACAATTCCAGCTTTTTCATAAATGGCAGCTTCTTTTAGTGCTATTTCTGTGATTTCATTCAGTGACTTAGAACTCCTTGGTGATCCTGGAAGGTATAAAAGATAAATTATTTCCTAATTAGCACTGAAAACACAAAAAACACGACTTGAGTTCAACTCATCACAAGTTTGACATTGAGCGATATTACACACTTGACAAAACATTGGTGTTTGCGGGCTTATAAATTACCTGGCAGGGCTCTAACGTGGACCATCCCGATGATAACAGACCTTAGACGTCCAAATAATATCTCAAATTTACTCATGGTTGCTTTAGAAGCCCCAGAATTCACTAAAAACTTCGTAAACACACAAACAACGCAGCAGACAAACTCGACTCAGCTGGTGAAGTTCATATGCAAATGAGCACAAAGTGAAAGTGAAAGTAGAATTTCGTTCGACAGAGGACGCCACTCAAGAATTCTTCAGAACCAAAACATTGAGAGAAACACCGGTAAGTTTTGTTCACTTTACTGAATTTACTCAATGATAAGTAGAAATATTGATGGATTAAGCTCTTGTCAAGGTAATCGATCGATTTAAACCATTCGACAATCAATATTTTCGGTTTTAATGTCGTTTTTGTCACTTTTAACAAACTGAATCCACGTCTGATTTTGGAATCGTTTGAAGTGTTTTGTTGACAACTGTCAAAGTCAACAAAATCTGCTCACTGGTCACCGAGAATGCTTCAAAATGTTATACTGGTGTGCTCGGGAATGTAATTCACTTGTCTAGTCAATTAATTGGATGTTCAGGGTCTTGGATGCTTTTTGAGAGGTGTTTAAAGTTGCAATTATACCGGTGAGCATTTCCCGGGTGATTGTTGCGCGCCCACAGAATGGGAGGGAGTTTTTCTTTTACAAAATTAATATTTGTCAAATTATAGTGGTGGAAAATATTGTGTATGAAAGATGGGTTATGCATGGTGGATTGTTTTGCGCCAGTGAGCACATTTCTATTGTATTTTTTGCGCTAATTAATTGGCCTTTGGTGCCCATCCTACCCAAGCTAAAGCAGCGCTTGCGCAGTGGTGCGCGGGAGACGAGTTGGCGGGACTGTCACTGTTGAGTTGGCTATCGAACGAGCAACACACATTTTGGAATTTCTCCACAATTTTCACTGAATCGGACTTAATTTTTGGTTGGATTATGCATTGGAGTACATGCTAGCACTCGTGCATCAGTTATTGTGACTTTTGCATCGGATTTAGGTGCGTAGATTACGATTGAACTTTGCGTAGTTTTGGGAGCCACAACTCAGCTGCCATTTCACAATGGTTGACAGCTGGTGAGCTGAGGTGGCACTGGCATTTCAGACTGAATATTAACCAAATTCCACTTTACTCAAGCATTCGGGATTGCATGTGGGTGAATTATATTCATATGCACTTATTCAGTCAATCTTGGAGTAATCAATCGCCGATTTGTTGTAAAATCTGACTTGTACTTAAACTTCATTGAATGCAGTTTTGCAATGTCTTCATTTGCAAACATTTTTGGAGGGAGTCTCCATTGAGAGGAGTTGAGGACTTTGAATAAGTTTTCCATTTATTTCCATTTTAGGTTGACAGAAGTACACGACTCAAAACATGTCTAGAAAAAGGTGAGTTTCTTTTGCAAACATTTCTTTGACTTTTCTAGAATTATTTGACAGAACAAAATTGTTCTTTCTGCTATGCAATACACATTCCAATACACAAGTTTGACACTTGAGAATTTTTAATTTTCAGTGCTCGTTTGCATAGAAGGAAAAATGACAATGATGAAATCGCAGTCACAATGTCAAGAAAAAGGAAGGCTGATGAGATGGACGAAGAGGTAAAATTTTAACTTATAATATTTTTGAACTTAGAATAAGATAAATTTTGGGGGGAAATGAAAGTGACCTGTCGAGGGTATGGGCCTTTGTCTGCTTGGAGCGGGTTCTAATGTTTACATCTTAAAACTTTTCAAAAACGATCTGAAACTTGTCGAATCCAGCTCTAACTTTACTCACTTATTTGCAGGAATCTGACAAAAGTGGTGCAGTTTTGAAAAAAAGGCAACTTAAGATCCAGGTAGGTGCAAACTCAGCTAAATTATTTGACTGTGACGAACTAATTTTGCAGGGCTGAGCGCCAATAATATGGGCGCCAAACATGACTTCCTCTAAAGTTAAAAATGTTAGTTCATTTGCAATTAACTATCTGGTTTTCACACTTTGAAATGAAAGCAATTATGTTTCAATTAACCAATTAGTTTTCTGCCAGTTCCATTTTTATTTAGCACTTTTTCTTTGGTTTCTCATGTTAAGACTGAAGACTAATTTCATTCAAGTTACATGACACGGTTTTATCTTTGAAACATTTTCTAAATCTAAAAAATTCATAGGCTAATCAAACAAAGACTAATGCATTTTTATTTCTGAGTTAGAAAAATTACTTAAAATATGGTTTATTATGATGTGTGCTAATTTGTAGTGATGACTTAGCAAGTTGCTGGGTTACCACTTTTGACAGTTCTTGACAAGGTCAATGCCAATGCCAAGGGTCACAATATATGGCCTGGGGGGGGTACTCAAAATTTTTTCTGATACGTATGCTAGGCTGGAACTTCGGCGACCAGACCCGGTGCTAGGCGGTCGGTCGTCGCGAAAATACCCCGACTCTAGGAATTTTTTTTGTCGCCGCAATGGCACTTGCCTGTTTTTTCCAGGTATTAACCCTCAATTTCACCGAAAAATAACATCGCGATTCGATAAAAGTTCCTATTTAAATTTAGGGGCCAACTCTAGGAATTATGTCAGATTTTTAGACCCAACTCTAGGAATTTTTCAGTTGAAAAAGGGGGCCTACTGAGCCGAGCATAGGTGTACACTTGAACATAGTAAGTACCCCCCCCAGGATATATGGTCACTTTATTTTTAAAATATTTTAAAGTTTCTTTACCAAGTTCCAAGTTAATATTAATTAATGATCTCAGGAGATTCTCAGTTGATATTTAGATAATTTGCCTTTTGAAGGACTTCAAAAAATTTTCTCAAGTTGTATCATTGTACTACTTTCTAGTATTGGGTCCAATGATTGGAAATCTTAAATGGGCATTTCTTCTTCTTTCAATCTCTTGAATACATTCAGTCACTGTGATAGCTGTTTGGCGATAGTTCCTATTAAATTGAATTAGGTCATTGATTGTGAGTTCTCAACTTCTTTTCTGTATTCATTGCCAACTCATTACACATTTCATGATCTATTTTTTCTAAACAACATCTATAGGTCATCAATAATGTGTTGTATATTAACTTAAATGATTTTACTGAAACCATGTGCCCCTCTACTTAATTAATATACTTCCAGGCCTGTCAATTAGCAGATTAGTATAGTTGCTTCACATGCTCATTTGATCAATCATTAATTAGGTCATGATGACCTAATTCTGAGGCAGGGGATTCCTTCTGGGGTTTCCTGGAGGGAATACCCTTACAAGGGGTAATCCCTTGACAGCTTAAACAGCTGTGAATATTTAGAAAGAGATTTTCACTTCTAGGATATCCTGTGGTGTGACTAAAATGTGGTATTGGTTAATTTGGTTAGCTGTTTCTTGTGGTGAACCAAATTGGTCAACCAATTAACCAAGTCTTAATAAATTAGCTGAAATTCTTGTAACTGGTTCTTCAGCATTCTCAGCTTATGGGTATTTTTTAAATATTTTTTACATATTGCCCCAAAATTTTTGTGATAATGATTTTGATCAATGGCTGACAATTTCAAGGCCAACTTATTAGCTCATATGATAGACCTATTAGTAATTTATTTATATATTGATTTTAATGCTGATGGTCTTTCTCTTCTTTTTTTTGTTATTTTTGTCAGATGTCAGACAGTCTGTAAATTTTGTTAACAAGTAACAACACATTTTGCATGCTCATTAATCTATTTATTACCAGAGTCAAGAGTGACCGTCAGACATTAATCAAACAATTTAAGTCAATCATTAAACATCACTTAATTGGTGATCAATTACCGTTAAGATCCTTAATAGACAACAATGATTGGTCATATTTACATAACTTTAAGCTTTATTGTTCTGTTGCTATTGTTTAAAATAGTTATGAATTACATATGTTGACAAATGGATTAACCTTAATTGTGACAATTGTTTGGTATGAGCATAATCTGACAGTTTTGGATTATGTTTTATAAATTTACTGTTTATATTTGGATCAGTGACATCACAAATGACCAAATGTAATGATCTTTTATTTGCATTAGGCCTATCTTATACATGTTATAACAGTTATAGTTTGGAATCCTCTTGAAATTTAGATCTTGCTTTTCCATATGAACATTTTGAATTTGTAATTGGTTGCTCATTAGGCCTACCCGTTATTGATGCATGCATAAGTGCAAGTGTATTTAAGGAGGCATATTTCTATTTAATATGACTATTTTTCAAAGCGCAAGGCTTTCAAAAGCAAATTAAGAAGAACCAAGATTCTTAAAAAGCTAAATTAGAAAGACCTGAAACAATTCATTTTTTTTTTTTGGCAAGGTGCCTGAAGGTGGCAATCTTGTACTGGCAACTCAGTATTGTTGACCTAAATGCTCAGTATTTAGCAGGTAGGCTATCGTTAGCTTTTAATCCTAACCATGCTGGAATCGTTTTCTCTCTGCCACCTCTGTATAAAACAAATTAGGCATCTTTTGAATAATTTCATAGTGAGGTAGATCTGGTGGGAAAAGTTTGAATGATTGAGGTGCTATCCCCTGGTGGCAAACAATGACATCACACCTTTTGACGTCATCAGTTACGTCATCCAATTGACGTCATTGCGACGTCATGGGCTACCTGTTAGGTGTAAGGACTAGGTGAAATTATAGCTGAAATTGAAGGAGAGGGAAGGGGGTTGGGTGATTGGCAGCATACCCTCGAGCAGGCTATTGACCTATATACAAAGGTTAGAGGTCAGGGGTGGATCCAGGATAGCAGAAAATTGGAAGCTTTCACAATTAGTTTGGGGGGGGGGGGGGAAACTTTTGCATGGACTTTTTACTTATGGAATAACTAGGACGAAGGTTGATGTTGATGTATGCCCATCTTTAATTTTTTTTTTTTTTTTTTGGGGGGGGGGGGGGCTGTCTCAAGTAAAAATTATCTCAAGTGAAACCCCCCCCCCCCTCTGTACATTGCCGTATCGGATCCCTTTAAAATGATTGAACATGTGTAGCATTTAATCTTCGAAATTTTTTAACTGAAAAAAATAGGTGATCAACCCCCCAATATATTTTGTAAGATCTGCCCCTGGCTCACTTCAAAATTTGGCTCCAAACTGAGGTAGCCCCTGGTCACCTGAAACTAGTTAGATGGTTCAGTGCTTCATTTAAAGAGGTGTGGCCACCATGGGAAAGGGCTTCACCTTGGTCTGTGAAGGGAGGGGGGGGCCAATCTAACCCCCCTGCTTTGTAGATTGCTTTGTGATGTAACATTGCATCATTTGTGTATTGTATTCCTCTACCTCTGGCCAAGGGGGTAATTTAGCATCTGTGAACAATGTTTGAACCCACGACCATCAAAAAGGGAGCAGGGGGGCTGGGACCTAAATTCTATACCTAATTTTCAACCTCCTTTCTCCCACTGAATTTATTTTGGGCTTGGAGCAAATTTACACTTTCTGAAATAAATTCTTTAAAGTTCACAAGCATAAATTACAAGGTACCATAATACTATGTCAATGCTGACTACAAATTAGTGAGAATTAGTCTTATTTAAGTCAAGTGCACTAAATCATTCTCATTATAGGAAGTCTTGTGCTGTAAATACAGGTGCATTTTACGATTTTTGTCAATGCCTGTGTTATTTAAGAGGGATTAATTGCTCTCTGAAGTTCAGAATACCTGAGGCAGTTAGAATTTGTCAATTTTGAAAAACCATTTGAAATTTAGGGAACAATTTGAATTTTAGATCAATTGTAATAGGCCTAAATTTCCCAATTATTGCTCTTTAACAAAATGTGCAATTTCTTTTTTTTTTTGTAAAATTCATTTTTCTTATAAATCTTTCGCATGTCAGCTGTCTCTCCTCTAGATAGATATAGCTGATAATCTATAGTTGATAGTAGCTATCTATCTATCTGTCTATTTTTACATTCTTTCCTGTCTGTCTTTTGGCCCACAATCTGCCCCCCCCCCTCCCCCAAATGCATTGAAGATGTACTACAATTAGGCAATGCCTAAATATGAGAAAAAGCCAAACATTTAGCACTTCACTGTCAAGCTTTCACTCTTTAAATTGCTGTCAACAGCAGACAAAAGAAAAACCTTGTAAACTTATACCTGAGTGGGGATTAGTCAGAAAATCTGTTTGACTTCTCAGTTTACACGTGTTTGGCGTCTTTAGTGACGTGATTAATGACGTAATGGATGGTTAATGACGTCATTAAGAAGCTTGGACAGTTCTGAGCTATTTATAGAAACAACTGCCTTTTTTGAAAAAAACTTGATGTGGTCTGAATGGAGTTGAGAATAAATAGACATATTGATAAACAGTCAGTCATAAAGCCAGGTAGATAGATAGCTAGATAGATAGATAGATAGATATATGCCTATATGGAGTGGTTAGATAATGTTCTCAGAATAACCATTCTTAGCCAAATAAGGAAATGCATGCCAGAATATGCAAATGAGCTTATTAGGGTATTTGCATAGTGTGACATAATTGTTGGGCAAACAATTGTCATCAATTGTTCATTATTATCACACTAGGTGTCTCTGTTGTGTTTTCTATTGTTATTTGTATTGTTAGGAAATTAGGCATTTGATTGGTTGGTGTGTCTTTGATTATGTTGTTTTGTTAGGTCATGATTATCTAATTAGCTTGATTGTCTGTCTAATTATTCACTGTCCATCCAATTGGCTTGTCTAATCAGTTGAATATATATTTTTCTAATCAGTTAATTAGCTGTATAGCATCTAAACTTCTAAAGTTGGGTTTGCTAATTAGAGATTTTATATAGGCAACAGGTGAAAGTGAAATATCTCAAGTTTTGGATGAATAACTTTAATTTGTGGTTTTCTTATCTCAGACATCTTGACACCTCAGGCTGAAGTTGGTAATGAGTTACTGAGTGTGCCATAGGGTATGGAGTAGTTTCTAGTTAGTACATATGTATTTGGTGGAATTCATAATTTATTGGGAGTTCTATGTACCAAGTTGTACTTTCATTGGTTTGGCAGTTGAATAGAATTTGGCCAAAAAAATATTAAATTAGGATTGAAAAAATAAGTACATTTTATTGATGGTGAATTTCAACTTGATATTGATTTGATTGGTTCACATTATACAGGAATTGATAAGTTGATTAAAATTGATTGTATCTACTATCTACGGATCTATACTTTTCTCATTAGTTAAGTTATAAAGTTAGCAACTTCAGGAATCTCTATTAATATTATTTCTGTCAATTCTCCACTATTCATATAAAGACTTGTCATTCAGTGCAAAAGTGAACTATTGAGATAATGGAATTTGGAAAATATGACTGAAAAGTTCTCCAAGAGAACGAAGTAGCCTGCTGGACTGCCACTGACCTAAATTGGAAGATGACGCCATGACGTCACCAAGGAATTCCTGGGGCAGATGGTTGCTATGACAACTGATGCTGCTGCAGGGTTTTCCCGCCATTTTAGCATCAGTATCATACCCTCAGGTGATAGTAACGACCAAATTGTTTTTGTTCAAATTATGAGTAGTGCTCAGCCTGACAGTGTGTATGTTATTTGCTTAATTGCTTATAATTGCTTATGATTGGCCTGCTTGATTGTTTTGATATAGCTATTTGGGTGAGTTCACAGGATATTAAAATAGTATAGAAATATGTCCAAAAAGCATCCACTTTAAAAGTTGAAGAAATTGAGTAAAATATCTTTGCAGCTATTAAACAATTCTCTCCCATTGTCTAGTTCCATATTGTGGATTGTAACAAATAATGTAATAGTGTTAGGATCACCTTTAACAAATTAATACTTTTAGAATATGGAAAATAATTTTTTCTGGTTTCTTTTTTTTTCTTCTTAACCATTCTTTGTTAATCGCGTTTATAAACAGCAAAGTCTATCGAACTCGCTCTAATATCAGGGGAAAAAAGTTTTATCATTTTTGTTAGGAGTTCAGAACTTCTGTATTTTACGAGAAATTGACTGACCCTGCCAAGGTCATGACTATCTTTAAGGTCACTGAATGCAGTGAATAACCAGATGAATAAAAGGTCAATGTGCAAACAATAACTGACCTTTTTTGTCAATAAACATGTTTGCAAGCTGAGGGCAATCTTTAGGGCAAATGTTTAGGGTTGACTAAAACATGTTAAGGTCAATAAAAACATGTTTAAGTAAATACTCGCGCAAGATTTGTCTTGGGTTTTAGGAGTTTGGTATTCTGTAGTTACAGACTATTAGAATGGATTTTAGATTTTTGATATGTTTGGCATTGTGCATACTTGCCCGGTAGGTGGCTAGGCCTTTTTGCAAATTTGTGCATCTATCCTGACCAGAGCCACATCACTGACCAGAACAATGAGATGATTTCATAAATTTGTAAAATCATTCTTCTGAAACTCTTTTAATTGACAATGTATGGATTTTGGCTTAAGAAAATTTCACTATTCAGCTGTGATAATCAGTTATCCATAAATTATGAGTGTTTTCCAAGTGTCTCAGCCTCTCAGGTGACTGGAGTTAGGTTTTCTTGGTTAAAATTTTGGAAGGTGCAAGCTGACCAGAAGGTTTTTCTCAATTAAACCATCTAGTAAACTGATGCAGTCTTCAGATGCTAATTACTGAGGTGTCCTCCAAATATCTGTTTAAACTTTGTTTTTAAAGTGTTTATCTATATTATATAAATTTTATATTTTCAGAACCAATTCGTCCCCATCTCTCAACATTCCTCCATCGAGTCATCTGTCATCGTTCCCGTATCTTCGCCAAAATCTGACAACGAAAACGAAAATACGGAAAGTTGTTCTTCGGAAAAATCGGAAAAACCAGAAATCATGGTTCACACTCGGACGCCCCAGGAAAGCCTCATGACCTCCAGTTTCCGGTTCCAGAATTTCTTCACAACTCCAATCTGCAACCGGGAGTCACCCTTGCCGAGCCTGCAATGGGCGGACTCCACAGAAGTCTGGCAATTGATGCTGGAAAAAGAAACACAATATATCAGAGACAGTTCGTTCCTCAATCGACACGCTAACTTGCAGTCACGCATGCGCTCCATCCTCCTCGACTGGTTGATAGAAGTAAGTGTGAAATATTTGACAGATGAAGAGTTGTTATTTCTGTTGATAGTATTCGCCTTGTTGGCTTCAGGGGGGAAGGGAGAGGTTAGTTCAGTGGCAGCGTGCTGGGCTGCCAATCTCAATGTCCAGGGTTCAAATCCAGCTCTTGCCTGTCACTTGGGCTAGTGTTGGATGGCTATTTCAATCATCCTTCGCCTCTTTACTTTGTCCTCCTCCTGGCCAAATTAGCTTACCAAGTGCATAAACACAGGACTTAAAACCCAAATCATGATCTTGTTGATTGAACTCTTTATTGACTAGTTTAATAGAAAAAATAACTGTAGAAATTATTTCAAATATCGAAAATATGGTAGACCTGACATACTGGTTGGAGTATTTGCTTTTAACTGAAAGACACCTGTTGATTCCCAGTTCGACTTGTCTACCTAATCCCCAAAAGTGCCATTATCTGTATTTGTCTGTTGCTGATAGATACTTTATGTCAACTTTCATGCACACTTATTATAAGGTGCAATCTTTGAAAGTCTTTCATCTCTGTTTTGAAGTTCATTAAGCGCTTAATCCTTGATTAGAATATCTGACATTTTGGAATATGTTGTTCACCTCAGTGACCTTGTGTGTTGTTATGAACCCGAGTTACCTGGCAAATAGCGAGGCTGGGGTCATTGTCTTTGCTCCATTTAAGTATCATTGCTCTAAATCGATATCGTTCTGATGAGACATAAAATTAGCGGCCCCTTGTATTAGATGTGGGGCATGTGGGCTCATAAAAGATCCCTCACATGGGGAAAATGTCCAATATATACATGTTCTTTGTTTAGGACTCTCCCATCTCATCAATCAACCCTCGCCAGCACTTTGAACTAGGTTCAGAGGGCTGCACTACTATATCTAAGTCTATATTTTGTCCAAAAAAACGTTCAATGCTCCATTGATTGTTTTGCTCCATAAGTCCAAAAATGTCATTGCTCCTCAACTGTTGTTAAGGAATTCTGAAGACATAGCCTAAGATTCAGTAAATCTCTGCCTTGATGACAGGATTTTTCATTTCCATTTTACTAATGTGCATTCTTCTTCTGCTTTTTCCAGGTGTGTGAAGTTTACCGATTGCACCGAGAGACCTTTTATCTGGCAGTTGACTTTGTTGATAGGTACCTTTCACAGACGAAAAACATCCAGAAACAGGTTCTCCAGTTAATAGGAATTTCAGCACTCTTCATCGCTGCCAAGTTGGAGGTAAATTTTAGGGACTTAATGTTATCTTTTTGAATGGACACAATGTCATATTTTCAGTTATTTTGTGCATTTTCGTGGTTTAAAAAATAGCAAATTCAAAACTTGAATTACAATCTCTAGAAAGTTTTCTTAAATTTTTGATATGCCTGTCATGAATACAGTAATAATTTTGCAGCTCTAATGTTCTCATTATTTTTCCAGGAGATCTATCCACCAAAATTAGCAGAATTCGCTTACGTCACGGATGGCGCTTGTACCGAAAATGAAATTCTCGACCAGGAACTAGTCATGCTTAAGGTGTGTTTCGCATAACGCGATTTGTATAAGTTTATCTTACAATACCATCTGAAAAATGAAAAAATCCCTTTTGAGATTTTCACCGGCTGTTCCGTGAACTTCCGTCCGCTCCTTTGTGCTATTCTGTTTTGAAATGTTAGCATTTGTAAAGTATAACTCTTTACCTTTTCTTTGCAGGCTTTAAAATGGGACTTGTGTCCGATGACGGCCAACTCGTGGTTGAACGTGTTTCTTCAATTAGTGAACTTAGAAAATAACAACGAAGACAAAGAAAATGAAGCTAACTTTGTTATGCCTGCCTACTCGCCCCATGCCTTCATCCAGATAGCTAGGGTAAGTGTCGATGACAGAATAGATAATTTTTTATACATTGTCCTGTTAATTTTTAGCATTTTCCAATGTCATGTGACATTGAAATAATATTATTTGAACTCTCGTATCTCTGCAATTTAGAAAGTCTCACTTGCAGAATTTTGGTTATGACACCTCTCACTAGGTGGCACCAGATGCCGATTCATGTATGATGTCTCCCTCTATCTAGTGTTGAGTTGCATAACTAACAATTATTACTGAAAGAAAGTGGATGACAAGTTACAGTAGGACGTTTCTAATAAATGTTTAATGTTTAGAAAATATCCGCCCATTTGTTAAGATGTTGGATGTAAAAATACATGTTTTTGTTTTCAGTTGTTAGATCTGTGTCATCTAGACTTAGGTTGTCTACAGTACAACTACAGCGTATTAGCGGCTTCAGCAATCTACCACATGTCATCGGCTGATGTAGCTCTTTCAGTATCAGGTATGTATTTTCAATAATTTAGTCAATGAAAAATGTTTGAAGTAGGTAAATTATGATTTATTCAATTGCAATAATACCATTATGATGCAAAATATTTTGAAGTATAACTGTTGGTATCAAGTCAACTGGTAACCATGTCAACTGGTAACCATGTCAACTGGTAACCAAGCCAACTGGTAACCAACCTACTGGTAACCAAACTTTCTGCCAACTCGCGTTCCCCCGTGGCCTAATTGGTAAGTGCGCTTGTCAACTGGCTTTGAGGGCGTGGTTCAAATCTCACCTCGGGAATTCACTTTAGTCCGAGCCCATGGGACTTTAAGTGGAGGTGGGTTGTATCCAGTGTTCTATGCTGGGGCAACTGAAAGACCCTGGGCATCCCTGAATTAATAGGGTATGTGCCAGACTCATCATCATACGGCGATCGCCTGCCTCGATATTGCCCACTAAGGTGCTGCAGAGGCGTAAAACATGGATTCCTTGGTGAACCCAGAGGTTATCAAGGTATTAGACATAATGACGCCAACTTATAAGAATTTTTTAACGCGTTTTGAGATACATACATGTATGTCTTTAACAGTTCTCTAATAAAAATACTTTTTATTTTTCAGGTTACAAATGGCACGACATCGCCCCCTGTGTCCAGTGGATGTCCCCGTTTGCCATGACCTTGCGAGAGGTGGGTCCTCTGGAGCTCAAGTTCTTCAACCAAATATCTCAGGACGATTCACACAACATCCAGACTCACTGCGTAGACTTAGATCTTTTGGTGAGTTTATCAAATAATTTTTTCAAAGAGTATTGTTTTGCCGAAGCATTTTTACTTTCACAGAGTCCATGAGCCACTTATGACAGTGAGAAGTTTCAAGATTTTAATAGAAATATTCTTCGACTTGAGTTTGCCTTTTTTATGTGTTGAGGCCCGACTTCACAACTTTATTGCCATGACTCAAAAATTATTGTATCACGACTCGTTAAGTTTCTAGAAAAAAATTATAAAAAATCCAAGTACAATTAGTAATTATATGTAATAATTCAGAAATCTTGTATGATGCTGTCTCTTGTTGTATCCCAAAAATATTAAACCTGTATCTTATCTTTCTTGCAGGAAAAAGCTCAAAACCGCCAAACGGCCTTAGAACTATCGTCTCGAGCGAGCCCAGACCATTTGAAAGGGGACTACCCAGGGATCATCACTCCTCCTTGCAGTAAAGGAAAAAAGACAACGACATCGCCTCAATGATGTTGATTAGCAACTAGGATTTTATTAATTATTCGGAAGCATTGTATTCAATTTTATAAGCAGTTGAAGTGTATACGGACAATTTGGGATTTTAATGATTTAAAATCTCAAGGAACACTTTCACTGTGGACAATTAACGTGATCAAGAACTGTGCCGTTGTTCATCAATTAGTATTTATTAACGGCAGTTTGATTCGAATTGAAGTACTCGCGATGAATTCAGAAGGGATCGAAGGATACCTGGCCAGTTTGTGCAACTCTGCAGTTAATAGTTGAACTGTACGCTCTAGTAGGAACTGTGAAACAAATCTTTGTGGTGGCAATCAGCCGATTCGTCTATGAGCAAGTTGGGAACCAGCTGGAAATAAATGAAGTTTTGGTTGTACCAGAGAGATGGGAGTGAAAGCATGAAAGACTGACAGCACTTCAAAATGAAGGCTGATTTGTGCCGTATAGACTTCATTCTTCATCAACAAATCAAACAGTCAAACTTTTATCATTGGATGCCTTCGGACTACAAAAAAATCATCAAAAAATGACATCATATTGACAATGTCTGGGAACAATGTTATTGTATTTAAAATGGATGATACTTGGGTATTTAAACTATTTATATAGGAAAGCAATTGAAATCTGTATAAATGAACTTCTAGTATAGGCCTACTATTGCCTATTGTTTGGAACATATGGCTATCGACTTCTATACCTCTTTATAAAATCTGACTGGTTAATGTTCATGGTTAAACTGACTGTAACTAGGTGATAATTTTTTAATTTTTTAAAGTTAACACATTGGTAGGGTTGTGTAATTTACTGCAACTTAGTGCAATTTTATAACTTGGCTCTGTAAGTGAAGAATCACCAAATGTGTTCAAATATTGTCAATAATCTGTACATAATTATACACTACATGTTCACGATGTGTTCAAACATATGCTCAAAACCATGTGTGCAAAAACATGTGTCCAAACGTCTTACTCTAGTACAACCTATCCGTAATGTGTTCATTACATGAGCATGTGTATATTTCATTTGCATCATGTGTATTTATCAGTATTTTGTGATCTTGGCAACCTCAAGTTTAAAAAAATATATGTGTGATGTATAGTAAATGGTCCTGAATGAGATTCAACTTAAAAACAAAAGGTATGAAAGGCAAGTAATTTTATTGAAAAGCTGTGATGTGTATGTCGGCTATGTTCCATTATAAGGCCAGATTTATATTACGTATGGTTTACATGTTCTTATTGATATATACTGCAATTCCTAGAAAATTTTCAACTGTAATTCAATTCTCCAGATCATTTCAATCATGTTCATGGTTTTGAAACTTTAAAGATATGCAATTATATTGAAAACTCAACCAAAAAAATGTTTAATGAATAGTCGGTAGGAGGAATATTTCTGGCAATTTTATAGCAAAATGTGATGTGTTAGCCCTGGATATGTAAACCATACAGTATAAAAAAATCTGGCCTATTTTTTATAAGCGAGTTTGTTATGAGAACAAATGCTACGATCTTATTTAAACCACCAATAGTCTTTCATTCCCAAATACAACTGGTTAAAACATTGACATCAGGTTTTTTTGTGTGTGAATGAATATTCCGCTGTAACCATTCAGTGTAGTTTGTATGAATTTTACATCTTTATTGATACAACTTTCTAGCCAATTTAATGTGATGATGCCATTTGTGTTCAATTATAATCTAATGGAGTATATTTAATTTTATTTAATTTTCATGTTAAGACGCCTTTCTTATTATATTGTTATAATCGTTTTATGTACGAAACTTTGCTCACATTTGTACATTGGCTTCCGTTAAAACATCGTATACACCCACTTGTGCACTTAACACACATTTAATGTTTAAAATTGCGTAATCCTTCTAATTCTCAAATACTTTTTACCAGCTCGGACAATACATGTAGTCTTAGATACCTAATAGCTAACCAAAAATCTTCCGTAGAACTTATGCAAATGCTAATATATGTAGCTATTTAAATATCTTGTACATAAATCCTGGTATGCTGAAGTACCAAGTCATGGTACAGTGAAATACCATTTTATATAGTTTTATTTCATATAGGCCTAATTATAAATATGGCATTATGCTCTTGTATTGCGAATACAATCCTTTTTTGCATTGGATATGACTCAAAAATCCTTTGGTTCTTTAGCAGAATGCTAGTTTTAAAACATCGTTGTAACCAGAGTCCGCGAAAAGTGCCGGTTTGCCGGTCAAAACCGGCAAAAATCGCGTGTGACCGGCAAAGATAGAGTGGTTACCTGCCCAAATGTCCGATGGGTTGGCTGGAGAGTCAATGAGCTGATCCAGCAACCAATGCAATTAGTGCTTGACTTTGAAATCGCCATTGCAATTATGAAACATCAATGACTCAAATTGGTGTAAGATGGATTGCAATTAAACAAAAGAAGAGTCAGTGGTTCAGCAAAATTTAATTGCAATTAGCAATATTCAGCATGCAGTGTCCCCTATGTAAAACTTCTCTCATAACTCCTAGAGAGTGGCCTGAGCTATTTTATATTTGATGTAACTGAACTTTATGTGCTCAGGGTGAGCTAATAAAATCTTGAAAATCTTGAAAAATCTTATGTACAAGATTTGAGGCCCTGCAAGGCTACAACAGTAAAATGTGTATCAAGACTGGGGTTCTGGTGGGCTTTCTGCAGTAATGCAAAGTATAGTAAATGTATACCACAAAATGATAGATATCTACCAATACCAATGAACCTAAATAAATGTCACATATAATCAATATCAGATAGATCGTACCTGTTGCAATTATAGCAATATTAGCAATGTAATTATATACAATACAAAATGTTTGAAATTTTGTAGTTTTATAAATATGCAGGTTTAAGACTTTCAAGTTGCTTGAGAGCAATGAGTTAGTAGGCTCTATTTTTATTGGAGAGGTTTTTAGTAACTCTAAAATTAAAGTTACCTTTCTAAAGGCACAAAAAATCAGGAATACCGGTTGAAATGAATTAAATTGGAATTTTGGGCTGACAGTATTTTATTCGGGCAGATAGGATTTCGTTCGGGCAGGTAACATTCAAGATCTACCTGCCCGAATGTCCTGCATGACAAAAGCACTTTTCGCAGACTCTGGTTGTAACATATTTTTAGTCATAAGTTATAAACTTAAAAATACTTGTTTTTAAAAATGTTGGAATTCAATTTTAGAATTAAGTTATTTAAATTAATTTTTCAAAGTGATTTATAATTTAGTTGAGGCTTATAGATTGGCTCGTTTAATATTTATTCGCTTTTTAGGCAAATTAAGCGGTTTAAAACTGCTCTGAATACTTTTAAAAGTTTTGTCTGAAATTTCTACGTGACAGATAGGCCTTCAATTGCTTGAAACTGAAACTTAGTAGTCTAAGAATTTGTACAAGGCTTTATTTATGTACAAAAAGGTTATTTTAGTTTTGTTTTTTGGTTACTCATCGTTTTGTTGCAACAGTTCTTGTGCTTGAAAGTCTTGTGCGCTGTTATTTTTACAAGTATTATCATTTTCCGTTGACAACAGTCGCAATGTGTACATAGTCTTTAGAAATATTTTAAGTCCATAGCATGCAGTCTTTTTTAAGGAGCAATTTTCTTCACCAGCATGTAGAATTATATTGTTGCAATTTTTGAAGTCGCGATTCTGGAGTTGCAATTTTGAAGTTGCGGATTTAAAGTTGCAATTTTGGAGTTGCAATTCTGGAGTTGCGGTATGTGTAAGATAGTGTACAGAATGTAAATAGTGACTTTCTCCGGCAACTCTTTGTGTGCGACTTGAATAGCGTGTTATACTTGTGATCCTGGTGATTTTTGTATGCTGATCTTCGTCTGTTTTTAACTCAACGTCTTTAAAATGTCTTCACAGTCCTTTTAAGGACTCAGGACATCGCAGATTTTTAATGTACAAGTACAATATATCTTTTACCTTGGTATTTGTCAGCTATTTGACTATTTTTATTTTTAGAGCTATCAGTTAAAGTTGCGTTGCAAATTTTGAAGAAAACATTAAGCGAATTTCACGGTGCTGTAAATATGAATGTGTAATTAATTTAAGACAGGTATGTTGACCTGCGTGCAAAATTGCACGAGATATTTATTGATTAATGTAACCTAGACTAGGCTGTGTGTTGATATAGTTAGATCAAAGGTATTAAAGTCAAATTCATGATCGTTACATCAAATTTAAATGTTGGAAATCTTTCGACGTTTGTATCTCATGACTATCTGTGAATGGAATTTCTAAAGTAGGGATTTAATTTTTGATACAAAAATTTGTTGTAAGGGGAAAGCTTGTGTGCAAATGAGTATGCATAATAGTATTGAAAGGATTTGTGGTATTTGAGTCTTTACGAGTGCATCTTTGATAGGAAATATGTACGAGAGATGTGGGAACAAAGTAAAAATGGTATTATCATATTATTAAATTGGTTGCATTATAAAGTTACATGATTGAATGAATGCGTAAAATGAACAAGTGCATATCTGAGTGTTCAGCATATTACTATAGGACCATCTCTTGTTGTGCAATACAAGTATAGAAAAATGGGTAATAATTACCAGTTATTAATCAATTCAACTCCTGTAAATTGGTTTATGTGTAGTCAATATTTGACTTGTTGGCATTTTTTTATTTGTCTCCATTATAATGGATTGTTTTTGAAATGGCTTCAAATATGAATATTCAGTTTTACATTTTTTAATGTCAAATTGATACCTGTAATAAATTGTTTGACAATTAAATTTATTGTATTCCTTGTTCCTTCTCAATTTAGAGTTAAGCCTATGAATTTGAACTGGAGTGGGTTCCAGAAAAATTATTAAATGGCTATTAAAGACCTTGTCACGCCAGTGATTTATTTGGGCGTTCTTAATATGGGCTGAAAACTAATTTCAAATGCAATACACTCCTGATCACCAGGCCTGTTTGTGTATGTTGACAGAGCTCATTGCAAGCCCGGGTGATGGTGCAGTGAGAGCTCGAAGGTGGCTCCATCTGAATGAACATATCTTCAGCTTACCACCAGCTGCTGTCACAAATTTTTGCATTGATTATCATGTCTTTCTGGGTGTTCGGAAATCGTTTGAACTGTGGAACTGAGTGCTAATTTATAAGTTGGGCTGATTTCGACTAATATGAGTCGGGGAAAAAATTTAGAAAGAAGAAGCCCCTGTTTGCAGTGCACTCAATACTGAATGTGCCATTTATCACAATAAGGGTCTTAGGAAATAGCCTTCCAGTGATACCAATTTGGTGAAGATAGGGAGGTCAAATCCGTCCACTGGGACAAAACTTTTGATGTTTCCTGCCCAAGTGTTAACTGGTCTACCTTGAGGTCTTTTTTCAGGCCTAAGAAACTCATCGAGAGGTTGCTGGGCTGGCGTTTTAGTTCGTGGGGGGCACATGCCCCCCCATATTGGACCTGTGCCCCCCCCCCAGGTGCCCCCCATATGAACTCTCCAACTCCGGCTAAAATATACAATTAGTGTAGTGGGTGCCCCCCCATTCGAGACCCCCTAGTTACGCCACTGGTATTCAGTGGACCTTAATGAGCTGCCTCCCAGCAGGATGTTGTTGACTCGTTTGGAAGGGATTACGTTTATAATAATATTAATTACTTATATAGCGCCAATTCCAGTAAACTGCTCACTGGCGCTTGGTTAGATTAGCTGGTATCACCGTAGAATTGTGCAAAAAGATATGTTTTCAGTCGTTTCTTGAATTTATCAAGTGTCTTTGATTTTCGCACATTTTCAGGTAAGCCATTCCACAGTATCGGTGAAGGATAGGAAAAGGCCCTATCCTCAAACTTGTTTTGATTTTGTGCGGCAGGTACCTTTAACAGCATTTTTCCATTGCTGCGAAGGCTCAGGTCATTTTCAGGTTTATGTTGAATGAGATTTTTGAGGTACTGAGGAGCTTGATTATTCACTGCTTTCCACGTATAGTTGTCATAAGTTTGAATTGGATCCTTGCAGGGATTGGAAGCCAGTGTAACTCTTTCCTGTAATGACTGACTTTATCTTGTTTTTTCAGACCTTCAATCAGTCGTACAGCTGAGTTTTGCGCCACCTGGAGTTTATTTATCACTTGTTTCGACGAACCATAGAGCAATCCGTTGCTATAGTCTAAATGAGGCGTGACTAGTGCATTGACAGCTGTTTTGATTGACTCTTTGTTCAGTGACTTACGCAGTTTTGAGATGTTTCGAAGGTTAAAATAAGCATTTTGACACATTTTGTTCACTTGCTTATGCCTTGACATATGTTTATCAAAGAATACACCTAAATTTCTGGCATGATCTGCTGCCTTGATGTCAACATTGTCGACACTGATTGATGACATGTGAAGTTTCTTCAGTTGAAATGGCGAGCCAATGAGAAGTAACTCTGTCTTGTCACCATTGTTACAGAGTTTGTTTTTGTGAAGAAAATTGCGTATTTCTGTGATGCATTTTTCCATTTTTTCCCTTGCATTTTCCTCTTCAAGAAAAGTTGGCTTGAAGGAAAGGATGAGTTGTTCATCATCGGCATATTTTTGATCATCAACCTCATTTTCTTCCGCCACCTGACTTATTGGAGCAATATATGAATTAAATAAGATAGGACCAAGTTTTGATCCTTGAGGGACGCCATATTTTAGTGGCAGTTTGTTTGATTCTGTGTCATTTCTGAGTACAGATTGAGATCTATTGGTGATGTATGATTTGAACCAACCTAAAGCAGAGCCATCAATACCATACTTGTCTCTCAACCTTTTCAAAAGGATGTCATGATCTATTGTGTCAAATGCTGCCGATAAGTCTAAAAGTACCAGCATCGTGACTTCTCCTCGGCTCATGTTCATCATGACATCATTGTGAATTTTTGTCAATAGAGTTTCTGTACTGAAATGCTGCTTGTATGCCGAATGTTTTTCATCTTCCAATTTTACAAGTGCAAGGTGATCAGTGTATTGTTTGATGACAGCACCCTCTATGACTTTACCCAGGAAGGACAAATTTGAAACAGGTCTGTAATTCTTCTTAAGGTGACTCATGCATGGTGGTTTGATCATACAGATTTTTCTAAAATTTTGCACAGGTACTCTATGGGACCCATTCATTTCAAAAAAGAAAAACAAAAAAATTTCACCGACTCGTTTGGTTGCCATGGTAACGGCATGTTTTGCCTGATGACTGCTTAAAAGTCATAAATTGAGTTTTTGGTTATGTACCACAGAGTAAAGCATTACATGCATTATTCACGCAAAAACGTCAGAAATGTCTTCCCAAGGATTTACACCAATACATTTGCCAGAAATTTGAAGAAAAAGGTTAAAATACTTTTTTCTGTAAGAGCTCAAAGGGCACCAACACACTAATTAATTGCAGATTTTGCATGCATCAAGTTTGGCAGTAATCAAATTTTAGGAAAACGATCATACAAATTTTTTTTTAAATTTGCATATATCATAAACAAGTTATTGTCAAACAAATGGCAAAAAATAAAAAAAATTCACCGAGTCATTTTTTTACTGCAGTGCCATGACTGTGCCAATGTCAATTTAAATAAATAAAGACAATTTTTGACACAGTTGACTGAAATTAACTGAGAAAATGTTTTGGATAAAGCTGAGAAGCTGAAACTTTAAACTAGCATAGAATAGATGTTACTGCATTCAATAAAAAAATAATTATGCTTCTAGCTGCATCAGATCTCATTTAAATAGCAAATTACTAGCTGCTATGCTGTTAAAAAAAAAGAGAACAGAAAATGGTAACGTCACAACTTTTTCAGGGCCTGCAGCAGTTGTGACGCTATGTTGCTAGGCAACCAGGCTGCTCAGAAGTATGTGCAGTGTACCATGGTTGAGTCACCTTAAGGAGATCAAGGCCATTTTTCTTAAGAAGCGGTTTTACTAGAGCATGTTTCAGTTCATTAGGCATTTTCCCTTCTCTGAGTGATGTATTGACTATTTTAGCTATAATAGGGAGGAATTCATCAATGCATTCCAACAATAACCATGTGGGTATCGGGTCAAGGTTATAGTGCTTCACAGGCATATCAGTGATGATTTTCTTAATTTCCATCTCTGAGAGTTGTTTGAATTGACTTAGTTTCAGACCTGAATAGGTCACATCATCACTTTCCGTACTTGCGCCATTGGTGTCTAATCTCGATCTAATTGTCTTGATTTTATCATCGAAGAAATTGTTGAAATCATTCGCTAGATCTGCTTCATTTGTGTGATATGGCAGAGGTAGTTCTTGTTTTCTGTTAAGGCTAGAATTGAGGATCTTAAACATAGCCTTTGAGTTACCCTTTGTTTTTTCAATCTTAGTCTTCAGATCATCTGTTTTTAGTTGATTGAGTCTCTCATTTAGCTCATTACGTTTCTCCTTAAATATCTCCCAGTTAGCCAGTAGCCCAGTACGTCTCCATTTTCTTTCTGCCTTTCTTTTACTGGTCTTTAGATGCTTTATATCAGCATTTGTGAAAGGTGTCGGTTCCCGAAATGTTACTTCTTTGATCTTTAAAGGTGCATGTTTGTCAAGCACCTTTTGGGATGAGTTGTACAGTGACACTAGATTGCTTAGGTCATTAGTCATTCGTTGTTGTGGACATTTCTGGTCAAAATGCAAGCGAATATCTTTCTTGAATTTTGATACATTAATGTCATGAGTTTTTCGGAATGCTACTTTCTTCTTTGGATTTTTTCCTTTTGCCATTTCTATATTGAAAAGGATGCAATTATGATGGGACAGCAGGTCACCAACCACACAATCTTTAAGACTAGAATTTTTTCGGGTTATGACTAGGTCAAGAGTGTTCCCGCTTTTGTGAGTTGGAGATGCAACGTGTTGTTCAAGGTTAAACATTTCTAAGATATTTCCAAATTGGATTGCTCTGCTATCCTCCTGCTTGTTCATGTGAAAGTTGAAGTCACCTGTTATGATGAGTTCATTGTGACATGTTTGATAACTTGCGACAAAATTTGTGAATTCTTTGTAGAATTCAGTTAAGCTGTACTTATTTTGGTTAGATGGTTCAGGGCGATACACAAGAAGGATTGTAAGAATTTTTCCACTCAATTTCACTTGGACTTCCATATGCTCAAAAGTCCTTGTCTTTACACTTTCTATTTTAACTGCACAAAGACCGGATTTGAATATAGGCCTATGCTGGACAAGTGAAACATCCCTCGCAAAGAGTTAATGTATAACATGCTAAGGATTGTATAGCCTAATGTTCCTTGAGTCGGACAGCTGTTTTCCAGGCGTTTTTAAAAAGTGATATCTTGCTTGAGTCAGGTGAAGTTGGCTCCCTGGATTTGGCTCCCTGGCAGCTCCCTGGTAGCTCCCTGAGAAAGTGAAGATAGCTCCCTGAACTAGCTCCCTGGCAGCTCCCTTGGAGCTCCCTGGAAATTGTGAACCTGGCTCCCTGAACTAGCTCCCTGATGGCTCCCTCACAACTCCCTGGAAGTTTTAACTGAAAATAACCCAAGCATGGGGGCTACTCACTTGATGCTGAAAATCGTAAAAGCTCATCCATACAGTGAGAAGTGTCACCAATCCAGTCATTGTCGGTGATGTCATTTCTGATAGTCTAAAAACCTTACTTGGCCATGTTAATGATAATGACTAGTAAATGACTAAATTGTTTTTACAGGGTACCTGTTTTTTAATGCATTTGTATACAATTATGTTTAATCTACATTGTACGTATTATTTTATTTGAAGTCGTATACCATCAAATACAATTGGAAATGCAAGTGTTAAACTTCTGTACGACTATACAGTGGTAATACCAGAAGAAGATGAAGAAAGAGAGAAAAAAAAGATAGAGACAGAGAAAAAAAGTGTCCAAATCCAAAATATATGAAAGTCCAAATTCATATTTTTTCAGTCTCAAAGCACAAAATCATGACCTTTCAGTCTAAAAAGTAAAACAATAAAAATCTGTACAATGGATTAAATGTTGGAAAAAAATTGTCAATAAGTCGTCAATCAAAGAGCGTCACAGCAGTGTTACCTATCTATCTATCTATCTATCTATCTATCATCTATCTATCTATCTATCTATCTATATATTCAATAAAATAATATGACCTTATTGTGTTGTTTATCCACCCATTTTTTTTTAGTTGTTCTTGTTAACTCAGTTAACATTGTTGATAACTTGCCCGACACTGGTGACAGATCGTTCAGGGAGCTGCCAGGGAGCTGCCAGGGAGCCAGATCCAGGGAGCCAACTTCACATTGGTGGGCCCTGGGGAAGTTGGCTCCCTGAACCAGCTCCCTGAACAGCAAGTTTTTCAGATGAATTTGGGAAAGTGTTAATTCAGATAGAAGAATTTGAATAAATTTACACTTCCACAATGTGATACGAAACTGAAAGCCACATCTTATTAGGTATGGTCATCGAAAGAGTTGTGAAGATTAAGTTCTCTGTATTCTAAATAGCCTACCTGTCATTTGGGAAATATATGAGCAAGTAAAGCAAATCGTAAAAATTCTGGTTATCTTTTCATGATGGGGAATTTAATTTTTTCAACAGACTTTTGTGATCCATATGGGTGGTAAATTATTTTAGAATTTTATTTTAATATTAATTTGATTGTTTTAAAAGAGGCAATTCTCTCACCCATAAAATTTATTAGGTGTGGCCTAAAATCACTTTAAAACAGCCAGAAAAAAATAGCAAGGAATGAAGTCTTAAAATCAAGGTAAATTTAAAATGTCATTGTATACAAACGCATTAAGAAAGCAAGTTCACAGACATATCACCGCTTAAGAAGTTTAGTTACATGCTGGTCATTATAAGGCATTAGAGAGGTGGGCTTTCTGCCCGAATTTTTCGAATGTTTGCCCTAATTCAACATTTGTCAATTTTGAAGGTTACCGGATTTTTAGGGGGGCAGCTGCCCCTGCCGGCCCCCGCTCCCCTCCCTCCCCCCAGTTTCTACACCTATGCTCATAATCATTAAAATGAACAAGTACGGTTTTAAGATGTTCACAAAGCCATCTCTCGGTTTAAACCCCCCCCCCCCCCAACACTTTCTGGATCTGCCCCCGTCATATATATATACATAAATAAAATTTTATGTGTGCATAATTAGAGGTATATATTTTTCAATATTTTGCATGTGGACGGATTTGTAGATCTGCAAAAACGAACTTATACACGAATTTGGCATTCGTGCAAGTGCCAAATACTGCCTTTCACAAATTCGTGCAGGTGTAATTACGAACATACTAACCCTTAATTTGCCTAAAACTAACTCTAACCCTAATTCTAGCCCTAAACCCTAACTATCTAGCACTTCCACGAATGCTAGAAATTGCAGTTACACAAATGAAAAATGCAGCACATACACGAATGTTAGTTATTACATATACAGCAGTGCCCGATTTAGGTGTGTGGAGGCCCATGTGCTGTGAAGTTGTGGGGGCCCCCGAAATGCGTTACGTTGAGGTGTTTCTGTAACTTTCAGAAGGGTCTTGTAGACTCTGTCCTGGCATGTGCATGTAATTTGGCTAAATTGAAAGAATACGAAACTAATTAATTATGTTTACTGAGATAGATGGGTCGCACAACAAAAAGCCTCTGGGTGTGTATTAGGCATGGATTTGCTTATTTAGAAATAACGTTAGTTGGATTAAAATCATAGCTATACAATAACTCCGCTTGAAGACTGAGCAAACAAGTTAAGTACTAGAGCACCCAAAAAACAAACTTTCTAGCCTACAGAATTAGCATTTTGAAAATTTGAATGAATAAAGGTATGATAGCATGTGCCAATAAACAGGGTATCTGCCAAAAGTACCAGTTTGGCCAATAATTTAAAATAAAGTTGATTTTAGGGCAAGTTTCAAGTAACCCCGCGATTCAACTAACCCCGGTCTCCCCTACCTGGAAGGGAGCAGGTACACTGTAAATTCTGAAATTCTGAGTTAGCTCAAATGATTGAGTGAGACGGTTGCACAAATGATTGAGTGTGACGGTTGCACAATTTGTTTGAGCCATGATAGCTTGCTGTTTTGAGTTATGATAATCTTTATGCTGTTATAACTTGCAAACAACAAGCTATCTTGGCTCAAAGGAATTGTGCAACCATCTCACTCAATCAATTAAGCTAACTCAAAATTCAAAATTTACAGTGTAAATAGGCAGTCCATAGCAATTTCTCCCACAAACTGGACTTATTTTATGAAGTACATACTTTTGTGTTTTTACTTTACCCCAGAGTAAATACAGAAAGAATTGTCTCATCTTGCAATAGAAGTTCCACAATCATGCCTTGCTTAATTTAATTTCTAAAAATATTTACTGGCATGTCTGAATATGATGACCTTTTCTTTTATGTATTTCCTTAATTGTACATGATGTCTTTGAAAAAGACATATTGGGAAGGAGACCCCTGAGCAGGGCCCCCCCCCCACATATCAACCACAATTTTCCGCTGGTTTAACAGATCACCTGTTCGTAATGCTCTACTTTTTGTACAATAAGGTTATGTCTCAGATCGGCATCATTCGCGTGAACTAGTATAATAAGAATTTATACATATTACGCGTGATCTGCTTATGTGGGGGCCCCCTCAAATGTGGGGGCCCTGTGCGGCCGCACACTCCGCACACTCCTAAATCGGGCACTGCATGATATACACGAGTTGTATGCTCGTTTTTGCATGTCAACAAATTCGTTCATGCTCGTTTTTACACCTCCACAAATTCGTGTACATGCCAAATAATGAAAAATATATACATGATAAATTATCATTGATAATTATGGACAATTAAATTGGCCTAAAGAAAGTCATCAGTCAAGTCATGTATTGTCTCCATGTGAAGCAGTTTACAGTTCATTCTTGTGCAATTTCAATTTGTTCATGACCTCTTGTTCAGGGAGCTGCCAGGGAGCTGCCAGGGAGCCAGATCCAGGGAGCCAACTTCACATAGGTGGGCCCTGGGGAAGCTGGCTCCCTGAACCTGCTCCCTGAATAGCAACATTTTCTGATCAATAGATATGCTGACACTTGATAAATTACATGGTGATACAAAATGAGAAGGCAAATACAATTTATAAATGAAGAAGACCTTAAGTTAGGCCTAGTCGCTGAAGGACTTGAAGGAGCTGTGATGATGGATTTTTCAGGATTTTGAATCTCAGCCAATGAGGAAATATGTAATAATTATTTGAAAGCAGAGTAAATTTCTAAAACTCTGAACCAAATTTTATAAGACATTTTTTATAATATTTTCTAGAAATATGGAAATTGTATAGTTCTTTTAAACAATAAAGAAGTGCACAAGAACCTGATTCCTGGTTAGAACTGAAAAGATTGTTTAAAAAGCTGAGGGAACTTTTTCAAGCACAAAGAAATTGAAGGAAATATAATATATGTAGTTTGGTTGCATCAAGAAAAGTTTTTCTCTCCTGCGAATCCATCCTTACTTCCTTTCCAAATTCACTTCTTTCTCTTCTTCAGCTGCTTTTGTGTCTACATTCTCTCATTCTTTATCCACGTACCATCAGGTACATTGATAAAAGAAATGTAGATTAGAAATCAAAATTGCACTTCATATTAATTATTTGTTCATGATCATTTTTTGCTGTGACTTACCTTCGAAAATGAAGAGATACATGATATTTTAGGCCTGCTTATTTCACAAAAATGCATTAAAAAGCAGGTACCCTGTAAAAACAATTTATTCATTTACTAGTCATTATCATTAACATGGCCAAGTAAGGTTTCTAGTCAATTCGAAATGCTGTCACCGACAATGACTGGTTTGGTGGCACTTCTCACTGTATGGATGAGCTTTTACGATAATCAGCATCAAGTGAGTAGCCCCCATGCTGGGGTTATTTTCAGTTAAAAATTCCAGGGAGCTGTGAGGGAGCCATCAGGGAGCTAGTTCAGGGAGCCAGGTTCACAATTTCCAGGGAGCTCCTAGGGAGCTGCCAGGGAGCTAGTTCAGGGAGCTATCTTCACTTTCTCAGGGAGCTACCAGGGAGCTGCCAGGGAGCCAAATCCAGGGAGCCAACTTCACCTGACTTCTTGCTTGGCTTATGGGTTGTAGATCATCAACCAGGGCCTCAAATTAAACGTTTTCATTAACTCTAATAGAAAATTGTAAGTTGGCATAATTATGGCAAGAAGACTGAATATTGGTTGAATTTTCAGAAACAGAAAAAGGAAGGGGTTTCCTTGAGTCGGACACTGTTGTGTTCCTGTAACACGATATTAAAATGTTTAGCTCTACAGTAGGTTCCTAATTATTACGCAAGTTGGTTTTTTTAATGATATCTTCGTTATTAAAGCAACAATTTTTGAAATGAAGGTTCTATTTTTCATTAAACATCAAGAGGTAAGTGTTTAGAGGATTAATAGATTATTTTGGTACTTTTAAATCACTTTTTCTTACATTTGCATAATAATTTGGGACATCAAAAAACAGGGTATATGGTGCTCTGTGGTGTAACTCCTCACTGCACCACCAGAATTGGACAAAACTTACAGGATATTGCCTTCAAGGAACACAAATCGTTATGTGGGAAGTATTTTAAAATGTGTTTAGTTGTTTTTATTTGGAGATATCCTAAAAAACCATCTTGCGTAATAATTTGAAACCTACTGCAAAATAACTTTTCAGCTGCCTCCAAGTGGATTTTCCATGAAGCTTCCATGAAAATCTCTATTCTTTGACTGTAACGTTAACACGGTGTCTCAAGACAGCCATGGCATGCTGAAGCAATATCAGCAGGAAGCTCTTGTAGGACACAACTTGTCTTGGCAATGTTCCTGTCACCAGTAGACTTATTGCCCTGTCCCAAAATAGCCGCTATTATGGCTTAATGGGGAAGCAATTTGGCCAATGAGCTGGTGAATCACTTCTGCGCAACTCGTAATAATGCAAATGGTCTTCTGCTATAGACCAACTGTGCAGGAAGACAATTTAAGACACACCCAATATACTACAGATAATTAATTTTTTTATTTTTCACTAGGGTGAAAATTTGTTTGCGATAATAATATTAAAAGATATTATGGCTGTAGCAGTAATATCCTAAGAACAGCGAGATTTTTGTCCAGTGGTGTCTCTATGGGGGGGGGGTAGTGACGTAACTAGGGGGTCTCGAGCGGGGGGGGGGGCACCTGGGGGGCACGTGATTTTCTGGGGGGGCACCCATAATACTAATTGTATATTTTAGCCAAGTTTGAAAAGTTCATATTGGGGGGCCCCTGGGGGGGTAAAGGTCCAATATGGGGGGGCACGTGCTCCCCTGTGCCCCCCATAGGGACGCCACTGGGGGGTTGGGGCACGGTAGGCACAGGCCCCCCATATGTGACCGGTGCCCCCATATGAACCTTTCAACCTTGCCAAAATATACAATTAGTGTTGTGGGTACCCGTCCAGTGAATCACGTGTCCCCCAGATTCCACCCCCCCTATATAGTTATGCTAAGTACTGTGTTTGTCCATGTTTCCGTAATGAACCTGACCTCTGATCTGCAATTTTCTGCCCGACAAAAAAAATAACCTTTCATGTTCCAAGGTGAATTAGAGATGCCTTTGTAACTGATAGTTATTTGGATGCTTCTGATTTTTGTGTGTATTCACAAAACTCTCTTTCCTTAGTAAGTACAATGTCATCATTGTCATCCTTTTTGGTACATTTGGTCTAGACGCCTTTTTGTAAAATGGTAAATTGGTTATGTTGCCGAGTACAATATAAAACAAATATATGTTGGCTTCCAAATCATGACTAAATATCTGAAGGCCGAAGCTTGTTTTACTCAGTAACCTGATGGTAGAAGATGGCCAAGATTGTGTTCATGGATAATTGGGGCTTTGCATTCTGTATTCTGAAGAACATCTTTTATGCAAGGGTAATTCGGCAACTGATCAAGCCAGATTGCACCTCTATTAAGCCATAATCATGGTAGCTATTTTGGGAATGGATAATAAGTCTGCTGGTGAAAGGAACATTGCCAGGACAAGTAGGCATCCTGGTGATGCTGCACTAGTCTTTTGTCTCAAGATGCTGCAATGAAAGCAACCTCCTGAAGACTCAAGGTGCTGAAAAATGTCGAAAGGGAGGGATAGAGGAATTAAGAGGGCAGTCTGATACATTCATCATAAGATACTTTATATGTACAATGTTATGCACTGTTCACATTTTAGATTTTATCCCAGCAGCTTTCTGCGGTCCTCATCTAATGATCTTTGTGCGATATGTGTTTTTTAGACTATTGCAACTGCCAAATATTGGCTCCAGATGTCAACCGTGTCTATATATTATAAATTATTGTACTACTTGACAATCAAGGTTGGCAACTTTTCAGAAAACTGTACCGTTTAAGGACATACTTGCAGTCTTTTGGATATAGCACATAACTTTCAAAAACAGGTATTGTCTTCAGCTGACCTTCAGATTTTTCTGATTTAACGGAGAGGATATATATGTCAAAGGTCTGGGAAGTTACATTTTCAGTAATTTTTCATATAGATCTCTGATTGCTATTTTTCTATTGAATTCCACAAGTTGAAGTACAATGTATAATGATGAAAAGCAAGATTCCCATAGCTTTGTAAATCTTTTCAGACAAATCATGTCCTATGTCTACATTTTTCAAAATATATGACATGTTGTCCGAACAAAGACCGGATGATATTTTTGTCAGCTAGTGTTTTAGCTACTCTTTTGATAGTGATCTGGTTACTTCTGATCTTTGTTTTGTATAGCTTTCCATTCATTACTGATTACTAAGTACAATATGATTACTTCCGGTACATTCAGTCTTTATGCTTTTTCATAAAAGTGGTAAATTGATAATGCTGCTGAGTCGTAGTGAGTACAATAAAGCAAATAAGTGGTTTGTGTCTGTGTTGGCTTCCAGGGGTCTGAAGCTTGTTTCACTCAGTACGTCACCTTAAGGCTGAAGATTGTCAAAATTGAATGCATGGATGATTGGGAATTTACATCCTGTATTCATGCCCTTTTCAACTCTACAATATCTGAATATATCCTTTGGCCCTACAATCCACCATCTAGCATAAATCATAAAGACAATTTGTGTGTTTAGAGGAGTTCTTAAGTCCATTCAAACTGTAACAACAGTGTCAGGTGAAGTTGGATGCTGCAATTCATCGAAGTTAGGTCTTACAGAGAAGGAAAGTATCAAGTAAAACACCTTTCCACACACTCTGTTGGTTCCTTATGCCTGCTCTATTGCATTCATTTTATATTGGTGACCAGAGTCATTATTGACAAACTGTCTTATCAAATACTATCACCAATGTATATATAGATAGACCTACCTTTCAAGTAGTTACAGATTATGGCAGTAGGACAAGCTTCTACCTGAAGAACATCATTTTATGCAAGGGTAATTCAGCAGCTGATCAAGCCAGATTGCGCCTCTATTAAGCCATAATGGTGAATATTTTTGGAATGGGCAATAACTCTACTGGTGACAGGAACATTGCCAAGACAAGTAGGTGTCCTGGTGATGCTCCCTCTGGCTTTTTTTGTCTCAAAAAACTACGCAGAAGACAACCTCCTGAACACAGTGTACATGTCGGCCTACTGAAGGAATGTTGGTATGGAAAAGATGAAGCAGTGAAGATGGCACTGTTCACATTTTCATCCCAGATGCTTTTAGAGAATTTTCCCAGCTCTGATGATAATTATAATATGCTATACATTGGCATAAACTACACTAACCTCTTTCTGGGTTTGTCTGATATGATGGAAATGACTTGAAATGGGAATATATATTTCCATGACAGCTTATTGAAGATCAGATGACATTATTGTCAGTGCTTATCGCTGTTTATCAATAACAGAAACTTGTGTGATTTGTGCGTTTTTCCTTAATGACAGCGACCTGAGATCTGAAAGACTGAAACTTTCTGTCATGTTAAAAAATGGTAACCTGTATCAAGTTCCAAGTTAAATTAACAGGATTATTAGAGACTCTTTTGATAGTGATCTGGATACCTCTGATTTTTGTTTTGTATAGCTTCCAATTCGTTACTGATTACCAAGTACAATGCGATCACTTCCAGTGCAATCAGTCTTGATGTTTTTTTATAAAATGGTAAATTGACAATGTTGCTGAGCCTTAGTGAGTACAATAAAGCAAATATGTGGTTAGAGCCTGTGTTGGCTTTCTGATGTCTGAAGCTTGTTTCACTCAGTAACCTCAAGGCAGAAGGTGGTCAAGATTGAATAAATGGATGATTGGGACATTACATCCTGTATTCATGCACTTTTATACTCCTCAATTTTCTGAATATTTCCTTTGCCGCTACAATTCCATCCTCTCGCATAAATCTGAATGACACTGATATTTATGTTTTCCTTTCAGAAAAGTTCCTACATATCAATTCAAACTACAATTTACAATTTCAGACTAAGCTTAGAGTAGCACGGGGCATGCAGCCCCCCTTAACTTCAAGGTGCGATTTGACCTACTTTTTGTGGTCGATTATTTGAATGCTTATGCTGTCAGGAAGGGATCACTTGACTCTACCTATAAATAGTGAAACAAATGTCTACCAATTTTTTTTAAATAAAGGAGTTATGGCCCTTTTTGCAAAAAAATTAAAATGGCCTTCTTACCCCACCCATCGGGCAAGAAGCCCCCCCCCCCTATAATAATCCTATGGCAAATTTTTTTTGCGAGCGCATTCAGCTTGAAAGTTATTTCTTGCGCTTCTTCTATCATTTTTAAGGCATTCTATTCACTTTTTCTGAATTTCAGAATTTTTCTGTTCATATATTTATTTATTTTTTATTTTTGCCCTGTTGCAATTTCGGCCAATTTTTTTTTCCATTTCAATTAGCTATTCAATCAAGATTTAAGGTAAAGTACACATTATTAAATGGTTCCTGAAGCAGCTTCGAGGCCTCAGTGAAGGGGGCCTCATGCCCCATACCATGTGGGGCCTCTCACCCCAAACCCACATATTTTAATTTGACCTCTATATTTTCAGCTAAAATGCAAAAAATATGATCCAAATCATATTTATCTGATGGTCATAAAGTGAAGCAATGCAGATATCCATTATACTTTTAAAATTTTCCAAAGTTATTTCTGTCAACCACTTTCAAAGAATTAATCAAAGTTACATAAACCATGCACCTTTTTTTGTTTCTTAAGTTAATTACAACTATGGTTTGGTGCCGTTTGCCCTGAAAATTGGTGACGTCATCTAAAAGGCCTCTAGCTTCAATCCTATCAATAAGAAAAAGCACCAAAAATGTAAGTTTAGATATAACCCTGGGGGGGAGGGGCCTCTCACCTTACCCGGGCTTCTTGCCCTGACCTACTCTATGCCAGAAATCAATGAAGAATATTCACATTAGATAATTTCTAAAAAACATTTTTGGTAATGCACTGAAAAGGTCTTGTTGAAATGGAAAGTATCGAGGAAAACACCTTTCCACACACTTGGTTCTTCATAAATATAAATTAATATGAGCGCAGCTCGTGGCTGCCGAAGGCAGCCATGAGCGAAGCTCACTTAGCACAAGGACAGCTCATTCTGTGTGGTTCTCCTGTCTACAGTGACAGCCTGAACAGGAAGTGCCTGTAGTTACCATAAAATTGGGGCTATTAGTTTAGTCAGAGTTTAGTTTGGTAAATAATCAAAATACCTCAAATATCTTCCAAAATAGCTTTAAAATTTCAGTCTTATCTATAACAACTTTCAATGACATATTTCAGGGACTTAAATCAACATGTGTATCAAAATTTCAGTCTTATCTATAACAACTTTCAATGACATATTTCAGGGACTTAAATCAACATGTGTATCAACATTGGAAATAATTATTTCCATACCCCTGATTGTAAGAATTGACTGAAAATTAAAAGTCAACACAAATTAAAGTTAATAACTTAAATGGCTCACCAAGAAATCATAACAACACTTGAGGTTACATAATCTTCATTAACTATCAACAAATTATGTAACGGTCTAATATTAAACAGTCATCTCTGAATAGCTATGGTTTTATTGATCTCAGTTATGTAACATCAACAATTTAACATAACAGATCCAAATTTATTGATCCAAATTTAACACAGATTTGGATTACACAGCTGTCAGTGCAAGCTATCTATCTATCTATCTAATCTATCTATCTAATCTATCTATCTATCTATCTATCTATCTATCTATCTATCTATCTATCTATCTATCTATCTATCTATCTATCTAAACTTATCTATAGATCTGATCTTATCTATCTAATCTATCTATCTGCCCATTTGCCCAGTCCTTTAAAAAGATAAATTGGCCTTCTGCATGGAAAGTTGAAGATGATGCAGTAGTTCTATGACAATGCTGCGCGAATTTCATGGCAGTGCCATTTACATATTAATAATTTTGTTGGTGCATAACTGGAGTCATTCTGTACCAATAGTCTCACACCTTCTTATACCTGACTCTGGTTTGTTTTGGCTTACTTCCTTTGCCCTTTGTCAGGTCAGGTTCTGTCATCTCAACACTATGTAATGCACCAGACGATTGGTTATATTGTGTCTTTTCTCTTGTAATTTTGTGCGTAATGTATGTTCATTGTATACATACCCTGAGGAGTGAGGAGACTAGGAGTTGTAGATTGTATACGAGCAGTAGCCTATTACCTCTACCTGTAAGCTCCTGTAGAACATCTTTTTATGCAAGGGTAATTCAGAAGCCGATCAAGCCCGATTGCGCCTCTATTAAGCCATAATGGTGGCTATTCTGGGAATGGGCAATAAGTCTACTGGTGACAGGAACATTGCCAAGACAAGTAGGTGTCCTGGTGATGCTGCCCCTGGCTTGCTGTCTGAAGAAACTATAGTTATCCTGTCCCTGAAGAGACTGGACAATATTGATAGGGTGAGGGCATGGAAATTGATGAAGATTGAATATTTTAGGTTAGTTTATAAGCTACACATTCTGAAGGTATGTTAGCTGAGTTAAAATATAACACAGAGCCTCCCCACACTAGGCTAGTCAACTGGAACGTGTTGGACAGCAGTTTCAGTAATCCTTCACCTCATCACTGTGTTCTTCTCAAGCTCTAAGTAGCTTGCCAAGTGCACAGCATAAATACGAGACGTAAACCCCAATCATTCCTCCATCAGCCTGCATGAAACTGCTTCTTTTTGCAAACCAGGGGGAGTTCCAAACAATCACTCCAACTACCAGAGGGCAGCAGCTGCAAGGTTTTTCTGCTAAGCAATAACAAACAACACTTAAGGCTGAAATGCTGCAGCAAGGCAGGCACAGGCTGTCGCCAGATGTGTTTTAGACCAGCTCCATCATAGTGTTGGTAGACAATATGCAACCTTGAATCTTCTAATGCCTTTACAAGTTCGGATTTACTCAGTGAAATGCAAATGAAACATTTTACTTACAAAAAAGATCGTCTGCTAGGTTTGGATAGAATGACAAACGTTCCATCATAGTGGCGCCAACTGATTATTACGTAATAATACCAGGATAACAGGCTCAAGATCTTTGGATCTACGTTATTGGAAAGATGAGGAATCTACTAGGTATGTACAATTTTACATTTTAAAAGAAGTATTCCTACATGTGACAACTTGTTGCTCAATGAAATGAAACTGAGTTTTTCTTTCAGTGAGCAGATTACTAGAGTTACCTGCTTGTATTTATAATTGGAAGTTTTTATTTGTAAGCAAATCAATGTAACTTTTCTATCACTGTAATTAGGTGATTTTAATCCAAATATATACATGAACTTGGGACTGTCTCGATAACTGAGAATAGTTCATACAGCACTGGTTTTGCTGAGAAAAACTTCCATGTCATTTCATTTTATGGATTGTTCAGCAGAAGTTGTCCAGAAACTTTAGTTTTGTGAGTCATTGGGATGTGGCAGGCCTATGATATACATTGATTATCAAGTATGAGTTGTAGAAAATACTATAGTAATAGTCTTTCTACATTAAAATTATATCGGGGATGAGTGACGGGCTCCAGGAAAATATTTATTTGTCTATTTGTGATGAAAAGGCACAATAGGCCAGTAAGAACAGAGAACATGGCAAGGAACCATTCAGAATTTATGACTAGGGTTTAGTTTTGCTGGAACTTCCCTTCAAAAATTGATACCCCACTTGAGTTTCATGTGGATTTTTGTACGCCACCCTTAGGTTTCAAGCGACATATACATTTGAGGTAATTCATGCATATATATTGTAACACATTTACCCTTGGGTACCGCTTAGATTCGCGGACTATTGCGCGTTAAAAGGGCATGTAAACTGAGTTTATGTGCATTTTATCACATTTTTGTTTGTTAAAATTCTGAATGGTCTTCAGAAGAAGCATTTGTAAAAATTTTGTATCCTACACTTCAGCTCACAAATATGTATGGAATACTTTTTCGCAGAAAACAGCGGAAAAAAAGAATCTGATGAGTGATGAATAGCATTCTAACAAGCAATGTAAAGGTTTTGTTTCCTTCTCTAATCACTCTTTCAAAGTCTCAAATTTATGAGCAACAGCGCAGGCTGCCCGGGCCTGAAAGTTGGCAGGAATCAAACCTGGTTCCCTGTGGTATGCTACAAAGCACATGACCAATAGCTATCAATGAGCTTCTGGTACATGTATATTATATAAAGCATATATATAGTTATATATCTCCATGTATAAAGTGACTTCTTCGAACCTTACCCTAGTTCAAGTAGTTGTTGGTGTCATTGAGGAATTCCTTTTTCTATTGCCATGGTAATTAAAGGAAATGCCCTCTGTTGGTGGCCTCCTGACCTTGGCAGCTAGGCTGGCTCATTTGCATATAGAAAGGATAGTATTCAATAGTGTGACAAACAGGTCAGCATCACCAGTTGAAAGAATGTTGCTTTGTCATGGACAGATGCAAAGATGTGCTTGGAAGAAAAGACTATAGCTACAGACTGAAGGAGTGTGGAGAGAAAATTGCAATGGGCAATATACATGGGAAGTAATGAAGCTCCATGGAGTACACTTGGTAATGAGCAAAGACAGGGACAATTGCAACAGACTATTTGATAATGAGAAAGAGTGGGCCAGATATATATATACACCTATCTACAGTAGTACAGAGCACTAGATAATTTCTTGGGGAAGAGCAAGACAGACCAATCGCCACACCTAGATTTTACATACATTTTTTATAAAATTGCTGTAAAAATGAAGTATTGACAAGACTAATCATTTAAGCATGCATGGTTAATATTCCTTTTCTTATAATAAATATTCACAATTGCAGTGACTGCACCATGCATGCAGGAACAATCATATACATGTAATTTTTGTTTTCACTTCTGGTATGGATAGCGAAGTCACAGTGAATTTAGTGCCATTTTCATTGAATGGTGGCTGCTGCTGAGGATAATTTTTTGGACGAAGTTTTAAGAAAAGTTGTGTGTAACAACAGTCGTTATATGAATTGTCAAGGTAACCATCAACGGACATTTATCTGATACCATTTATGATCATACACAATTGTGAAATTCTCATATTAGATCAGATATTATACAAAATGAGAGAAATAGTTGCTCTCACCCCAAATGTCTCCTAGCAACCAATGGCTATCTGGATATGCATCTCGTTGGCTTATGGGCATTTGAATATCTGGAATAGTGAATCCATGTTAGTGCATGTGCTGCAATTCTAGCGATATAGTTGAAAACTTGCCTCTATGTCTGGTCATGAGGCAGAGTGATTCTATTCTATACTCTGTAGGCATCTAAATGTTTGCACACCTCTTATATTTCTGGATTTTTAGAACTCTTTTGTTGAATTTGACCTATAAAAGAAGCCTGCAATATATTCTGCTACATATTGTAACTCAATGTTCAATGCCCAAACTTCCTGCAGTCCTCTTTGACTGTGGAGTATAACGGCCCATGCTGCAGGGTAGACAGTGTTATCCCCCATCAAGTGCATTATCAGCCACCACAGAGTGTGATCTGTGGTGTGTGATCTGCCTGCTCAGATCACACACCTTAGTTACCATAGCTACACAGCATAACACAGCACCTTGCTGCCTGCTGAGCAGTGAAAAATGTGCGTAATTTTCAAACAACATGACTATGATTGAAGGATATTTATTCAGGCAATGATCATCTTAGCACCATCAAACTTTCAGGAATCCTTTAACAGTGTATATTGGGTGTAGTTCTCAAATGGTATGGTTTTCTGGCCTACTGATAAAAACTAACACAGGTATCAGTAAAGAAAAGTCGCAAAATGCAGTTAACAGCATGGAAAAAGTCATGAAAATGACCTAAAAATTGTTGTTTCTGTTGTGGCTAAAAATTGATTGCTTCGCACCAGTAGAACATAGAACCTTAAAAATGGCATGAGTGTTGCAAGATATATGTAAGACATTGTGTGAAAAGTATAGTACTATACATGGAACAGCATTTTTGTACCGGCGATGTGAGTAACAAATGGGAATGAAATTTTAAAGTTCAAAAATGCAACTTAAAAGCAAAAAGGGTTGTTGCGGTTTTTTTTTGTGGTAAAAGTTTTTAGTCTATAAACATCAAACTTGCTGAGCCTCCAGGAAACTATTATAGCAAAAACATCTGAAAGTTTCATCATTCTATTATTCACTAATTTTGAATGATGCCTCTTCAAAGTTGCGAGGGTGAAAAATCTACAAAAAGCACAAAAATGATAGTTTCTTGTTCACTAAAAAAAATCTCTTTCTGGCACATATAAATACAGTACCTCATATTTTGCATTCTGCAAGACAAATACATTTTACAAAATATGTGAAGTTTTCATATTCATAGAGCAATTTTCTGATGTACTACACCTCTATGAAGTCCAGAAAAGCAAATCCCAAAAAAAAAAACTTTGGCGCAGCAAATTGGCCTAAGTATAGGCCAATTTAGCTTAGATTAAGTTAAAATCGACATTTTATCATACTATAATATATAGAAATCGATTCCTGTGCCTATCTTTGCTTACATTGTTAAAGGTGTGGCTGGGGGATAAAAGGGAAACCCAACTCATCAGTGATCTGTTTGGTCAGATCAGACTCGGAGGGCACTACGCGCCCACCTCGTCTGATCTGACCAAACATATCACTGACTCGTAGGGTTTCCCTATAACACCACCTGTGTGATGTCAATAGGGATATGATTCACATATGGTAAGTACCTACTAGGAAGTGGGGAGATCCGTCTATGTTGTTGAAGAATAGTTCTGTATTTTGGACGGGCCTGCATATCATGATTTCCATGGTAACGGAATCACTGCAGGGTCATGAAAATTGTACTTAATTGATACATAGATATGGTGGGCAAAATCATGGCTTGAGATTTATTCTGATTTATGTGAATGTAAACTTGCATTTTTGACATACAGAATTTTTGTCATAGGCCCAATCAGTTTTTTATGGCAAATCAAACTTTGGGTATCGGAATCACAAACAAAAAAACCCAATTTTATGACTCTTGTATATCATCATCACTTTAAAGAAAAATATTCCAGCTATGGCAGAGAGAAACTGACAGTGCTCAACTGCTCATCCCAGAAATATATTATCAAAGTTGTTCATTTTGACCGAATTCGCTTCACAGATGGAAATTATAATGCTCCCCTTCGGAATGGGTTTTTAAGGCAATTGTGTGATTCAGTTACCAGGTCAAATGTGATTCCCTTGCCTTTAATTGAATTAAGCTTATGTAGTGAGAAAGCAACAAAAAGGTAAAATTTATTTAAATAATCGTAATTTTGAAAAATATTAACGTCAAGTGATGTCAACATTAAACAGAAGCTTGTTTGGGACTTTTTTAACGGCTAAAAATTGGCTAATGTGAAGACTTAGTTGACAATACACAGACCTGGCCCACGGCTTCCTTAGTTAGTCATTCATCATATTTTGTCTTTGATTCGAATATACCAAGGGTATAAGATTGAAGGTAAAATCAAAAGATGCTGCACAAATACAGTTTACATCATCATGGAAATAATTCATACTTTTCTTGGAATTTGCAATTAAAATTGGGTGTAGCATCCTACTGTTAGCTTCAGCTTTATGAAACTCAACCACCTGTTGTTTCCCTTGCAAATGAGAGAAAATTAGGCCAAGTAGTTTATGAAGACGGGAGACTTTATAAAAACAATGTGAAGGAGACTTTCATGAGCATCGTGTTGCTTGGCATAAAGAGTGGTTTGTCGGCACTATGTCTTGGATGGTGTGTTATTGTGTGCACAGTGAAAGGGCAAAAAGCTGCTGCGCCATAGTATGTTTCCAAACCAGGTACTGCATAACAGAACTCTGGCACTCATTGCATTGCATCTTAAAGAAAGAAAAGTAGGGCAGGTTTTTAAAAAAATTACTTTTTGGTACATAAAATATAAACTAAAAGGATAAAGTTATATATCTCCATGGATAAAATGACTTTTCATGACCTTACCTAGGTTGATGGTGTCATTGAGGATATTTTTCTATTGCCATGGTAATTAAAGGAAATGCCCTCTGTTGGTGGCCTCCTGACCTTGGCAGCTAGGCGTTCTGATTTGCATATAGAAAGGATAGTATTCAATAGTGTGACAAACAGGTCAGTATCACCAGTTGAAAGAATGCTGCTTTGTCATTAGCAGACACAAAGATGTGCTTGGAAGAAAAGGCTATAGCTACAGACTGCAGGGAGTGTGGAGAGAAAATTGCAATGGACAATAGACATGGGAAGTAATGAAGCTCCATGGAGTACACTTAGTAATGAGTAAAGACAGAGACAATTGCAATAGACTATTTGGCAATGAGAAAGAGTGGGCGATCTATAGACCTATCTGCAGTAGTACAGAGCACTAGATAATTTCTTGGTGGAAGAGTTGCTAGACAGACCAATCAACAAACCTAGATTTTACATATTTTTTTATAAAATTTCTGTAAAAATGAAGTATTGACAAGACTAGCCAACTGCACTGTAAAATTTGAAATTTTGAATCAGCTGAAATGATTGAATGAGATGGTTGCACAATTTGTTTAACGTAACATAGCTTGATGATTTGAGTTATGATCATCTTTTTGTTGTTATAACCTAAAGCAACAAGCTATGGTAAATCTAAAAGGAATTGTTTAACCATCTCACTCAATCATTTGAGGTGACTCGAAATTCAAATTTTACAGTGTAAGCACGGTTAATATTCCTTTTTTAAAAATAAATATTCACAATTGACCGTGACTGCATCAGGAACAATCACACATAATTTTTGTTTTCACCTCTGGTGTGGATAGCGCAGTTGCATTGAATTTGGTACAATTTACATTGGATGACGGCTGCCACTTAGGATGACTTTTTGCCAGATCTATGCAGTTTCTTCTTCATATTAACCACTTTGTACCTGGGGTGAAGTTCTAAGTAAGGTCGTGTGCCAGAACAGTTGTCAAAACACTTCTTATTCTTATTAACACACATAAACACACACACTATTGCCCTCCATGCAGCAATTACAAGTTTCTCAGTCGAACTATCATCTTTTGAATTAATGTAGTTTATAGATAAATTGTCAAAGTAACCATCAAGGGACATTTATCTGATACCATTTATGATCATACACTATTGTGAAATTCTCATATTAGATCAGATATTATACAAAATGAGAAAAATAGTTGCTCTTACCCTTAATGTCCCCCAGAAACCAATGGCTATCTGGATATGCATCTGGTTGGCTTATGGGCATTTGAATATCTTGAATAGTGAATCCATGGTAGTGCATATGCTACAATTCTAGCAATGTAGTTTTGAAAACTTGCCTCTATGTCTGGTCATGAAGTAGAGTGATTCTATTCTATACTCTGTAGGCATCTAAATGTTTGCACACCTCTTATATTTCTGGATTTTTAGAACTGTTTTTGTTGAATTTGACGAAGCCTGCAATATATTCTGCTACATATTGTAACTCAATGTTCAAAGCCCAAACTACCTGCAGTCCTCTTTGACTGTGGAGTATAATGGCCCATGCTGCAGGGTGGAAAGTGACACCACATGTGTAATGTCAATAGGGATATGATTCACATATAGTAAGTACCTACTAGGAAGTGGAAGATCCATCTATATTATTGAAGAATAGTTCTATATTTTGGACGGGCCTACATATAATGAATTCCATCGTAATGGAATCACTGCAGGGTCATGAAAATTGTACTTAATTTATTCTGATTTATGTGAATGTAAACTTGCGTTTTTGACATGCAGAATTTTTGTTATTGGCCTGATCAGTTTTTATAGCAAAGGCAAACCAAAACTTGTGTATTGGAATCACAAGCAAAAACACCCAATTTTATGACTTTTTTATGTCATCATCTCATTGAAGAAAAATATTCCAGCTATGGCAGAGAGAAACTGACAGTGCTCATCCCAGGAATATATTCTTGCAGTTCAATTTTGATGGACTTCGCTTCACAGATGGAAATTATAATGCTCCCTTTCTGGGTTGTTTTTTAAGGCAATTGTGTGATTCTGTTACCAAGTCAAATGTGATTCCCTTACCTTTAATTGAATTAAGCATAATTATTTAGTGAGAAAGTAACAAAAAGGTAAAAATCATAAAAAAATCGTAAATTTGAAAAATATTAGCATCAAGTGATGTCAACATTAAACAGAAGCTTGCCTGGGACTTCTTTAACAGCTAAAAATTGGCTTATGCGAAAACTTAGTTGTCAATATACAGACCTGGCCCACGGCTTCCTTAGTGAGTCATTCAGTCAATTTAGTCTATGTAGCAACTATACCAAGGGTATAAGATTGAAGGTAAAATCAAAAGATGCTGCACACATACAGTTTACATCATCATGGTAAATAATTCATACTTTTCTTGGAATTTGCGATTAAAATTGGGTGAAGCATCCTACTGTTATCTTAGCTTCAGCTTTATGAAACTCAACCACCTGTTGTTTCCCTTGCAAATGAGAGACAAGTACGCCAAGTGGTTTATGAAGATGGGAGACTTTGTAAACAACATAAAGGAGACTTTCATGAGCATCGTGTTGTATTGCATAAGAGGGGTTTTTCGGCACTATGTCTTGGATGGTGGGTTATTGGGCAGTGACAGGGTAAAAAGCTGCTGCTACATAATATGTTACCAGGTACTGCATAACAGAACTCTGGCACTAATATACATTGATCTAAAAGAAAGAAAAGCAGGGCAAGCATTTCAAAAAATTTACTTTATTTTTTGGTATATATATGAACTAAAAGGATAAAGTTATATCTCCATGGATAAAATGACTTTTCATGACCTTACTCTGGTTGATGGTGTCATTGGGGATTTTTTTCTATTGCCATGGTAATTAAAGGAAATGCCCCCTGTTGGTGGTCTCCTGACCTTGGCAGCTGGGTGAGCTCATTTGCATATAGAAAGGATAGTATTCAATAGTGTGACAAACAGGTCAGCATCACCAGCTGAAAGAATGTCGCTTTGTGATTGGCAGACAAAAAGATGTGCTTGGAAGAAAACACTATATCCAAGAGACTCCAGGGAGTGTGGAGAGAAAATTGCGATGGACAATATAATAGACATGGGAAATAATGGAGTACACTTGGTAAATAAATAAATAAATAAATAAATAAATGAGCAAAGACATGGACAATTGCAACAGACTATTTGGCAATGAGGAAGAGTGAGCCAGATCTATAGACCTTTCTACAGTTGTACGGAGCACTAGATAATTTCTTGGTGGAAGAGCTAGACTGACCAATCACCAAACCTAGATTTTACATACATTTTTTTGTAAAATTGCTGTAAAAATGAAGTATTGACAAGACTTATCAACTAAGGATGGTTAATATTCCTTTAAAAAAAATAAATATTCACAATTGACAGTGACTACATTAGGAACAATCACACATAATTTTTGTTTTCACCTCTGGTATGGATAGCGCAGTTGCATTGAATTTGGTACCATTTACATTGGATGACGGCTGCCACTTAGGATGACTTTTTGCCAGATCTATGAAGTTTCTTCTTCATATTAACCACTTTGTACCTGGGGCGAAGTTCTAAGAAAAGTTGTGTGTTAGAACAGTCGTCAAAATACTTCTTATTTACACACATACACACACACTATTGCCCCCCATATAGTGCAGCAAATACAAGTTTCTAAGTAGAACTATCACCTTTTGAGTAAATGTAGAATTGTAGATTATATATGAATTGTCTAAGTAACCATCAACAGACATTTATCTGAAACCATTTATGATCATACATAATTGTGAAATTCTCATAAATTAGATCAGATATTACACAAAATGAGAAAAATTGTTTCTCTCACCCCGAATGTCCCCTAGCAACCAATGGCTATCTGGATATGCATCTCGTTGGCTTATGGGCGTTTGAATATCTTGAATAGCGAATCCATGGTAGTGCACATGCTGCAATTCTAGCAATATTGTTTTGAAAACTTGCCTGTATGTCTGGTCATGAAGTACAGTGATTCCATTCTACACTCTGTAGGTATCTAAATGTTTGCACACCTCTTATATTTCTGGATTTTTAGAACCGTTTTGTTGAATTTCAACAATAAAAGAAGCCTGCAATATATTCTGCTACATATTGTAACTCAATGTTCAAAGCTCAAACTACCTGCTGTCCTCTCTGACTGTGGAGTATAATGGACCATGCTGCAGGGTAGAAAGTGACACCACCTGTGTAATGTCAATAGGGAGTTGATTCACATATGGTAAGTACCTGCTAGGAAGTGGGAGATCCGTCTATGTTGTTGAAGAATAGTTCTGTATTTTGGACAGGCCTGCATATCATGATTTCCATGGTAACGGAATCAGTGCAGGGTCATGAAAATTGTACTTAATTGATACATAGATATGGTGGACAAAATCATCGCGTGAGATTTATTCTGATTTATGTGAATGTAAACTTGCATTTTTGACATACAGAATTTTTGTCATAGGCCCGATCAGTTTTTTATGGCAGACCAAACTTTGGGTATCGGAATCACAAACAAAAACACCCAATTTTATGACTCTTGTATGTCATCATCACTTTTAAGAAAAATATTCCAGCTATGGCAGAGAGAAACTAACAGTGCTCAACTGCTCATCCCAGAAATATATTATCAAAAAAGTTGTTCATTTTGACCGACTTCGCTTCACAGATGCAATTATAATGCTCCCCTTCGGAATGGGCTTTTAAGGCAATTGTGTGATTCTGTTACCAGGTCAAATGTGATTCCCTTGCCTTTAATTGAATTAAGCCTATGTAGTGAGAAAGTAACAAAAAGGTGAAAATTGTTAAAAAAATCATATTTTGAAAAATATCAAGACTTAGTGATGTCAACATCAAACAGAAGCTTGCTTGGGACTTTTTTAACAGCTAAAAATTGGCTTACGCGAAAACTCAGTTGACAATACACAGACCTGGCCCACTAAACACGGCTTCCTTAGTGAGTCATTCATCCAATTTTGTCTATTTTCGACTATACCAATGGTATAACTACCCTATTTTTAAAATGGCATCCTTAATTGGTCTGTTTATTGATTTTTTTTTGGGCCATTTGGGCATCCTGGCTTATCCACCCCTGTGGATGCAGGCAAAAGATAATTGCCCTTTAATTATTCCCTTTGATCTCGGATTAATCGCCCCAGGGATGTGCTTGTCACGCAATCGCCTTTTTAATTATTCAGTATTATCACACATCTATTTTTTAAATTCAACTGTCAAAAATAATAATAATAACAAGAATAAGAAGAAGAAAAGAATAATAACAACAATTAGATCATATTGAATCAATAATTTCCTAACACAGTATTAGTTTATAACTGTGTAATCTGGTAACAATACACATTCATGATTTTTTTATCAACTTAAATATCCCTATCCAGCAAAAAAAAGGTATTATTTCAGAGACATGTCGAACGACGAATGACAGTTTTTAAAAAGACTCTGTTCCAAACAAATTTCACAGAGTAACACAGACAGCTCAATAATAAATCAAGTTTAACTACAAAAATATCCTATAAATCTTCGCATTCGCTGTACTGCATCTATGCGAAGACACTATTCACACTATTTCATCGTCTATACCCACCTCTAGTATTCCAAATATCTTCGAAAACTCCATAATCGTCATTTTCCTTAGCTTCATTCCCTCCCCTTCTCTTCCATCGACGCCATGTTGTTTACACCTGTGACGTCACGCTCAACTCTCGCCTCATAACCAAATCTCGCGTGAGTTCTCTTTTGTCATTTTGTCCTAGCCCGAAGTTACGACTGACTTCTGTCATAAAAGAAACTCCCAACAATATCTTTCTCTTACTAGAAAAAAGAATTTACATTACAAAATGAATAAAAAATTAATCCATTCTGTTATCAACAGTAATATTTTTTATTTGAGTCCTTCAATGAAAGCTAATCAGATAATATTGTTCTGTTTTTGTATTTCATTATTCCAAAAATATGCTTTGTTTTTTAGATATGATTTTATTTTATATACTATTAATATAATTTTGTACTTGGATTTTTTTGTTAGTTGTTTCATCCCATCCCATGCCTTTGAAGCCACTCATGCATGTTAGCCATGGCACCCCTCTCTTAGCCCCACCCCCCTTGAAGTAATTACACTGAAATCATATTTAATATTCTTTGTCCCCCTCCTCACTGTCATTCTGCTCTTCATAGAATAACCATGGCATCCAGTTCTTTTTTGTACAACAGAAGCTCTGCGGCTCATGACATCAAGTGTCAATCCGATGGCAATACCAGGATCGACATCATCATGCATATGTGTGCTCATCAGCCGCATAATAACATCAGGATTAAGTCCAATCAGTTCGAAATTCATCTCCTACAAAAAGAGGTAATTACAATATTTCTCTTTCACACTGCAGTATTTAACCAATTCACTACTTTTTAAAAACATAACATATTTAGTTATTTGATGACTATAAAATTCTTTTTATTATTAACCCAATATCAAATTGAAAATAAGTTATACTTTTTTTGGTCTTATCTTTGTCAGTCCTGTCAGATAAAAAATCCTTATTCTTCTTTCTCACTCTTGTAATTATTCAATTCACAATTATTTGTAAAAGAAAAATCTTATATTTAGTTATTTTTATAATCAAAAACTGTTAATTCTTGGCCCAAGACCAAATTGGAAACAAGTTATACTTTTTCTGAACTTTATCTTTATCAGTCATGGCTGATAAAAAAAAAATCAAATTAAACAAAAGGAGTAACTTAATTTTTCTTTATTATGTTTTCCAGACCGAATCTCTTATGGAAATACTCATTGAGGGGAGTGAAGAAATGCAAGTAGAACGAGAGAATAGGATGGTCGTACTACCTAATCGCCTTGAACTCGTCAGATCAGTGGATTTACGTGGCAACTGGTCAACATCCCTTGTGCACATTGTTCATGGAAGGTCACATATCAATGATCTTCAAATCACAGAAGAACATATCAATCTGACTATAGAACTGTATGATTGGTTAATTCATAGCCTGAAAGAAATGTTACCCCATTTTAGGCTAAGCCTACTTGTACACGAGCAAGACAGTAAAATGAAACTGATTTCCAGGACAAGTTTGGTCAATCGTCACTGGTCTGCTGAATACTTCCTGACTTTAGATGATGCAAGGAGGGGTCAGGGGGTCATCCTTATCGACCAAGCTGCTTATGATAAGGCTGTGAAGCTCAGGGAAACTTATTCCTACCTGTTATTGCATTCCCAACCCCAATCAGATGCTAATGAACCCATTAACCTTGATGATAATTGCATCAACATTAACCTCAGGTTTGACAATGGTCAAATAATATTGTCTCAAGATACCACAAATCCTGAACCCACACACAGGTTTGAAGAGGTCATAGTTCCTAGGCCCAGTTCATACTCGGTATGTTTGCATATTGCTTGCATGTTGTATGAAAGCAAAATATGTGAATATTACCAGGATGATGGTTCAATCTCATTTGATCAGTGTGGTGAGCTTGCACAAAATTACCTCAAGGATACCTGGGCAAGGTATCAGAGGATGTGCTCAGACATCCTCTATAAATTGAACTTCAATCTAAATACCCCAACTGCAGAGTTTTGCAAATACTTGTTGGGTTCATCCGACCCCGGTTCCCCCCTTCAAGTAGCTCTGGAACAAATCAAAAAATCTGCTGTCATACATTGTGGTCATGCTACAGCCACAATCTTTAATAGATTCTTCAAGAATTATTAGATGATCAAGCTATTTCCTGTCTTAATTCTTATTTTTAGATTAGCCAAACTAGTCCATTTGAAAACTTTTGCTGTATTTTGTATTATCACATTGTCTTCTCACTCTACTGTGTTATCATTCCATAATTTTGGCAGTCACTGTATAGAAATTTCATAAATGTTGTATTTTCTTCATATTTTTGCAACTGGATATGTAAAATGTTGCTTTGCTACTATCATTTTTGTTAAAAAAGAACAAAACTTGTCGTCCTTGCTGAATTATACTTTCATAATTTTGCCAACTACAGTAACTGTTCAGAAATGTCAAAAAAATTTCATATTATAAGCTCTTCATAATTTTCCTTACACTACTTATCGAAACCTTGTTATTATGATAATGTTTATGTCTTGTAAGCATTCTTGTAACCTTGTGTCATATTATCGTCAAAGTTTTACCAGTAACTGCACAATGGATTATGTAGACCAGCACTTTATTTATTTTGAAGTAATTAAACATTTTCTTGTTCAATTTCTAATCTCTGTGTTTGTCAAATTTCTTATTTGGCTGCATTATTTTCACTCTTTAATACCCCGTATTTATGATAATTTGCAAAGTAACTGGAACAGGACACTCTTATGTGAAAGTTGATTGAAACTGTTGTCCAACATAGGTCTAAGCTTCACAACAATAACAGACTTCAAACTACGACTCTCAAATTTTATTTTTTTAAAAACTCCTGTGTTAAATCACATTTTGAAGGCTAACTGTCAGTAGGGTAGTATTACTAAATGAAAGTTAATTGAAACTGCAGTCCAACATAACATAAACAGCAGCTACACAACAAGAAATCGTCACCCCATCACTCCAATGACTCCTACTATTTTGTATTAACTACATCAATTGAGAGGTCTAGTAGACTATGATGCGAAGGTAGATTGAAACAGTCGTCCAACATGGACCCATGTGACTCACGATAGATCTGTTCAAAAGCACAAATTTGTCTCATTCCATTGAGTTCCGCTTTTCTTACAACAAGGAGTCAATTTAACTTTTATCATATTAATGACAAGACCACCAGTCGAAGGTAGATTGAAACAGTTGTCCGCCATGGAACCAGATGACTCAAAGGTAGATTGAAACAGTCGTCCAACATGGGCTCAGGTGACGCACAATAGATCTGTTCAAAAGCATAAATTAGTCTCAATCCATTGAGTTCCGCTTTTCTTCAATAAGTAGTCAATTGAACTTTCACCATATTAATGACAAGACCACCAGTCGAAGGTAGATTGAAACAGTCGTCCAATATGGATCCAGATGATGCACAACAGAACTGTTCAAAAGCACAATTTGCCTCAATCCACAGAGTTCCGCTTTTCTTCAATAAGTAGTCAATTTAACTTTCACCATTTTAATGACAAGACCACCAGTCGAAGGTAGATTGAAACAGTCGTCCAATATGGATCCAGATGATGCACAACAGAACAGTTCAAAAGCACAATTTGCCTCAATCCATTGAGTTCCGCTTTTTCTTCAATAAGTAGTCAATTTAACTTTCACCATATTAATGACAAGACCACTAGTCGAAGGTAGATTGAAAGAGTTGTCCAACATGAATTCAGATGACACACAACAGAACAGTTCAAAAGCACAATTTGCCTCAATCCATTGAGTACCGCTTTTCTTACAATAAGAAGGAGTCAATTTTATCTTTTTACCATAAAAATTTTAACAAACTAAATTTTTCCAAAAATATAAAATTTTATTTCATAACAAACTTGAATAATATGAGGGGAATACCGGATTCACCTTGTCAAATAACATTTCAAAATTTTTAAATAAGTTCAAATCTTTTTACCCTAATTTCTCCAAAAAAAAAAAAAAAACAACTTTTGATCCATCATATTATCAGATAATACCTCAGTCACCTTGTCGAATAACATTTTTAAAAATTTATACATATATGCTTAATAACCCTTTTACATGAAAAAAATAAGTTGATATCTTTTACTCAGTTATTCCAAAACAAACACTCCCCCCTGTTATAATCGATTAATAAATATTTCCTTATTTCCTAGTAAATAACACAACTTTTGATCCATCATAATATCTCCAAATACCACAGTCACCTTGTCAAATATCATTTCCAAAATGTATACATATATATCATGTATATACTTAATAATCCTGTTTACATGAAAAAACTAAATTGATATGATGATATCTTTTACTCAATTTCTTAAAATAAAACAAACACTCCCATGTAATATCTATTAATAAACATTTCCTTATTTCATAGTAAAATAACACAACTTTTGGTCCATCTTAACAACTAGTATAAGTAACTTTTGTTCTAATACACAAAAAAAAAGTTAAACTAGTCTTTTCATCCATTCTGACAACAAAGTTAATACTTTAACAAAATAATAATAACACACATTCCATAAAAATACTCTCATACTATAGTTCTCTTTTATATCACCTAATAACTCAAAAATAAGTAACTTTAGTTCTAATACACAAAAAGTTAAACTAGTCTTTCATCCATTCTGACAACAAAGTTAATACTTTAACAAAATAATAATAACACACATTCCATAAAAATACTCTCATACTATAGTTCTCTTTTATATCACCTAAGAACTCAAAAATGTCTTTTAATTAATATTAATATAATCAGAACATTGGAAACTTGAGAATTTTTCTTTAAATATGATTTCTCTTTTTCACCCAAAACTTCAACCTGAAATATCTCCAAATATAGAAGATGATAATGACTTTTTATCACTTCATATCACCTCAATGTTTTTAAAGGCATAAAATCTTTTTGAAATTATATTTTAAGCTCAGTCATCAATTAGACTTAACACCAAATTTTGTAATTTACCAGAAAAAGCATTTTTTTAACGAAAATTTTGAAACTCTAGATCACTTTTATATGACCTAATAACTCAAAAATGTCCTGAAATTAATATAAATATAATCAGAACATTGTACACATGTTCTTTCAGTCGTTTGAAAGTTGAGAATTATTTTAAAATCTCTCTTTCCCTTTTTCACCCAAAACTTCAACTTCAAATATCTTCCAATATAGAAGTTTATAATGTCTTTTTATCACTTCATATCCCTGCAATGTTTTTGAAGGGATAAAATCTTTTTAAAATGTTATTTTAAGCTCAGTCATCCATTAGACTTAACACCAAATTTTGTAATTTACCAGAAAAAGCATTTTTTTAACGAAAATTTTGAAACTCTAGATCACTTTTATATGACCTAATAACTCAAAAATGTCCTGAAATTAATATAAATATAATCAGAACATTGTACACATGTTCTTTCAGTCATTTGAAAGTTGAGAATTATTTTAAAATCTCTCTTTCCCTTTTCACCCAAAACTTCAACTTCAAATATCTCCCAATATAGAAGTTTATAATGTCTTTTTATCACTTCATATCCCTGCAATGTTTTTGAAGGCATAAAATCTTTTTAAAATTATATTTTAAGCTCAGTCATCCATTAGACTTAACACCAAATTTTGTAATTTACCAGAAAAAGCATTTTTTAACGAAAATTTTGAAAACTCTAGATCATTTTATATGACCTAATAACTCTACATTAGTGCTGCTGGTGCGATTATATTACAAATATAATCAGAACATTGTACACATGTTCTTTCAGTCATTTGAAAGTTGAGAATTATTTTAAAATCTCTCTTTCCCTTTTCACCCAAAACTTCTAAAATTTTAATCATGTTATATCGGTTCAATGTTTTTAAAGTCATAAAAAATTTTAAAAATTTTTTTTTTTTAAGCTTCTATATCAAATTAGACTAAATACCAAATTTTTTCTACCTGAAAAGCATTTTTTTAAAGAAAAATTTTGAATGAAAAATTTACTTCCTTACGGGCCTCAGTGTATGTTTCAGAACTGCTTCTTTATCCATATCTGCCATTATCCTAGGACTTCTTAAATTTGTTTGAACGCTAGCGTTCACACCATGTACCCTAGCCGGTACTGGTTCCCTTTCCGGTACTGGCCCAATTCCGTGTTGCCCAGCAGCTATAGGTAAATTCCATGGCAAGGGAAAGTTTACTATTATATAATCCCATCCGGGGCCTAACATCTGCAAAAAAAAAAAAATTTAATGTCAAAATGTCCAAAAAGACCCAAACATACTGCTGATTAAGCTTTAGTTCCAAAAAATAATTTTTAATGTCAAAAATGGCCCAAACATACTATAGATTAAACTTTTAAACTTTAGATGGAGTAAGTGGGATTTCCAAATCCTCCAGAATCATCATCATCATCACTCCCATTCATCTTTTGCAACCTATAAACATTCCTCCTGCCTCTCAAGCAATTTAAAATTCTGCATGGGATAAGCCAGATATTGCAACAACACTCAGCAATGCGGACTAAGCAGCGAGGGTCCCGTTTTCCACCAATGCACTTCCTAACCAAAATAATAAACGTACAGACCGTTAACATCATGAATGCAATCGCCCCAGCAGCACTAATATAGATAATTGTCTTGTTAACGTCGCCGAAATCCCCCAAATCGAATCCATTCTTTTTGACAGCTGGTCCGTTCTTTTTGACAGCTGGTCCATTTTCCAAAAGTTGACTGTCATTATCTCGCAAATCAGCATCCGTGCTGTCATAATCGGTCGTAGCTTCACTCGGCCTGTGGCTCTCTGTGTTGATATCTTGTTCTTCCACTGAAACACTCGCAAAAGGTAATTCCTCGTGCCCTGTAGTCGGGCGCTCCTCCTCCCGCTCCATGATCATCTTCTCCCACGCTGTGCTCATGGTGCGCATAGCGCGCACGCGCTCTCCCTCTGTGGTCGGTGCACGTGTCTGCGGCTGGGGCCGCTCTGACCGGTCATACCGACCATTTCGTCCCTCGGTCGACCTTGCCCCCCTCGTCTCGTACTTTTTCTCTTTGCCGGAGTAATTGCAAGTGGCCCACCAATAGTCCGATATAGCATCACAGAGTCCGTCAATTGAAGTATCGATGACAACATTCTCAAAGCCATAAGTGTTTTCCAAACTGCTGATATCAAAATCGGTTCCTGTCGTTTTCACAAATAGATTTTTCCCCACCCTGGCTCGCATGGGCAGGATTGGGCACTTCAAAACATCATCACAGTGCACTGACTGGTAACTGCAGAGGCACTGTCCAAATTCCCCACATTTAAACCCCTGGCTTGTTAATGCCAGGAAAGTCATGCTTAATATGACCACCACTTTTAAATCCATGTTGCAAATATTTTTTCTCCAAATAAAAAATCACATATTCACACCAGTACTCCTCAGTAAATCAAAGCACAATGAGCGGGCCCACCAAGGGGCCCTAAGGAAAAAGTTAATCTATTTTACATATAGATTGGTCATGTGATAATTTCCACCAATAAATTGTATTTCCCAAAAAATTATAATAATTATCCCAAAGGAATTTTCCACTATTTTCCATATAGATTGGTCAGGTGATTTCCTTGACCAATCAAAAAGTAATTTCCAAAAAAGGTCAATAATTACCTGGAGATTTTTTTGGGGACAATCTCAAGACTTTCATGGATCATAATTTAACACTGTCAAGTGGCTTTTATACACCTTTGCATCTTTGCAAGTCAAAATTTCAATTACCCATCTTGTAGCCCTTTAAAAGTACTTTAATATGCACATAATATATTTTGCAATGTTTTTTAAAATCACAATGCACTCAGACAATTTTGTTCTCTCTTTTGGAATGGTCCCCCAATCAAGTCCCAAATTTATCAAGTTTTGGGGAGGTCCCCCAATTAAGTCCCAAATTTATCAAGGGGGGACCATTTTTAATACTTCTTATAGGACTGGGACTAGTGATTTTTGTGCACCTTTCTGCAACTTTGCAAGTCAAAATTTCACTTACCCATCTTATATCTGTTTACCATTGCTTTAATATGCACATAGTGTATTTTGCAATGTTTTTAAAAATCACACTGAACTCAATAAATAGTTCAGGCAAATTTTGAGAAGGTCCCCCATAAATCAAGTTCCAACTTCATCGAGGGGCCAATTTTTGGCTACTTCTGCTAGGACCCTGGGAATTTTTAGCAACCCAGGTGGTTTTTTTTTAGCAACCCAGGTGCTCTTGGGAATGCTCTTAGCAATTTCAGCATTACATAACAAGCATTCCTTAAGCAGTTTTTTTTTTGTTTACAAGTCTGAAATATCCAGATCTCTTGACTATTGATACTATAGATTGCAGCTTCATTATTGCAATGCATAATAATTCTTTAATAAAAGGACACATGACATTTTGTTTCCAACTTCTTATGAAATAAGTCTCTAAAAGAAAAAAAGAGGAGTTAGGTTGAGTGAGGTGGAGTGAGGTGGAGTGAGGAGGAGTTAGGATGAGTTAGGAGGAGGTGTGAGGAGGTGTTAGGAGGTGTGAGGAGGAGTTAGGAGGAGTTAGGAGGAGTTAGGAGGAGTTAGGAGGATTAAACTTTTCTTGACATATTTGAAACAGTTATACAATATCTCATGGAAAAAAAGATTTTCAACAACATTTAGGAATAAAACTGACTGGAGACGGGCAATTTTTTTTTTGTTGTTGTTGTTGCATGCTCTCCAAAAGAAATATGTCAAGCTTGAATTCCTATACTGCATAATGTCACTTTAAAGCCATTGACCATGACAATTTAATGTCTCGCATGACAAGGGTAATTTCAAGCAACAGAGCTCAACGGCAGCTGAGGGTAATTCTATGGAAGCTAATTATTTTTTGCAGCAGCAGCAGTTATTTTGTCCTTCTCACGATAAAAAGGCATCAACATTCACATCTTGTTTAGTAATGCCTTTTTGCACAGGTAAATTCCTTTAATTCTCACTTCATCGGTGCATCTGGACAATTACTGAATTAAAAGCAGCCTTCAATCCACCGTTAATTTTGTTCGACCTAATTCATTTATTCCCTGACAAACTTGCGTTTCTCTTACTTCACTAATTTACCCACCCATCATAGTTAATGCTCCGGAAAGAATGCACCAAGGAATATTCCCTTTAATCTTTTGTTTTTCAGAAAATTTCGAAAAACTACCTCAGTATTGCACAAGATATTTAAAACAAAAATTGACACCAGTCATGAAAAAAAAAGGGCATCATAACATCATAACGGTTTTTTTATTGATTGGTCTACCCATTAATAGGCCATTGGCTTAGGCTCTTTTGAAAAAATGCCTGCAGTCCTTTAAGCGTCACATGACCTGGCCTGGTGTGGATCATATGAATAGCAATATTAACCCCATTTCCCCCATCAGCTTATCACATTGCTTTCCAATTCTCTTTGGATAACAACTAGAAATCTCACTTCACCACCGATCCATCAGGAATCTCTCAGCTTCACATTTGCAAGACTAATCATCATCATCATCATCATTGCTTCTTTTTTGGGACAAAAAAAAGATACCACTACAAAAGACTGCTGTGACAGAGCATTTTATTCATTATCAGGAAATCCTCATTTTTCTACTAAATCAAAACAGGTAAGTTCTCTTTCCAACTGTTATTAATCAATAGCCTACACTGTAAAATTTGTTCATTTTTATTTTAGGCCTATCAAATGATTGGCCCTTAGCCTATTTCAATGTAGCTCAATTCTTTTTTTTTTTTTGGCTTTCATGGATAATTGTGTTAGACCTAAGTCATAACTGAAAACATGGAGCTAATGTGTCGACTCAAACAATTCTTTGTAACAGTCTCATGCAATCATTTCACTAGCCTCAAGATTAATTGATTTTTTAGTTCCGTGTCAATTTACCTCTAAACTTCCTTTCATGAATTGACCAATTTATGGCCAGAATAGATAATAATTAATTTATTCCTATATTATTTAGTTAGAACACTACATTAGCCTTTATGCCAATTGATCTGAAAAAGTGTGCAGGTCTTTTTTGTATCCTTTTGTCAACATCAAAAGTAGTGTAATTTTGTCTAAATTTCTTGCTAATATAGACCTCTCAATAATAAACGAATTTTTCGTCATTATTCAAATATCCTTATTCTTTCCGAAATATTTCGTTAGGCAGCTACCCTGTGTATTCATAAATTTACACGTTTTTATATATACATTCTTATTTAAGGGTCTTAGGACATTGTAAAGCCTAAAACACCCATTTTTCAGCAATCTCTGATGGCCATTAGTAGTTCGCAATGTGGCCGTTGGTGGCGCCATAGTACGGCGCATTGAATCCAGTGAACTTGCTGTTATCAAAACCGCTCTCAGCGCTTGTCATATCGACCTCTCATACAGCTTTAAAGGTTAATCAGCCTCATTTCTAGTCAAATAACAGTAAAGAACCCTTCGGGAAAGCCTTTTTCTGCCTTTATTTCTACTCGCTATCGTTAGTTCTCATTGCGTCGCTTGGCGTCTCACTTGTATAGCGCACTAGCGGCTCCTGGCGGATGGTTCTGAAATACCTCTCGCTCGTGCATAATGATCGAAACGCTTCTGTTATCGATGTTAAAGATCAGTTAGGCTTATTTTGAGTCAGAAAACCTCTTCTAATGTTTACAAAGTGTACTTCCCATGAATATAAAAGCCCGGGTTTATCGCGCAAGCTTTAGACATCAAAAATCAACATTTCTCAAAAAGTCAAAAGTTTTGGACGAAATCTCGATTTTTTTCCATGATCGCCGCTAGTTCACAGTTTAACTATAGGCGTCGCTCAAGTCTAATACTGAAGCGACATCTTACGACAAAGCTTATTAGAGGTGTTTATGCATGTACTAAATGTCTATAATCGTCCGTAAACACCCATTTCACTCGCATTTGAAGTCATGCCATAGACTACAGTTGATTTCTACACGACAGTTGAGGCTCTGGATGGGGGATATGGGGGACAGGGAACTCAAAAGTAAAATGATCAAGGGACAGGGAATTCAAAAGTAATATGGCCAAGGGACAGGGGGACATAAAACTCCATTCATCGCTGAGGGACAGGGAACTCAAAAGTACCATTAGTAAAATTGCAAAGGGACAGGGAACTCAAAAGTAAAATGGCCAAGGGACAGTGGGACACAAAACCCCATCCAGAGCCTCACAGTTGAATTCGACACTTGATAAACTGGCATAACAACTGTTTCAATCTCGGCAAAAAGTTGTTGACACTTTTGCCATAAATATGAAGAATTATACGCCAGGTGGAGCCAGTGTCAAATGCACTTGAAGCCTTCTTAATAGCCCTCTAGTGTATGTCAACTCACCTTTTGCTTCACAATTCGCCATTGTTTGACAACTTTTTGACTTTACAGTACTCTCAGTACAATATTTCTGCTTTAAAGCATGCAAATGCATAGTCAGTGCATCAGAATTGTTCAAGAAATAGTTTTACTATTTTTTCTTGGCTAGGTTTTTTGTTGTTCCGTTATTATGACATCACAATTGATAGTCATGCTACTAAACGATGGATTTTCACTTTTTATGTCATTTTTTATTACTTAAAATGACTTCGCTTCACAAAAAGCTGGTTTTCAGCCTTAATATTTTTTGGCAACTATCATTAAATTAATTAGAAGCCTTGTCATCAGTTCAATTCACAAGACTGGCCAGTTAAATTCGGCAGATCACAAATAATTGCAAAAAGCTGTCAGGCAATGGTGACCTCCCAAAACAGAAAATTTTACAATGAAATATCTCATACAGGAAAAAGACTTTGCTGATTTTGTTTTCAAATTTAATTCAAAAGTTGCTTATTCTGTAGAATCGGCTTGAGCAAAATAAATTTATCAGATTCCATATATATCGGAATACAGAATAAGCACGAATGAGGACAAAACACCGAAAAATAAGGTTTTCACCAGTATTTTTATTAATCATATTCGGTTTACAATTACATAAAAAAACTACATTATTGACAAAAGATTCTGCTTCGAATATTTGAAAATATTTATTCCTCGAACTAATTTTTTTTTTTAAACTAGCACAATCTCCTTACCATTTTCTATAATTCAAGTCTTTCCAATGGATTAAAAAGAACCTCGAATGTCATTTTCTCAAACCGCTACTTTTTCTTACCACAAAACATACAATCGGTTACATCTTTTGACTCAACCGACTTATCTCAATATACACGACTTTTTTTTTTTTTTTTTTTGGTTTCCAAGCACCGGTTTTCTACTTATTGAAGTTTAAAAAAATCATTTCATCCCTTTACTAAAATAAAAATTTTATCCAAAAAAGTGACTACATAGAGTTGACAACACCATCCGTAGTAAAAATTTCACAAATTAATCTACACCATCCTATGAACAATTTATATACAATGAAACCACATTTTTGATATAAATAATATTAATCTGTTATCAATTGGGTTACTGACCTAAAAATTAATTTTTTATTATCATTTTTTTTTGAAAAAATTAATTTCACACAAACTAGCTAAAGCTACTGACTAGAAATATTATAGACATTCAGACATTCTTTCTTCACCCGCTCATTCCCCAATCTTTTTAACATATTCACAATAGTTCGCGGTCTTTCACCCCGACTCCTGAAAAATACGTAGAGAAGACAATAGTAACCGCAATTTTTAGTGTCAATCAACTCGTCATTCACCATTCTACAAGAATGCTTTTCAATAAAGTCACTCATTTCTTTTCCGTAGGAGACGGGTGAAACCTTCCCCAGAGAGTCAAATATTTCCACTTCACCGAACGTCAAGGTCAAAACCAACCAATGGCCAACTCCTCCAGCCATCCCTCCAACATTGGACGTCCGCCCACTGGCCCCTTGATGCCCACGGGTTATAGTACCAGGTTCGTCACTGCCGGAGCATCCGTATCTTCCGTGCAGGTTGGACTTAGAAGGGTCCCCACCATGAACCGTGCCACTACTTCCAACGTAGCCCGAATGTCTTTTGGCCACTCCAGTGGTAGCGGAGTATCTTCTTCTTCTTCTTCTTCCGCCTTTCCCCGTCGTTTTCCTGGACCGCCTGCCATCGGGAATGTCGGCCGGCCCGACATGACTGGGAGAAGTGTCAGCGAAGCCGGGTCCGCCATCACGCAGGTCATCTACAGTCAGGCAGTCGGACCAGCCTCCTCCTGGGCTTTCAGGCCCATTTCTCCCGACGGTTACAGTTCGTGAGTACAATTTTATCCCATCAGTGTTCACGTAGATGATGTAGCAACTGTCTCTCTCATCATGGTTAACGTACGGTAGAACTTTATCAGGCGCTATGGCCATGACGAAATCGCGACTCTTGCAGTCGTTCCACAATACGTCGTACATCTCGGCAGTGTTCATGTTAAATGCACGTTCCTCTGATAGTCTATCTCGTAATGACTCGGATAAGTAACTCTGGTGAGTAAAATAACCGAGTGAGGTAAGGCTCGCGAGAAACGGACTTCCACTCGTACGTTCCCGTCTCTCGATGTCGGGTAGTAAGTATCCCTGTTCTCCGGGTTGAGATGAACTACGAACAGACTATACCCTCCTGGGAATTCTTCAAGAGTTATTCTTTGACTGTGAGACGATCCCTTATTTTTTCCGGCGTAAAGGTCGCAGTACCCCTTCAGGTACTTACGGCGATCGAAATCGAATGTCAGAGGACCCCCGGGGGTAGGAGTACCCGACAGAGTTACCGTTATGCTATTAACGTCATAGTGAGAAAATTCGTAAGCGTTTTCTCCTATGTCGCCTAGGAACGAGCTACCTTTTACAAAGGCAATTGCCAGAGTGCTCGGTATTTTTCCGTTATAACAATCCTCTATGAAGTGACTTTGGATCTGTCGGCTTAAAGTAAATTTTCTCAAGTCCTCCTTCAAGTAGAAGTACTTGGCTCGTGACATTTGAGATTTCATGACCGATTGATGTCCTATCAACACCGACGGACTCGGGGTGACTTGTTTGACTAGCAAGGAGACATCTTGTATCTCCAAAACGTAATCTCTCTTCTTTTGATTAACCGTCATCAGTCTAAAAGCGGCAGTAGTCGGAAATAAAGTTATATCCACGTCCACACCGTTGATCAAATAGTTGTTGACTCTGCAAACGTCCGCCTGGAGTCTGGATCGTAATTCTACCGAACGGCTCTTTTTCATGAGCTCCGCCCTCTTTTTAAAACCGGCGTTATTTCCAGAGTCAGAAAGAGACATGTCCCCTAAAAATCCGGCCGTGTCCTTGTAAAACATTGTGCATTGCAGCTCCTCGTCCGAAACCGGATTTTCGTCCAGCAAAATATTCATCATAGAAAGGTAACCGTAGCCGGTCATACCCCCCAGAACGACCGTGTCGTTCATACGGATCTCTACCTGATTCCAAAGGGAGTCCGCCAGTAGATTCTGCGGTCCAATGCTCCAATCTCCCTGATCCGAGGGTACCGCCTCCGTAGTTTTAGAGGAGGAGGCGGAGGCGGAGGCGGAGGAGGTGGCCTGAGACGACTGTCCCGTACGGCTGCTCTGGGGCGGAGGTGGCGGCGGTTTCCCAGGGACCTTCTGACCATTGCCCTGGAGTATTCTCACCGTAGTCTGTATGTAAATCTCTCTTAGATCTACGTAGGACGACCCCGCCCCTGGGATACGGAATTTCACATTCCCCTCCGTGTTGAACTGATTCAGAGGTCTGTAAGTTATATTTTTTACATCGCTTATTCCTAGATTGCTGACAGGAATTTGAAACAAGTCCAGTTGGCTATCGAATGCCAAATCCGATTCCTTCAAAACTTTTTCTCCGCTGGCCATTTTTTTTTTTTCTTTTTCCTCAAAGTTCTAAGGCCAAGAGTCCGAGAGTCTCCCGATAATATTATTATTCGAAAATATCTTCTCTCCTCTTCTTCCCCTTTCCCTTCTTCTTCTTCTTCGTCTTTCCGTTGTTCTTCTTCTTCTTCTTACCACGGGCTTCGGTAGATTTCTTCTTCGGTTTCTTTCTCTTCTTTCTCTTACCCTCACTGTAGGAAGATTTACCGGCGACTGACGGCGCTACGTATTTGGCAGCCTTTTTACTTACTTCCGCCTTAGCCATGTCAGCAACCTGCTCCACGGGAGTAATTACATTCACGGGCATCTCTTTGGAAGCGCTGACAGCGCCGGCTTTAGTCCTCAACACCACCAATTTGGGTTGCTCTCCCCACATATAAGTCTTCCCGACCGATCTCTTAAAGTGCTCCACCCAGGGGTTAGAGTTCATGGAAGCCACGGACTTGTAGTCTGAATCCATTTCAGTTCTAAGGTGCAGCGGGATGTCAAAGCTTCGTTCTTTATCGAGAGAAGCTCTCGCAAAGGTTTTCCGTCTCCGGAGCAGATCTGTATATTCACTTCGCTCAGGTTACTCACTCTAAGAGGTACGTAGTTGACTGAATCGAATCTCAAACAGCTATTACGTTTTATTTCCCCCAAGCTTAGAGTGGCCAAAACCTGTCTGTACGTATCCCCGATGCACGAAGGTTCGCAAACCGAGCAGAATACGTAAAGTCCGTCGGACTTTTCACCTTCTTTCAGCGGAGGAGTTGCCAATTCCAGAAGTCCTATGTGCCATATACCGTTCTTCAAGCCTTGGTTCAAAACGTAATTTTCGGGGAGCGAACAAGTGAAATTTGCTGGGTTATTCGTCAAGTGGGAGTCTCTGTTCATATTACTCTCCAAACAAATAAACATTTTTTCCTACTTCTTCTTCTTCTTCTTCTTATTCTTCCTCTTCAACCCGGCCGTTCTCCCCACCGGTAGATCTACTATGGACCTGGCCACTACCCATTCGTTGTACTTCTTCGGCCAGCTTTGATACTTCACCAGCTTCTCCAAAACTCCGTTTCTCCTCCTAGTCTTCAAGACTTTTTCTATCTTGAACAGAGCATCGGGGTCGTACTTTACTGGCGTAAGTTCCCCAGAGTAGAAGTGTCCAGCGATGGGCTCACCTCCGAAGTCGAATAGTCGATATACCGGTATACCCTCGTATATTCGTCTGCTCCTCACCGTAAAGATCTCTCCGGTGAACTGCTCGTCGTACGCTCTGTCGAAGGGTTTTTGCCTGTAGCGCGCTACCCTGACAGTTTGTCCGACTGAGAACTTGTAAGGATGTTCGACTCCTTTGGTCGGACGCCTGCGACGTCTAGAGAGTGTCTTCAGAGCTCTTTTCAGAGAGTCTTTGTAGTTCGAGGAATTGCTGACGTATTGATAGTCCCAAACTTTTTGCCAGTTCGCCTCGTTCACCCTCGACGGCGCTATGCCGATGGAGGAGTGAACTGTGTTGTTGTAAGAGTCCACAATGGACTGAAGATCCTTTTCGTAAGAATAAGAGTTTGTGTTTTGAAAATATTGAAAGAGTTTCTTCTTCAAAGTTTTTATCATAATTTCGCTATAATTGGCCTTGCTCTCCGTGTTGGCGAAGTAATGGCGGACTCCGTTCCGTCGGAAGAATTCTCTCAGTATCCCGTTAGAGAATTCTACTCCTCTGTCCGTACGCAAAAAACGGGGTTTGATCCCGGATCTTTCGAATATGGCGGAAAAAGCCCTCTCCATTTCCTTCCCTCCCTTGTTTTTTACCGGTTCGGCTCTGCAGATTCTGGAGAAGACATCGATAGTGACGAGAATGTGGTTGTTCCTCGAATTACTCTCCACGAAACGTTTGCCAGTCAAAACCAGTAAATCCGCGTCCCACATGTGATTTAATCCGGGGGAGATTACTCTGCGGTAAGCCGGTTGTCTCTGTCTCACCGTTTTATGTAAAGTCACTATGTCTTGTCCTTCTCCCCACTTTTTAACTCTTTCCAGGGGAATACTATAACGTCCTTCTTCTTTGATAACGTCGTAAAGTTTGGTAACGCTCGTGAAGCTCCCCGGGGAATGGGGGTCGTAAAATCTTTTCGTGAGGTAAGCGTCTATATTTTTCGGCTTTCTCATTATTATTTTATTTTTATTTCGGCTTTCTCTTCACAATCCGCTACAATACCCCTGTCCGCGGGGCCGCCGTATTAATTTGACCAATGATCGGATGGCCTGGCGGAAGGGTCTAATGAAAACCCCGAGTAGAGTTAGGCAGCAAGTAAAGTTGGTAAACAGAGCTCTAAACTTTTCTCCCGAAGCCTCTAAAGTCGATAGTAATGTCGAATAGGAAGTCAGAAGAGTAGAGCGCGCTCTGCTCGCGACCCAGGAGATCCTTCCCCTCACCATTTCTTTCTTTTTTCACTTCTTTTTATATTTTTTCCTCTTCTCGAAAAAATTAAAAAAGGTTACAGCTTCACCCAACTTCGGGAGGATTTAGAGCTTTTACTTAACCCTTTTCTCCCTTTTCTCCCTTTTCTCCCTTTTCTTCCTTTTCTTCCTTTTCTACCGACGTCAAAAGTACTCCAACTTTTGCTTTTCCATCCGTCTCCTTTCTTCTTAGTCTTCTCGGTCTTCTTATTCCTATCACCCGGGTTCGGACTACGACTAGGAGGCTTCATCAACGGTCGAGTCGCCTTCCTTTCGCTCCGACCATCGGAGAGGTTATGACCGGATCCGCTCCGGTTCTTATTCTTTAGGAATTGCAGCACCCGCCGTAGTTTGGCGTTTCCTATCAGACGCAACGGCACGTTCTTCTCCAGCAATAGGGAGTAGAAATTCTTGTAGTCCCGCGGGAGGGGAAAACTCCTAGATTGAGTGTGCAATAGGGAAGCCACCAAGTTATTCTGTTCTCTCCCTCTCCCCTCTCTCCCCGAAAGCTTCAGTTTCCGGTAGACCCTTCTGACGTTTCTTCTGGTGGACTCCGAGTCTAGAGACTTCAGAACTCTACTCGGAATATCTCCTTTCCTTTCCGCATCCGGTCGAGGAGACTCTGAGGATTTGTCAACTCTGGCCGCTTCAGGCGAGTCGGTGCCCGGCGCCCCCGACGTCTCATGAACGCCTTCGCGACGAGTAGAGTCCGGTCCACCTGTCGCCTGCGAAGGCTGTGCGGCCGGAAGAGAAAGGCTCGCGCTTTCGCGCTCGCCTTTCTCTTCCAGCCGCGACTTACAATCTCTGGCCATGCTGAGGTACTTGTCCTCCGGCAAAACGTAGACCTTCTTGTTGAACTTCATCGTAAGAGACATGACCAGGTGGTTGGGTACAAAGATTCTATAGCCGTTAACCGGTCGAAACCTCCCTAGTATCTTCCTCGTCGGCTTTAGATTCCCCTTCCGACACAGTCTTTATTTCCGGAGGTCCTCCTAAATTCTCCACAGGCTCTTCCGAAGCCTTCTCCGGTTCCTTACGACTTTCGTCCCCGGTAGGAGGCCGGGTGGAAGGTTGACCTTTGGAAGGCAGCTCGCCGGTAGACTCCCCGCTAGAATCGTCCGAGGACTCCTGGCTAGATTCGTTAGAAGCGGAAGAAGCCGACTCCTCCGAAGACTCTTCGGGAGACTCTTCCGATGAAAGGTCGGACGACTGACTACATTCTTCCTCGGGGTCCATCTCCATGTCTTCTCCTTCGCCGGAGATGTCGGCGCATTCCTCCTCACCGGTTGTGTCGCCACCGTCCACAGAGTCTCTATAGCTTCCGTTCGAGGCTTCGGACGACATAGAGCAGTTGTTCGAGTCGTCCGAGGAAGAGCTGGAGGAAGCGCTGAGAGAGTTATCTCTATTTCTACACAACCGCTGCAAGTAGGGGTAACATAACTTTAAGAAAGAGACTACGGTTTTGTAGTGTTTATGAAGGCATCTACGGGCCAGAGAGTGTTTCCGTACCCCCGCCAATTTTCTCAGTAGAGTCTTGCTCTTAACCAACTTCTCTCTAGTAGACGTCGATATCCGGAGTCCGCCTTTCAATACGTTCACTATCAACTCCACAATGGCGAGAGACTGTCGACGATCGGCCTCGCTCAATAATCGTCTCGTGAGAGACGGAGAAACCTTCCCGGTATTAACCAACAACCTGATGAAGGGAAAACATTGTCTGATGAGAGAAGACATAGCCGTAGAGAAGAGGGTGGAACCACCGACGGCCCCCTTGTCTCTCTATTATTTCCGGGTGTAGAGAATAAGGTCGTCCCGCGGCAGTATTCGCGTACTCAGTCGAATGTCCTCGTCGCCGGATCCGGTGAGATTGTTAACTACTAGGTAGCCGTGCTGAGACCGAGTGGCGTCTTCGTAAGCTTCCAGTAGTCTTTTAGGAGTACTGGGAAACATTTGGCGCGACAGGTGGTGAATCTGCTGCAAGTCTCGACAAGTCTTCATGAGGATTAGGTAGCTGCTGTTCAGATTGATAGTCCTGTAGTAACGCGACTTGTGGAAAATATTTTGAGATATCATTACGACGGAAATTCTTCTGTGGTGGACCTCTCTAGTGAAGAGGGAGCACATCTCGGAAGACTTGCCGATCTCGTCCAAGAGGTCGTCCAAAATTAGAAGACAGTGTTTGTCCGGTTCTTCGGAACCTATGCTCTCTATCAACTCTCTGCTAGGTAGTCCGTCGTAAAGAGTAAGGTTGTCCACTTCTCTCTCCAGGCTAGCCAAAACCTTTTGATAAACTCCGTAGGCGTAGACTATTTTCTGCGGAGGTATCCTGTACATCTTGGAGGCGTTTTTGATGATCTCCATCGTCAGGACGGTCTTCCCAGACATAGTCGGGCCTACCACCATGGTAGCAGCCGGACATTCGAAGAGAAATACGTTATCTTTGCTCTCGTCCTTATAGTCACCCTTTTGACTTTGCCGAGACATAATTTTTTCTTTTTCTTTTTTTTTTTTTACCGACAGACGGAGAGAGGACCGTGACGAAATCGGGGAGTCCTTGGACGGGTTGACAGCTATAAGAGAGGGTTGCCGCGTCACTAGGGAACTCGGAGTACCTCAGCGACCAACCTCTTCAGTCCGAAGCGACAGAGCTACAAACCTAGAGGGCGTTGATGCTCCGGGTAAAAGGAGTACCAAAACGAACGGGGCGCCATTACCGAGTGTAGAGTCGACGACGGGGCAAACGGTTCGATATAGGCCCGACGTCGACAGCGCCAAGATGTTTTCGTCTAGACTCGATGAGAACCCTACCCAGGTCGGTAAACCCCCTCAACGGAGACGCGGCAGTAAGAGAAGAAACGCCTCTACACCAGTAGGACCTCTGCCGAGGAGAGCCCGAGTAAACCGAGAAGGCCATGAAAGACCGTCGAGACCTAATACGGAAACTGCGGAAACTGGAACGGCCGAGAACGAGAGCTATGAGAGTTACGGACGCGTGTGGGAAGGTTACAAATGCGACCTCAGTCTGGTAAATATATTTTTTATATCTATTTTCTCCTTACTAGGCGCATTAGGAGTTATTAGGTTCGGAGTACAAAAAAAAGAAAGAAAAAAACTAACTTTTATGTCTTTTTTTTCATTTTCGACAACCCCAAAAAAAAAAAGGACCTGACGAGGCGTATGAAATTGGTCTGCGACGAACTGTTGGACATATCCCAGATGTACCGATTCCTCCAAAGGAAAAGGAAGAGGTGCTTCAGGGATGCGGAGCAGGACAGGCTGGAGGCCTCTGTAAAGCGCTTCCTAAGGTACGCGAACTATAAGTTCGGCTTAGTTTTGATTTTTATAATAAAAATTTTTAATCCGGGAAGACGGACTAATACGTTTCTTTTATTTAATTTTTTTTTTTTACCTCCTTCTTTTAGGTTGTGCTGTAGCGGGAAGCAGATCGGTCTGCTCAAAAGCCAGTTGGGGGAGGGTGCGGGTGCTGCGGACAAGCCCCTGGGCGCGAGGAAAGACGTTAGTAAGTGCTACGGAGAGGGTTGTGGTGCAAAATTAGTGCACCCCGAGCAGTCTCTCCACGAGACTCTAAATCGAACCAGGCACAACTCGACCCTGGGTACCCCCGTAGTGACAGGCGGTTCCGGACTATTAAGGGTAAATATGTCGGGGGTAGGTTTTCTCGAGAGAAGCTCGCAAGAAGAAGAAGAAGAAGAAGACCGAGAAGTCGAAGAATGCGAAGAAGGCCAAGAATACGAAGAATGCCAAGAAGGAATATCGCACTCGGAGCCCGTCCCCATAGCTCACTCGACTCCTAAGAAGGGCGAGTGCAAGTTTACCAATGTCCAAGAAAACCGGGACGAGATAGAAGATTTGGAGTCATTCATGGACGATTTCTTCGCTTGGACAAGTAGCGAAGACCTCATGGAACCGAGGTGATTATATAAACATTTTTTTTCTAAGGGGTATAAAAAGATCTACTAACAACAAAAACCCGATTCTTACTAATGACTTTTTTTTTTTGTATCTCACTTCTCTGGCTTTCTATAAAAAAAAATAGGGACAGAATGCTTATTTTGGAAGGAAGGAGGGAGAAGTCTGCGCCGAAGAAAGTTGAACGAGCAAGAGAGAATGAGGAGGAGGAACAGCCCCCAGAGAAAGCCTTGGAAGTCGCTAACTCTCGTTCAGTGCCGGAGGTGGCAGAAGAAGTGGAGGTACGGACGCAGGTTGAAGCGGATCCATTAGTGCCCTACTCTTTGACAGAGTCTACAGAAGACTCCTTATCGCATGAATTAGTCTCGTCCTGGCAGAATCCGATGGTCGATTTCTACTGCGACACGGATTCTGCCGATGATAGAGCGCTGATCAACGAAATGGAACAGTGAGTATATATTTTTTTCATTTTTAAGTTGTTTTTTTTTTTACCCTCTACGATTTTGGAAAAGAAAAAAAGATTTTTTATTCGTAAATTGATCCTCCTTTCTTTTTTTTTTAAACCAACAGATTAGACGAAGCGGCCAAAGTAAAAGGAATGCTCAACACTCCGACTCCAGTTGAAGATAAGGAGAGCAGTAAAATGTCTGGGTAAGATATTAATAAAATAATAATAATAAAAGTTCGAAAGAGATTTATTTTATTGATATTTTAATACACCTCTCAGTGACTGTTATAAAATTTGTTTCAGTTCGATAATTGCCAAAGCAAAAGCTCCCCAGGACTCGGTCGAAGTCAGCGAAACTGCGGCTACCGGAGAGGAAAAGAATGTTGAAAATAAAGGCTTTTCCCTAAAAAGACTCCTGAACGCCAGTGCGGAGAAGCTGTCCGAAAGGTGAATAGCGGGTTTTTATTTTTAAAAACTCTTTTCGAAATGTTTGTTTTTTCTCCAATGAAAAAATATTCGTCTTACTTATTTTTCTTTTTTTTTTCACAGTCAGACGGAAGAACTTTTCGACGCGATGAAAACTGGCGAGGTGAGAGAAGTCGCTCCTGAGAGCGACTATACTTTGGATGACGGACTGAGAGATTTGTTAAAGATTCTATATGAAAATGACGATGATGCTTGTATTGGGGAGGGAGTATACCAAGGGGACGAAGAATTTGAAGAGGGGATAATGCAACCAATAGAGGGGGAAGAGGGAGAGGAAAGGGTTGAGGGTCAGGAGCGGAATGAAAATCAAAATGTTCACGATGTTGATGAAGATGTCTTTGAACCGGACATGTTATTCAGGGGTCGGGATTACGGTTTGAATTTCCACCGTAACATCGAAGTTAATGCTAAAGAGTTAAATTTTGGGAACGGTTTAGTCACTGAAACTGTCTACAGAGTACACTTTGACCAGACATGGCGTAATGTTGTTTTAGGCGAGGTGCTGGGGGAATTGATGAACATAATAGAGAGTATAATAGACAGGTTAAACGAGTGCTACGATCAGAGCGATCTTGTCAGGATGTATATTTCTAACTCGGCTTTTAACACTCCTCGTACCATAGGGTTGATGCCGTTAAGAGATCTGAACACCGGTGTAGTTGAGGATCACCTTCAAACAGTACTGCAATCGGATGAAGATCTGATTCTTGATGAACCACTAGAGATACAAGTGGCCGTAATACGCAACCCTAGAGGGGCTGGAAGAAAGAAAAACAAGTTAGAATACATCTTTGGTGAGGGTAATTCCTTACATTTTTCGAAGGCCATTTCAAGAACAAAAGTCAACGATAACCTGTGTCTTGCGAGATCGGTAACTGTAGCAGTTGCCAAGGAGAAAGAGAATATCGCCAAAGCCAGTGGCCATAAGGAAAAGTTGAAAAAAGCTCGGTCTTTTTTACATCAATTATACAACACTAACAGAGAAGTTCTAACTAGAGAAGCAAAGAAATTGCAAAGGATGGCCGGTTTTCCTCTCAATTATATCCCCTCATTCGCAGACATAGCAGCTTTCGAAAGGGCCGCGAATGCTCAAATTATTGTGTTCCAGTCGGGTACAGACCTTAGGCCTGTATATGTGGGCAGTAGGGAGAGACAGAACACGGCTTACATATTATATGTCAAAGATGATGCTGATAATACATCGCCCGGACACTTTCATGCTATTGTTAGCATGTCAATGTTGTTTGGAGGGACGACCTTTTGCGAAAAGTGCAAAGAATGCTTTGACAAAAAGGACACGCACGCTTGTTCTAGTAAATGTTCTTCTTGCCGGACTTATTCTTGTCAGGTTGTGCAAGAAGAGAAGAAAATGTGCGAATCCTGCAACAGGTTCTTAAATTCCGCTGCTTGTCTGGAAGGCCACATAGAGAACGGCGTGTGCGAGAGTTCTGTAAGATGTCTCGAATGCAACCATTTTTACAAGAGAGACGGGAATCACCTTTGCGGATACAGGCTTTGCAAAATATGTGGTCAACAAGTTACGGGGGTTCATTACTGTTATATACGTCAGAGGAAAGCTAAGGCAATTTCTTCTAGGTATATGTATGCGGACTTTGAGACGGACCCTACCGGTGAAATTCATGAACCAAATTTGATTGTAGCTTACTGGCAGTGCGAACACTGCTGCGGTAAGAGCTACCGAGAGAACCCACGTTGCGTTCACTGCGGAACGGGATGTTCCTTATGTAGGGGGAGTGTAAACAGAAAAAAACGGGGCGATGCGTCGCGTAATGTTTGCATGTCGACATCAAACTGCGGTAGAAGAGGTATAGATTTCTTCGGAGATGATATCTCTTTGCAATTCTGCAGGTTCTTTTTCGACAAACCATTCGAAAAGTACACACTAGTCTTCCACAATGGTCAGGCATATGATGTGTACTTTCTCATGAGGTACATTTTGTCGAATCTCACAAAAACGCCCACCGTAATTTGCAGAGGAAGTAAAGTGATGAGTGTGACTACCGGGAAGTTCAGAATCATAGACTCTCTTAACTTTTTACCCATGCCACTGTCACAAATGCCTAAAGTTTTTGGACTGAAGGCCATCCGTAAGGGAACATTCCCGGTTTTCTTTAACCAAAAAGAGAACTGGGACTACGTTGGTCCAATGCCACACCCCTACTGCTACAGGGTCAATTCCATGAAGCCTAAACAACGTAGAGATTTCATGGAATGGTACCGAGAGCAGAGGGGTAAGGTTTTCGATTTCCGTAAGGAAATCTATCAGTACTGCCAAGATGACGTGAGCATACTGCAAGAGAGCTGTAACAAGTTCCGAGAGTGGCTTATAGACACAACTTCCGGGATAGTTGGGAGAGAGGGGACAGACGGAACCGGACCAGTCGTAGGAGTAGACCCTTTACAATATAATACTCTAGCGGCTGTCTGTATGGCAACGTACAGATTGCTTTTTCTTAAGGAAGAATTCGAAGTACTGACAGAGGACGGACAGGTATTGACAGAGTATAACGCGAATGGCATCAGTAGGTTCTACGACTGTGAAGGTGCAGAGGTTGAGCCGAGTTCTGTACAGGCGAAAGAACGTACTTTTAAAAGCACGCCTTTCGCTCGCATGCCTGCCACAGGGTTTGGCGGGCAGGAGACCCATAGCAGTGCTTCGATATTATGGCTGGAGTGGGAGAGCGTCAGGCGTAATATAAGTATAACGCACGCTAGAAATGGGGGCGAGCATAGGGTGATAAACCATCGGGCTTCAGGGGGTTGGCTCAAGTTAGACGGTTACCATAGGGACATCGAAACGGGGAGGGAAACGGCTTGGGAATTCATGGGGTGCGTATGGCACGGCTGTGCTAAGTGCTACCCGCTGTCTTCTACAGGTTATCCTACAAAACACCCACACACGGGCGAAAGAGTGGATAACCTGTACAAAGTCACGATGAGTCGTCTGGCATACCTTCGCCAAGAACTGGGTTTCGAGGTTCATGTAATTTGGGAATGCGACTTCAAGGAGTTGTGGGAGAGTACCCCTGAAATTCAAAAGCTCTCCGAAAAACTCGACTTGCAGCCGCGTCTGGATCCCCGTCAGGCCTTCTTCGGAGGCAGGACAAACGCTACTAAGCTATACAGAGAGGCAAGAGGGGATACGAGGATTGCATATGTAGACATCTGCTCCCTTTACCCGATGGTATTAAAGAATGATGAATTTCCGTGCGGCATACCGGAGGTGGTTATTGCTCCTGACACCACGGACATTTCCCAATACTTCGGTTTGGTTCAGTGTCGAGTCAGACCCCCTAGAGGTCTTTACCACCCTTGTCTTCCCCTTCGCAGTAATGGGAAGTTGATGTTCCCTCTTTGTCGCACATGCGCGGAAACTCTTTCGAAAGAAGAGTGCAAATGCAGTGACGAGAAGAGGGATATAAGGGGAACATACACCACGATTGATCTCGAGGACGCTATTAGAGTAGGATACCAGATAGTAAAGGTCTACGAGGTTTATCATTTCAAAAAGAGAGCAAAGTTTAACAGGTCGGTCGAGGGCTCTGGACTTTTTGACGAGTACGTCAATATGTTCCTTAAGGGTAAACAGGAGGCATCTGGCTGGCCAAAACCTGACATGGGTCCTGATGAAAAAAGACAATACTGTCACGAATATTTCGAAGCAGAAGGCATCATCCTGGATCCTGACAAGATCGAGTATAATTCTGGGAAGAGGGCGTTAAATAAATTGTTATTAAATAGCTTTTGGGGAAAGTTTGGGGAAAATAATCATCACATGGTTCACAAATTAGTAACAAATGCCGTGGAGTTATTTAAAGTAGTAGGCGACCCGTCTTTGAAGGTCAAAGAAGTAAACGTTTACTGTGAAGATAAGTGCTTTCTGGGGTATACGTACTCAAATGGATTTCTACCGGAAATGTCTCACGTAAACGTTTTTGTGGCGGCCTTCACAACCTCCAATGCTAGACGTAGACTGTACGAGGCCCTTCACGGGTTGGGCGAAAGGGTCCTGTACTTTGACACGGACAGTGTAGTATACGAGTACACCGAAAGTAACGAGGAAGAGTACAAACCTCCTCTTGGTAACCACTTAGGAGAGTGGACGAATGAGCTAGGTCCAGACGAGTTCATTACAAAGTTTGTAAGCAGTGGACCAAAATCCTACGCATACTTGACAAACAAAGGAGACCAAGTTGTCAAGCTCAAGGGTCAGACGCTTAACCACGAGAATGCGCAAAAACTGAACTTCGACTCTATATGTCGTCTGGTTCTATTCTGGGCTGACCCTGAAAAGTACCCTTTACCAGAAGGCGTGCCAGATTATATCAGCGCCAGGTACGACAAAATAGGCAGATGTAAGAAGAGGTTTGTACTTTTCACTAAGGAGGAGTTGAAAAGATTTAAAGTGACGTACAACAAAAGAAGACTCGTACGGGGTACATTCGATACTCTACCGTACGGGTATTGAATACTTTTGTTTCATTCCGCTGCTAGTCCGTAGACCCCCTTGGTATATTCCTAATGGTCTGAGGGTTCATATTATTTCTTTAACTACCGGTTATCAAGAATTATACAACAATATCTTTTACAACTTTTTCAGCAGCCGTGGAAAAGACTGAAAAGACGAAGTAATAACAATACATTTCGATAGTATATTATTGTATTAAAAACCTACTGTACATAACGTAAGTTATACATATATTTTTAAAACTTAGAATTGATCAGTAATATGTAAATGCGATTTTCTAGTAATGTATTAAAAAATTGTATGAAGAAAAAATTACGGTTTTTGTTTTTCCTTACTCTTAGGACACAATAACGAAACGACAATTTTTTGAAATTTCATCATTCTTTATTCATATCTTCGTAAACATCGTTGAAGCATTGATCGACCAGAAGGGTAAAAATCTTGCCTGTCACTGAGGCTTCACGTTTCTGGAGACAGGTTTTAACCTTCTCCATACAACCCATGTATGCAAACATGTCGACAAGTTCTCCTGTCAAGTAGACATTTTTATAAGAGAGTTTTGTCAAAACTTTCTTCACAAGCACTTTGAAAAAATAGTAATTGAATTGTTCGACCCCGCTACTAATAGTCTTTTCTTCGCGTTTTGCCGCTGCCTCGGCATCCATGGTAATGAGAATGTTATAAAGATATCTGTAGGCCAAATGTTCGATGACTTCCATCTTCATAGGTCTGTCTATCGGCACTTTATAATAGTCGTAATTGCCCTGATATTCGTAATCCATCGGCTGTCCTTGAAAACCTCCCTCCTGGAAATAGTGAATGGTAGAATCACTTTCGCATTCCTTCAAGGAGAGGAATATCACGGGGCAACGATCTCCTGTCTTCTTGTGGGTCCATCTGTATCCCACCAACTGGGTCACCTCGTCGTTTTCACCGATGTTGGTCTTGCTTTTCACGACATCCGAAAGCTTCTCGTAAGCTTCGCAGAACTTCTCGAATTCGTCAACGTTCAAGTTAATGGTCTTGGAATGATTGACGTCATCGTAGGGTTTAATAGAGTCTTGCTCCTTGACGGTGTGCATCAGACTGACGTAGTGTAGAGTGTCTTTCCCTTGGCGAGAGAATCGACTTGTCAGAACGTGCTGCTTCTTAGTCAACATCTGTTGATATTCAGTTCCGGCTTTCACGGCGTCTTGGAAGTGAGAGAGGTGCAGACCAAGTTTTTCGAAAGACTTCTTGGATACGTGAACATTTCGCCAACCAGACTTGACTTGAGAAGCGCGACTCACTGTGAGATATCCGGTCTTCCACCTGTTGCCAGGATGAGCAGTAACCTTAGTCTTTTCGCTGAGATTAATAACGAGAGCATCAACATGGGTAGCAGCAAGAGATGAGGTAGCATCCGCGGTAGAATCATCAGCGTTGGTTTCCATAGCCAGTTGAGACTGTGTCTTCACAATAAGTTGAGCGGCAGCCATCTTTTCACCAAAAACTGATGGTAGCAGGAGGTTCTCAAGCAAGAGAATGATTTACCCTTGGCCTATGCTCATGCTTTTATACACGTAGGATTTCAAAGTCTAACGTCATAAGACAGAATTGTAACATTAAACCCCATTGGATGCTAGTATCCAAAAATACACAGCATCCAATGAAAAAGGGTTTTACAAAACCTTTCATGAGACAGGGTAATTAAGGAATTCCTTAAGAAATGAATAAATAATGACAAGCAATCAAATAGAGGCGATTGCGTGACAAGCACATCCCTGGGGCGATTAATCCGAGATCAAAGGGAATAATTAAAGGGCAATTATCTTTTGCCTGCATCCACAGGGGTGGATAAGCCAGGATGCCCAAATGGCCCAAAAAAAAATCAATAAACAGACCAATTAAGGATGCCATTTTAAAAATAGGGTAGTGGTATAAGATTGAAGGTAAAATCAAAAGATGCTGCTGAAACTCAACCACCTGTTGTTTCCCTTGAAAATGAGAGAAAAGTACGCCAAGTAGTTTATGAAGATGGGAGACTTTATAAACCATGTAAAGGAGACTTTCATGAGCATCGTGTTGCATGGCATAGGAGTGGTTTGTCGGCACTATATCTTGGATGGTGCGTTATTGTGCAGTGAAAGGGTAAAAAGCTGCTGCTACATAATATGTTTCCAAACCAGGTACTGTAAAACATAACTCTGGCACTAATGACAGAGATCTAAAAGAAAGAAGAGTAGGGTGGAATTTTCAAAAAATTATTTTACTTTTTGGTACATATATGAGCTAAAAGGATTAAGTTATATGTCTCCATGGATAAAATGACTTTTCATGACCTTCCTCTGGTTGATTCTATTGCCATGGTAATAAAAGGAAATGCCTTCTGTTGGTGGCCTCCTGACCTTGGCAGCTAGGCGGGCTCATTTGCATGTGGATTAAAGGATAGTATTCAATAGTGTGACAAACAGGTCAGCATCACCAGTTGAAAGAATGCTGCTTTGTCATGGACAGACGCAAAGATGTGCTTGGAAGAAAAGACTATTGCCACTGACGCCAGAGTGTGTGGAGAGAAAATTGCAATGGGCAATAGACATGGGAAATAATGGCGCTCCATGGAGTACGCTTGGTAATTAGCAAAGACAGGGACAATTGCAACAGACTATTTGGCAATGAGAACGAGTGTGCCAGATGTATAGACCTAACTACTGTAGTATGGATCACTAGATAATTTCTTGGTGGAAGAGGTAGACAGACCAATCACCAAACCTAGATTCTACTTACATTTTTCTGGTAAAATTGCTGTAAAAATGAAGTATTGACAATACTAGTCAACTAAGCATGGTTAATACTACTTTAAAAAAAATATATTCACCATTGACAGTGACTGCATGAGGAACAATCACTCATAATTTTTGTTTCACCTCTGGTATGGACAGCGCAGTCACAATGAATTTGGTACCGTTTGCATTGGATGACGGCTACCATTTAGGATGACTTTTTGCTAGATCTATGTAGTTCCTTCTTCATATTAGACAATTTGTACCTGGGGTGAAGTTCTAAGAAAAGTTGTGTGTTAGAACAGTCGTCAAAATACTTCTTATTATCACACATAAACACACACACTATTGCCGTCCATGCAGCAATTACAAGTTTCGTTAGTAGAACTATCACCTTTTGAGTAGATGTAGATCATATATGAATTGTCAAAGTAACCATCAACTGACATTTATCTGATACAATTTATGATCATACACAATTGTGAAATTCTCATTTTAGATCAGACATTATACAAAATGAGAAAAATAGTTGCTCTCATCCCAAATGTCCACTAGCAACCAATGGCTATCTTGATATGCATCTGGTTGGCTTATGGGCATTTGAATATCTTGAATAGTGAATCAGAATCCATGTTAGTCCATATGCTGCAATTCTAGCAATATAGTTTTGAAAACTTGCCTCTATGTCTGGTCATGAAGTAGAGTGATTCTATTCCATACTCTGTAGGCATCTAAATGTTTGCACACCCCTTATACTTTTGGATTTGTAGAACTCTTTTGTTGAATTTCAACTATAAAAGAAGCCTGCAATATATTCTGCTACATGTTGTAACTCAATGTTCAAAGCCCAAACTACCTGCAGTCCTCTCTGACTTTGGAGTATAATGGTCCATGCTGTAGGATAGAAAGTGACACCACCTGTGTAATGTCAATAAGGAGATGATTCACATATGGTAAGTACCTAGCCTACTAGTAAGTGGGAGATCCGTCTATATTGTTGAAGAATAGTTCTATATTTTGGACGGGCCTACATATCATGAATTCCATGGTAACGGAATCACTGCGGGGTCATGAAAATTGTACTTAATTAATACATAGATATGATGGACAAAATCATGGCATGAGATTTATTCTGATTAATGTGAATTTAAACTTACCTTTTTGAAATGCGGAATTTTTGTCATTGGTCCGATCAGTATTTATGGCAAACCAAGCTTTAGGTATCGAAATCAAAAGCAAAAACACCCAATTTTATGACTTTTTATCTCATCACCTCATTTAGGAAAATATTCCAGCTATGGTAGAGAGAAACCGACAGTGCTCGTCCTAGGAATATATTCTCAAAGTTGTTCTATTTTGGTGGACTTCGCTTCACAGATGGAAATTATAATGCTCCCTTTCGGAATGTACATTTAAGGCAATTGTTTGATTCTTTTACCAACTCAAATGTGATTCCCTTTCCTTTAATTGAATTAAGCCTATGTATTGAGAAAGTAACAAAAAGGTAAAAATTATTTTAAAAAATCATATATTGAAAAATATCAAGACTTAGTGATGTCAACATTAAACAGAAGCTTGCTTGGGACTTTTTTAACAGCTAAAAATTGGCTTATGCGAAAGCTTAGTTGACAATACACAGACCTGGCCCACTATACACGGCTTCCTTAGTGAGTCATTCATCCAATTTTGTCTATGTTTCGAATATACAAAGGGTATAAGATTGAAGGTAAAATCAAAAGCTGCTGCACATACACAGTTTACATCATCATGGTAAATAATTCATACTTTTCTTGGAATTTGCAATTAAAATTGAGTGTAGCAAGTGTAGCATCCTACTGTTATCCTAGCTCCAGCTTTATGAAACTCAACCACCTGTTGTTTCCCTTGAAAATGAGAGAAAAGTATGCCAAGAAGTTTACGAAGATGGGAGACTTGATAAACCATGTAAAGGAGACTTTCATGAGCATCTTGTTGCATGGCATAGGAATGGTTTGTCGGCACTATATCTGGGACGGTGTGTTATTGTGCAGTGATATGGTAAAAAGCTGCTGCGCCATAATATGTTTCCAAACCAGGTACCGCATAACAGAACTCGGGCACTCATTGCATTGATCTTAAAGAAAGAAAAGTAGGGCAGGTTTAAAAAAAACAAACTTTTTGGTACATAAAATATAAACTAAAAGGATTAAGTTATATATCTCCAGGATAAAATGACTTTTCATGACCTGACCCCAGTTGTTGGTGTCATTGAGGAATTCCTTTTTCTATTGCCTTGGTAATTAAAGGAAATGCCCCCTGGATACTATTCAATAGTGTGACAAACAGGTCAGTATCACCAGTTGAAAGAATGCTGCTTTGTCTTGGACAGACATAAGGATGTGCTTGGAAGAAAAGACTATAGCTACAGACTGCAGGGAGTGTGGAGAGAAAATTGCAATGGACAATAGACATGGGAAATAATGGTGCTCCGTGGAGTACACTTGGTAATGAGCAAAGACAGGGACAATTTCAACAGACTATTTGGCAATGAGAATGCACAGGCCAGATCTATGGCACTATCTACAGTAGTACAGAGCACCAGATAATTTCTTCTTTGGAGAGCTTGACAGACCAATCGCCAAACCTAGATTTTAGGGCTTGGGAGTCGGAGTCGGGAGTCGGAGTCGTGGGGTCGGAGGTTTTCAGGTGAAGTTGGAGTCGGAGTTGAACTTTGATTTTCAGGTGGAGTCGGAGTCGAAAATTAAAGGGGTGACTCCTGACACCTAAACATAATTAATTTAATTTACAAAAACACAGTTACAAAAATGTGAAATGAATCTCAAATTTTACATAAAACTTCCTAAGCAAGTATTTATGTACAAAATCCAAGTATTTATGTACAAAATCCTATGATGTTTCTTATTAGCACACATAAACACACACAATATATTGCCTTACATGCAATTATAAGTTATTATAAGCAATTATAAGTTTCTCAGTAGAACTATCACCTTTTGAGTAAATGAAGATATTATATGAATTGTCAAAGCGACTATCAACAGACATTTATCTGAAACCATTTACGATCATACAAAATTGTGAAATTCTCATATTAGATCAGATATTATACAAAATGAGAAAAATAGTCCCCTAGCAACCAATGGCTATCTGGATATGCATCTGGTTGGCTTATGGGCGTTTGAATATCTTGAATAGTGAATCCATGGTAGTGCATTATATTATGCTGCAATTCTAGCAATATGGTTTTGAAAACTTGCCTCTATGTCTGGTCGAAGTACAGTGATTCTATTCCATACTCTGTAGGCATCTAAATGTTTGCACACCTCTTATATTTCTGGATTTTTCGAACTCTTTTGTTGAATTTGACCTATAAAAGAAGCCTGCAATATATTCTGCTACATATTGTAACTCAATGTTCAAAGCCCAAACTTCCTGCAGTCCTCTCTGACTGTGGAGTATAATGGCCCATGCTGCAGGCTAGAAAGTGACACCACCTGTGTAATGTCAATAGGGAGATGATTCACATATGGTAAGTACCTACTAGGAAGTGGGAGATCCGTCTATATTGTTGAAGAACAGTTCTATATTTTGGACGGGCCTACATATAATGAATTCCATGGTAATAGAATCACTGCAGGGTCATGAAAATTGTACTTAATTTATTCTGATTTATGTGAATGTTAACTTGCCTTTTTGACATGCGGAATTTTTGTCATTGGCCCGATCAGTTTTTGATGGCAAACCAAACTTTGGGTATCGGAATCACAAGCAAAAACACCCAATTTTATTACTTTTTTATCTCATCATCTCATTTAAGAAAAATATCCCATCTATGGCTGAGAGAAACTGACGGTGCTTATCCCAGGGATATATATTCTCAAAGTTGTTCTATTTTGATGGACTTCGCTTCACTGATGGAAATTATAATACTCTCTTTCAGAATGGGCTTTTAAGGCAATTGTGTATTTCTGTTACCAAGTCAAATGTGATTCCCTTACCTTTCATTGAATTAAGCCTATGTAGTGAGAAAGTAACAAACTGGTAAAAATTCTTTAAAAAATTGTAATTTTGAAAAATATTAGCATCAAGTGATATCGACATTAAACAGAAGCTTGCTTGGGACTTTTTTTAACAACTGAAAATGGCTTATATGCAAAACTTAGTTGACAGTACACAGACCTGGCCCACGGCTTCCTTAGTGAGTCATTCATGCAATTTAGTCTATGTTTCGACTATACCAAGGGCATAAGATTGATGATGAAATCAAAAGATGCGGCACACACATAGTTTACAACATGATGGTAATAAAATCATACCTTCCTTGGAATTTGCAAGTAAAATTGGGTGTAGCATCCTACTGTTATCATAGCTTCAGCTTTATGAAACTCAAGCACATGTTGTTTCCCTTGCAAATGAGAGAAAAGTAGGACAGATTGTCAAGTAGTTTATGAAGATGGGAGACTTAATAAACAATGTAAAGGAGACTTTCATGAGCGTTGTGTTGCATGGCGTAGGAGTGGTTTGTCCGCACTACATCTTGGACGGTGTGTTATTGTGCAGTGGTAGAGTAAAATGCTGCTGCTACATAGTGTGGATCACTGGGCGGCAAAGTAATCCAAAAACAAATTTGTAATGCTCATGGTTCTGATGCTATTTAAGTTACAAATTTCAATTATAATAACCTCATTGGGGCTTTGAAATTAACTACTTTTAAAAGTGGATATCCTAATCATCAAATAGAAGCACAATTTTATGTCCAAAAACCATGGAAAAATTGAAATTCCAATATTCAGGGATGGTTTACCATTGCCTCGCAAGGATCCATGTTTTTCCAAACCAGGTACTGCGAAACAGAACTCTGGCACTAATGACAGAGATCTAAAAAAAAGAAAAGTAGGGCAGGTTTAAAAAAAAAAATCTTTTTTGTACATTTATGAACTAAAAGGATAAAGTTATATATCTCCAGGATAAAATGACTTTTCATGACCTGACCACAGATGTTGGTGTCATTGAGGAATTCCTCTTTCTATTGCCATGGGAATTAAAGGAAATGCCCCCTGTTGGTGGTCTTCTGACCTTGGCAGCTGGGTGAGCTCATTTGCGTATAGAAAGGATAGTATTCAATAGTGTGACAAACAGGTCAGCGTCACCAGTTGACAGAATGCTGCTTTGTCATTGGCAGACACAAAGATGTGCTTGGAAGAAAAGACTATAGCCAGAGACTCCAGGAAGTGTGGAGAGAAAATTGCAATGGACAATATACATGGGAAGTAATGAAGTTCCATGGAGTACACTTTGTAATGAGCAGAGACAAAGACAATTACAACAGACTATTGGGTAATAAAAAAGAGTGGGGCAAGATAGATATATACTACAATAGTATACAGAGTACTGGATGGAAGACATCGGCAACAAATCTCCAAAACTACATACATTATTTAAAAATTGCAGATAGATTGTTTTACATTCACATAGTTTTACTGTGTTTGTATCATAGAACGTCCACTTTTGGTATTGATAGATAGAATTTAGTTCATAGATGCCATTTGCTGAATGACTATCTGTCACTGAGGATGACTTTTTGTCAGATCCATAAATGAAGTCATTTTTGTCTGCTTCATATTGGTCAATTTGTACCTGCAGATAAGTTCAAGGTAAGATTTTGTTCCTGGATAACTCTCAAAATGCAATCAGTTCCTTCATTAAAGGTTTCTCAGTAGAACTATCTTATTTTGTGTAGATGTCGAAGATATCAATGGTGTAACTTATCATCAACAGATGCATTGTTAATCTGACATTTATCCAAAGCTATTTATACAAAATACAAAAGCATGAAATTCTTCACATTAGATGAGATATTATACAAAATGACAGAAATAGTTGCTTACATCCTGAATGTCCCCCAAGCAACCAATGGCTATCTGGATATTCTGAATGGTTGACTTATGGGTGTTCGAATATCATGAATAGTGCATCCATGGTGGTGCACATGCTGCAATTCTTGCAAAAGGTTTGAAAACTTGTCTGTATGTCTGGTCTTGAAGTGAAGTGAAGTGCTTGGATACTTTTCTATAGGCATCTAAATGTTTGCACACCTTTGTATATTTCTAGAATTTTTAGAACTCTTTTGTTGAATTTCAACAACAGAAGAAGCCTGCATTATATTCTGCTATGTTATCACTCAATGTTCAAAGCCCCAGTTTCCCGCAGTCCTCTCTGACTGTGGAGTATAATGGCCTATACTGCAGGGTAGAAAGTGACGTCACTGTGTAATGTCAATAAGGAGATGATTCACATATTGTAAGTTCCTACTAGGAAGTGGTAGATCCGTCTGTATTGTCATAGAATATACATGTAGTTCTATATTTTGGACGAGCCAACAATTAAATTGATAGATTAGATGTTTTATCACGGGACAAGCCCTCTGAGTTTGAATATATACTTTCAATTTCTCCTAATAAGATTTTTCAAGTCACTTTCAAATTATACAATAGTATATTATTCATTGATAGGAGGTTATTCTTATTGAGTAGCAAAAATGGCAAAGTGAAACAATTAACACTGACAATAGTGCTGAATAGTCAGGTACACCATGCAGACATTTATGGTGAGTAACTTCTGTATAACAGATGCAGATACCAATTGTCTGTTTAAGATTAGTTAGACAATTGAAAACCATGGGATAATTCTTAACAAAATTAGCAATTTCTGCAAAAATGTGATGATATTTGAGAAACATGTAATGAAGAAAATGTATTTCTTACTTGATTGGTTGGTATTTATGGAGATGCATAAGAAGTTATCTAGGACCACAGAATATAATTTGTGTTGAAACGTTTTTAAAAAGGTGCATTACAGAAAGTTGCTTGGAACTTTTTCCCAACTACAAATTGGTTATTATGAAGTAGACACAGCACAGACCCGAGACCTGGCCAATACAGTCATCCCATGTGAGTCATTCATCCAATTTAGCCTATGTACCAACTGTATCCAGAGCAGAAGATTTAAGGCAGAATCAGAAGATGCCACATTAGCAGATTGTTTACATCATCATGGTAGATAATTCATACTTTTCTTGGAATTTGCAAGTGAAAATGGGTGTATCTTAGCGCCAGCTTTATGAAACTCAGGCACCTCTGTCTCTGTTTGGGACTGTCGAGTGGCAGCAGAATGCTGACTGTCCCTGGAAAATCGAATTTGGTCAACAATAATTTGATCTGTTTTGGACAGATCACCAGATCAGGTCGAACAACAGCTGTCCATATTACTACACCAAACTACTTTCACAAAGCATGGTTGCTGGCAAATATCCAGTCCACTGCTTTGAATGAAAATGTTTGGAAATCATGAGACAAAAGAAAGTTTTGAAAATGTATACATCCTCCATGATAAAAAATAGTTCCAACTTATTTGGGTATTTACAAGCTGTCTGCTTAAAATTGAAGCCAACAAAAGTCAGATTAGACACTTGTAGAGTTTTTGAAAATAAATTAGACCATCACTAAATGATGGAACTGTCCTGGTTTCTTCCACACTGTCCTGGTTTCTTCCAGAGGTCGAAATTCTGTTGACCGCATACAGGAGCTCGCGAATTTTGCACCCTAGGTGGCAGCAAATAGCGGTCAACTTGTAGACAGCAGGCACCTGTTGTTTCCCTTGCAAATGAGAGAAAAGTAGGCCAAGTAGTTTATGAAGGTTGGAGATTTATATACAATGTAAAAGAGACTTTCATGAGCATTGTGTAGCATGGCGTACTTGGCGTAGGAGTGGTTTGTTGGCACTATATCTTGGATGGTGTGTTATAGTGAGCTGAATGAGTAAAAAAAGGTGTCTGATTGTTGAGAGCTGACACCTTCTGCTTCTTCCCAGTAGTTATCAATTTCTTTCAGGTTGTTAACATGCCCTCCACACTTTCTTTAATGTGCTAAAGTTTATTAATCGAAACAAAACCAGAAAGTTAATAATTGCACAATTTTAGGGACCAATTTCAGTCTGTGAAAAGAGAGCAACACTTGCGAGTGAGAAGCAGTCCCGAGTGAACCTCATCCGCAGCTGAAGGACATGTCCAATCTGGTGGACACCTTCCTGACCGTTGGTCAACCTGGGAGCTCTGCTGGTAATTTGCAGCTGGGATTGTTTGTTAGGAGGTCTTAAATTAGATTTATTTTCCCACATAGTCCACTGAGTAGATACTATCAGATTGGAATCAGTGTAGGAGAGTTATTGTGTCGCTAGTACCTACTGGCGTCAATAAGTATCTGAAGGGTCCTTACTTGACAAGGATGATATACCTCACCAGAGAAAACACTTTTTATCGATATTGTTTTAAATCCTAAAGCGTATGGCTCTTTCTTGCTCCCTGGTGCCTACATGTATACACTCTAAAACATTAAGCTCATACAAAAACCCTCATTGGGTTTTGCGCTTACAGTGCCGCCTGTAGGGGAAGCGGGGGCACAGTGAATCAGATAAGTTTATTTTAACTGGATCTCAAAGAGTTACAAAGATATTTTCTTTTTGAATATCATTAGAGAAAGGTAATATTGTCTACTGTCTACTATATATGCATGCCCAGAAAATAATGGCACTATTTGGGATTTCCGAGATATAGTCCACAAAATATAAGCAAAACAAACGATTCACTGTGTACTGGCACTGGGTACAGTGAATCAGTGCTCATGGTATAGTTAATCAATGTCATTTCTTTTTAAAAATATAATAACATTAAAGACAAATTTAAACTGGACTTCTGAACATTGAAATAAAAAATTATAACATTTTTCAGAATATTTCCTAAACAAAAAACCCCCTTTGTAGCAATGAATAGCAACTTAAAGCTATTCAATATATATATGGCATAAATTGTAATGGATGTAATCATTAATTTAGGCTGTGCTCAGTACTTCTAAAATACGATATTAGTTATTATGGTCATTACTACAGAAAACAGTGATTCACTGTGCCCCGATTCACTGTTCCCCGTATGGCTACTCCTCACCTAAATCAACATATTTCACCAATTTGAACCATGTGTTCATGCATCACTTGTTAATGGATGTTCCCCTGACACATATTATGATTGTTGTAAATAATTCAATATTTATCTGCACTTTTAATCAAATTGAAAATCCTAAAATTACAGGTTTCAAGCCAGAAATCCTATTTCATCCCATAATGTCCAAAAGGTAAATGTTTTGTCAAATGTTATACCAGATTCAGTTGAGTCCTCATAAAATACATCAAACAAATTAAAAAAATTCGAAATATTGCTATTGAGCATCCTGGGAATTCAACTGATTCACTGTGTACTGTGATTCACTGTGCCCCGGCTTCCCCTAAATAAGTGACACGCATGATATTTTGCCATTGCACCAATGCTAAACATATCCTCAACCAAACTACTTGTGGTGGAATGAATTCTCATCTGATGAGAGGAAAACATATTGGGTCTTAAAGGCCGATATGTGATGCACGTGGGATAACAATGGCAGCCAATTTTCTTTGCTGTAGTTGGAGTTAGGTATTGGTTAAAGTCTTTGATAAGCAAGTAAACCACCCTTCCCTATGATTTAACATTGGGTCTGTGTCGTTTAACCTTTTGAATTCCCTGTTCCCCATTTCCCCCCAGCCAGAGCCTCAGCTCTTGAAGGTTCACCCTTGAAAGAAAATAACTTTCCCCGAAAAATGTTCATATGAAGTCATTAAAGATGCATTTCTGAGGTAAAGACACAGCGGCAATTTGCGAAATGTGTATTAGTGGATAAGAAAAAAATGGACGGATCTCCATCAAACTTTCGAAGTGGAATGTATTGATAAAGTATAACAACTCCGCTTGCTCTACAAGCTCTGTACAGAGAGAGAAGAACCTGGCTTTAAAATAATTTTGCCATTGATATTGGGGCCATTCCAAAATTTATGACTGGTGAGATAAGGAATTGGAACAGATATTGAGCTTGTGAAAATTTAAGGCCATGCTATGGACCTTGTCTGGCTTGGGACACATGAATGTCTGGTAAATAAATAGATATATTGACAAAGTGACTGACCAGATCAAGATTCATGTCAGCCAGTTGAAAACATGCAGGAGAGAAATTGTACTATTGATTTTAAGGCAAGACTTCAGATTCCTCTCCGCCACTCATAAAACTGCAATTGGGAATTGTCATCATTTTCTTGAGTCCGCTGAAATGGCACTTGCATTGGACGGCTGTATGGGGGGTAATTATAGGCCCCTACTCGAAAGTTCAAATTTAGAAGTATAAAATGCTTGGCGGAACAATTTTCACATGCATCTATTGAAAACATTGCACATCCTAAAAACTTGAAAGATTCAGATTGTCCGAAAACTTGCCAATTTTGTCCATGAGGATAAAGGATGCAGTGTCAATCTAGAGACACATGCCTTGTTAATTTTGGTTGGATGGCTTACAGCGAAACACTTTGATATAGAATTAGAGTGGACTGTGGCACTGTGAAAGTGGCACTTCGTGTGTCATCATGCTGATGATTTGTCATGATCAAACCCAATACTTTCAATGTTAATTTGATTGAAGGAGACTTATCCCACTTGTTGGTGTATGACACATGGAGTCACACGTTGTTAGTTGAATCAATACTTGAGCCGTCAGTCGTATTGACGAAATGAAAAGGCTGTAGGGGTCCACAACAAGATTACCAATATTCCATGGTCGGTGTCTTCACCCGCCTCAGCATAGAACATTCAGCACAAGGGACCTTGGAACTTAACACACAATTGGCAAATTTCAGGGTGGATTCAATACCACCCCCTCAAAAACAATAAGTGCTCTTAGACATTTGAGTGATCTTCTAAAGGTACATAACTAAATTCTACAAATCAAATTATCACTGTTGATATTCGTTAGAGAATCATTAAGCTGCTTCAAGTTGTCGGGTAATTATTTCAGACTTGAAGGAGTGATAACAAAAAAACAGAGCATTAATTTGAACGTGATTAAGTATTGTCAAAAGAAATGTTCATGTTTGCCTGATGAGCAACATCATCATGGATGTTGTTTGGATGGCGACAACTTCATCTTTATTCATACCATTATGATAATTGTGGTGATATTTAAGAAAAATATGATGTCACTCTGTCACCGAAATTCTTTCTACATGTTTATCTTATTTGTCGAAGAGTTATAGTAGCCTACATTACAGAATCTTGGATGCCACCAAAGTGCCTTGCGCAATAACCAACTTACATGATGTGACAAGTGTTCTTAGATTGATGCTTGATGCCAAAATGATGCGATTCACACTGAGAGTGTTGTTCCTTTGATTACGTCAGGTTTCATCGAGTTCTTACTGTCTGATGTGGGATATCGTTTTTAATTTTTGGTGAAACATGCTGTCTTGTTTGTTTAGAATGAGTTTTGTAACCTGGTCCTTGAAATGCTTCTGGTTGCGCTTGATTGAGACGCATCGAAATTAATGAGGGCCACTGAATTTCCGACATGTTCTAGAGAAGGTGTTCAAGAACAATTCTCAAAATCTTTAGCTCAAGATCTTGTCCAATGAATCGCTTGCATTGCAAGTTATCAGAACTATACATTGTAATTTGTTTCTCTCAATTACCATAGAATGTTCCCGACACCAGGTGCAATAGGAAACCGGCAAGATACTTCTGGTCAGATTCATATGAGTAATACCTGCTTGGAATGTCCTACCCGGTCCCAATACATGTATGTCTGACCGTCAAGCTTGATAAGATTACTTCATCCTTCTTTATGCATGCTTCTATCACATCTCACATCCAAACCAGTGACCCTTTTTGACCCCAATCTGACCTCTGGTGACCCAAGATCATTCAGCATCACATGATCACTCACTTCTGTCAACTGTGTCTCAAGAATATTCTCCCTGTCAACATTCATTTGGTTGTTGTTATGGAGACCAGACACTCCAGGCTTGTGTTATGAAGTTGTGAAAGTAAATTAAGTTTGACCTGATATTCAATACAGCTACATATCAAAAACTTCTACAAATAACAAATTTGTTATTCTCTTTTGTTACTTTTAACTTCAGAAGATATTTTTTGGCGAGTTTGTTATTTGGATGTAAATATTAAAATTGTCATTGATGTCATTATTATGTCTGATGGCCTCAGAAGTTTGAAAAAGTGGCACAAATTTTATCGTTATCAGATTGTTTCCGGGATTGACACTCGGTCACTCTTTAATGAGCTATATTTTTTTACAGTGTACCAACTTTAATTGAGGGTAATTTGAGGCTTGATGCCCTGGTAATGTGTGTCACTGAGGGAAGTGTTGTGCTCATGGCAATTGCATTTTTGCTATTGTTGAAGAGTTTGGATGAAGAGTGGCAGTGCATCTGAATAAGCTGCAAAACATGTCCTTTCTGAAATTCTGAGTCTGTCTACTATGACAGAGCAGCAGGCTATTGTGTTAATTCTTGGTAAAATGCTTGCTTAAAACCTTGGTCGCAGTGCGTGATGTCTGAGTGAGTCTTACTGGGTTTCTTTCTTGTGGTTGTCATGTCTCATGAATGTACGAGCTCACCTGCAGTCAGTGTTGCCAACTCCCTAGTCTAACGCTACCTTTTTCATGTACATTTTATATAGTGCACAATCTTGTACATGTACCAACTTAGTAGATAACTATGCCAGCATTTTGGAAAAAACCTTCTTTCTGGTCAGTATCCAACAGACAGAAGGAAATTTTACCTCATAAAATAAAAAAGACATTGTCCAACTATTACAAGTAAGTTTATATCTTGAAGTTGCTGTCATTCAAAATGAGACCTTATCTTCATTGATCAGTGAACTTACTGCTGTTCGGTGTTCGCTTAATGCCATATTTTTGAGATATCAAAACAAGAAATATTTCTTGTGAACCACATTCAGACATCACACATGGCGACCATAGTTTGTATTAAACAACCATTTTACCCGGAACTGACACAATGGCCATATTACCTGTTGCTGCGTCTCGATGCTACCAAAAGTTATACACACCTCACTTCCATCAAGATTCTTCAACCAGTGTTTCGCTCAGAGTTTTTACACAATAGCCCCACTAAGTGGTTGGAGCTCTTTCACAACAGCACCTAATGCAGTTTTAAAGACGACAGCCCTCAGTCAGTCTGAAGCGGAATTTTACACATGACTGGGGTGACAAGCCTCAGTCCGAGAACACCAGGCAGTCACTATTTCAGATTTGATGACAATTATACTCGTGTCTAAACTAACATCAATATATACATCAGAGTAATATTACATGAGGCAGGGTCACTGACACATAATTACTGGTGGCAGCTAGTGTCACACATTAATGTATCGAAAAACATCACCATCATAAAAGTATGAATAAAGCTGATGCTGTTGCTGCCTGACAGCATTTATCCGTCATGCAGCTAATAAAACATACATGCTAATCAATTTATCCGCACTTCATCATATTCACCATCGCTAATTGTAAATATCATAAAAAAGTTGTCAGTTGTTATTTATTTCCACCACAACATGTAGGTCTAGAGACACAGGCCTTGGCCATCGCCATCGTTTTTTGAGCGATTTGAGCATAATAAAAACAACTTTTACAAGGACCAAAACTATTTGCACTAACCAGTTACCAAATATGACAAAACTTGTTGAATACTTGAAATATTTTCACCAGATTGAATTATGGAGAAATAGCATCTCATATATACAAAAATGTGGTAGGTGCTACAGTGTGCTGTGTCATTGACGCAGTAATTGCAAAAGAAAGATTGGATAGATACAGAGCCCTGTGCTGCTGATCGTTCAAGAAACAACATAACACAAACTGTCAATGTCTCCACTCTCTTGTATCTATTGCAATAAGCAAATGAATGTTGATGGTGGCCAGGAACATTCCTGAGACACTGTTTACGGAAGTGAGTAATCATGTGATCTGAAATGACCTTGAGTCAGCAGAGGTCAGTGCGAGGTCAAAAAGGGTCACTGGTTCTGATGTAAAAAGTGGGAGATGTAATGGGAACATGCCTCTAGGAGGTAGAGTCATCAGTTTTTATGACAACGAAAAAGAAAAAAGGATACCATTAAGAAGAAAAGCCGCCTTAGGATGTGAACTCAAATGCATTCCTTCTGTCAAATCTGGATTAGCCATCATGGTTTGGATATCATGTAAAGTGAAGAGAAATACCTTATATCAGTTTCATTGACGAGAAAAATAGCAGGTAAATGTAATGATACTTTGTCAGTATTAGCATGGAGAAAACAATGGACATACAACAATTTGAAATATATTTTATTTGTCAATCAAGGACCCTTATATCATTCATTGACAATAGTATTGATGCTAGGATTAGTGACTCGTCTGGTTCAAGTAAATCTCTCACACAGATTCCTGACTGACAGTATGTATTCCGCAGTGGACTATGTGGGAAAATAAATCTAATTTAACAACTCCTAACAAACAATCCCAGCTGCAAATTACAAACAGAATTCCCAGGTTGACCACTGGTCAGGAAGGTGTCTGCTGGAATTGCCCATGTCCTTCGGCTGCTAAGGAGGCCCACCCAGGATTGCCTTTTCAAGCACTGCTCTTCTTCCAAGACAGTACAAGTTGTCCCTGAAAGCCAGGTCTTTTTTAAAGAAGTTGTTCGCATAGTAACTGAAAAGTAGATTTGTAGATAGTTGTGATTTTTTATCAAATTAAAAAAAGACTGAAGTCTACAGCAGCCCATCAGGAGGAATAATGCAAGTTAAACAGATTAAATGAATATACAACGGCTAGAAGAGAACCACTTGATGCAGTGCAGTTCTTCCATTGAAACCAATCAAATTATAGAAAGACAAGAAGTAATCTGTTAAAAAAAAACATTCTCTAAGGTTTATTAAGCTGAAGGTTACAGTTATTAGTACATGTATACTGTACACAGACTAGTACATAAAGTTTTTGATTGTAAAATTCAGATTTACTTTTCATGATGATGTACAAATCTGTGCAATATATTTAGATTTTTTCATAAATCTCTTTTCTTTGCTGTTTTGTGATTATTGAAAAAAATAACTAACCATTGATGAACATTTTGATGTTATCTTAATTAATCAAGCTACCAATCACTTAACTTGCCGGCTGGCAGTCCACACAACTAAAGTGGATTGGATTCGACATTCTCATTATTTCAATGTCCGTTGTGACACTCTCGTACCTGTCAAATTTAGCCTATTTGTCCATCAGTGAAGTAAGACAGCCACATTATTTTGAAATGCTCCAAAAAAAACAACAATATCTTGAAAGTTGGTCAAATGAATGAGATCATTAGACCGAATTTAAAAAATATTTTAAATTATCAATGCGAGTCCTTTGACAGTATTCTCATCTAATAACTAGTCCTATTTTTTAAATCGTTGTCTAATATATATCTGTTGACTTTCATACGGAACTCTACACCACTTCCTGGTCTTGTCATATACCTACTTAGTACTTAGTAAATGTAAGTCATCTCACTATTGACATTACACAGGTGGTTACACTTTCTACCCTGCAGCAAGGGCAATTATACTCCACAGCCAACAGGACTGCAGAAGTTTGGCTTTGAACATTGAGTTATAATATATTGCAGAATATTGCGGCCTCTCATATTTCTGAAATTCAGCAATTAGGAGTTCTAAAAAGGTCCAGAAATATAAGAGGTGTACGAAGCATCGATACCCATCCAAGTTCTTTGCTCTACTTCACGACCATACATACAAGCAAGTTTTCAAAACCGTATTGCTAGAATTGCAGCATATGCACTACCATGGATTCACCAATGTTCAAGATACATGTATTCAAACACCCATAAGCCAACTAGATGCATATCCAGATAGCCACTGGTTGCTTGGGGGACAGTCAGGATGAGAGCAACTATTTGAAACTGTCTTTGGGTTAAGATACAAATTGCTATTGTAACTATTGACGATTTGTTTGCCAATTCAGTACAATAGTGTGTTTTACAAGTACATATATATTATAAGTTCTTCTGTTTCCTATCATTAAATGAGATGCATTGTGCCTCTGTCAATGTATTATGCCTTATATTTTTTCTTTTTCATCCATATGTAAAGCTAAATCCAAGTGTTGGAGTCGAGGCCAGGACATCCGAGACCAAGACCGAGACCGAGGCATGAGCATCCGAGACCGAGACCGAGACGGAGGCATGACCCTCCGAGACCAAGACCGAGACAGAGGCATGAGCATCCGAGACCGAGACCGAGACCGAGGCCGGCTGGACAAAGGACTCCAACACTGCTAAATCCATATTTTCCTCATCGCCTTAGTATTTTTTCAACCTCAACAGTTTCATGTTTTCAATTTTGGTATGTACTTGCACAGAGTTCTCATATATGTGACAAATAGAAACCATGGTTGTTTTGAAGTCTAATATCTTTAACATTTTCATCAACTTTGTTTTCAAAATTGTAACTTGAGGAGAGGCATAAGACGAGTAAGATCAGGAACCAGTTAGGATTTTTGAGGGTCATTTGAGGCTTGATTTTCAGGAAATGTTTGTCACACTGAAGACTGTTTGGCTTACTTTGCACTGCATGCCATTGTTGAAGAGCTTGGATGAAGAATTTGCTCAAGAACCTGGGTGGAAGAGAGTAGCATCTCAGTGAGCTGTGAATCCTGTCCTTTCTGAGCGTGTGTGTCCTGACACAGCAGCAGGCTTTTGTGTAAAGTCTGGGTAAAATGCTTGCTTAAAAACCTTGGTCGAAGTGCGTGATGTCTGAGTGAGTCTTACTGGACTACTTTCTTGTGGTTGTCATGTCTCACGGATGTACGAAGCTCATCTGCAGTCAGTGTTGCCAACTCCTACACTACCTTTTTCGTATTCATTTTATGTAGTGCGCAATCTTGTACATGTAAAAAGTAATCAGACAACTCTCTCCGCATTTTGGAAAAAAACCTCTTTCTGGTCAGCCTCTAATGGGAAATAATTTTTGAAACAAAATAAGATAGCTATTGTCTTACTGCCACTTTTATGTGATGTTGCTGTTGTTTGAAACGACTAGCAAATTGTCATTGAGCTGGAAACATACTGGTTGCATCTGCATCATTGTATATTCATGAGACATGAATACGAAATGTTTCTTGTGAATTTCACTGAGACATCACATTTGTCACTGTTAGCATGGCAAAAACAATGGTTATAGAGAAATTTTACTTGTCAAGTAAGGACCCACATGTCCGTTGTCAATTGTATTGATGCTAGGATTAGTAACTCTAGCGGTTCAAGTAAATCTCTCACACAGATTCCTGACCGGACAGTATTTATTCCATAGTGGACTATGTAGGAAAAATAAATCTAATTTAAGACTTCCTAACAAACAATCCCAGCTGCAAATTACCAGCAGAACTCCCAGGTTGACCACCGGTCAGGAAGGTGTCCGCTAGAATTGTCCACGTCCTTCAGCTGCTAATGAGGTCCAACCAGACAACCCTGCTTGGAGAAATAGCCTCTCGGGCCAGTCTCTTCTTTCTAGACAAAACAGCAGTTACTTTGCTGAACTTTTTTTTTTCAAGGGATGTTTCACTTACCTAAACTTGAATATTTGTGATTATTAATTAAATTTAAGAAGGAATGATGACTCTGACAAAAAAATTGAATTATACTAGTTAAAACAAAGGGAGTCAAATATTCATGACTGGAAAAGAACCCATTTAGCTAGTTCTCCCTTAAAAACCGATCAAATCATCTGAAGAAAAAAAAAACGATCAAATCATATGAAGAAGTATTAAAAAACCACATTTTGAGGTTTATGCATAAATGCTGACCATGGACCTTGCTATAAAATTTTTCATAAAACTAAAAAGTCAGGCTTCTGTGCCTTAAGATTACCAAACATTCATTAACAACTCTCTATAAACTGTAAAGAGATGAGTATGGACCATTGGACCTCAGAAATCAAACGGGGTATAACTACATGCATGCATGTCTCATGTTTTAAGTAAATGGTACAGAAAGTTTACTGTTTTTCTTCTTATTATTTTTTAACAAATCCCATCAGTGTCAACTGCTTTTCAGTCGGTTTACATAAATAGTTTATAGTATGGATTTTACCACTGCAGCATCCTATATAATGGCTGACAACTCACACCATGCTCCAGTACTATAATGCCATAAAACAGTCATGGAAGTCTCCTTTATAAAGTTTCTTGTCTTCATAAACAACTTCCTCCTCATCTGCAACTGGAAGGGAAGACACATGTGCTCAGGTATCATAAAGCTGAAGCTCAGACAGTCGTGCATGTAGGCTGCTACATCTAGTTTTATATTGTAAATCCAAGAAAAAAATTAAGATTTACTTTTTACAATGATGAACAATCTGTGCAACATCTTTGTTGATTTTCATATAATAATCTTTCCATTTCTGTTTATGGATTAATGTATAGAATAAGTGACTATTGATGAACTCTTTGATGTTTTCTCTTTCTCAATTAACCGAGCTACCAATCACCAAACTGGCCATCAATCAATGGTACATGGATTACATTCGACATTATGATAATTCCAATGTCTCTTTATATTTGACAGTCAAATTTAGTATATTTGTCCCTCAGAAATGTAAAACAGCCACACTTCCCTGAAATGCTCCGAAAGAAATTAATCTTCAAAGTTGTTCTATATAAATGAGATCGTTAGACCAATTTAGAATAAATAATTGTCAGTGTTAGTCATTTCATAACAGCTCTCATCTAACAAATGTCGGTCTATAGCTCTAAACTTACATTATTCATACAGAACTCTGATACTTCCTGGTCTTATCACACAATTACAGTTTGAATCATCTCAGCATTGACATTATACAGGTGGTGTCACTTTCAGTATTATAGGCCACTAAACTTCTAAGCGACTGAGGACCGCCAGGAGTTGGGCTTGAAACATTGAGTTATAATGTGTATCGGGATATTTCAGGCTTTCTGTGTTGCTGGAATTTAACAAAAGTGTTCTATAAACATCAGGAAACTTGAAGTGTGCAAAGCGTAGATGCCTAAAATGTAGGATAAGTGTTCAGGCTCTATACTCTACTTCATGACCAGACAGAGGCAAGTCGGCAAAACATATAGCTGGAATTGCAGCATTAGTACTGGTACCATGGATTCACTATTCAAGATATTCAAATGCTCATAAGCCAACTAGACGCATATCCAGATAGCCATTGGTTGCTTGGAGATAGTCAGGATGTGTGCAACTATTTGAAACTGGCTTTGGGTAGTTATGCAGATTGTTATTATGACTATTGATGATTTGTTTACAATATTAATCGCATCTGCAAAAAGTACTGCAAAAAGTGTGATAAGTTCTTTGACATAATATTATACCTGTATGAAAATTGCATGATCATTATATTCCAAAAACAGTGTTCGGCCTATTTATGGAGTTGCAGTTTTGTTTACAAGTAGGGGAGGCGGGGGTCACAGTGTGACATTTCACCCCTCAGCTGCTTTTTTAATTCAACACATGATCATGGCAACTTGGTGAACATATGGCCTAAAATGGGTTCACAGCATTAAAGACTAATATCCAAAAGACCTTGAAACAGTAGCACAACATCCTATGTCACAGTGACCAGACAATAATAGGGAAAGTTCGATAAAACCTGTTTGGGACCCCATAAATGTACATGAGGTGGGTAAAAACCCACTTTGCATAATGAGCATAATTTTCATATTCCCTACAGACCTTCTTCTCATAAAAGCGTCCCAAATGATGATTTAAGCTTAATAATTAGGTCATTGCAAGTTGGTCAAAAGGGCCTGTGACTTTTTACCCCTGTGACTTTTCACCCCTCTTCCCCTACATAAACATTTATTTCTCTGTCTTCCTATTAGAAATGAGAGCTAACCGTGCCTCCCTAGCACATTGCACTATGCGTTCTAAATCTGCCTTATTCATCCATGTGCTTAGCTGGATCCATATTTTCCTCATGGCCTTGGCGATTCATCAAAATATAAAATTAATATGTATCCAATTTGACATGAATTTTCACAATTCATGTTTTAGTGAATGACATGTAGATATTCAAAATCTTGCCAGATGGAACCTTTTTTTTCTGTAATATAATATATTTTTTTATAATATTTATAATATCTTTGACATTTCTGTGAACATTCATTTTTAAAATATTGCATTACAAGAGGTATTTAGACAAGTAAGGACATTGCTTTAGGCTGGCAATGAGGAGTTACTGTTTCTTAATGTGATTTCTCCGCAAGGTAATGGTGAGAGAACTTTTTCTCACTTGGCAAGGTGATATGTTCATATTTGAAGAATTTATCATTGACATAAACATTTACCTATATTTTGTATACTGTATTGATAGGGTATGCTAAAATTAGACCAATTTGGCTGTCTCTAGATATTCATAGCTTATCTTAGCCATTTATAGCTGTCCATAACTCTCCACTTCCATAATTCTATATATACAAAAATCTCTTTAACCCCTTTGTTAAAATAACAGTTATTGTGGCTAGCAATGGATCATGCTTTCAACAGCCAATATACCTGAGGCAAGATTATGAAAGAGAGGCCACATTTAGAAAGTTATACCTTATTTACATCTTATACAATTTCGTCTTTTGCCTCATCTTAATGAAGGGAATATCATAATTATTTCATGAGATTCTTTTAGCATTACAATAGCCTATTCTGGCTGTATAAAGCATAAGGTGTTTCAGTGAAGCCTTTGAAATATCCCCTTGGTAAAAGCTTCATAATCTTAGTCTTCCTCACTGCGCAGTCTGGAATGCTTCACATGATAGAGCCAGATATCCTCCCATTAATTCTATTACCTGTTTGATTCCCCCATTTACGAATATTGATTGAATAACAGTGGGTAATTTTAAGAAATTTAATTTGAGCAGGAGCAGAAATTATTGCTTTTAAAATGAGGTATTGGTATTGAAGTGAGCTGAAATGATGTTAATATTTCTCATTACATAAAATGACCAAAATGTTCATAAAATCAGGAAAAATAGGCAGAAATTTAAAGAAAAAGATATGAATAAGGTTGATTGTATTGGATTAAACGCACACTCTTATCTTTTTTGGCATGTCAAATGTGTTGGTAAAAAAACAAAGCCAAGCTACATTGCTTGTCTTCTGGAGTTCTTGGCATTACCTTTATATTGGAGCTTTTTCTCAGTCATAAATGCTAGTATAGAGGGTATTCTCTTGCATGCGACGAAGTTTCGTCTCAGAAACTTGTGTATTATCCAAGTTTTTTCAAATTGTAATTTGACCTTGTATTGTAATTTTTTTATATCACTGATAATGGTACGAACATTTTATCTGTCCATGTTTAAGCCATGCAGCATGATCGGTACTGTTAAAATAGACCAAATCTAAATCATGGTCATACAGTGTACTATCACATTGCACTTTTTACACCTTTTGTCATAGAGACCTAGCTGAGCTGCTTCAAATTGTCCGTTAATTTACTGTAAACTTGAAGGAGTGCTACAGTAAGCTGGGCCATTCATTTGAATATGATTAAGTGTTGTCAAAAGAAATTTTCTTGTTTGCCTGATAAAGTCAAGGACTGGAGTCAGCTGTAAGTGCACTATGTGCAGATCCTGAGATACTTCACTGACAATTTTTAATCAATTTCCTGATATTCTCGATTTGGACAATTTTAAATCTTTTATTTTATTTTAACCCTTCTTTCGATATTGGACAATTTTACTCAATTTTCAATGTGATTTTACTGTCATCTGTGATTTTACCAATAATTGTTATTTTTTACCCTGTTGTAACTCGGTAATCAGTGTTCGAAATAAGAGGGGGTCAAGGGGGTCTTGACCCCCCCAAATGCTATATGGACCCCCTCAAATACATTTTTTAGAGGGACCCAGGGGGGTTCCTGAAAAAAACCCCTCAAATACTAAATGTGCAGGATTTAATCCAGAAATGGGGTTTTCTAAAGAAATTATCCAGGATAATACACACTTAAAACACTCAGAATTAATTTTAGAGTGCATGTATGTAGTCCTTTCTAAACACCCCTGAGCTTCGGGGGAGCCTCCGGGGCCCGTGGACCTCCGGCGGCTCGTGGACCTCCGGCCTCAAAAGCTTCGACCCTTTGTGCCTTGCCAGTGACAGACCCCCCCAAATGACATGGGCTATTTCGACCACTGTCGGTAATAATAGCTCATAGTAGCTAATGTTCTCTGTTTGTAACACCGAGATGAAATAAATGTGATTTGATTTGATTTGATTTGCAGCATCATCAGATGGATGTTGTTTGGATGGCACTAACTCCATCTTTATTCATACTAAAATTTGTGGTGATATTTTTGAAAAATGAAGTATGAGCCCGGTATGGCTATGCCACTTCGTGCCACTTCGATTATTCATCCCTGTCAACTGTATTGAAGAAAGAATGTATGTCAAATTATCAAGTACAACATAGAATCTTGGATGCTGCCAAAGTGCCTTAGCGCAATAACAAACTTAGAGAATGTGACGAGTGTTCTCAGATTGAGGCTTTATGCACAATTGATGGGATTCACACTGAGTGTGTTGTTCCTATAATTACATTAGGTGTCATCACCATATATTTCTTACTGTCTGATGTGGGTATTGTGTTAAATTTTGCTAAGGGACTGTTCAGAATTTATGACTGGGGGGGTGGGAGTTTTGCCCGAGGGGGTACTAACTTTTCACACGTGTTTCAAGGGGGGGGTATTAATTTTTGACAACACTTCCAAGGGGGGGTAAAAAATTTTAACAAAGTAATTTTTTTATAAAACCCGCATAAACTGACTTTATCCGCGCTTTTTTACGCTCAAAAGTCCGCGAAATGGCGCGAATCTGTACGCGTGACTATGTACAACAGTAAATATGTGTGTATTTGTTTATATGGCCGGGGGGGGGTACTAAAAATATGCATGAAACCTAGGGGTGGGGTACTAAAAATCCGCATTGATCTCAAGGGGGGTATCAATTTTTTACGGGAAGTTCTGGCAAAACTCCCACCCCCCCAGTCATAAATTCAGAACGGCCCCTAAAACATGATGTCTTGTTTGTTTGGAATGAGTGTAACCTGGTCCTTGACATGCTTCTTGAGACACATCAAAATTAATGAAGGTCACTGTATTTCCTACACGTTCCAGATCAATTCTTAAAATCTTGAGCTCAAGATTTTGTCCAATGCATCGGTTGCATTGCAAGTTATCAGTTCTATACTTTTCAATTACTTTTATTCATATTCCATGGAATGCTCCAGACACCAGGTGGTCTGAATCTTAATGGTAGAGGAAGAAGAAGAATATGAAACCGGCATGATGATTCTGGTTAGATCAATGAGTACCTGCTTAGAACCTCCTACCCTGTCCAAGTATGCCTATTGCCTAACCATCAAGCTTGATAAGATTACTTCTCCTTTCTTTATGCATGCTTCCATCACATCTCACATCCAAACCAGTGTCCCTTTTTGACCCTAATCTGACCTCTTGTGACCCAAGGTCATTCCACATCACATGATCACTCCCGCCAGCAGTGTCTCAGGAATATTCTCCCCATCAACATTCATTTGCTTGTTGTAATGGAGACCAGACACTCTTGGCTTGTGTTATGACATAGTGGAAGAAAATTAAGATGGCCAGCATTTTTATAATGACATTCTTTTCTTGGACCTGATATTCAATACAGCTTTATATTACAAACTGCTACAAATAACAAATTTGAAATTCTCCTTTTAACCTTTAACTTCAGAAGATATTTTTTGGCTAGTTTGGTATTAATTTAGATTTGTGCTGTCTTTGATGTCATACTAGATATTAATATAATTACGTATGTTATCAAATAGAGAATTTAGCTTGAATAACAGTCTGGAAATAGGAATGATTACCAAAATGCTCAGAGTGATGTTCAGATTTTCCAAAAATATACTGCATCCATGACAAAGCAGCTGTAATGCGTTTCCGAAAAACATAATTGAGATGATATAGAGGATGATCCCAGGAACCAATCAGGCATTTTGAATGAACTTAATTTTTTAGAGTGATTTTACTTCAATTGAGGGTCATTCGAGGCTTGATGTCCAGGTAAAGTGTGTCATACTGAAGTGTTGTGCTCACAATTGTTATAAGGTTTGGATGAAGAATTTCCTCTAGAACCTGGGTTGGAGTATGGACTTTTCCTTTCAGAACATGTATGTCCTGACACAGCGGCAGGCTTTTTTGTTAAGTCTGTGTAAAATGCTTGCTTAAAATGTATCGAAAAATGTCACCGTGACACCATCACAAAAGTATGAATAAAGATGATGCTGTTACAGCCTGACAAAAGTTATCATTTTGCTCATGAAGAAACATGCTAATAGATTTATCACCGCCTCATCATGTTCACCATCGCTAATTGTAAATCTCATAAAAAAGGGTGTTAGTCCTTATTTCCACTGCAACATGTAGGTCTTGAGACACAGGCATTGGCCATCACCGTCTTTTATTAAGCAATTTGAGCACAATACCGGTAACACATTTTTAAAAATAAAAACCAAAACTATTTGAAATTTCAGAAAACGTAATACATGTTAAAATTCAGAAAGCACTACAGCATGCTGTGTCATTGACGCAGCAATTGCACAAGAAAAGATTGGATGGATACGGAGCGCTGTGTTGCTTATCTTGGACAATATGACACAAACCATCAGTGTCTCTCCACTCTCTTGTATCTATTGCAACAAGCGAATGAATGTTGATGGTGCCAGGAATATTCCTGGGACACTGTTGGCAGATGTGAGTCATTATTTGATGTGAAATGACCTTGAGTCAGCAGAGGTCAGTGCGAGGTCAAAAAGGGTCACTGGTTCTGATGTAAAAAGTGAGAGATGTAATGAGAACATGCCTCTAGGAGAGTCATCAGTTTTTATGGCAAAGAAAAGGAAAAAAGGGATATTTAGAAGAAAGCTGCCTTGCAGTTGTGAACTGAGGTGCATTTCTGCTGTTAATCCAGAAAAAAGTCATCCATCCTGGTTTGATTATCACGTGAAGTAAGGAAAAATACCTTATATATATCAGTTTTGTTGACAATAAGAATACCAGTAATGATACAACTGTCACTGTTAGTACAGTGAAAACGATGGTTGTACAGAAATTTGATATATATTTTACTCGTCAAGCAAGGACCCAGATATTTATAATGAATTGTTACTAGGATTGGAGTTCAAGTAAATCTCTCACTCTGATTCCTGACTGACTCTATCTATTCCGCTGTGGACTGTGTGGGAAATAAATCTAATTTAAGACCTCCCAACAAACAATCCCAGCTACAAATTACCAGCAGAATTCCCATGTTGACCACCGGTCAGGAAGGTGTCCGCTAGAATTGTCCACGTCCTTCTGCTGCTAATGAGGTCCAACCAGACAAACCTGCTTGGAGAATTGGTCTCTTGAACGGGTCAGTCCTTCCAAGACAAAATAGCTATATAGTATTTCCTGGAAGTTGTATGTATTAAAAAGAAATTGCATGTTAACTTGTGAGCTTTGAACTTAGATAGCTGTTTTTTTAAACTGATATCTCATCAAATTAAAGAAAGGACTGAAGACTATGGCAAAATATATTGAATACATGTATTACTAGTCAAGCAGAGGGAGCCAAATATTCATGACTGGAAAAGAACCCATTTACCCAGCTCTTCCTACAAGACCAATCAAATCATATGCAGAAGTATTAAAAACCACATTTTGAGTTTTTATACATAATAATTATGTTGACCAATGACTAAACTTATGCTTTGAAAATTGGACACAGAAATTCTACATGACTGTCACTGTCACTTTGTAGACTTGCCGTATCGGCTGTTATACTCCACAGTCAGAGAGGACTACAAGGAGTTTGGCTTTGAACATTGCATTATAATATACATGTATGACAGAATATTGCCGGATTCACAGGTTACTGAAATTTTACAAAACAGTTCTAAAAATGTCTAAAGAAAAAAAAAAAAATTAGGTTCTTAACTCTACTTCATGACCAGACACACTGGCAAGTTTTCAAAACCGGATTGCTAGAATTGCAGCATATGCACCACCAAGGATTCAGTATTCAAAATATTCAAACTCCCATAAACCAACTAGATGCATATCCAGATAGCCACTGGTTGCTTGGAGACAGTCAGAATGTGACCAGCTTTCTGAAACAGGCTTTGGGTATAGATGCAGATTGCTATTATGACTATTGACGATTAGTTTACTGGTTCATTACCATAGTAAGCACATCTTTTAAAATGAAGTGAATAGCTTAAATAGAAAGGAAAAAGTATATGAACAAGTCAGGCATATTTGAAAAAAATCTGTGCAAAAAAGTGGATATTACACAACAAAGTAGTTTTTGTTTTATTCATAAACGGGTCATTCCACAATAACTGAGACAAAACTGTCACTGGTGTTACAGTAAAAGTTAAAAAACACAATTGACTCAAAGTAAAACCAGTGACCAATTTAATAATTTTTAAAATATTTCCCATAGAAATTTGAATTTCATTGGATTTTCTGTCACCATACATTACTGGTGTTGCCATTGGACACCTGTGTTAACAATTTTTGAGTAACACCAGTGACGATAACACCAGTGACAATTCGCCCTGAAATACCAATTGCTCCCAGAGTGATGCGATGATTTGAACAGGTGTTGCCAAAGATTGATCCCTGTAAACAGGACATATCCTATGACTGAGGCAGTTTTTGAAAATTCTACAATTATAGACCATTTTTGAGGGTAACACCAGTGACAACGAAAAAAAGATTACTATTAATTTTAACTCACCGAAGAGCCACCCAGCCTGCTATATAAATGCCAAAATCTGCTGTTATCATGGATGCCTGTCCATCATAAAAAGCCCCCTGGTACATTAGACCAAAGATAGAAGGGAGCATTCACTTTACAGTCATGCTTTATTTAATGAGTAACACCAGTGACATGTTTTCTGGTGACGAGGTCATTTTGTTTTCCAAAGTATACACAGAATAGAAAAAATTCAGTCGGTCTTGGGACGCAAGTATATGGAGTAGTTGTCCTGAGATTTAGACCCACCACAAATATTTACATTGATTTGACATGGTTAAAAACGTATGATAATTGACAGGAGAATTTTCAGTGACACCACTTTTTGGCTATATTTTGGATATTGTGAAGGGTGCACAATATAAGCAGTAGCTGACAATTTCCATTTGACAATGAAAATAACTTCTTTAATAGAGGGGAAAGGCATATGATTAGAAACAAAATCCTAATATTATGATTTTGCTGTGAACAGCTTGAGTGACACAAAAGACTCAGTTACTGTGGAATGACCCAAACATATACAAAAAAATCTTCTCTTTTTCATTTTTAGGAATGAAATATTAATGTGCTCATCTAAGTGCAGTTAAACTGTTTCATTACCGTGGAATGGATCTTTCAAAATTTTCCCTCTGTAAAAGCTTCTTTATCTTAGTTCTCACGATATTGAACGCTCGAGATGATAGCTGCCAATTTCCTCCTATTAATTCTATTACCGGTTTGATTCATCCATTTACGAATATTGATTGTGTAACAGTGGGTAATTTTAAGACATCAAATTTGAGCTTGAGCAGAAATCATTGCTTTCAAAAGGTATGGGTATTGAAATGAACTGAAATGCTGTTTTTTTAAAAATAGTTCTCTGAATATAAAATGACCCAAATTTTATTAATTCATAAGGGATTTACAAAAATGTACAGAAGAAACATGGAGATGGTGGGTCATATTTGGCAATGAGAACAGTAATTGCATTACCTGTGATTGTTGAAGAGCCCTAGAGCTTCGATAAAGAACATGCTCAAGAAAATGTGTGGAAGTGTGCAGCATCTGAGAGAACGACTGAAACTGTCCTGTCTGAGCCTGTGTATTCTGACAGAGCAGCAGGCTATTGTGTTAATTCTGGGTAAAAAGTTCGCTTAAAAACCTCTGTCCAAGTGCGTGATGTCTGAGTGAGGCTTACTCGACTTCTTTCTTGTGGTTGTCATGTCTCACGAAAGTATGTAGCTCATCTGCAGTCAGTGTTGCCTACTCCAAGTCCAACACTACCTTTTTCATACTCATTTTATATAATGCATAGTCTTCTACATGCACAAACTAATCAGACAGCTCCTTCCATATTTTGGAAAAACTCCTCTTTCTGGTCAGTATCACTGATGAGTGCCTTAATATGTGAAGGAGTAACTATGTTTCAACTCCCTCGCCAAATTGACTGTCTGAAGCTCACTTAAAGATGTAGCTGATTATGTAATCAATATTAAATAGGGAAATAGGAATTAATGGTATGCAGAATTAATCGCAGAATCTGATGTTTAACTCAGTTTCCATAATGATGTGACAACCGCTTCCAGTAGCAATATCTGTTAAAGTACATGTACAATTGCTTCTGAGACATCCAAATAAATGATATCAGATTAAATGATGCCAATTCTAGTCTTCTTCTTCTTCTTCTCTCGTTGTGCTGGTATACCCCGGATCGCCGGGTAGCTCAACCTCATTTTTGAGGGGGCTGCACTTCTACTAGGTTCAATCTTCTGTGTCGGTGATCGCCGTACACTGTATGATGTATGAGATGATAAGGCTGGGAGTCTGGCACATACTCTATTCATTCAGAGATGTCCAGGGTCTTTCAGTTGCCCCAACATAGAACGTTGGATACAACCCACCTCCATTTTAGGTCCCATGGGCTCGGACCATCTGTTTCTGTTTGTTTGTTTTCTTTACAGTTTTTGTTGTGTTTTTCCAATGTTGTGTTTTTCCTATGTAATGCTGTTTGACTCTATATATATCTATTCTGTTTATTTTGTTGTTGTTTTTTTTAAATTTTTTTTTTAATTTGTTATACTACAGACCAACCCCATTAATCTATATATTCACTTTGGTTACTTTGTTGATTCAATTAAGTATTCAATTTGGCAATTCTGCTATTGGCAATTTGGCTCTTCTACAGGTACAACTGTCTAGTTATTCAGTAAAGTTGAGTTCCAGGAGTGGGATTCGATATTGGCTTTTAAACAAACAAATGGCTACAAAAGACTTTACTTTATTATACTCGGTGGTATTTAATATGAACATGTGTATCAGGACCCAGAAATGAACGTATTGAAAATGTGGTCATTTGTAAATTACTTCCACTACAACATGACACAAACCATCAGTGTCTTGTCTCTGGTCAAACAAGCAAAAGAATGTTGATGTTGGCTAGGAATATTCCTGAGACACTGTTGGCAGAAGTGAGTACCCGGTACCATGTGATCTTAAATGACCCTGAGTCAGCAGAGGTCAGTGTGCATGAGGTCAAAAAAGGTCACTGATTCTGATGTAAAAAGTGGCAGGTGTAATGGGAACATGGAGAGTCATCAGTTTTTATGGCCAAGAAAAAGAAAGGATGCCATTTAGAAGAAAAGCTGCCTTTGGATTGAGAACTGGTATGCATTTCTTATTTTAATCCTGAATAAGCCATCTTGGTTTGAGTAACTTGTAAAGGACTTTAGAGAAATACATTATATCAGTTTTGTTGCCAACAAAAATACCAGGCCATGATACATTTTTCAGGGGTTGTAGTGCGAGAAACAATGGCTGTACACTGTACAGACATTTGCGAATTTTTGAATAGACAAACAAGAAAGAGATACAATGTGTCTATTGTCAATATTATTGAATTTGTTGATGCCAGGATTTATAAGTGAAGTAATGTCCTATCTTTAACATTGAAATGAGAGGGTCAGTTTGTCAGTGGGAGGCATATGACATCTCTGGTGAGTGAATGACTCATTCACTACCACTGACATACAATACATGATTATAGTGAATATAGGACGAACCACAGGTTGTATTGAGTATCAGGTCCAAGAAAATAATGTCATAAAAATGCTGCCAGACTTAATTTACTTCCACTACCTCATAACACAAGCAATGAGTGTCTGGTCTCCATGGCAACTAGCAAATGAATGTTGACAGGGAGAATATTCCTGAGACGCTGTTGGCGGAAGTGAGTGATCATGTGATGCTGAATGACCTTGGGTCACCAGAGGTCAGATTGAGGTCAAAAAGGGTCACTGGTTGGGATGTAAGATGTGATGGAAGCATGCATAAAGAAGGGTGTAGTAATCTTATCAAGCTTGATGGTTGATAGGTAGTTGGTAGAAAGTTCTCAGAAGGTACTCAAGTAATTCAGGCAAGAACTATCAAGCCAATTTGCTATTTGCAGTTGATGTCTGGAACACTGCGTGGAAATTGAATGAAAATAATTCCAAAGGAATGTTCTAATAACTTACAATACAATACAAAGCAATTAATTGGACCAGCCATTCTGTTCAAGGTTAAAAAGCGTTGTATTCTAGAATTTTTAGTAAATGCGGAAATTGCAGTGGCCCTCAGTGAAGCTGATGCGTCTCAATTAAGCACAACCAGCAGCACGTCAAGGACCGGGTTACACAGCTCATTTTAAAAAACCAAGACATCATATTTCACCAAAATTTAACACAATATTCCACATCAGACAGAAAGAACACTGTAGCAATGACACCTTATGCAATTATAGCAACAACAGCTCTAAGTGTGAATTCCATCAATTCGGCATCAAGCCTCAGTCTGAGAATACTTGCTGCATTCTGTAAGTTGGTTATTTCGCTACAGCACTTCGGTAGCTTCCAAGATTCGATGATCTAGGCTATACCATAACTCTTCGGCATACAAAGTCAACATGGAGAACAATTTTGGTGATAGAGTGACACCATATTTTTCTTTAGTATAACCACAATTGCGATATGAATAAAGATGAAGTTGTTGCCATCCAAACAATCGTTAATCAAATTCAAATGAATGTCCTGGCTTTTTGTAGTCGCTCCCTCAAGCTTACAATGATTACCAGACAATTTGAAGCAGCTCAGTTGTGCCTCTATGACTCAGGGTGTAAAAAGTAGGTATGTATATGTAGGTATGTAAATGTGTATTAATTAAAGAAAAGTGTAATCTAATTACATGAACTTGATTTTGATTTGGTTTATTTTAAGATAAATCGTTGGGAACAGCTAGAACATGTATATATTTAAGTTTTGTGGCATTACCAGTGATTGTCAACAAATAAAAAAGTATAATTCCAATTTTTAAAACTTAGATAGACACATCGAGCTTCGGAAACAAGGCATAATATTAGTGAATATCTTTACAAGTAGTTATGACAGAAATAAAATATAATCCAAGAACTCCAGAACACATATATGGCCGCTTGGTTACTTTTTTGGCCCACGCTTGTAAAGAGAACTATATCTTCAAAGTTTTTCTAAATTAATGAGATTATCACACCAATTTAGGATAAATTTTAAACTTCCTGGTCTTGCCATGCACTTACCATGTCAATCAACTCACTGTTGACATTGCACAGGTGGTGTCACTTCCTCACCTGAAGTATAGATCATTATAATCCACAGCATGGGAGGTCTGCAAGAAGTTGGCCTTTGAACAATAAGTTATATAATACATGGCAGAATATTTCAGATTTTCTATGTTACTGAAATAAATAAAAAAAAGAGTTCTAAAAGCATCCAGAAACATAAGAGGTGTGCGAAGTGTAGATGTCTGTAGAATAGAGTTCAGGCTCTTATCTCCACTTCCTGACCAGACATACAGGCAAGTTTTCAAAACCATATTGCTAGAATTGCAGCATATGCACTGCCTTGGATTCACTATAAGCCAACTAGATGCATCCAGACATAATAGTCATTGGTTGCTTGTGGACAGTCAGGATGTGAGCGACTATAAGAAACTAGCTTTGGGTTTAGATGCATATTGCTATTATCATTATGGATGATTAGTATGGATTACTCTGCCGATTCATTACAATATAAATTTATTTTTCACATCTACAAAAAGTGTGATAAATTCCAAGTCTCTTGTACCATGAAAGTCGCATTACCATAATATCGCTAAAATAATGTTTGACATTTTTATACAGGTGAAGGAGTATGGTAGGCATGTCATTTAATTATAATCGAATTTTTTATGTCAATCAATTTTGTTGCTGACAAGGTATATACTCCCGTTGTGGACATGCAGTTGAATTTAAGCAATGTAAAATAATAAATAGATCGTAAAGTTAATTCCTGAAATAGAGAGGCAAAAATGCACACTTACAGTTTCTTAATGTGATTTGCCTGAAAACTGATGTTGAGAGAATTTTAAATAACTGTAGGTTGTCATCTACAGCAAAATATGTTGGAGAGTTTATGAGTTTCTCCCTTGTCAAGATAATGTGATCATATTTGAAGATTTTATCATCAATACAAAAATTTACTTATTCATAAATTTACTGCGAGATTGTTGATTAACCTCTTACAAGGTCAGTGGTGGATACAGGGGGGGAGGAGGCCAGGGGGCCTGGGCCCCTCCTACATCACCAAGATTAATAGTAGCAATTTGAAGAAAAATTGCGATAACGCAGGCCTGAAGCACGTCTGGGCCCCCCTAGGCTATCGTGTCTGGATCCGACACTGAAGGTTTCGTCTTTTGCCTCATGTAATGAAAAATGTAAAAGCTCCATAATCTTAGTCTGGAACGCTTCAGATGATAGGGCCAGATTTCGTCCTATTAATTCTATAACCTGTTTTATTCCTCATTTACAGATATTGATTGCCTAATAGTGGGTAATTTTAGGAAATTCAAGTTGAGCTGGAGCAGAAATTATTGCTTTTAAAATGAGGTATTGGTATTGAAGTGAGCTGAAGCGGTGTTAATATTTCTCATAAGATGCAATAACCCATAATTTTCATAAATTCATGACAGAGTGGTGAGAAATAGTGGCAAAAACATGATTATGATTGGCTGTACACTGTATTTTAGCATGAGCAATGTTACAGAAAACTCTTGTGGCTCGTTGAGTCAAGGCTGAATCCAAGTGAGCAACCAAGATGTTCTGGATTCTGGAGTTCTTGGAATTACCTGTGTATTTCAGGTTTCTCTGGGTATGAATGCAAAAATATGGACTTTTCTTAAGATTATTTTATTACTTTCCCTAAAGTTTTGTGTATTTTAACTTTCAATGTTAACGATGGAGTATGGATTTGACTTCGTAACAATATTAAATTACTGATTGTGCCAAAAGATTCCATCTTATGTTTTTGCGGTGATGGATATGCCTTTCTATAGAGACACTTAACTATAATTATAATCAACTTTTCTAAATAACGGTATATTTTGTAAAACTCCAGAAAAGATGTTGATGTTTTTTCTTATAATTTTATTTTACTTTATGTTATGTCATCAGAAAACACTTTTTACACCTTTTTATCGTTGACAAACAGCTTACGTCGAGACAGACATGAACAAATCAGCTCAAATAAAAAAGCCTTTTGTGAGGAGAGCTGATGCCCACATAATGTGTGTCAAACCCTAACAACTGCAATGAATGCTTTGCACACAGTGCCATTGAGAGCTGTAACTGCTTTAACGAGGCCATTGTTTCTGAATATAAAATGACGGGCGTGTGTGATGCCTGTGTGGCTTCCAAAGTTTATTGGACTGGTTTCAAAGTTCATTATTATGAAGCATCATCTCTAAAGAAAAAGCTTCTGAATCTTAGTTTTTAGCCTGGAATACTCCAGATGATAGCAAAAGATTTCTCCTATCAATTCTATTACCTGTTGCCTCACCCATTTACGAATATTGATTGCATAACAGAGGGTAATTTTAAGCAATTAAATTTGAGCTGGAGCAGAAATTATTGCTTTTAAAATGAGGTATGGGTATTGAAATAAGCCGAGACGATGTTAATATTTCTCATAACATGAAATTAACCGCAATTTTCGTAAATTCATGAGAGATGGTCCAAAACATTTGACAAATACTTGAAGATGGTGGGCTCTTGGGGAACCATCAGATAACTCTTTCTTGGCTCTTCGAATTCCAAGGAAGCAACCAAACCTTAGTGAATGTCTTTTTGAGTTCTTTGAATTGCCTGGGTATTCCAGGTTTCTCTGGCTTATGAATAAAAAAGGAGCCTTTTCTCAGGATGCTTTTTAAATAGTACTCAATTACTATATCCTGGGAGATTCGTGTACATATATACATTTCAGCTTTCAATCTCAACTCTGGATTTGATCTCGTGATGTGATTAAATCACTAATAGTTGCGGATAGGCAAAACGTAAAACTGGCTCCCGTCACCTTTACAGCAGCTACCATTAAAACAGCGATTCCTGCTATTATAAAAAAGCAATGGTTCTCTACCATAAAATAACAATTTTTCTGTATTCATCACGGTAGTTTCTGTTAAAGAGATGCAGGTGGTTTTACAGTGCATTGGTCTGGATGTTTTGGCAGTGGCAATTATAATATGCCTCTCAATCCTGACACCATATGGTTTTAGAAAACTTCTTCCCCAGATAGTGTTACCCAATATATTGCATGAAACTAGACAACTTCTTCCCCAGATATAGTGCTCTTCTTCTCTGAAACTCCAGAAATTTTAGGATGTTGATTTTCTATCTTATAATTTGATTTAACTTTGCAATTCCGCATAACATATCATCAGACAACGCTTTTAACATCTTTTCGTCCTTTCTAAACAGCTGGCGTCCAGACAGACATGTAAAAATCAACTGAAATTTAAAAACATAGGCTGCGCAGCAGCAAACCTTCAGCGAATAACACATTTAGAAGATTACATTACATCATAAAATTGGCGTGTTTACCAAATTCCGTATATTATAGGTATGCAACAGTGGTCGAGTAATGGCGTTCTTTTATCTGTTATTTGCCTGCTGCCCTGCGATCTACCTGTATGCTTGCCAGGGTTTGTAAAAGCAGGGAAAGGCCTTATTATACTAACTTACTTATATTATGGTACGGTTTTATGCATGTACAAAGTTTTTCCAATCATTCAAAAAGTGCTAAATACAAGTCAAAAAGCACTGCTACATTTTATAGGTCATATGTGTAGGAAATGGCATTGCTGTATATGCAATAGTGGGCACGTTTTGGCTCCAATAAGAAAATAAGTATTTTTAATATTTTTTCTCAATATTACAAAAAGTACAGAATATGTATCAGTCAGACCATGAAAAGGCACAACTATACCACATAAGTCATATTTGTACTAAACTTTATCCATGTACATGCCATAGTGACCAAGTCTTGGGCCAGAAACAAAAAAATTATTTTTTCTCTTTTTTTAAGATATTTCAAATAGCATTTAATATTTTCCACCAGACCTTCCAAAGGGCACAACAAGACCTTATGGGCCATGTGTGTACCAAACCTTATCCATTTACATGCAATAGTGACCGAGTCTCAGCCCAAAGAACGAAAAAATACATATTTTTCTATTTTCCAAATTTTTGCAAAAAGTATAAAATATCCGTGACCATCAAAAGGCACAACTAGACCATATAGGCCATATCTGTACCAAATTTCATAAGTGCACATGCAATAGTGACTGAGATTTGGCCCGGAAACGAACAAAAATAATTTTTATATTTTCTCAATTATTTCAAAAGATATTGAATATCTATCAATTAGACCATCAAAAGGCACAACAAGACCATACAGGCTATATGTGTACCAAATTTCATCCATGTACACTCAATAGAGGCCGAGTGCCGGCCCGGAAACGATCTATCCGCCCGCCGCCCGACCGCCCGCCCGCCCACCCGCCCGCCCGCCCGCCCGGCGGACGGACAACATTTTTACCCAAGTGATTACAATACCTTCTTCGAACTTCGTTCGCTGAAGGTAAAAAACTGTTTGTTAGGAGAGCTGAATCAGATGCCCACACGATGTGTGTCAAACCCTCACAATGGCATTGAATGCATTGCATGCAGTGCCATTGAAAGTACTAACTGCTTTGATGGAACCATTGTGTGAAAAAAAAGTGCTTGTTTGATGCCTGTGTGGCTTCCAAAGTTCATTTTACGGGTCTGAATATCTCATAATTATGAAGCACTATTTAAAGCACTCTATTACGAAACGATCGTGCTTTATAAGACTGCCATCATTCTGATGCTCGGGAGAAACAGCATCCCCGCATGATCGTAGGGTGGAGGGTTGGCAGTTTGTAGACTACTAGGTCACTGGGCTGCCAATTGCTGGGTCTTGGTTTCGATTCCTGCTCAGGCTTGGTCACCTTGACTTACATTGGACAGCGGTTTCAATCATCCTTTAATGGACGTAAAGCCTAATCCATCCATGCATCCCTCATGATCATAGAATGGTTGGTCTATTATCACACAGATTGTGCAACTAAATTATTTTCACATTGAATATTTCATTTCACGACTCAGCATATAACCTTAAAAGCTGCTCTCATACTTCTCGGTACATCTTTTGTTTGAAATTTATTTGGTTTGGATAGGAGACTGCTTCACCTTTTCACTTTCATAAAGATTGTGGTAAAGGAACCCAAAAAGAAATCCAGCACTATGAAGTCGCCATCTGAGTGCAATCTTCAAATTAAAATCTCACCTTAGAGGTGAAGAAAAGACATGGGATTGGTCTCTTGCTTTGCCTGTATTTCACATTTCCTGCTTTGCATGTGATTGCCTCAACACCTTTTTATTTCATCTTTTTTTACTTAGATATTCCGTTGAAAAGACAGATCTGGAATATCAAAGTGTCATGTAGTGAATTGAATAATTTTCACATAAATGAATGATTCATTTCTTCACTCAGCCAAATAACATTGCACTTGACCCAGTGCTACAATTTTCTTTCAAACATTTAGGTGCATGTTTTGATCGAAATATGTTTGGAAAGAAGGAGACTGCTTCACCTTTCCACTTTCATTAAAATTGGCAAAGGCACCAATAAAGAAATTCAACACTTTGAAGTCATCATCTAAATGCAATCTTCAAACTAGTAGACGTAACCGCGAGCGGTAACAAAACTTCACCTACTGTGGTACCAGTAACTCGAATAGACACAAGTAGATGAGCAGGTAAAAGGTACATGGAAAAGTACAAAGGAATCATACATAATTATGTAACATGCATTCAGACAAGAATATAAGAATGTTTCCTGTACATTGCAGTACATGCAAGTATGCACAGAAAAACCAGTGTGTGAACCAGTGTGTGAACCAGTGCATGAACCAGTACATGAACCAGTACATGAACCAGTACATCCACCAGCACATCCACCAGTACATAAATCAGTACATCTAGAGAATTTGCGTTTCCAAATCATTTCTCAGATTCTCTGTAAATGAAATAGAACCGGAGATACGGCCTATTGAAATGATGACAATTCAGAAATATGGACTTTCAGGAATTCATGAAAAAATTTAGTTTTTAACTTAAAATTGGTCTAGAACCAAAATGGTTAAATGAAAACATATATGACTTTCCAGAATTATGTAAACAGAAGTTAGACATAGGTCTAAGGAGGTTCATTGTAATACGATGATTCCTTCCTTGTCAAATTATTGATGTATTGTGAAAATTTTACCAAAAACATGAAATTTTCAGGGTCTGGCGATCTTTTAAACCGTCATAGCTATGACAAAATGTTCAGAAGATGAAAACTAGGGGAAACTTTGGCCTTTTCAAATTTGTTTACAGATTCTCTGTATCTTAGTTAGGACCAGAGTTATCGCAGATTGAAATTATGGTACAATTCAGGAATATGAACTTCAGAAACTCCGGAAAAAATTTAGTTTTTAACTTAAAGTCACTGTATAACCAACACTGTTCAACGAAAACATACATAATTTGCCAGGATTATGTAAAAAGATATAAGAAATAGGTCCAGACTGGTTGATCAAAAGAGGATGATTCCTTCCTTGTCAAAATATTGATATATTGGGAAAATTTGACAAAAAACATGAAATTTTCAAGGTCCGGCGATATTTTCAACCGTCGGAGCTACGACAAAATGTTCAAATATGAAAACTAGAGGAGAATTGGGGCTTTCCAAATCTGTTTTCAGATTGTCTGTATCGTAATTAGGACCGGAGCTACAGCCGTTTGAAATGACGCTATTTTTGAGAAATGTGAAAAAAAAGCATACATTTTTTGCTCGTTTTTCGACCTTGTGACCTTTACAGTGCAACGTAGGTCAATCCGAGGACCTTGAAAATTTACAGAAAACCTCTAGAGTATTGTAGCAAGTATGTCTATCATTTTTGAAACAATATCTTGATTCCTTCTCTGTCAAAAAATATGAAATGTCAAAAATGTAAAAATTTTTGTCATGTTTGACCTTGAGTTTGACCTTGAAAAACATTTTGTAGGTCAAAATAAATATGATTTTCATAATTTCATTGTGTGAAAAAGGGGGGGTCAGCCATGCATTGTAACCCTGTACAATCAATATTTCCTTGTCAAAAACGCAGAAATGTGTCATTTTTTAACATTTGTCGGTTAGCAATATTAAAAAATTTATCATAAATCCGGGGACGGAGGTAGTTAAAATATGATTGGATATTATGAATAAACAGGGCAATGTTCATCTGTCACTTGTGAATCACGCTGTTATCTTAAAAATAACATGGTAAAAAAAATTGCTGAAAATGACACCTTTTCAAACTGTTTCGGGTCAAATGACTTGAAAAATGAGGTCAAGGTCAAATTTAAAGGTCAGTTTTGGCATATTAGGTGTATGTTTGGGGGGGTTTACTATGACATGTTATCAGCTAAAATCGATACTTCAAGGTAAAATTCTCAAGGTCACTGGTTTTGGTGACACGGTTATACTTTAAAATTACGTAACTCAAGAACCGGTACTGCCGATAGAAAATAAAGGGTCGAGCAGATGTCCTGTGAGTTTGGGCACATTTTGGCACCATCGGTATGACTCTACGACTTACGGATTCTGAGATCCCACGATAGACCTCAAACCATAAAAATGGACTTTGCACAATGTGACCTTGACCTACTTTCATGAAAGTAGGTCAAACTATGAAGATAGTGTATGGGACCTTTCCATGTACAGGAAAATGAAAACCGGTAATAACCGGATGAGGTACATGCATTTCAAATATTGCAAAATCCGACTTTGAAAGGCTCTGTGACCTTGAAAAATAGGTCAAGGTCACTCATATTCAGAATTTGTAATAATGTCATTGTAGGCTATGTATATGAATTTTTTGAAAATTCTCCGATGAGTCTGAATAAATAAAAATAATACCGATTACAAGAAACTTCACCTATGTGTAGGTGAAGTTTAATGAAAATCTCACCTCGCTACTTCATTAGCAAAGAAAAGACATGGAATTGGTCTTGCTTCACCTGTATTTCACATTTCCTGCTTTGCATCTGTTGTCTAAACATCTTTATATTTCATCTGTTTTTACTTAATGTTCCATTGAAAAGGCAGGTTTGGAATATGGCAAGCTTGCTTCGTGCCTTTATTAAATATGTGTTCTTATTTGAACAGAATCGAACCAGTTTCTGTGCTTTTGATATTTGTATGGAACACTATGGACTGCATGCATGCAATGTTGTCAGTAATCCATTTGCAAAGTTTTTTGCTGTTGAATGAAGCTGAATCAGCTAACTTCGGTTTCAGATATGTTTTCGAAACATCTTCCCCGACTAAAGTTGTCACAAAATCGACAGTTATTAAAGTAGTAACAGACTTATTTATAACATATAATTATACCTAGTTAGACCAGTTGACTAATATGATTTGCCTGTTGAAAACTAATTGTGACAAAAAAACTTGAAATTACTTAAAGTTGTCGCAAGGAAAAAGGTATGCCAGACGATTCGGCAATTACATCTTCTGCTTAGTCTATATATACAAGTATGGACGTCATTTTGAATTAATTTGCCATTAGCATCACTTTTACCTCGTCTGTGAAAGATCATTTCATCATATTTGACAAATTCCATCGATTTTCTTCTTTGTAAAAGCTGAACGACCACCAGAATATGAGCTCAGATACTGACTTCCAAGCAGCTGATGTTTCTGAAATGATTTCACAAAATCTGAATGTATGCATTGAGGGCTGGGGATGGGGCACTTTAACCTGACTCAGATCACTCACTGATCTTTCTTGAAAAAGTGGCTATGTTTGAAGTTGCTTTATGCATGCCAGGGTCATGGCATGTTCATGTTTTGATGTAAATCTGCGCTACTTTCTGGTAATCCCACTCTCAGCCACGTCTTTAGGGATGTCCAGCTTCAGAACACTAAGACCATAATTGTATTTAATGTGCTCTGAAAAATGTAATTGTTCAGAAGTAAAATAAATTATCAATCAATCAATGTACATTAAGAGATGTGCGTAGGTGGGTGATCTTATATGAATTCTCATGATCGATGTTGCAAACACCATACTTGTGTAGCTACCATTTAGAAAAGACAGGGAAAGATATCTATGTTTACAGATAGATAGATTGCTCAGGACGGTTGCCTTATGAGTCCGGAAAGAGAGCAGGAGTCCTTTTAAAACAAGTAACACATTTACCCCATGCAAGACTCCTTTCACTTGCTCAGCATGACACTGATACAAGGGGCTCTCATTTTGACGTCTCATCTGAACAAATGTCATGCATTACTATTGTCCCTCATAAACATGGACGTGCCTGGATTATGTATTTGCTTGTCAGGGCCTTGTTGGAAAACAGTTTTGTACTGAATCAAGTTCCTCATGAATATATTAAAGTATTTTACTTTGACTTTGACTTGACTTTAGATATGGGTCTGTTGCCAAAAGAAATTTGCGTCACACCGAAACATGTTGTCCCTGACAATTGCTTGGGTGCCAACGTTGGAGGGCTGTAACAGGTTTAATGGGGTCCATTGTGTTAAAGATTTGGGGAAAAGCTCTCTTGAGTACCTTGGCAGGAGTGCGTGATGTCTGAGTGATTCTTAGTTAGCTTATAAAGCCTATCGCTTCACCGTTCGTGTCTCACATAAAAGGCTGCTATCATAAACAGTGCAGAATGAAACTCAGATATGTCACATATATTGTTGAATGTCAGACATTGTTATCTTATTGCATAAGAATTTTTATGGTTGCCTCCAAGAGCTTGTTATAAATATTATGAACTTCAAGGCTGAATATGCAAGTAATGTCATGTAAGTATCCAGTAGATAAGCAATTATTTTTTACATTTGACTCTTGCAGGAGACTGACTTGCTGTGATTGACTGCATTCAGTGAAATAAATTTCCGATTTCATTGGTATTGTAGAAAATCAGTGTGTACAGTAAACAATCAATTAGATATTTTACAGAGCCAGACGTATTTTTCATGATAATTGGTTGCAAGAGATATCTTGTTTTTTTTAAAGAAGTTTCTCATTCATAACCTTCTTTTTGGTGGAGTTATATAGTTACAACCCATGTTCGATGTCCTTTGGTAGTCGTGGATTAGTCAGTCGGAAGAAGATGATGTTGAAAGTTTACGTTAGGTTACTGGAAAAGCCAGACAGAGGCAAATAGTTATCTCTATTGTCCATAAAAAACATGGACGTGCCTGGATTGAGGTCTGATGCCCAAGGAAGGTGCGTCGTGCTGAAACCTGTCGTCCCTTACAATTGCATTGGGTGCCGACGTTGGAGAGCTCTAACAGCTTTAATGGGGCCATTGTGTTAAAGTGTTGGGGGAAAAGCTCCCTTGAGTACCTTGGTACGAGTGCGTGATGTCTGAGTGTTGCTTAGTTAGCTTATAAAGCCTATTGCTTCTACATTCGTGTCTCACACCTACCAGAGACTGCTATCATTGACCATGCAGAATGAAACCTGGCAGTTTTGAATTCCTTTGTCATAATTATAATCTGTGATGTCAAACTTTAAACTGAGTGTCACAGGTTGAGGATTAACCCAATCACAATCACAGATATCCTGTGATGTCACAGTTCACCAGCAGAACAAAGTCTTCAAAAGACACACAGCTACTAAAACGACAATAAGTGCCTGATGTGCAAGTGTTAAAATTTTCAGCTAGCTGCCTATTCGAAAGTAACACCATATATAGTTACCTAAATTATGCTTAGTTTACAACTTGTAGAACACAATGCGACAAATAAATATTATCCGACTTCAAAGTTGACATACAACCCGGCAGAGCACACATTGCATCACAGCCTCACTGGAGTCCTATGACTGACTGTACTCTTAAAACCAAAAATGTCTCCCTATAAAAAGTGTATTTACAAAAACTTGCTGCAGTTCACAAAATCCTCCATGAGTGATATGAGTAAGGTTAGGGGAGCACCTTGCTGAATACATTCTGATTTTGTGAAAAGCATTTTGGAGACATTCAGCTGCTTTGAAGTCAGTGTCTCAGCTCATATTCTGGAAAGTGTAGAAAGGAGATGGAATTAGTCTTGTAGACTGCCTAAAGCATTGTTTTTAGGTGGTGATAATCAGTGCTATTGAAAATGTGAATAACAAAGAAGTTCGCGAGATTATTCATATAGTCTTTGATGTAAGCCTACCTTCAGGAAGCTTTTGTATTCAGAGCAACATTTGGGCGATCATATATCATTTACTTTCTGAAAGATAACAATTCCTCGCATGCCAAGTATGTAAAATTGGACGTATTCTGTTGATGTATTGTGAATGAAGAAAATATTGCTATTGTTTTTCATCAAGATGGTAGGTGGCGCTTCTGACTGTAAACACTGAGTGAAATTAGCAGTGAATATTTTCATCTTTTTAACAATTTCTGGGCATATTTAACTGCTGAAATTTTGTGTGATTGTCGGTAAAGTGCCTCTCTCAAGTTTCTGACCATATTTGTGCAATTTCCAAGCGATTTTGGTGTAAATACTTGCAGTTTATCTGCCACTCCATTTCTACAACGCTAATTGCTGCAATACACATTGCATTGACCCCAATTTTCGCTCATTTTACGATCGTTTTTACATCTGTTTCAGCATAAAATTTGCATTCTCATCCATCTCCAGTACTCACAGCTTCTAGAAAATACTTTCCACATCACCAATCAGCATTAGATAACGGAAATTTTTCATTTTGGACATCTCAAGACACTGCCAGGAACTCTACTTAATTTGCAGCCTTCCAGGAAACATAAGCTGCATGACAACATAACCTCAACTCGAACTGCCATCCTATAGTCGCCTTAACACAGTCATTGCTACCAATTTGAATTTATTGCCTTAAACTTTCTTAAAACTTATTTACTATTTTTCAGAAAATTACAACCTACAGTGAAGAACATAACATTGCTCTGCAGCAAACCCTCAGCAACCAGTCATTCAGTACCTTCACAAAGAACCTGTGAGGTATTCTAGCAACCAGTCACTGAGATACTTTCACAACGAACCTGTGAGGTATCATAGCAACCAGTCACTCAGATACTTCCACAAAGCACCTGTGGGGTATCATAGCAACCAGTCTCACCAATACCTTCACAAAGCACCTGTGAGGTATAGCAACCAGTCACTCAGATACTTTCACAAAGAACCTGTGAGGTATCATAGCAACCAGTCACTCAGATACTTTCACAACGAACCTGTGAGGTATCATAGCAACCAGTCACTCAGATACTTCCACAAAGCACCTGTGGGGTATCATAGCAACCAGTCCCACCAATACCTTCACAAAGCACCTGTGAGGTATAGCAACCAGTCACTCAGATACTTTCACAAAGAACCTGTGAGGTTTCATAGCAACCAGTCACTCAGATACTTTCACAACGAACCTGTGAGGTATCATAGCAACCAGTCACTCAGATACTTCCACAAAGCACCTGTGGGGTATCATAGCAACCAGTCCCACCAATACCTTCACAAAGCACCTGTGAGGTATAGCAACCAGTCACTCAGATACTTTCACAAAGAACCTGTGAGGTATCATAGCAACCAGTCACTCAGATACTTTCACAACGAACCTGTGAGGTATCATAGCAACCAGTCACTCAGATACTTCCACAAAGCACCTGTGGAGTATCATAGCAACCAGTCCCACCAATACCTTTACAAAGCACCTGTGAGGTATAGCAACCAGTCACTCAGATACTTCCAAAAAGCACCTCTGAGGTATCATAGCAACCAGTCACTTAGGTACTTTCACAACGAACCTGTGAAGTATCATAGCAACCAGTCATTCAGATACTTTAACAACGATCCTGTGAGGTATCATAGCAACCAGTCACTCAGATACTTTCACAACGAACCTGTGAGGTATCATAGCAACCACTCACTCATATACTTTCACAAAGATTCTGTGAGGTATCATAGCAACCAGTCACTCAGATACTTTCACAAAGCACCTGTGGGGTATCATAGCAACCAGTGTTTCGCTTAGACTTCTGAAGCATTGTAGTGGCATCAACATGACAAATAAATCAAGGCTGTACTCTGATGTCTTGCGTATTGGGTTAAAAGAATCAACTAAGGCATTCTCACATGCAAGGTTTCAGAATACCAATAACTCCAGTTGCAATAACTCAATCAAAATTGCGAACTGATTTGGCATCCTAACAGAATCTGTTAAACATCCAAGTTCCTCAGACAATTATCCTCTTAAAGCTTCAAACAATATATGAAGAGCTTGTGTGTGGAATGCCCAAAGTCTTAGACAAAAAACTCAATCTGTAAATGACTTCAGGAATGAATTTAACTTGGATATCTTTCTTTTCACTGAAACATGGCTGAAAGCGGATGATAAAGTTGAAATTGGGGAACTTGAAAGAAATGGACAATGCTACTTTCTAAGCTCACCCCGAGAAGGTAGACAAGGGGGTGGAGTCGGCTGCATCGTCAAATCAGGTCTATGCGCAGCTAAAATAGAAAGTGTGAAGACAAGGACTTTTGAGCATATGGAAGTCCAAGTGAAATTGAGTGGAAAAATTCTAACAATCCTGCTTGTGTATCGCCCTGAACCCTCTAACCAAAATAAGTACAGCTTATCTGAATTCTACAAAGAATTCACAAATTTTGTCGCAAGTTATCAAGCATGTCACAATGAACTCATCATAACAGGCGACTTCAACTTTCACATGAACAAACAAGATGATAGCAGAGCAATCCAATTTGGGAACATCCTAGAAATGTTTAACCTTGAACAACATGTTGCATCTCCAACTCACAAAAGTGGAAACACGCTTGACCTAGTTATAACCCGAAAAAATTCTGGTCTTAAAGACTGTGCGGTTGGTGACCTCCTGTCAGATCACAATTGCATCCTTTTCACTATGGAAATGGCCAAAGGCAAAAATCTAAAAAAGAAAGTAGCATTCCGAAAAACTCATGACATTAATGTGTCAGAATTCAAGAATGATATCCGCTTACATTTTGTTCAAAATGGCCCACAACAACAAAAGGCTAATGACCTAAGCAGTCTCGTGTTCCTGTACAACTCAACCAAAAAGGTGCTTGACAAACATGCACCAATGAAGATCAAGCAAGTAACATTTCGAAAACCAACACCTTTCACAAATGCTGATATCAAGAATCTAAAGACCAGTAAAAGAAAGGCAGAAAGAAAATGGAGACGCACTGGGCTACAGGCTGAGTGGGATATATTTAAGGAGAAACGAAATGTGCTAAATGAGAGACTCAATCAACTAAAAACAGATGACCTGAAGTCAAAGATTGAGAAAACGAAGGGCAACTCAAAGGCTATGTTTAAGATCCTAAATTCTAGCCTTAACAGAAAACAAGAACTACCTCTGCCACATCACATAAACGAAGCAGATCTAGCAAATGATTTCAACACTTTCTTTGATGATAAAATCAAGAAAATAAGATTGAGATTAGACACACACAGCACAAGTACACATAATGATGCTGAGACATATTCAGGTCTGAAACTTACTCAATTCAAATCACTCTCGGAGATGGAAATTAAGAAAATTATCACTGATATGCCTGTGAAGCACTGTAACCTTGACCCGATACCTACTTGGTTACTGCTTGAATGCATTGACGAGTATCTTCCTGTCATGGCTAAAATAATCAATACATCACTCAGAGAAGGGAAAATGCCAAGTGAACTGAAACATGCTCTAGTAAAACCGCTCCTTAAGAAAAATGGCCTTGATCTCATTAAGAAGAATTTGTCCTTCCTGAGTAAAGTCATAGAGGGTGCTGTCATCAAACAATACACTGATCACCTTGCACTTGGAAGCCTGCATGATGAAAAACAGTCAGCATACAAGCTGCATTTCAGTACAGAAACCCTATTGACAAAAATCCACAATGATGTCATGATGAACATGAGCCGTGGTGAAGTAACAATGCTGGTTCTATTAGACTTATCGGCAGCATTTGACACAATTGATCATGACATCCTTTTGAAAAGGTTGAGAGACAAGTATGGTATTGATGGCTCTGCTTTAAATTGGTTCAAATCATACATCACCAATAGATCTCAATCTGTACTCATAAATGACACGGAATCAAGCAAACTGCCACTAAAATATGGCGTCCCTCAAGGATCGAAACTCGGTCCGATCTTATTCAATTCGTACATTGCTCCTATAAGTAAGGTGGCTGAAGAAAATGAGGTTGATGATCAAAAGTATGCCGATGATGAACAACTAATCCTTTCCTTCAAGCCAACTTTTCTTGAAGAGGAAAATGCAACAAAGAAAATGGAAAAATGCATCACAGAAATACGCAATTTTCTTCACAAAAACAAACTCTGTAACAATGGTGAAAAGACAGAGTTACTTCTCATTGGCTCACCATTTCAACTCAAGAAACTTCACATGTCGTCAATCAGTGTGGACAATGTTGAAATCAAGGCGACAGATCATGCAAGAAATTTAGGTGTATTCTTTGATAAACACATGTCAATGCATAAGCAAGTAAACAAAATGTGTCAAAACGCTTATTTTAACCTTCGAAACATCTCAAAACTGCGTAAGTCACTGAACAAGGAGTCAATCAAAACAGCTGTCAATGCATTAGTTACTCCTCATTTAGACAATGGAAATGGATTGCTCTATGGCTCCTCAAAACAAGTGATAAATAAACTCCAGGTAGCGCAAAACTCTGCTGTACGACTGATTGAAGGGCTAAAAAGACAAGATAAAGTTAGTCATTACAGGAAAGAGTTACACTGGCTTCCAATTCCTGCAAGGATCCAATTCAAACTTTTGACAACTACATGGAAAGCGGTGAATAATCAAGCACCTCAGTACCTCAGATGTCTTATTCAACAAAAACCTGAAAATGACCTGAACCTCCGCAGCAATGGCAAAATGCTGTTAGAGGTACCTGCCACACAAAATCAAAACAAGTTTGAGGATAGAGCCTTTACCTATTCATCACCGATACTGTGGAATGGCTTACCTGAAAATGTACGAAAATCAAGGACACTGGATAACTTCAAGAAGCGATTGAAAACCTATCTTTTTGCAAAATTTTACGGAGATATCAGCTAATCTAACCAAGCGCCAATGAGCAGTTTACTGGAATTGGCGCTATATAAGTACTTAATATTATTATTATTTTATTATTAAGATTATAATAAAGTCTCATGACCATCCTGAAATTAAATTTCATGGATCGCGACCAAAAATGCAGATGATTTATGTGAATTTAGAGACTTGGTCCATCTGTTTATCTAGATGTTCAATAAATATGTTTAAAAAACAACTTACCTTTTTCATCCATATACAATTTCTATTGGTTTTCCAAATTTAGTACTTATCAAACTCAACGGAATATTAGAAACATCGGAAAAGCGATTTATGTACCTGTAACATTTTATTTTGTCACTAATTCTTATTCATGTATGTTATTGGCTACACCAAAATTTTAATTCCAGTGGCTTTAGTCTTTCAGGTTTATTGGTTGGAAGGAATGGGAGTGGAGTCATGAAGTTCTGTCAGTACACTTACATCTATCATATAAATGGAGCAATGTAATTTGATAAAGCCTTTCCATAGTCACTCTCCATGCAGGTCACTTGATAAATAAGGACCATACACATTCTTGACTCCTGTAGCATTGACTGTAGAATGGTAATGAATCTCTTCTGTCACCTATATCTCTCCTGTCACCTATATCCATCGAAGGAAAAACAATCAGTGTGGTTTATATTTAATTTAGGTTGTTGCTCACATGCTAATTCTATTAGAGTTTGTCTCATCTAGTATGCGAACTGAATTTTAGCACTTGTTCAACAGTCTGTGGAAACTCAACGCATGGAAATGGAGGATTGGCACTGGCACCAAGTAACCTGGAACTAATTTCAGAGTGGCGCTGGAGTGCTTTCATTGTGACGTCATGTCAATTGTGCCTCTTTATCTGGTTGCGTCATGAATGTAAACAACTAAGAATGGGCTGCCGTGGCTGAAAATGCTAGAAAATCGGCAAATAACGGCTGCTAAACATCACGAAAATGTGGTATTCAAATTGCAAAATCGCTGATCTACACACAGGTATGTGTATTTCTGCTGTAGGACTTCTGAAGGCTGAGGGATCAAGCCAAACGTCAGTTCGCATGTGAGATGAGACAAAATGTAGTTATGATTTTGCTCACTGCTGACCAAAAAAATATGTTGATGTCTTGCTGCTGCCAATGAACTACACTCTGATTGCACTTAGTCACACAATCATTGAATATAATTATATCAGTACATCAGCACTACAGCTATTTGATTTGTCATATCTGATTTTAGAGTGAGAATCAGATGCATAATCCGTTCATTTTACCGTAACCAACAAGCAACATTAGATTGACCTCCTACCAAAAATTAAATTAACATTGAAAGTATTGGGTATTGTCATGACAAATCATCATTATGACATGACTCACGAAGTGCCACTTTCACAGTGCAACAGTCCATTCTTTTTGCATGGCACATTTACAGACTGTAATATAAGCTTAGCTTCACAACTGGGGCTCTTTGACAAACTGTCCCATTGAAACCAAAGTCTTTACGAAAACTTGCTGAAACCCACATAATCTTCAGTGAGCGATCTGACTGAGGTTGGAGGGCCACCTTGCTGAATACATTCTGATTTTATGAAAAGCGTTTTGGAGACATTCAGCTGCTTTGAAGTCAGCCTCTCACCTCATATTCGGGCAAGTGTGGAAAAGATATGGAAATGGTCATACAGGCTGCCTGAAGAAAGCATCGTTTTAGTCTATTGTTACATTGTGGTTGATAAGCCCTATACGGGCTAGGTATCATATGATTATGGTTGTAATTGTCATCACATTATTTTCAATTTATACCTGCCACTATATAGTTGCATTTGAATTGCTGAAATAGGCACAAAGAAATCCAGATTATGGACAACTTGGAAAAAAACGATGTTAATGAGGAAACATTCAAACAATTTCATTTTGCAAGTGTCGAATTTCGTCACCCATTGGAATTGTCTTAACTGTAATACTACCATTCAAAACTGTGCTTTTTTCCAGGTGTAGCTGAGTGAAACAAAAGCAACAACTTCAAACTGTGATCAACCACTTCAAGTGACTGAAGTCGTTTTTGAGAGTGCTGAGATTTAAATCTCTTGATGTCTTGGGAAAATAACTCTAGTCTATCAGCAAAGAAGATGTAATATTACATTATCTTTGATATACCTGAAGCAGTCTCTTTTAGAGTAACATTTGGGAATATACGTCATCTACTTTCTGAACAGAAATTTGATTTCAGTGTTGCCATGGAAGCTCATGGAAATGAGAAGAAATATGCTGTGAGACTTTGTAAAAGTATATCATGAGTTAACACAATATTTCAATTTTCAAACAAGACATAAATTATATGTCATGATGTATAGTCATCGTTTTCCAATAGACACTCAGACAATATTAATTTATTTGAAAACAGGAAAAGACAGTATAAAATAGTTCACAAATAATTATAAATGGCCTTTGAAGACTTACATAAAGGCTACTACCGCTATTATGTAGGCCACCGAGGAGCAATACCAGGTCAATACGAGGTCTAAACCACATGCAATGAAATGGGTCAAGCTTTGAGGCTTATGGCAGGCAGGTTTTGGTTTCAGGGGGTTCAGACGTGAGCAGAACATCGAGTAAATGTTTGAGAAGACCTTGTCTGTGACCAGTCTATCTGTCTTGCTTTCTGAAAGCTGCTAGATTTTTATTTAGGGGCAGGCTTTTGAAAGTTTGACTCGTACATTCTCTAATTCAAAATGGTAAATTATGTGTGCAGATCATTTTTAATTTTGAATATTTGAGTCAGACCAGCAATTTGAGAATTGATATTGACAGGAGTCATCCATCCTGAGCTACTGTGACATTAAAGGAGAAATGACTAAAAACATTTAGATATGCTTATGTTAAAGGAGGATCAGAACTTGGTAAGACTCAATTTGGATGTTGTAACGATGGAGCCGCACTGATTATCCTTAAGAGGATCATTTCAAGTGCCCTCGGAGTTAATAAGATTGCTGATATCTGGTTGCTATTAATTAGCAATGCGGATTGTGTGAGGTTGTTCAATATAATAGTGTCAGAATCAGATGGTATCATCATATTGTAATAATTGTATTTAGTAATGGATAGATATGCAAAAGGCAAGATTGTCAGATTTGAATGGATAAACGTTGCACTTTGTGTCGATGATGTTTAAACCAGCCAAAGTTGCGCTGTTTTTTCAATATTTTCAAAAACTTTGTCCATATATCTGCTTATTTAGATTCTAGAGTTGCCAGATGTGATCGGCGATTTGGCCTGCAGTCTCATAAGTCTGTTTTATACACATTATCAGTAGATTATAATCTCCAGAAGGGCCAAATAAGTCTGGAGAAAAGAAGAAGTGGCCCATCTGCTTCCACAAAACCATTTCTACCGTAGAATGTGGTAAAGTTCCCAAGAGGAAAGTTCGCCACCAAATTTGCCTCACTGAATGGCCACTGGCCAACTTTCCAAAAGAAAGCTGTGTCAGTGTGGAAAGTTGGTATGTCTGCCATTCAGTGGGGGTAAATTTACCCTGTTCAACAGTATTAGAAATTCCAAGCTAAACTGTTGCATGGTGATATGAAATTTCACATTGAGGGTAGCAATATGAGTGTCAATATATTTCTTTCAGTGGATATCAAGACATTGTTTGATTATATTATGCAAGTGTCGAAATATGATGATGTCAATGTTTTATGTGTGGGTATACTTCATTTTCCTGGCTGTGTCCATGCTCGATGCTAGTAGATTTAGTACCTCATATTATTATATTATTATACTGGTTGGAAAGAATGGGAGTGGAGTCTTCATGTTTTGTTATAGGCTGTCATCTATCACATGAATAGACGCAATATAATTTGATTAAGCCTCTACAGAGCCACTCTCCAAGATGGCCACTCAATAAACAAGGGCCATACACAGTCCTGGCTCATGTAGCAATGACTATAGAATGCCGATGAATCTCACAAAGCAATGACTATAGAATGCAGATGACTCTCCTTCGTCACTTTGTCACTGATGGAAAGAAAATAGATTCGAACAGTTCTGCTTATTCTGTACTATGTCGTGTCACATGATGTATTATGGTAGAAAAATCACCAGTACTTAAATTCGGCTGTTCGTGACCATCAATAAAGCATCATGACATCCGCTGGGTCAAGGGTTCGAATCTACCTCTTGCTGGGTCACTTGGGCCTTCATTGAACGGCAATTTCAATCATCCTTTGTCTCATTGTTGGGTCCTCCTCCTGTCCTAATTAATTTTCCAAGTGCATAAATGCAGGAAGTAAAGCCATTAATCTTCAACCATCGTAACAGACTGTGTCAATCCCTTTGAAACGAACGGGCAATTTATCATTAGGTAACTTGTGACCTCAGTAATGAGTGATTTGACTCATTCAGTGACTTGTCCTGATATAGTATACAAGGTCTACTAGTATAGGATATGAACTCACAAACTACTGAGCCATGCAGAATAACATGTGCAGAAATAGGGATGTGACCTCACAAGGAACATGCCTGTGCGTTACTGTAGCACTTGTAGTGTGACACTGTTTTCCGGGAATCAGGCTTTATTTTTGAATACATGTCTGGCTCTCTACCTCATGTACAAATTTATCTAATCTGAACTGCCCCATGGGATTGTGGCAGCTAATCATGAACTTATCTGAACTGCTCTTATATAGGTGGGATTCTGCCAGCTATTCAAAATTGATATATGTCATGCAGAGTACGCTAAAAAAATCCATGTATCTCGGGATTGCCAATAATGAATCTTTAGTCTTGAATTTTACGTACATTCTTTCAATACAGATGCCATTTTCTTTGGATTATTTATGCTCCAGTCTCCATGACAACAATGTTGAAGGGAGGAATATTCCTGAGACACAGAGGTCAGGGTGAGGTCCAAAAGGGTCAGCGGTTCTGATGTGAGGAATGGGAGGCGGAAGGCGTGCTTGCCCTTGGTAGAATAAAGCTATCAAGAACTTTTTTTTTTATAACAAAAAGCAATCCAGCCTGCTTTATGGCGCTATAAGCATTCTCAGCATGACACATTGTGTTTATTAATCTGGTGGAATCAATCTACCAAACGAGGAAGACAGTGGCCTTATTAAAAGTCATAATGATGCAAAGCACGATAATGTCATTTATTAAGGAAAGGAAATCATGTCAAGCAGCCAGCTCAGATCCTTTAAAAATAATTAAATTGGCTAGTCTTGTTATGTTGTTCCACATTATAGTTCTAGTTACGATTATAATTATCATCACTAATAGTTAAACTTCTGGTCGCAAGCATTGCTCCTCCACTCCATCCAATTGCAGTATGGTAAAATTCAATTCATTGCCTTATATGAGCTTAGAAAAAGTAATTACACTTCTTATACTTCAACCATTTTTTTCCTAGTTGTTGAAATAATCATTCCTAAAATAAAAGGTCTTTGACTTTTGACTTCACCCAAAGAAAGGTGTCAACAGGAATAACATTACCATACATGTAAACTCTTGTGATAAATGACAATAGACAAGTAATAGGTACTCACAGAAATACACTGGAATGTTCCTAGTGAAGTTGTATTCCAATTCCTGCTATATGATTTTGGTTTATTTCAATAGAAATGAATACATTTTTCATTAATATGACATATATCTATATATAGAGCAGTACAAACCAAAATAACCCCCACCCTTCAATACCTCATCTCCTTGCTCACTCTGAAATTAAACCACTTAAAACAGGCTCAGTGTTGAAACTTAATCCAAAACCAATTATATATGTGGCAGCACATATATTGTTGTAGATGTTTTTATGATTAAGAAACTTGTGTAAACTTATGTGATTTTACGCTATATCATGACATTATGTATGTTCATCATCTTACATGAATTAGACACATATATGATACATGTATACAGTTCAGGACAGATAGGGATAGCTACATTCACTTGCACAATTGACCATAATTTGCTAAATGTATGCCAGACGATATGTGTAATGTATTCTTTTCTTTATTTCAGGTATGTATCCATGGTTTTTATAATTGAAAATTTGAATCTAATCAGCAAACGGTATGTAAAAAACTTTCTATCGAGCATAGATTGAGGTTTTCGTAATTGTCAATTTTAATAAGTTAAGACAAAGTGAAATATGCAAAGGTAAACTTTTTAATGTATAATTTGAAGAGATGTTATTGCGTTGTAGCTATCAGTTAAAATAACGAAATTTCATTATTATCTATCCTTTGATATTCACATGTCTTTTTACATAAAATCTCGAAATCTGAGTGAACAGATGTACAGTGTGTTAAGTAGATTTTGTACCAGAGTTGAATATTAAAAGTTATTCCTAAGAATGGAAAATGTTTTCAGGGCACCATTTTAGATGTATATTATATACCATCTTGATATTTATTGAAGCATTAGTAAAGGGTATTTTACCGTCGTAACTCATAGTTGCTGCTAGTGCAAATTTTTAAGCCACACCCTGTACAAGCATCTGTTTGGAAAATATATTGGATGTTACTAGATCCGTTAGTTTTACGGAATGGACTGCTGCAAATTGAACTGTTTTGCTTGACAGTTGACACAATGAATACAACCTGGAAACACATGGAAGGAAACTGAGAGTCTGAGACCTAATGCACCAGTAATGCACGTCACACTGTCAGCTGTCAACCAAAGCAATTGGATTACCTTCAATTGTCTGCATTATGGACCTCTCACCAGCCCTAATTTTGCTACTGTTGTAAACTCTGAATGAAGTTTCTTTGAATACAACTTTTTTGAAAGTTCTTCTTATTTACGATAAATGAAGAGAGGGTTCCAAGTCTGTCACCTATTCTATCCAATTCCAAGTCACTAAAGTTTAAAAGCATTTTGTGTAAAGTTAGTCGATGCAAAGGTTTTCAGAACTCTGAAAGTATAAAGTTTCTTTTGTCACTAAGATTGCATGTGTGATTTTCTCTGGGATTTATATGGGAAGTGGAACACTCTTAGAAGTTGCCTCTATTCCTCCACACCAATAACAGATTAGATACAGGCATCCAATCTTGCATTAGTAGATGAAGATTTGTTATCAAAATCAAAATAATGTTATACAAAAGTATAGCCACATCACAGCCAATATCTTGATTGAATGACAATCATTTGGATTTCTCTGACCAATAGCAATTAATAGATTAGTAATTTCAACCAACCTGCATTGGGTTGTACACTGTTTTGTGCAGGCTTGATGAAGTCCAGCAAAATTTTCCTGCCTTGAAGAAGTTGGGGTGTTCACAATCAAAAGTCATAAGAATTTCAAATGCATACACAAAGCACTAGTAAAGGGACAGTGCTGATGATAGTTTTTTGAAGAACTTTAATTCATGATGTTATAACTGTTTTATTAGTGGATAATATCCGTCACTGAACTGCTCAATCGATAATAATGAAACAATAAATCTCCTCAGATTAAAACCTACTCCGTTAGTCCCACATCCTGTGAAACCGATAGAATTTTCAGTAGGAGCTATGGCGACATAAATTGATAGATTATTGAAACTTTATGAATGTTTCACCTTCAAATGCTTTGGTGTGGAATGAGTGAATGGTAATCACATTATGTGCTTCTAACCGGAAGGAGAAGCAGCTTTTCTTAATGACCATATTTGTATGTGTTGTTACTGCAGAAATGCCCTTGTTGGCCTTGACGGAATCATTTGAAATGTTCCTGGCCCTTTTGGCTAATATGATTTTCTGGAAAACATGTGATAAATGTGAATTGGTACAGAAAGATAAATGGCTAGAAATGAGATAATTCATGGTATAAATTTGTAGCACCAAGTCAACTTTAATTTTTGCGTCTTAATCAAATTTGAGCTGCAGCAGATATCATTGTCATTAAAATTTAGTGGAGGTTAAAGAGTTTTCAAAATTTATTTTCCACATTTCTCTCTTTAAAAATCTATATTTTCAACAGTATTTTCAGTATTTTCGCTCTAATGATTAACTTAGCCAATGAAAAAATTTAGCATGCATGCATGAGAGAAAAAATGTGCAAGAGATGAGATAAACTTACCTGGTAATCGGTTTTTGCATTGGATGAAGTATTTGCTAACTTTTGTCCAAGATATTTTTTTGAAACATCTTCCCTTACAAATGTTGTTGCAAAATCTATAGCTATTACATGTAATTTGCACAAGAGTTACTGCATGATAACTGATAATTAGACCAGTTGGCTAATATGATTTGTCTGCATGCTGAAAACTAATAGCGACAAAAAAAAACTTGAAATTACTCAAAATTGTCGCATGGAAAAAGGTATGCCAGACGATTCGGCAATTACATTTTCTGCTTAGTCTATATATACAAGTTTGGACGTCATTTTGAATTAATTTGCCATTAGCATCACTTTTACTTCGTCTGTGATAGATAATTTCATCATATTTGACAAATTCCATCGATTTTCTTCTTTGTAAAAGCTGAACTACTGCCAGACTATGAGCTGAGCTTAGATACTGACTTCCAAGCAGCTGATGTCTCTGAAATGCTTTCCAAAATCTGAATATACGCATTGAGGGCTGGGGATGGGGCACTTTAACCTGACTCAGATCACTCACTGGTCCTTCCTGAAAAAAAGAGGTATGTTTGAAGTTGCATTATTAGTTATACATTAAGACATGTAGGTGGGTGATTCTACTCTCTAATGAGTGTTTTGCCTTTTGGGTTTGTGACCCGGTATTCGAACCCATACATTTTGTATCCCAGTCATAACCTTCTTCTGAAGAAGGTTATGAAGAGTTTTCAAAATTTATTTTATTACACCAGAATGTCCTAAACCAACTACCTTCTTGATCGTTGTCCTTTGGAAATGGTAGATTATTTAGTTTGAGGAAGATGATGTTAAGAGATTTTGTTCAGTGACTGCAAAAAGCCAGGACGAAGCAAAAAGTTGTCAAGCATCCCTATTGTCCCTTAAAAAGATGGGCGTGCCTGGGTTGAGGTCTGATGCCCAAGGAAGGTGCTTCCTGCTGAAACCTGTCGTCCCTTACAATTGCATTGGATGCCGATGTTGGAGGGCTCTAACAGGTTTAATGGGGGCCATTGTGTTAAAATGTGGGGGAAAACCTCCCTTGAGAACCTTGGTAGGAGTGCGTGATGTCTGAGTGATGCTTAGTTAGCTTATAAAGCCTCTCGCTTCAGCATTCGTGTCTCACACATATACAGGGTCTGCTATCATAAACACTGTGGAATGAAATTGTCGTTGATATATCGTTGAATGTCAGAGATTGTTATCTTATTACAAAAAGATTATGGTTACCACGTTATCCCTCAGAAGTCTTCCTTATATACTATATTATGAAGGCTAAATATGCAGATAAGTATGCTAAGTTCAACTACATTCCTATTTATTGCAAAATTGAGATGATAAAAAGTAAATTTATGTTTGAAAGGATAATAATTCAATGATTATTAAATCATCAAGAAATAATAACTTGTCAAAAACGCAATGATCTAGCGTGGAGCACAAATGAACTCTTCAAAAGTACTGATAGAAATGGCAGATCAGGCAATCAATAATGGGAAATTAAATGGCTGATGAAAGGAATTGCAGAAAGGGAAATATAATGTAGCAATTTTTTATGATTAAAAAAAAGACAATAAATTTCCTTCGATGTTACCCCTGTTTTAATGAACACTTATTTCTCTTCCAAGTTACAACGTTGTACTTTAATGTGGTTGGTTCCCGAAGCAGGGCCAACCAACCGGATTGCAGTCTGTCTCATTTCTAGAATGGGTGGTGTTGTCAAAAATCGGACAAAAACGGCTCCAAAGCATCACAAAAATGGGATGAAAAAATTACAAAATAGATCATCTATCCATGAGTGTGAGAATTTCTACCTTGTGACTTATAGATGCGGAGCAGACAGGCCAAACACCAGTTCGCATGTTGTGAGACAAACTGTAAGGTGAAGAAACTTGTGCAAACTGCTTCAGGTTCCTTATGCATTCAGGTGTTAGAATTTTCAACTAGGTGTCTAATCACTAGTCAACACCATATATACTTACCTAAATGATGCTTTGTTTACACTTGTTAGATGACAATCTGACAAATAAATAGTATCCAACTTCAGAGTTGACCAAGACATCCGCAGATGTGTTTTGACTGGTAATGAACTATGCTCTGATTGCATTCAGTCACACAGTCTTTGGTGAGTGATTACATCAGTGCATCTGTAATACATACAGAACCACAGCCTGACGCCAGTTCCTTGGCTTATGGCCTTCTCAAACCAAAATGTTTCTTTATAAAAAGTATATTTCCAAAAACTTGCACAGTTCACATAATCTTCCGTGAGTGACATGACTGAGGTTAGAGGGGCACGTAGCTGAATACATTCTTATTTTGTGAAAAGCATTTTGGGGACATTCAGCTGCTTTGAAATGAGTGTCTCAGTTCATCTTTTCTGGAAAGTGTAGAAAAGGGATGGAATTTGTCTTATAGACTGCCTAAAGCATTGTCTTTAGGTAGTGAAAATCAGTCTATAGAAAATATAAAGTTAGAAAGAAGTTCGCAAGATCATATAGGCTTTGATATTGGCCTATGGGAAGCTGTCTTATTCAGAGCAACATTTGGGCAATATAATATATAAAATTATGTCATATGTACTTTCTGTAAGATAACTGAATTCTGCACTGACATGTTTATAAAATAGAACATATTCTGTTGATGCATATTGAATGAAGAAAGTTATGCAATTTTTCTTCATCAAGATTAGTAAGGTCTCATATGGCTGTCCTGTCAATATCATGGATCGTGGCTAAAATGGCAGATGATTAATGTGCCTTTTAGAGACTTTGTCTATCTGTTTATCTAGATTTCCGATATGCCGGATGATCATCGGATCTACAAAAGAGAGTCAGTTGGTGATTTGGACTTGAAGTCTCGTAATTCAATTGTATGGGCATTATCAGTAGATTATTAGCTGCAGAAAGTTTATGTAGGGATAACATAAGAAGAGGGGCATCTGTTTTCATTACATGTTGTTTATTAGAAACTCCAGTTTAAAAATGTTATTGTGTAACATGAGACATCATGCAGAATTATTCGTGATAGCATCAAAAACTAGTCCTAAAACTCACCTTTTTAGAACTGATACAAATGATTTTTATTGGTTTTTCCAACTTTGGCACTTGCTTCAACTCAACGGAATATTGGAAATGTCTGAAAAGTAATTTATGTAACATTTCCTTTTGTCGCCAATTCTTACTCATGTGTGTTATTGGCCATGTTCAATTCCAGTAGTTCTGTCAGTACACTTACATCTATCATGTAAATGGAGGCAATATAATTTGCTTAAGCCTTTCCAGACTCACTCTCCATGCAGGCCACTTAACAAATAAGGACCAACCACATTCTATTCTTGGCTCATGTAGAATGGTAATGAATCTCACCTGTCACCTATACCCACTGAAGGACAAAATCAGATTCAGTGAGGTTTATATTTAAGTTGTTGCTCACATGCTAATTCTATCAGTTATGATTTTGCTCACTTCTGCCACTACTGATTTATATGTCAGGCTCATTGTTAATTTAAAACGCTATTAAGAATCGTGACTCTGAGTAAAGTTGAAATAAATTGTACATGTCTGCAAAGTAATGGAAGTGAAAGAGTCTGAAAATATTGGGATGATTTTTCTTTGACAACGCACCTTTGAAAATTTGAGCAACAATGGTTTTTTGAAAAACCTGCTACATTCATGACAATGCAGCTGTATATAAAACTATTTTCCGAATAGTAGAATTGGAATGATATGGAGGTCCAGCCCACAACCAATCAGGGTTTTTTTGTATGAGCTCTATTTGTTTAGAGTGTATCCAACTTGTTGATGGCTTGTTGCTGCTAATGAGCTACACTCTGACTGCCCTTAGTCACACAATCATGGTTGAGTATAATTATATCAGTACAGTAGCACTTCTGTTGTAGGATCACAGTTTGTAAATTTTTTATGCTGTCTGTAAATTTGCTATGCAAAAAGTGTGGACCATTTCACAGTGAAAAATGCAATTTTATTTTCACAGTCCCCACTGGGGCTTTTTGACAAAATGTCCCATTGCAACCAAAGTCTTTCCAAAAACTGGCTGAAGTTCTCATAATCCTCAGTGAGCGATATGACTGAGGTTAGAGGAGCAACTCTCTGAATACATTCTGACTTTGTGAAAAGCATTTTGGAGACATTCAGCTGCTTTGAAGTCAGCCTCACACCTCATATTAGGGCAAGTGTGGAAAAGTGATGGAAGTGGTCATACAGGCTGCCTGAAGAAAGCATCGTTTTAGTCTATTGTTATATAGTGGTTGATAAGCCCTATACAGGCTTGGTATTGTACGATCATGTTTGTACTTGTCATCACATTATTTAGTACCTGCCACTATAAAAAAAAAAAGTCTCAAAAGTCTCAGGTCTAGTCATTTGGTTGGATTTGAATTGCTAAAATAGGCACACAAAAAATTCAGGTTGTGGACCACTTGGAAAACGAGAAAACATTCAAATAATTTCATTTTACAAGTGTCTATTTTCATAATACAATGGAATTGTCTTAACTGTAATACCACCCTTCAACACTATGCAGTTTTCCAGCTCTAGCTGTGTGAAAAAGAAGCAACAACTTCAAACTCTGACCAACCACTTTAGGTGACTGAAGTCGTTTTGAGACTCTAGAGATCGTCTGATTTTGAATGGTAATTTGATTTCAGTGTTGCCACGGAAATGAGAAGAAATATGTTGTGAGGCTCTGTAAAAGTATATTATGAATTAACAAAATATTTCATTTTTCATAGAAGACAAAAAATATGTCTCGTGATAGATATAGTCATCAGTCACTCATCACTATCCAACAGATAGAGACGCACAATATTCATTTATTTTACCATAGGTAAATGAAATATAAAACGGTTCACAAATAGTTTTAACGGGTCTTTGGAGACTAACATTAAGGCTACTGCCGCTATCATTTGGGACCGAGGAGCAATACCATGTCAATACTAGGTCTAAATCACATGCAATGAAATGGGTCAAGCTTTGAGGCTCATGTCAGGCAGGTTTTGGTTTCACAGCATGCAGACCTGAGCAGAACATTGAGTAAATGTTTGAGATGACCTTGTCTGTCACCAGTCTATATGTCTTGCTTCTGAAAGCAGCTAGATTTTTATTGAGGGGCAGCCTCTGAAGCAAATGGATTCTGTGATTCCAGTTCCACCTTGGTAATCTGATTCGAACATTCAAAATTGTATAACATGTTCAGATTTTATAGCTGTTTGCGGTAGAGTTTCCAGTTTAACTGTTAACTCGCTTAACAGTTAACTGTTCCATTTCTAAACAGTTAACAGTTAACTGCCAGTTAACTGTTATGCAAGTTATCAGTTTGGTGTGATTGCCAAACTACCCTAAACAGTAAACAACTGGATTAAACTGTTCATAATCTTCTTTTCATAAATCTCTGTAGTTGTTGTACTCAGTTGTTGATGGTTGATTTGTTCCAGTAAACCATCAAACAAACAATTTGTCATAACGAAAACATAACTTTCCAAATGCCAGATTTTAGACAAATTTAAGGCCCCAAGACGGCGAAAATGAGCTGATAAGTAGCTTAGACCTCATCTGTTTGTTTAACTATATTTTTAGATGGAAATAAATGCAATAACTACAGACAGTTAACTTTTTACTTTCTAAACAAATAACAACAGGTCGTTAACAAGATTTTGATCAAGCTTTTCCACTGATAAATATCAACAATATCAACTAGATTATCACAGTTTTAGCATTTCTGTGTATGCCATTTAAAATAATTGAACTAATTTGAAGTGCTGGATTTATTTTTATTAAAAAATGTTTAGTAGCCTTAAGACTGTCACTATGATCAAACAGTTAACTGTTAGGTTAACAGTTAACTGTTCAGCTGACAGCAATCTCATTTGAATGCTTTTTCAAACAGTTAACTGTCACAGTTAACTGTTACAGTTAACTGGCTGGAAACTCTAGTTTGCGGATTAGCGGTCCGGACAGTTTCAAAATTAACTTTCAACTTTGTCATGTGATGTTACTGGCTTAAAAAAATCAGTAATGAGCTTATTGTTAAAAGAGGATCAGAAGTAAGAAGGACTCAATTTGGATGTAACGATTGAGCTGCACTGATTATCCTTAAGAGAATGATTTGAAGTGACCTTGGAGTTAATATGATTGCTGGTATCTAGTTGCTAGTAATTAGCAACGCAGATTGTGTGATGTTGTTCAATACAATAGGGTAAGAATCAGATGTTATTATCATATTATCATAATTGTAGTCAGTGATGCCCAGATGGATAAATACATAAAAGGCAAGATTGTCAGAAATGAATAAATGGTATACTTTGTGTCCATGACGTTCAAACCAGCCAAAGTTGCAGCTGTTTATGCAATTTTCTGAAAAACTTCATCCATTTATTTATCTTGATTCTAAAGTTACCAGATGTGGTCAGTGATTTAGGCTGGAGTCTCATAAGTCTGTTTTATACACATTATCAGTAGATTATAATCTCCAGAAGGGCCAAATAAGTCAGGAGAAAAGAATAAGTGGGCCATCTGCTTCCACAGAACTGTTTCTACCGTGGAACAGGGTTAAGTTGGCCTCGAGGAAAGGCAAATAGGGTGGCCAGTAATCCCTCGAGAAGCTAACTTTTACCCTGTTCTACAGTATTAGAAACTCAAAATAAAAATTTTGCATTGTGATATGAATTGTTACATGGAGGGTTGAAAAATATTTCTTTCAATGTATCTGAAGACATTATATTGTTATATTATTAGTGTTGAAATATGATGATGTCAATGTTTTTTTATATGGGTAGTACTTCATTTTCCTGGCTTCATCAATGTTCCTTTCTAGTGGATTGAGTATTTGCTATTACTATATTAGTTGGAAAGAATGGAAGTAGAGTCTTGATGTTCTGTTATAGGCTGTCATCTGTCATGTAAATAGAGGCAATATAATTTGATTAAGCCTCAACACAGTCACTCTCCAAGCCGGCCACTCAATAAACAAGGGCCATACACAGTCCTGGTTCATGTAGCAATGACTATAGAATGCTGATGATGCTCCTTCGTCACTTCCTCACTGATGGAAAGAAAATAGATGAACAGTGCTTTTTATTCCGTACTATGTCTTGTCATGTATTATTAAATGAACTGGCAATTTATCATTGGATAACTTGTGACCTCAGTAATGAGTGATTTGACTCATTCAGTGACTTGTCCTGATAGCATACAATATCTACTTTTACCTCAGAATTCTACTGTATGTTCGAAAATTTTGTAGTTTGCTTTCATAGCTTGGGTCACAAGGTTGGGTGGACTTTAGTAATGTGTATAATTTATCTTTTTATTTAATTGATTTTAAGATTCCAGTTGATATCCATTTATTCTTTTGTCTACTTGTTCCTATAGGGTATGAACTCACAAACTACTTATGGGCCATGCAGAATAATATGACAGAAATAGGGATATGACCTCACAAGGAATATTCCTGTAGCACTTGCTCTGTGACTATTTGATTTATTGACCATAAAAAAGACTGGCATACAAAATTGAGAAAAAATAAACAGTTGATTACACCAATGAAATTATGGTTGGCTGCATCTATGAAATTATGGTTGGCTGACACCATAAGCTTATACATGTGCCATTACAAATTAGTTATCCAGAAATTACACAATATCTATCTTCTAACATAATATTATAAAGGAATCAGGCTTTATTTTTGGACACATGTCTGGCTCTCTGACTCATGTTCAAATTTATCGTATATGAACTGCCCCATGGAATTCTGGCAGCTAATCATTTTAACTTATCTGAACTGCTCTTATATCTATGGGATTCTGGAAGCTATTCAAAAATGATATATGCCATACAAAGTACTCTAAAAAAAATTCTTGTATCTCAGGATTGCCAATAAGGAATCTTTTATCTTCAATTTTCCTGGCATTCTTTCAGTATATATGCCATTTTCTTTGGATTATTTATGCTCCAGTTTCCATGACAACAATGTTGAAGGGTCCGAAAGGGTCAGTGGTTCTGATGTTAGGAAGTCGAGACAGAAGGCATGCTTGCCCTTGGTAGAATAAAGCTATCAAGAACTTTTTTCATAACAAAAAGCAATCCAGCCTATTTTATGGCACCATAAGCAGTCTTAGCATGACACATTGTGTTTATTAATCTGGTGGAATCACATCAACCACCAAGGAAGCCAGTGGCCTTATTAAAAGTCATAATGATGCAAAGCGCGATAATGTCATTTATTAAGAAAGAAAATCATGTCAAGCGGCTCAGATCCTTTAAAAAGAGATTAAATAGGCTAGTCATGTCGTGTTCTTCCGCATAATAGCTCAAGTTACGATTATAATTACATCACTAATAGTTAAACTTCTGGTCGCAAGCGTTGATCCTCCACTCCATACAATCGCTGTATAGTAAAATTCAATTCATTGCCTTATCTGGGCTTGAAAGTGAAGTACTTACACTTTTTATACTTCAACCATTTTTTCTTTGACTTTTGACTTCACCCAAAGAAAGGTGTCGACAAGAAAAACATTACCATGTAAACTCTTGTGATAAATTACAATAGACAAGTAATAGGCACTTACAGAAATACACTAGAATATTCCTTGTGAGGTCGTATCCCTATTCTTGGCATATGATTTCCGTTTATTTAAATAGACATGTATTCATTTTTCATATAACTTATCTATATTCAGAGCAGTACAAACCAAAATAACCCCCTCCCTTCAATACCTCACTTCCATGCTCACTCTGAAATTAAACCACTTAAAATAAGCTCAGTGTTGAAAGTTAATCCAAAACCAATTATATAGGTGGCAGCACATATATTGTTTGCAGATGATTAGAGATATAATGTTGTTGTGATTAAGAAACTTCTGTATACTGATGTGATGTTACGCTAGGCCTATATATCATGATATTATGTATGTTCGTCTTACACGAATTAGATGCATATACCATTTATGGCTCAGGACAGATGAGGACAGCTAAATTCACTTACATGATTGACCATAATTGCAAAATGTATGCCATATGACATGTGTAATATCTTCTTTTTTCTTTATTTCAGGTAAGTGTCTGCTTTTTTTTCTTATTGAAAATTTGAATCTAATCATCTTAAGGTATATGTAAAGAACTTTCTATCAAGGGTAGACTGAGGTTTTTGTAATTGTCAATTTTACTGTCGAGTCAAAGTGATATCTTCAAAGGTAAAGATTTCTAAATGGATAATTTGAAGAGCCCTTATTGCATTGCAGCTATCAGTTAAAAAAAAGTTAGGTATTTGTCTATCCATTGAAATTTACATGTCTTTTTGCATGGATTCTGAAATTCTGAGTATACAGTGTATTATGCTGTTTTTTGCCAGAGTTGAGTATGAAAAGTTATTCATACGAATGGAAAAATGTTATCAGGGAATCATTCTTAAATATATATATATCTTTACTATGTATATTTTGATATTTATTGAAACATTACTTAATTAAGAGAATAATTATAACCACCATAACTCATAGCTGTTGTTAGTGCAAATTTTTAAGCCACACCCTGTAGCCTACATGCATCTGTTTGGAAAATATATTGAATGTTACTAGATCCGTTAGTGTTGCGGAATGGCCGGCTGCAAATTTAACAGTTTTGCTTGACACAATGCAACCTGGATACACAAGGAAGCAAACCGAAACCTAATGCACCAGTAATGCACATCACACAGTCAGCTGTCAACAAAAGCAATTGGATTACCTTCAACTGCCTCGTCACAGACCTATCACCAACCCTAATTTTACTATTGTTGTAAGCTCTGAATGGACTTTCTTTGCGTACAGTTTTTCTTGTTTACAATTATCGAAGACCGAGTTCCAAGTCTCTCACCTATTTCATCTAAATCCAAGTCTCTAAAGTTTAAAAGCATTTTGTCTAAAGTTAGTCTATGCGAAGGATTTCAGAACTCTGGAAGTACTGAGTGTCTCTTGTCACTAAGATTGCATGTGGGGTTTTCTCAGAGATTTATATGGGAAGTGGTTCTCCAGGCCAATAACAGATTAGATACAGGCATCCAATCATACATTAGTAAATGAAGATTGGTTTTCACAGTCAAAATAATGTTATACAAAAGTATAGCCACATCACAGCCAATATTTTGATTGAAGGACAATCATTTGGATTTCTCTAACCAATAGCAATTAATAGATTGGTAATTTCAACCAACCTACTTTGGGTTGTACAACATTTTGTGCAGGCTTGATGAAGACCTACAAACTTTTCCTGCCTTGAAGAAGTTGGGGTGTTCACAATCAAAAGAATTTCAAATGCATACACCAAACCACTAGTAAAGGGACAGTGCTGATGATAGTTTTTTGAAGAACTTTAATTCATGATGTTATAACTTTTTTATTAGTGGATAATATCCATCACTGAACTGCTCAATCGGTAATAATGAAACAATAAATCTCCTCAGATTAAAACCTTCTCCGTTAGTCCCACATCCTGTGAAACCGAAAGAATTTTCAGTAGGAGCTATGGTGACATAAATTGATAGATTATTGAAACTTTATAAATGTTTCACCTTCAAATGCTTTGGTGTGGAATGAGTGAATAGTAATCACATTATGTGCTGGTAACCGGAAGAAGAAGCAGCTTTTCTTAATGACCATATTTGTATGTGTTGTTACTGCAGAAATGCCCTTGTTGGCCTTGACGGAATCATTTGAAATGTTCCTGGCCCGTGGGGCTAATATGATTTTCTTGAAAAGATGTGATCAATGAGAATTGGTACAGAAAGATAAATGGCTAGAAATGAGATAATGCATAGTATAAATTTGTAGCACCAAGTCAACTTTAATTTTTGCGCTTTAATCAAATTTGAGCTGCAGCAGATATCATTGTCATTAAAATTTGGTAGGCCTATAGGAGCAGGTTAAAGAGTTTTCAAAATTTATTTTCCACATTTTCCTCTGTAAAAATCTGTATTTTCAACAGTATTTTCAGTATTTTTATGAGATAAACTTACTTGGTAATCGGTTTTTGCATTGGATGAAGTATTTGCTAACTTTTGTCCAAGATATATTTTTGAAACATCTTCCCTTACAAATATTGTCTCGAAATCTGCTGCTATTACATGTAATTTGCGCAAGAGTTACTTATAACTCATAATTAGACCAGTTGGCTAATATGATTTGCCTGCATGCTGAAAACTAATAGCGGCAAAAAAACTTGAAATTACTCAAAATTGTCGCATGGAAAAAGGTATGCCAGACGATTCGGCAATTACATTTTCTGCTTAGTGTATATATACAAGTATGGATGTCGTTTTGGATTAATTTGCGGTTGGCACCACTTTTACCTTGTCCGTGAAAGATAATTTCATAATTTTTGACAAATTCCATCGATTTTCTTCCTTGTAAAAGGTGAACTACTGCCAGGCTATGAGCTGAGCTTAGATACTGACGTCCAAGCAGCTGAAGGTCTCTGCAATGCGTTTTTAAAAATCAGAATTATGCAGTGAGAACTGGGATGGGGTACTTTGACCTGACTCAAGCAGGTAGGTGATCTTACATGAATTCTCATGATCAATGTTGCAAACACCATACTTGCGCATTTACCATCTGGAAGAGAAGAGAAAAGGTCTCTATGTGGACAGATAGATAGATTGCTCAGGACGGTTGCCTCATGAGTCTGCAAACACCATACTTGCGCATTTACCATCTGGAAGAGAAGAGAAAAGGTCTCTATGTGGACAGATAGATAGATTGCTCAGGACAGTTGCCTCATGAGTCTGGAAAGAGAGCAGGAGTCCTTAACAAGGTAGCACATTTACCCCATGCTAGAGGCCTCTAGGGAGCTTTTCCCCCCACAATTTAACACAATGGCCCCCATTAAAGCTGTTAGAGCTCTCCAACGTCGACACCCAATGTAATTGTAAAAGGGACGACAGGTTTCAGCGTGACACACCTTCCTTGGGCATCAGACCTCAATCCAGGCACGTCCATGTTTTTGATGGACAACAGAGATACTTGACAACTTTTTGCCTCTGTCTGGCTTTGAACAGTAACCTAACGTAAACTTTCAACATCATCTTCTTCCGACTGACTAATCCACGACTACCAAAGGACATCGAACGTGAGTGGTAACTATATAACTCCCCCAAAAAGAAGGTTGTGAATGAGAAACTTTTTCACAAAAAAACCACATTTCTCTTGACTGCATCCAATTATTATGAAAAATATCTCTGGCTCTGTTGAATACCTAATTTAGTCAAGTCAGTCTCATGCAAGAGTCAAATGTAAAATATAATTGCTTATCTACTGGATACTTACATGACATTACTTGCATATTCAGCCATGAAGTTCATAATATTTATAACAAGCTCTTGGAGGACAATGTGGCAACCATAAAAATTCTTATGTAATAAGATAACAATGTCTGACATTCAACAATATATGTGACATATATGAGTTTCATTCTGCACTGTTTATGACAGCAGCCTTTTGTGTGAGACACGAATGGTGAAGCGATAGGCTTTATAAGCTAACTAGGCATCACTCGGACATCATGCACTCCCTCTAAGGCTCTCAAGGGAGCTTTTTCCCCCCACTTCTTAACACAATGGCCCCCATTAAAGCTCTTAGAGCTCTCTAACGTCTGCATCCAATGCAATTGTAAAGGACAACAGGTTTCGGCATGACGCACCTTTCTTTGGGCATCAGTCCAAAGTCAAATCAAAGTCAAAGTCAAAATACTTCAAATTATTCCTCTGTAACTTGATGCAGTACAAAACTGTTTTACAACAAGGCCCTGACAATCAAATACATAATCCAGACACGTCCATGTTTTGGAGGGACAATAGCGATTCATGACATTTGTTCAGATGAGACGTCAAAATGACAGCCCCTTGTATCAGTGCTTTGAAGTCAGCCTCTCACCTCATATTCTGGCAAGTGTAGAAAAGAGTTGGAATTTGTCATGCAGGCTGCCTGAAGCAAGCATCCTTTTTGTATCGATGTCTTAACCTATAAAAAATCTTATATATAAGTATTCTTAACAATACATCGATTCTACAAGATAAGGAATTTCGTGTGAAGCGTCATCAAATATTGTGTACAACATTTTCAATGCAAAACGTGCTCTAAAAACCTTAATAAACATCCGATTTTCAAAATTTAAAAACCTGAATATATCGAATAAACTCCTCCAAATTCAATACACTTATTCATTTTGCTCTATCTGCAATATTAAGTTCGCAAAAGCCGTTTCGGCGCACTACGCTGTTACAATGCCAAGTTTCTAAAACGCAGTGTGAACAACAAGCTAGTGGCATATCCAGGAAATTTTTGTAGGGGGTATATTTGCTAAAATGTTTATATGACTGAAGTTGTTTTTTTTTAGGTCAATTGCTGAAATAACTGAAGTTTACTTTTATTTCATACATCCTTAGTTGTGTCAGACTTTTATGAAACAAAGGGAGGGGGCTTGGCATTTTTTTCTACAGGCAACTATTCATAGAAATGCCTATTTTTAGATATTAAAACTTTTTATTACATGCCTTATGTCCTCAGGTTCATGGTAAGATCGGTACAGTACCCTTTTTTAAGGGTTCTTTTCTTGCTAGCAATGTGGTCCCATTTTCTGAGTTTGAATTTGCTGATAGAGCTTTTTTCGAGCTGATCATGAGCTATGTTCCACTTAGAAAACAGTGTTAACAAGGAAATATTCAAACAATTTCATTTTACAAGTGTCAAATTTCATAATACAATGGAATTTTCTTAACTGTAATACGATCTTTCAACACTGTGCAATTTTTCCAGGTGTAGCTGTGTGAAGCAGACGCAGTAACTTCAAACTGTGACCAACCACTTTAGGTGACTGAAGTCATTTTGAGAGTGCAAAGATTTACATCTCTTGATGTATTGGGTAAAATAACTCTGGTTTATTTTTTTTAAATTTTTTTTATTATTTTGAATATATTTTCAAAGGGTAAGACCAGTTGAGCTATGCTGTTTTTCAACCGGGCCCTTCATCAGCAAAGAAGTTGTAATATTACATTAACTTTGATATTACTGAAGCAGTCTCTTTTAGAGCAACATGTGGGTAATATACGTCTTCTGCTTTCTGGAAGATAATTTGATTTCAGTGTTGACATGGAAATGAGAAGAAATATGTTGTGAGGCTCTGTAAAAGTATATTATGAGTAAACAAAATATTCCATTTTTCAAACAAGACAAAAAATATGTCTCATCATAGATATAGTCATCAGTCACTCATCACTATCCAATAGATAGAGACGCACAATATTCATTTATTTTACCATAGGTAAATGAAATATAAAATGGTTGACAAATAGTTGTAAAGGTCTTGGGAGACTCAAATTAAGGCTACTGTCGCTATCATGTGGGCCACCGAGGAGCAATACCAGGTCAATACGAGGTCTAAATCACATGCAATGAAATGGGCCTAGCTTTGAGGCTTATGGCAGGCAGGTTTGGTTTCACAGCATTCAGACCTGAGCAGAACATTGAGTAAATGTTTGAGATGACCTTTTCTGTGACCAGTCTATAGGCCTATGTCTTGCTTCTGAAAGCTGCTAGATTCTTATTATTGAGGGACAGCCTCTGAATCACATTGAGTCTATGATTCCAGTCCCACCTTTTTCTCGCAACAGCCAGGGAATTTGATAGGCAAAAGAGTAGACTGTTGCACTGTAAAAATGGCACTTCATGACTCACGAGTCACAGTAGATGGTGCAGTGTAATCTTCCCTACATTCAACATGGGAAACATAGACTGTTGCATTAGGTATGATCGAGAGAAGGCCCTTTGATATGTCATAATTGATTGTAGAGTAAAAGTTGGATGCATAATCCTATTTCACCAACAAGCGGGGGGGGGGGGATCAGTCTCCGTAAATAAAATTAACATTGAAAGTATTGGGTAAGATCATGACAAAATTTAATCATCAGTATGATGACACACAAAGTGACATTTTCACAGTACAGCAGTCAACTCTTTTTGCGTATCAAATTTCCTGGCTGTAATGTGTTGGACTGTTGGTGTGTCTCGAACATTTCAAAATGGTGTTATATCACATTTTCAGACTTTAATACCATTTGGATTAGATAATATTTTTAATGCCATTTGGAATCAGAAGATATTTGAGTCATAACAGCAATTTGAGAATTGATAGTGGCCTACTGTAACATAAATGGAGAAATTACTTAAAAAAGCAGTTGTGCGCTTATTGTTAAAAAAGGATCAGAAGCTGGAAAGACTCAATTTGGATGTTGTAACGATGGAGCACTGATTATCCTTAAGAGAATAATTTGAAGTGACCTTGAAGTTAAAGTGATTGCTGATATCTGGTTGCTATTAATTAGCAACTCAAATCGTGTGAAGTTGTTCAATATAATAGTGTCAGAATCAGATGTTATTATCATATTTTCATAATTGTTGTCAGTGATGCCCAGATGGATAAATACATAAAAGGCAAGATTGTCAGAAATGAATAAATGGTAGATCTATACTTTGTGCCATGACGTGCAAACCAGCCAAAGTTGCAGCCGTTTAGGCAATTTTCTGAAAAACTTCGTCCATCTATCTGCTTATCTTGATTCTAAAGTTTCCAGATGTGGTCAGCGATTTGGCCTGGAGTCTCATAAGTCTGTTTTTATACACATTATCAGTAGATCAGAAGATTATAATTTCCAGAAGGACCAAATAAATCAGGAGAAAAGAACAAGTGGGCCATCTGCTTCCACAGAACTATTTCTACCGTGGAACGGGGTTAAGTTGGCTCGAGGAAAGGCAAATAGGGTGGCCAGTAATCCCTCGAAAAGCCAACTTTTACCCCGTTCTACAGTATCATAAATTCCAAATCAAATTTTTTTATCGTGATGTGAAATTTCACATTGAGGGTCGCAATCGGAGTGTCAAAATATTTCCTTCACCGAATATCAAGACATTATTTCGTTATATTATTAGTCTCGAAATATGTTGATGGAAATGTTTTTGTATGGGTAGTACTTCATTTCCTGATGGTATGTATACGTGCGCAATTCTAGGGCATGGATTATGTGCTTCATAGTTCATATTATTATATTGGCTGGAGAGAATGGGAGTGTAGTCTTGAATCTCTTGATGTTCTGTTATAGACTGTCATCTATCATGTCAATAGAGGCAATATAATTTGATTAAGCCTCCTCACAGTCACTCTCGTAGCTGGCCACCCAATAAACAAGGGCCATACACAGTCCTGGCTCATGTAGCAATGACTATAGAATGCCGATGACTCTCCTCCGTCACTTCATCACTGATGGCAAGAAAATAGATTCGAACAGTGATGCTTTTTCCATAGTAGGGGAGAATGGGGACCGACGGGCCATTGGGACCGAAGGGCCATCCTCTTAACTCAACATCAAAAACGTTTTGAAACATCTTATTTGCATTTTTAGTATTGCTTATCACATCTATAAACACCATATTGATGACTAGTCGATAAGTTAAAGCTTAAGTGTTTAGTGGGCAAAATGATATTTTCAACATCTAAAGTAATTTTGTACTGATTCAGAAAAAGTGTTATATCTCCAATTTGTGTAGACTCGAGGCAATATATTTTCTATGACGATTTTCCCTATATATTGGTGGCAATTTACACATTGAATTTCAGGAACAAGAACCATATTTCACAAAAAAAATGGGGTTTAACTATTCTGAATGCTTTTGGGGACCGATGGGCCACCCAACATGGGTACCAAAGGCCACTATTTCCTGAAATTTTCTACAGGTGGCGTATTAGCATGGTACTGGATATTAAAGTCTGTTTTGTGTGAAATCTGGGCATATCTATAATTTTTCGATCTCTTATTATCCTACACACTCAGTTGGATCAACAGGAACATCTTGAATCCAAATTTCAAATTCTTCAACCACCCTTTGGCAAGTTATTGACATGGTCCATCGGACCCCATAGGATGGCCCATCGGTCCCCATGGTTGGGGACTGATGGGCCACCATCTCACTTGACAGAAAATTTGCTTTCTCATCTTTCTCACTAGGTTGATCTATGTAAATCTAATGTCATTTTATAGAGAATTACATCGGCTAAAAGGGTGCACAGTATGAATCCTGTATCTGAAACAGATTTGCCTCCACGGCCAATAATTTGTCAAGCGGCCCATCGGTCCCCACTCTCCCCTATATCATGTCATGTATTATTGATGAAGAATCACTTAAATTTGGCTGTTTTTGAACATCAATCAAACACCTTAATAGGCCCTATCCATCCCATTCTAATGAATTGGCAATTTTTCATTGGGAAACTTGTGACCTCAGTAATAATTGGTTTGACTCATTTTGTGACTTTTCCTGATAGCACACATATCTACTGGTATATAGCATTGAACTGAATGAACTCACCAACCACTTATGAGCCCTACCGAATAACATGGCAATAATAGGTATTTGACTTCACAAGGAGCATTTCAATCTGTCGACTGTAAGTAAAACTGTTTTGGAATATATGGTGTTTACACATCTTTGCATTGTCAAGCACCCATTCCATCTCTGATTCCCTACTTCAGAACCACTGACCCTTTTGACCTCAATCTGACCTCCAGTGACCTGCAGACAGTGTGTGATATGTATGAAATATATGTTTATTGGATTGTTTCGATATCTTTAGTGAAATCAAGTCATGCTGGAATTGTTTTGTCTCCGATAAATGCAACAAAGCTACCGAAAACTTTGTCTGGTATTATTGTGATTGATTTGAGACATTTGCTAGCTGTTGGTGTCCATATAGAGGTGAAGAGGCATTGCAATTTCTTCATATGCCACGAATTTCCAAAAATGTTCTGAGGCAAACAGAACTTTGCCCAGAATCATATGCAAATAAACTTGATTAATCCTGTTAGAGCATTCAGTGAAGACAACAGCTTGGTATGTGAGACAATTACTAGGGGATCAGTTGGCTCTCTACCTTATATTCGCTAAATTTAACTTCTTTGAACTGCTCTGTGGGATTCTGGCAACCATTCAAAAATGATATGTGTCATACAGATTGCGCTGCAAAATATTCCATGTATCTAAGGATTGCCAACATAATGAATCTTTAATCTTGCATTTTACTGGCATTCTTTCAATATGGATGCCATTTTGTTTGGATTATTTATGCTCCAGTCTCCATGACAACAATGTTGAAGGGATGAATATTCCTGAGACTAAGAGGTCGGGGTGAGGTCCGAAAGGGTCAGTGGTTCTCATGTAAGGAATGAGAGATGGAAAGTGTGCTTGCCCGTGGTGGGATAAAGCTATCAACTGTTTTTGTAAAAAAGCAAGTCGGGATATTTTATGGCGACATAAGCATTCTTAGCATGAACACATTTTGCTTATTAATCCAGTGGAATCACATCAACCACCATGGAAGCCAGTGGCCTTATAATTAAGTCATAACGATGCAGAGCACGATAGTATCATTTGTTAAGAAAAGGAAATCATTTCAAGCGGCTCAGATCCTTCAAAAAGAGATTAAATTGGCTAGTCATGTCATGTTCTTCCACATTATAGCTGTAGTTACGATCATCATTATCATCACTAATAGTTAAACTTCTGGTCGCAAGCTTTGATCCTCCACTCCATCCAATTGCAGTATAGCAAAATTCCATTCATTGCCTCATTTTTGCTTAAAAATGAAGTTATTGCATTTTTTATACTTCAACCATTTTTTCCTAGTTGTTCATATAATAATTTCCTAAAATAAAATGGTCTTTGACTTTTGACTTAACCCAAAGAAAGGTGTCAACAAGAATAACATTACCATGTAAACTCTTGTGATAAATTACAATAGACAAGTAATAGGTACTTACAGAACTACACTAGAATGATCCTTGTGTGGTCGTATCCCTATTCCTGCCATATGATTTCTATTTATTTAAATAGACATGTATAAATTTTTCATTAATAAATTATTTATAACATATATATAGAGCAGTACAAACCAAAATAACCCCCACCCTTCAATACCTCACTTCCTTGCTCACTCTGAAATTAAACCACTTAAAATAAGCTCAGTGTTGAAACTTAATCCAAAACCAATTATATAGGTGACAGCACATATATTGTTTGTAGATGAGATACAGGGTGACCCACCTCAACTTGTGCATTGATGTTGTAAACAAAACAGTGTTTGCTGAAAAAAGTTTGGGATTTCCAATGCAAAAACCAAATTGGCGTTTCAGTAACAAGAGCCAAGAGAAGAGTATTATGCTAGTTTGGTTCACTTTTGGTTAAAATTGGACTCGGAAAAAGAGTTCAAATTTTCGCATAGCTTTTTTTCTGACTTTTTGCAATTTAGCTCTGTCAACCTTGGAAAATAAGTTTTGGCACACATCTAGTGCATGTACCGTATTACAGAAGCTATAACAAAGCAGTGCCAGGGCTTTTCTTTGAAGGAGGTTTGGGTTTATAGGGTCAGGAAGCCCAAATACTGTCCTGATACAGTGCACCATTTTCATACCGGTAATTTCCTGGGGTCTATTACCAATGATGGGTAGGCAAAAATTGTTGTTACCACTCATAATAGGCATTAAAATAGCTTAATCTTACATGGAAATATCATTAATCACTTTCAATTTGAGCATTGATGTGTGTATCAACCACTTTATCAATTGTTCCAATGATTCACATAAATTGTCATCAATTAATCTTACTATATCTCAAAAAAATTACTTGGCTTGGATTTCTAGGCCAAATGACATCGTGTATTTGTTGAGGGGAATCTTCTGCACCTGGAAGTATTAAAGAACCATGTTTATCCATCCCAAATATTGGTCAAAATAATACTAGATTTTGAGGGATGGAAATTTGTGACTTTCTAGATGACACCAAAAATGGATTTTGGTGGAAGTGTTGCTATACTTTTTCTCTTTGCTTTTAAAACCTGAGTGTCATGTTTTACGTTTCTGTTGACTCTGACAATCATAATACCTTACTGTTTTGTGTTGGAAATCATCTGACTGTCGGTTATGCTAATTGTTTTGCCATATTTTGACTTGTTTGTCTCCAAAGTTGTCGTTCTAAATTTTCTGACTTGGTAGCATACACTGGACTCTAAATCTCACAAACACCATCCATTCCCTTCCCCAAGAACCTCCTTTTGCATATCAAAGCCATTTCAGGCAGTTTTGGAGGACTTTGTTGATGATGGTGCACTTTGAATTCTTCTCGGCTGAGTTTTTGGCATAAAATAAAACTGCGACACATTTTCACTTGCCTGTCATTTTTGATAGAATTACTGCAGAGGCTTGTAACTCACTTTATTTAATAGCCATTACTACCAATTCGACAAGCATGTTTTCTAAATTGCCTGTCTCATTTTTGTTGTCTTCAGAAAAATGTTAAAGTCATGCCCAAGTTGAGGTGGGTCACCCTGTATAATGTTGTTTTGATTCAGAAAGTTATGTAAACTGATGTGATATTACACATATCAAGACATTATGTATGTTCATTATCTTACATGAATTAGATACATATACCATAAATATGGCTCGGGACAGATAGGGATAGCTATATTCACTTACACAATTGCAATGTTGGCAAAATGTATGCCATATAACATGTGTAATGTATTCTTTCTTTATTTCAGGTACGTACCCATGGTTTTTATAATTGAAAATTTGAATCTAATCAGCAAAAGGTATGTACAGAACTTTCTATTGAGCATAGGCTGGGGTTTTCGTAATTGTCAATTTTAATAAGTTATGCCAAAGTGAAATACGCAAAGGTAAACTTTTTTATGTATAATTTGAAGAGCTCTTTTTGCATTGCAGCTATCAGTTAAAAAAATGAAATTGCGTAATTATCTATCCTTTGATATTCATATGACTTTTCACTATTATTGTAGATTTTTTTTACCAGAGTTGAATATGAAAAGATATTCCTAGGAATGGAAAATGTTTTCAGGGTGTCATTTTAGATGTATATATATCTTACATTATGTACCATATTGATATTTATTGAAGCATTAATGCCATTAGTAAAGAGAATATAACCATCATAACTCATAGCTGTTGTTAGTGCAAATTTTAAGCCATACCCTGTACAATGTACATGTATCTATTTGGAAAATATATTGGTTCGTTTTGGATCCGTTAGTCTTATGGCCTGCTGCAAATTTAACAGTTTTGCTCAAGACACAATGAATACAATCTGAAAACACATTGAAGCAAACTGAGAGTCTGAGACCTAGTGCACCAGGAATGTACATCACACTGTCAGCTGTCAACTAGAGCAATTGAATTACCTTCAACTGCCTTCATTATGTGTACCTCTCACCACAGTTACCAGCCCTAATTTTACTATTGTTGTAAACTCTGAATGAATTTTCTTTGTGTCCAACTTTTAAAAGTTTTTCTAATTTGCGATTATCGAAGAGAGGGTTCCAAGTTCCTCACCTATTTCATCCAATTCCAAGTTTCTAAAAGTTTAAACGCATTTTGTCTGAAGTTAGTAGATGCGAAGGATTCCAGAACTCTGAAAGTATTAAGTGTCTTTTGTCACTAAGATTGCATGTGTGGCTTTCTCTGAGATTTATACGGGAAGTGGAACACTCTAACAGCAACAGGTTGCCTACTATCCTCCACACTAATACAGATTGGATACAACAGTCCAATCTTGCAATACTAAATGAAGTTTGGTGATCACAATCACAATAATGTTATATAAAATGAGCAGCACTTGGTTGTCACAGGCTCACAGCCAATATCTTAGTTGAAGGATAATCATTTGGATATGTTGGACCTATAGCAATTAACAGATTGGTAATTTCAACCAACCTGCTTCAGGTTGTAAACATTTTGTGCAGGCTTGATGAAGTTCAGCAAACTTTTGCCACCTAGATAAGGTTGGGCTGTTCACAATCTAAAGTATTTCAAATGCACATACCAAAGCAATACAATGAATAGTAAAGGGATAGTGCTGATGATGGTTGTTTGGAGAACTTTTATCCATGATGCTATAACTGTTCAGTTAGTGGATAATCCATTACTGAACTGCTCAATCGACAATAATGAAACAATAAAACTCCTCAGATTAAAACTGACTCCGTTAATACCACGTCCTGTGAAACCGATAGAATTTCCAGTGGGAGCTATGGCGACATTAATTGAGAAATGATTTGAAACTTTACAAATGTTTCACCTTCAAATGCTTTGGCGTGGAAACGGTGAATGACAATCACGTTATGTGCTTGTAACCGGAAGGAAAAGTAGCTTTTCCTAATGACCATGTTTGTATGTTGCTGCTGCAGAGATGTCCTTGTTGGCCTTTAGGAAATCATTTGAAATGTCCCTGGGCTCTGGAGATAATACGATTTTCTTGATAGGATGTGATAAATCAGAATTGGTATAGAAAGATAAATGGCTAGAAATGAGATAACAGTATGAATTTGGTGCGCAACAATTTTGACACTTTTCATTGCAAGAAATGTCAGACTTTAAAATTTGGTGTTTTATGCGAAATTTTCAGATGTTCAATGCAAAGCCTTACTGGTGACCTGTCTGCCCTTTTGAAAACTCCTATAATTATTATGGCGGTGCTGCCACTATAGATACTTACTGTTCCTCAGTAATAGTATGCATGTGAAAGAGCAACCCGGAATAACAAACACATTCTTATGGGCTCTGACCTCTCTTAAAGCGTCAAACTGTTTATTTGCTCTGATGGCAGAGATATTCCATACAATACATTAAAAACCCAGTAATCGGAGCAATCATAGCTGAAAAAAGGTCAAAACTCACAAGACTGTGTTAACAGTTGTTGCAGCTTGAAATAAATCCGGAGTTTCAATTTGGTATGGAGAAAACGAAATGGAGAAAAACGGGAAACCTTATCAGAAGAGAAATAAGCTGCGGATTTAGTAAGTTTTGTCCTTTGCATGGTGTTTTTCTAAAGCTTCTGTCTGAAGCCAATGAATGGATGCCCTTGTTCCTTTCATACAGAATGTGTTCCTTGCTTTAGTAAAGAAATTCATGAAGGAACTCAGTGTTCCATGGCAGTTCTGTTATCAAAATGTTTTGTGCAAATCACGACTGATACAAAATGTAAAAGCTTTTTCACTGTATACTTTAGAATGAACCTGGCTCTGGATGTAGAATTCTTGTCATAGTTACATTTCATTTCTGACCATTTAAAATTTCCAAGCGAGTCAACTTAAGCCACCATGAAAAAGGCCTGACAATTTTGTAAAAGTATGTAGGGTGAGCTGTTAGTGAATGCTGCTCAAATATCAAACTATTTTAAAATAAGTGTAAGATACATGTTAATGACAATTCAATACCACATGGTACATATATTCACTTTATTGTGTGTGCTGCTGATGTGCAATGATGTATCACTGAAAGATTATTTTCAGCAAACAAGAAATTTGTACACAGTCAGTGTTCTGTCTATTGCGGCAGAGGCACTTTTTGTCCCTTTTTTTCCCCGACATCTTTAATGTTGGTTCTACAATTGGACCTTGAAGGATTCACATGTATGTTCAATTTAACACCCTGTAACAAAGAATCCCAGCTTCAAATGAAGTCTGAGAATTTGACACATCTACCACCAGCCAGGAGGATATATACACTACATATAGATAATTAGATTAACAGATAGATTGATACATGTACTATATGGATGAAAAAATCAAGAGATGGATTGACAATAATTAACACAAGAAATATAATATTACCTTTTAAAAATACTCGCTAGTACTACAAAAGCATTAATTAATACACCTGATGCGTTGAAATAAATATTGCCTGATGCCCTCCAGGAAATGATTTTGTGAAAGCATTTTGGTCATCCAAAGCCTTTTCTCCTCCAGTGCCTGAAACTATTGCCCCCAGTGATTAAGGTAATGGAAAACCAGGTCTTATGTACATTGTATATGTCAAAGGAAAAGCAGGGATGGATAATGCTGTCCCTTTAGGTCTCTTGCTCATACCAGTGAATCCATGCTTTATCATAAGTCCTGATGTAGTTAAGGACTCACATTCTGGCGCCTGAATCACTCTTGCCAAATCGGGCATGCAGGAGTGCTTTCCCACATAGGTTCGCAGTAAGAATACAAACATTTGGTATGATTGAAAGTATATTGAGAAGCTAATATCATATTTCTTGTGTCAAATATTGTCAATCTTACTAATACAAGTGGCAGAGTGAGGTCTCTCTCAGCCGCAATTCATTGATTTTCTTGATCTCCGTACTACCTGCTCCACCAAGCCAAACTTTCTGTTTTCATGGCAACCACAGAATGACTTAAAAATGTCCAAATTGTCCAAAATTTTGAAAATAAATGTCCATATATATAAAAAAAGCCGTGAACTTTCTGAACGCCCTGGATATCAAGACTGGTCACATGAAAATGTGGCCCGTCAGTTTATTGACACATTCTTGAAGTGGATGCTTCTTTTTAGTCTTCTAATTCGATTGGTTCTTCATGGCTATTCAATTGACATACACATACTTGTTATTTTCCATTTACATTAATTAACACACAATCATGTGTTTGTGATAACCTTGTTTTTTTCAACACTTGTACTTATTTGTTATTAGTATGTTAGATTTACTGGTCAGGCAAAGTACAACCAAATATTTTCCTGAATCTGTTGCGTTCAGGAAAGTGCTCGCTACCTTGAACACCGTGCAGTTTTGCTTGACAGTTGACACAATGAATACGACCTGGAAACACATGGAAGCAAACTGAGAGTCTGAGACCTAATGCACCAGTAATGCACAGTTTGTACATCACACTGTCAGCTGTCAACCAAAGCAATTGGATTACCTTCAACTGCCTACATTGTGGACCTCTCACCAGTCCTAATTGTACTATTGTTGTAAACTCTGAATGAACTTTCTTTTTGTACAACTTTTTAAGGTTTTTCTAATTTGCGATTATCGAAGAGAGGGTTCCAAGTTCCTCACCTATTTCATCCAATTCCAAGTTTCTAAAAGTTTAAACGCATTTTGTCTGAAGTTAGTAGATGCGAAGGATTCCAGAACTCTGAAAGTATTAAGTGTCTTTTGTCACTAAGATTGCATGTGTGGTTTTCTCTGGGATTTATATGGGAAGTGGAACACTCTAACAGCAACAGGTTGCCTACTATCCTCCACACTAATACAGATTGGATACAACAGTCCAATCTTGCAATACTAAATGAAGTTTGGTGATCACAATCACAATAATGTTATATAAAATGAGCAGCACTTGGTTGTCACAGGCTCACAGCCAATATCTTAGTTGAAGGATAATCATTTGGATATGTTGGACCTATAGCAATTAACAGATTGGTAATTTCAACCAACCTGCTTCAGGTTGTAAACATTTTGTGCAGGCTTGATGAAGTTCAGCAAACTTTTGCCACCTAGATAAGGTTGGGCTGTTCACAATCTAAAGTATTTCAAATGCACATACCAAAGCAATACAATGAATAGTAAAGGGATAGTGCTGATGATGGTTGTTTGGAGAACTTTTATCCATGATGCTATAACTGTTCAGTTAGTGGATAATCCATTACTGAACTGCTCAATCGACAATAATGAAACAATAAAACTCCTCAGATTAAAACTGACTCCGTTAATACCACGTCCTGTGAAACCGATAGAATTTCCAGTGGGAGCTATGGCGACATTAATTGAGAAATGATTTGAAACTTTACAAATGTTTCACCTTCAAATGCTTTGGCGTGGAAACGGTGAATGACAATCACGTTATGTGCTTGTAACCGGAAGGAAAAGTAGCTTTTCCTAATGACCATGTTTGTATGTTGCTGCTGCAGAGATGTCCTTGTTGGCCTTTAGGAAATCATTTGAAATGTCCCTGGGCTCTGGAGATAATACGATTTTCTTGATAGGATGTGATAAATCAGAATTGGTATAGAAAGATAAATGGCTAGAAATGAGATAGCAGTATGAATTTGGTGCGCAACAATTTTGACACTTTTCATTGCAAGAAATGTCAGACTTTAAAATTTGGTGTTTTATGCGAAATTTTCAGATGTTCAATGCAAAGCCTTACTGGTGACCTGTCTGCCCTTTTGAAAACTCCTATAATTATTATGGCGGTGCTGCCACTATAGATACTTACTGTTCCTCAGTAATAGTATGCATGTGAAAGAGCAACCCGGAATAACAAACACATTCTTATGGGCTCTGACCTCTCTTAAAGCGTCAAACTGTTTATTTGCTCTGATGGCAGAGATATTCCATACAATACATTAAAAACCCAGTAATCGGAGCAATCATAGCTGAAAAAAGGTCAAAACTCACAAGACTGTGTTAACAGTTGTTGCAGCTTGAAATAAATCCGGAGTTTCAATTTGGTATGGAGAAAACGAAATGGAGAAAAACGGGAAACCTTATCAGAAGAGAAATAAGCTGCGGATTTAGTAAGTTTTGTCCTTTGCATGGTGTTTTTCTAAAGCTTCTGTCTGAAGCCAATGAATGGATGCCCTTGTTCCTTTCATACAGAATGTGTTCCTTGCTTTAGTAAAGAAATTCATGAAGGAACTCAGTGTTCCATGGCAGTTCTGTTATCAAAATGTTTTGTGCAAATCACGACTGATACAAAATGTAAAAGCTTTTTCACTGTATACTTTAGAATGAACCTGGCTCTGGATGTAGAATTCTTGTCATAGTTACATTTCATTTCTGACCATTTAAAATTTCCAAGCGAGTCAACTTAAGCCACCATGAAAAAGGCCTGACAATTTTGTAAAAGTATGTAGGGTGAGCTGTTAGCGAATGCTGCTCAAATATCAAACTATTTTAAAATAAGTGTAAGATACACGTTAATGACAATTCAATACCACATGGTACATATATTCACTTTATTGTGTGTGCTGCTGATGTGCAATGATGTATCACTGAAAGATTATTTTCAGCAAACAAGAAATTTGTACACAGTCAGTGTTCTGTCTATTGCGGCAGAGGCACTTTTTGTCCCTTTTTTTCCCCGACATCTTTAATGTTGGTTCTACAATTGGACCTTGAAGGATTCACATGTATGTTCAATTTAACACCCTGTAACAAAGAATCCCAGCTTCAAATGAAGTCTGAGAATTTGACACATCTACCACCAGCCAGGAGGATATATACACTACATATAGATAATTAGATTAACAGATAGATTGATACATGTACTATATGGATGAAAAAATCAAGAGATGGATTGACAATAATTAACACAAGAAATATAATATTACCTTTTAAAAATACTCGCTAGTACTACAAAAGCATTAATTAATACACCTGATGCGTTGAAATAAATATTGCCTGATGCCCTCCAGGAAATGATTTTGTGAAAGCATTTTGGTCATCCAAAGCCTTTTCTCCTCCAGTGCCTGAAACTATTGCCCCCAGTGATTAAGGTAATGGAAAACCAGGTCTTATGTACATTGTATATGTCAAAGGAAAAGCAGGGATGGATAATGCTGTCCCTTTAGGTCTCTTGCTCATACCAGTGAATCCATGCTTTATCATAAGTCCTGATGTAGTTAAGGACTCACATTCTGGCGCCTGAATCACTCTTGCCAAATCGGGCATGCAGGAGTGCTTTCCCACATAGGTTCGCAGTAAGAATACAAACATTTGGTATGATTGAAAGTATATTGAGAAGCTAATATCATATTTCTTGTGTCAAATATTGTCAATCTTACTAATACAAGTGGCAGAGTGAGGTCTCTCTCAGCCGCAATTCATTGATTTTCTTGATCTCCGTACTACCTGCTCCACCAAGCCAAACTTTCTGTTTTCATGGCAACCACAGAATGACTTAAAAATGTCCAAATTGTCCAAATTTTGAAAATAAATGTCCATATATATAAAAAAAGCCGTGAACTTTCTGAACGCCCTGGATATCAAGACTGGTCACATGAAAATGTGGCCCGTAAGTTTATTGACACATTCTTGAAGTGGATGCTTCTTTTTAGTCTTCTAATTCGATTGGTTCTTCATGGCTATTCAATTGACATACACATACTTGTTATTTTCCATTTACATTAATTAACACACAATGTCATGTGTTTGTGATAACCTTGTTTTTTTCAACACTTGTACTTATTTGTTATTAGTATGTTAGATTTACTGGTCAGGCAAAGTACAACCAAATATTTTCCTGAATCTGTTGCGTTCAGGAAAGTGCTCGCTACCTTGAACACCGTGCAGTTTTGCTTGACAGTTGACACAATGAATACGACCTGGAAACACATGGAAGCAAACTGAGAGTCTGAGACCTAATGCACCAGTAATGCACAGTTTGTACATCACACTGTCAGCTGTCAACCAAAGCAATTGGATTACCTTCAACTGCCTACATTGTGGACCTCTCACCAGTCCTAATTGTACTATTGTTGTAAACTCTGAATGAACTTTCTTTTTGTACAACTTTTTAAGGTTTTTCTAATTTGCGATTATCGAAGAGAGGGTTCCAAGTCTCTCACCTATTTCATCCAATTCCAAGTCTCTAAAAGTTTAAAAGCATTTTGTCTAAAGTTAGTTGATGCGAATGATTTCAGAACTCCGAAAGTATACAGTGTCTCTTGTCACTAAGATTGCATGTGTGGTTTTCTCTGGGATTTATATGGGAAGTGGAACACTCTAACAGGTTGCCTCCATTCCTCCAAACCAAAAACAGATTGGATGCAGGCGTCCAATCGTACATTAGTAAATGGAGATTGCTTATCACAATAAAAAACATGTTATATAGAAGTAGAAACATTTGGCTGTAACAGCCTATATCTTCGTTGGAGGATAGTCATATGGATATGTTGGACCAATAGCAATTAATAGATTGGCAATTTCAACCAACCTGCTTCAGGGTGTAAACATTTTGTGCAGGCTTGATGAAGTGCAGCAAACTATTCCTGCCTATACAAATGTTGGGCTCTTCACAATCGAAACTATTTCAAATGCACACACAAAAGCAATACAATGAATAGTAAAGGGATAGTGCTGATGATAGTCATTTGGAGAACTTTAATCCATGATGCTACAGCTGTTCAATTAGTGGATAATCCATTATTGAACTGCTCAATCGACAATAATGAAACAATAAATCTCCTCAGATTAAAACTGACTCCGTTAATACGACGTCCTGCGAAACTGATAGAATTTCCAGTGGGAGCTATGGCGACATTAGTTGAGAAATGATTTGAAACTTTACAAATGTTTCACCTTCAAATGGCAGTTACATCATGTGCTTGTAACCGGAAGGAAAAGCTGCTTTTCCTAATGACCATGTTTGTATGTTGCTACTGCAGAGATGTCCTTGTTGGCCTTTAGGAAATCATTTGAAATGTCCCTGGACCCTGGAGATAATATGATTTTCTTGATAGGATGTGATTAATCAGAATTGGTATAGAAAGATAAATGGCTAGGAATGAGATAACACTATAAATTTGATGCGCAACAATTTTAACACTTTTCATGGCAACTTGCAAGAAATGTCAGACTTCAAATTTGGTGTTTGATGCAAATTTTTCAGATATTCAATGCAAGGCCTTTCTTGTGGCCTCTCTGCCCTTTTAAAAACACCTATATTATAGTTGTGCTTTCACTATAGATACTTACAGCTCCCCAGTATAGTATGTGTGTGACAGGGCAACTCGGAATAACGAACACAGTTTTGTGAGTTTTGATCTTTTCTTAAAAGGTAATAGTTTGCTAAAATTGCAGAGAAATTCTATACAATATATATTAAGTAACCCTGTAATTTGGTCACAATCATTGCCAAAGAAAATGCCGAAACTCACAAGACTGTGTTAACAGTTGTTTCAGCATAAAATAAATCTGGAAGTTTTAGTTAGGTGTGGAGAAAACAAAAAGCCATTTCAGAAGAGAAATCAGCTGTGGATTTAGTAAGTTTTGTTCCGTGCATGGTGTATTTCTAAAGCTTCTGCTGGAAGCCAATGAATGGATGTCCTTGTTCCTTTCATACGGAATGCTTCCCATGCTTTAGTAAAGAAATTCATAAAGGAACTCGGTGTTCCATAGCATTCTGTTCTCAAATTGTTTTATGGAGGTCACGACTGATACAAAATGTAAAAGCTTTTTCACTATGTCTCTTTAGAATGAACATGGCTCAGGAAGTAGAATTCTTGTCACAGTTAGACTACATTTAATTTTTGACCATTAAAAATTTCCAAGCGAGTTCAGTCAACTTGAGACACCATGAAAAAGGACTGACAATTTTGTAAAAGTAGGGCGAATGCAGCTCAAATATCAAACCATCTTAAAATAAGTGTAAGATACACATTAATGACAATTCAATAGACATGGTACATATATGCACTTAATTGTGTGTGTTGCTGATGTGCAATGATGTATCACTGAAACATTAGTCAGTGATCAGTCTATTGCAGCAGAGACTCTTTTTATTCCATTCTTTCCTCTTATACCTTTAATGGAATTTCTTTCGCTTCCGTCTCACAAGACTCAGAGCTTGAAGTATGTTATCTAGTTCTTCTCGTATTCTGTTTTTTGTTTGTAATTTCCTTATTGGTTTTTGTGTGTGTTCCTTTGAGGACGCAATTTGTCTTGGCATCTGATGGCTAAAAATAGCTCTTAAAACTGATGTTCTGAACCAGACACATCATCAGCAGGATGATTTATAAAGTGCAAATTTCCTGTAAGATTACATACGGTAGAATTGAATTGAATTGAATTGGATTTTTATTAGCACCCAAGTTTAGCAGGATGATTTATTAAGTGCAAATTTCCTGTAAGATTACATGCGGTAGAATTGAGTTGAATTGAATTGGATTTTTTATTAGCACCCAAGTTTGGCAAATGATTACTTCTTATGGTACTTAGATGGCCCATGACCACCTAAATCATTTTTTTTTCCATTTGCCTTTGATCAAAAAAAGGCTAGAGCTTTAATCTGCCCATTCTCCTGTTGGTTCTACAATTGGACCTTGAAGGATACACATGTGTGTTCAATTTAACACACTGTAACAAAGAATCCCAGCTACAAATTAAGTATGAGAATTTGACACATCTGCCGCCAGCCAGGATAATATGTACATATAGATAATTAAATTAATAGATAGATTGATATATGGATGAAAAAAATCAAGAGATGGATGCTGTATGCAGTTTGTGAGTAATGGATGTATATTGCAACTGTTCACGGGTCATCATGCAAATGAAGCAGAGTTTCTGCCTGTTTGTCTGATATAAAAGTTCTTGTAGTGTGCTTAGGGGCGGACTGGCGGCATTTCGGGCCCGTGGCAAAATTTTTCTTAGAGCCCCCTAGTCCCTACTGTCGGCATCGTTTAAAGAAAAGAAAAGTAAAATAACATTGCACATGAAATTTAGTAAATTGTTATGAGGATGGGGTCCCCAAAGTGAGGGTCCTGACCTATTCAGTTAATTTGGTTGCATCAAACAATCATTTATAAACCTGTTGGCAAAGTTTTGCTTTTTTGGCTTCTTTACTTGAAATTTAAATTTTTCGACATCCTGCATGGGCCCCGTTGAGTAGATGCGCCCGTGGCAGCTGCCACTCTGCCACATAGGCCAGTCCGCCCCTGAGTGTGCTTGAATTGGGGTGAACCAGGGTTGACATCAACATTGTCTCTCTGTGACTGCAATGCTTTATCAAAGTATCATGCATCATACAATTTTTGTTTTATGAAAAGCGAGACGCTCTTAATGTGAGTGTTTACACTGCATGTATGTTGCTAATGCAGAAATGCACTGCATGGGCAACCTTGAGATGCCAGGAGAGAATCTTTATTTCAGTCATGTAATTGTAATTCCCTGTAAGGACATGACAAAGGCAAAGAAACAAATGAATATAATATAGAGAAAATTTAATACGATTACTGAAGTGCATGGTTTCGGTTGACATGCTGTATTCAAATAGCGATATCACACAATCAATGATGTCATAAGATGAATGAATAATAGAAAGTTGTTATTTATAAGGAAGTTTAAAGAATGGAAATAATCATCTCAGAAAGAAGACAATTCACATTTTATGATATATCTAACAATGTGATGAGTCGATCATTGTGGCTTGATATTTGAGAAGGTAGCTAATGATCAAGACTGGTCACATGAAATGTGGCCTGTAACTTTATTGACACATTCTTGAAGGGATGCTGCTTTTTAGTCTTCTCATTCGATTGGTTCTTCATGGCTATTCAATAGACTGACACTTACTTGTAATTTTCTTCACCACACCTAAATTTCTTACTTCCCCCCTCAATTCCCTCACTTCCATGCTCACTCTGAAATTGGACTTTTTTTCAAATTTAAGGGACCGTTCAGAATTTATGACTGGGGGGGGGGGTGGGAGTTTTGCCCGAGGGGGTACTAACTTTTCACACGTGTTTCAAGGGGGGGTTTTAATTTTTGACAACACTTCCAAGGGGGGGGGAATTAATTTTAACAAAGAAATTTTTTTATAAATCCCGCATAAACTAACTTTTATCCGCGCTTTTTTACGTGCAAAAGTCCGCGAATCTGTACGCATGACCATGTATAACACTAAATATGTGTGTATTTGTTTATGTGTCGAGGGAGGGGGTACTAAAAATATGCATGAAACCTAGGGGTGGGGTACTAAAAATCCGCATGTATCTCAAGGGGGGGTATCAATTTTTGACGGGATGTTCTGGCAAAACTCCCACCCCCCCCAGTCATAAATTCTGAACGGTCCCTTAGCTTTATTGGGAAACTTATTCCAATACCTGTAGCTTCATTATGAATCGACTTGCTGAAAAGTTATTGCAATGTTAAATGCAGTTTTGAATGGCATATCGGCTGCAAAGGCATGAAAGTGTAGAAGTGTTTGAGTATTTATTTGAACAGTATTGGGTTTTATTGTGTCCGCAAGTCTTAAGGAATAGCCTGCTGAAAATTTAGCTGTTTTCCCAACACAATGCAACCTGGAAACACAAGTAAGCAATCTGAGATCTAAGGCATCAGTAATGCACATCACACTGTCAGTTGTCAACCAAGCAATTTGATTACCTTCAACAGCCTGCATTATGGCCATCTCAACGGCCATAATAGCACTATTATTATACATATTATTCATTCATTTTACATTTGACAATAAATGGCTGGTCTAACCACTGCAAGAAGAATGGTGTACGGAGACGTCGATGAGAAGTTGTACCAGTGGTTTCTCAGTGCCAGAGTCAAGAATCTTCCAGTTTCTGGACGGATGCTGCAGGACCAAGCCGGAATCTTTGCTTCGGACATGGGCCAAGTTGACTTCTGTGCCAGCAACGGATGGTTGAGATCGTTCCAACTGCGTCATGGGATCCATCATGCTGTGTTGAGCGGAGAAGCAGCAGAAGTTAACCAAGACACAGTCACCGACTGGAGCGCCCGTCTTCCAGACATCTGCAAGGGCTATGCCAAGGAAGACATCTTCAATGCTGACGAAACCGGCCTCTTCTACAGGACCATGCCAAACAAGTCGATGGTGTCAAAGGGAGCCAACACAAGCAACGGGAAACTGGCCAAGGAGCGAGTGACTGTCCTGCTAGCTGCTTCTGCATCCGGAGAAAAGTTGAAGCCCCTCGTCATTGGAAAGTCGGCAAATCCGAGATGCTTCAGCCAGTGCAAGAGAGAGCAACTTGGAGTCGTCTATGAAGCCAACAGGAAAGCATGGATTACCAGTGAAATCTTCACAAGGTTGCTGCGAAGAGTGAACAACCAGATGTCGCTTCAGTCGAGGAAGATTCTGCTCTTCTTGGACAACTGCGGAGCACTTCCAACCGTAGAATTGTCCCATGTGAAGCTGTTCTTCTTCCCACCAGCATCTGAAGTTGCTCGATCGATCACAGTTCTTCACGCTACCCAATGGTTGGAGGGTTCCTGGAATGTGGTCGAAGCATCAACAATCGAGAAGTGCTTCAGGAAGTGCGCATTTTCGCTGAAGATTCCGGAGAAACTGAAGAATCTGCAGATGTGCCCTGGGAGGATGAAGATCTACTGCCCTTATTGCGACTCGTTCCAGTTACCACGGCAAAGGACCTGGTGGAAATGGATGAGGCCACCAGCACCCACAGCTCGCAGCCATTGGCCGAAGCAGAAGAAACGTCATCTCTGCAGCTGGTTCTCGATTCTTCTGACGAAGAGGAAGAAGAGCCAGTTCCCATCCCCACCTTCAAGAAAGCCCACAGCGACATTGAGGCAATCATGGCTCTAGCGATGAAAAACGACAGCTCAACCCTACTGAAGATGGCAAGCAGCATGAAGGAGGAACTCGAAAAACTTGCTCTTGCCTCAAAGATGACATCACGACAAACAACGATGGAAGACTTCTTTGCTTAGATTCACATGATATGAACACTTTGATAAATTTCTTGCTATTTGGACTCCAATTACTGTAAACCATGGACTGATCATTCTATTGATTTTATTGTATTATATAATAATGTGAATTATTTTGACATTTGCAAATTTTGATTTTATGATTGAGTTGATAAGTTGTTGTAGTTGTAATAAATATTTTAAAAAAAAGTATTTCTTGTAATTATTCTGAAACAAGATAATTATTATGAGATATAAATACCACATTAATTATACAGTTGTAGTTACAATGTAATATAGGCCTTGCGGAACTCAACACATGTGCTTTTTTCAAAATAATCGCATGAGTCACTGCACATCCCGAGGCAACCACAAACCAACCCCGATATGAGACCGCACCCCCACGAGAGACCGCTTGGTGTCTGCAGAAGGGGTGGTCTCATAACGCAGGGACCACTGTATTGTTGTAGACTCTGAATGAAATTTCTTTGTATAAAAGTTCGTTTTAGTTTTTCTAATTCACGATTATCGAAGAGAGGGTTCTAGTCTCCCACCTATTTCATCGAATTCCAAGTCTCTAAAAGTTTAAAAGCATTTTGTCTAAAGTTAGTCGATGTGGTGAATTTCAGAACTCTGAAAGTATTAAGTGTTTCTTGTCACTAAGATTGCATGACAGTAAATTGTGTTGCTTTCTCTGGGATTTATATGGGAAGTGGAACACTCTAACAGGTTGCCTGTATTCCTCCACACCAATAACAGATTGTATACCAGCGCCCAATCTTGCATTAGTAAATGGAGATTGATTATCACAATCAAAATAATGTTACAAAAAAAAGGGTAGCCGCATTTTTCATCACAGCCAATACCTTGATTGAAGGATAGGAAGTCATTTGGATTTGTCTGACCAATACATGTAGCAATTAGTAGATTGATAATTTCAACCAATACAACCTGCTTCAGTTTGTAGAACATTTTGTGTTGGCATGATGATTGATGAAGTCCAGCTAACGTTTCCTGCCTTGAGGAAGTCGGGGTGTTCACAATCAAAATTATTGCAACTGCATGCACAAAATCACCACTGAATGGATAGTGTGGATAATAGTTGTTTGGAGAACTTTAATTCATGATATTATTACAGTTGAATTGGATATCCAAATTATCCATCACTAAACTGCTCCATCGATAATAATGAAACAATAAATCTCCTGAGATTAAAATGTACTACGTTGGTCCCACAAACTCCCACATCCTGTGAAACTGATAGAAGTTTCCGAGAGAGCTAGTGTGACATTAATTGAGAAATGATTGAAACTTTATAAATGTTTCACCTTCAAATGCTTTGGTGTGGAATAAGTGAATGACAATCATATTAAGCGCTTGTAAACGGGAGGAGAAGCAGCTTATCTTCAAGTTAATGACCATGTTTGTATGTTCTTACTACGTAGAGACTCACTTGTTGGCCTTGAAAAAATCATTTGATATGTCTGTTGGACCAGGGACTTGTATGATTTTCTTGAAAGGATGTCAGTAATGAGAATTGATATAAGTGGCTAGAAATGGAATAATGCCTTAAAAATTATGCACCAAGTCAACGTTTTGTGTTTTAAGGAACTGCCTTCAAAATGTTGTTGGCGATGCTTAAATTTCAGATGTGCAATCTCAGGAGTAATGTCATATTATTTGGTGTTGCTTTGTGGGCACAATGAATAATACAGCAACCATTATTTCTTACCATGGGGCATAGGCCGACTATGTTGGAATCTGGGGTTGGAGAACCACTTGGCAATAGATTATGGATGACACATCTGCCCTTTTATTTTGAACATGCTGCATGCGGGTTCTGACACAATAGATGCTAACATTTACAGTGTAGTCTTTTCATGAAGGATCAGTTTGAAATGTCAGCTGAGTCACTTAAAACAATATTAAGAAGTTTCGGCTAGGTTTGGATATAACAAAATGAAGAAATGTAGGAAACCATTTCAGAGGAGAAATCAGAGCCATTTTCGAGGAGAAATCAGAGCGGATTTAGTAAGTTTTGTTCTGTGCACGGTGTATTTCTGAAGCTTCTGCCTGATGCCAATGAATGCATTTCCTTGTTCCTTTCATACGGAATGCTTCCCATGCTTTAATAAAGAAATTCATAAAGGAACTCTGTGTTCCATTGGATTTCTGTTCTCAAAATGTTTTATGCAGGTCACGACTGATATTAAATGTAAAAGCTTTCATTGTGCATCTTAAGAATGATTCTGCTTCTGGAAGTGGAGTTCTGGTCATAGTTACATTTCTGTTTGAACCATTTAAAATTTCAAGTGAGAGTGCAGTCAACGTAATAGCCATCATTATATTGACCTGGCAATGGTGTAAATGTAGCCATTGTAGGGTGAGCTGTAAGCGGAATGCAGGTTCTTGTACCGGATTGTATGAACACTTAACATGGTTTTCCTAAAGTGGTAGTTTTACCAATATTTTGTCAATGTCGAACATGAGTTAAATAGCTAATTTTAATTAACTGATACAACACATCAACATTTTATGCCTGTAACTCAGTTAGAAGGTAAGTTATAGGAATTAACCACTTTACGATACACTGTAAAATTTGAAATTTTGAGTTAGCTCAAATGATTGAGTGAGATGGTTTCACAATTTGTTTTAACCATGATAGCTTGTTGTTTTGAGTTATGATAATCGTTATATGCTGTTATAACTTACACACAACAAGCTATCTTGGCTCATAGGAATTGTGCAACCAGCTCACTCAATGAATTAAGCTAACTCAAAATTCAAATTTTACAGTGTAACCCATGTTAGGCTTTCATACAATCTAGTACTGGTTGCAGACTAAATATCAAATCTTTAACAATTATGATATACATTAAAATGACGATTCAGTAGGCACAATACATATATTCACTATATCATGGGTGTTGATGTGCCATGATGCATCGCTGTAAGATAATTTTGACCATATACAGCAATTTTTACATGGTGTTGACTGTTGAGTATGTTGCATCTCTCCTCTTATGGTCCTCTTATTCTCGCTTCTTTCCTCCTGCACCTTTACAGTAATGGAATTTCTTTTGGTTCCCTTGTGCATGAATCAAAGTTTGAAGTGTGTGATCTAATTTTCTTGTGTTACTTTTTCTGTTTGTGATTTTCTTGTTGTTTTCTATGTGTTCCTTTCTGGGCGGAATTTGTTTTCACATGTGATGGCTAAAAATACTTCCCAAGAGATACCAGATATTGTTGACCCTGAAAAGGTAAGAAAGGTGATTCAGATTAGGCCAAGAACAGACAATTTTTATTCCTTGAAAGACCATTTCCATCTCCACTACATCCAAATAATCATGCCTGCATGCTGCAGAATATGCTTGTTACATATATTGAGGTGATTGGTTCATAATTTATGATATACGATAATTTTTTATATGAATTCTTATGTCACAGATGAAAGTATGCAGACTATGCAGTAGAGCTGCTGAAAATATTTCCTGGATCATTATAGCGGAGCAATAATGATTTGAGGCATTTGCTATATCTGTTGATGTCTTCACGCCGAGAGGAATGGGCTTTGGAACACACAAAAATGTCGGGCACGTCAAACGAGGTTGTCATGTATGAATTTGACCACGAATGTTACACAATGGCCACTATTAAATTAGAACTTCGCGGCAGTGGTATCTAATGCAATAATGAATACAACAGCTTGCTGGGTGACACACGCTACTTGACAATCATGCCTCAATTGAGCACACCATCCACCTCTAAGTAGAACCTGTCTGGCTCTCTTCCCTTTGTTTTCTAACTTGCTATGAAAAGTTTTTTTGTATGATTATTTTTTAGCTATTCAAACATGTCCCAGTTGGCCATGCACATGGTTACCAATCGGTCGGCCTCAAGTTCGAATACCGCTCTAGCCACATTCCCTTGGACTATAACATTGTCCAGCAGCTTCATTCTGTGCTGCATAGTTGTGTCCTCCTGCCTCAAGAGCCTACGTGTCTAAAAGCGTGAATTCAGGATATCAAGTCCCAATAATCCAATAACTGTCAGTGCAATTCATTTTTATAGAGCAATAAGCATTCTCAGCATGAACCCATTTTGTTTATTAATCCAGTGGATTCACGTTAACCGAGAAAAGGAATCAATGGCCCGATTAGAAGTCTCAGCGATGCAAAGCATGAAAATATCATTTATTAAGAAAATTGGAATAATGTCAATTTCGGCTCAAGTTAAGAATCAAACAAGTAGTGACCTACCCCAACTGAATAAATGGAATGATTGGTTGGTAAAGGTGTGAACAACTGTGAATAAGCCAATCCTGTGGCTCATTGAGTCCAGGGAGGTCACTAATAATAGTTGGATACTTAACTTGAGCCTCAATTTCAAACTTATCTGAACCTTTATAGCTCTTTGCAGATTGGCGGTTCAAACATTTAAAGGAAAAAAGTGTTTCTAAATAAAGTAGCAGAAATTTGGGAAGATTTTCAGTGAGTGATAATACTGAGGTAAGAGGCTCACCTCACTGCAAGAATAAACCATCTTGAAGGAAGTTTGTTTGCAAAGAAGAGCTGAGAGCTTTAGTCTGCCAGAAAAATAGCCACTGTCCTGTCTTTACTTCAACTGGACCTTGAATTGAACATAGACTCAATTGAAGACCCCGTTACAAAGAATCCCCACTAGAAACTAGTCTGAGAAGTCTCAAATCTACGGTCAGTCAGAACAGTGTCTACAAGAACCACAGATGTTCTCCCTGTTTTCTTTCAGAGATTAAATAGACAGACAAGTTGATATACAGATAGGTAGACGCTATGTCGTATTACAGAAATAAACAGGCCTATATATAGCAACTGTGCATGGGTTATCATTCAAATGATGTAGTGACACCAACCTGTTTGTTACAAATTACACTATGTTTGAATTGGGTCAGGTAGAGCCAGGGACAAACACTGTCAGTCAGGTTTTGGCATCCTCACTTCTCAGTGTAAGCTTGTTGAGCTTACCCTGACCTTATACCACTGTTTGCTTTTTCTGGCCAATCAGAAGCCAGGATTTCGCTCTGATATAATGCATATCACAGCTCATACACCTGACCATGATATTGCATGCTTGGCTGACTACAAGTTGACAAAATTGAAGGAAACACTGAAACAAAACTGACCAACAAAGGATTAAAACTGAACAACACAGACAGTAAACAAGGAGGAAGATTGTATCAAGTGTAACTGGTCTCAATAAAAGTACTGTATTCACCTTTTTTTTATACCAATATCTGAAATAATGATCAAATTTAAGGTCACTTGATAAAATAGTTCATGTTGGATAGGCAAGCTGCAAAAAAAATAGCGGAGCAGCACACCAACAATTTTGGCCCCATTTGGCAAGCTCAAAGAATTATTTTTTCTTCTTAATTCGGGGGCTGCCGCCCCCGAACCCCTGCTTATTCTTCTTTCGGGGGCTACCGCCCCCGAACCCCTGCTCCTTGCTTTCTATTATTTTTCGAATGTATTTCGCAACTTCAAAATAAAATTTGCCCAGGGACTGTAATAATCAGCCTCACCAAAGAGACCTTGGTTGAGAGGGCTGCACTATCAACCTACCTATCTATCTATCCGTCTATCAAACTATCTGTCTATCTACCTATCTATAAAATTAATCTATGAAATTAATGTATTGTGCTATTTCTATCTATCTATCGTTCTTTCTATCGATCTTTCCATCTATCTTTCTATCTACAAAATTAATGTATTGTATATTATTTCCTGAGAACAAAGAATTCTGACCTGTTGCCTTCAGGGCTGCCAACCTTCAAATGAACTGAGGAACATGAATGTGAAACAAATACAATGAAATGTTGTCAAACAAGAAGGATTGAAGGCAAACAAAGGGATTTAAATTAATTTGTTTTGTACTTAGTGGTATAAGTTAGATAACACCCTTGTTTGTGACAATATGCAATAATCCTCGGGCTAAAGCCCTCGGATATATTGCATATTGTCACAAACGAGGGCGTTATCTATTACATATCATACACTTTTTTATGAAGTTGTAACAAAAAGATTACCTCTCCTCTGGTGTGATACACAAATTTAACAGTTTCAGATTCCTCAAAGCAATTTGATGAATGCTTGAGTGTTTCATTGTTTTCTGTTTGTTGTTTCAATTAGTTTCTCTGTAGAAAACCATAAATAATCACTGAATTCACGCTGGAAAAAAGCTGTTAAATGATTTGTTTTAGTATAGGTTATTCACCACGGGAGAGGGAATTTGTGATTTATCACCCGAGGGCTTTAGCCCGAGGAGTGATAAACACATATTCCTGATCCCATGGTGAATAACTGGCTTATACCGTGAGACAAACACTCAAACATGAGAAGATAACTGGACAACAAAGAATATAGGAATTATTTCCTTGCAATACTGGCATGTGATTGGCTGAGAGAGGTGACGAATGGTATAATGGCACTTATTGGCAGGGCGAATGCAAATAAGCCCTGCGATGGGAGGATGGGTTTTGGTGAAATTGGCTGTGTTCAGTGAATGTTTGAGATGTCCTTGCAAGTTACCATTTTAATCTAAGTTCTCGCGTTTGCATTTGAAAGTGTCCATTACCAGACTAGCGTACAAAGGGAAAACCTAGTAAGTCAAATTTTGGGCCAAATTGAGTTAAGGTCAAAATAGGACTTCTGAGACATGTTTCTACATATTTATTAAGTTTAGATTTTCAAGAAGTGGCCTGTTACCCCAGAATGACACTGGCAAATCCTAGTAAGTCTATCTCTTACTGCAAGGACAGGAATTTAAAAGTCAATTTTCTCAGAATGTCCTAAATGTGACTTACTAGGTTTTCCCTTTGGATGCTAGCAGTGCATGCAGCAATTTGCCATCTTTGGAGAGATCCTGACATAATTACAGGCACTCAGAAAGTGTGTTTGCCTTAACCATTCAACCAGTGATTCCAAGGCGAAAAGTTGTGGTTGGATAAATGTGTGTTACTTTTAGTGAGGCTATTACTTCATAATTCAATGAAATGTTATTCTATTTGGATGAAAGAGTGACATGTATCTCTCTGCCCCACATCACAACAAGTTATTTGAAAAACATATATGCCTGCAAGCAGAAAGTCTATATTTACGAAAATTGCTGTAATTCTCTTGCTCTTTAGTTTACTGCATTCGTTTGTTTCTTCATGAAATTACTCTGTAAATTCACAACATCATACCTTTTAATCTGCTAATATGAATAGACCCAGATCATTGTTATATTATAGATTACTGAGACTTTTTTGATTGAAGTCAATGTGTCCATTTCTGCCGTCACCTCAAAAATTGGTTATAGGAGCTGGAAATTGAACTGTTTCGCAAGACACAAGCCGATTCAGAGAGGCAGACAAGGGGAACTTAGAACAGACCGAGTCCTAATACACTAGTAATGCCAATCACACTGTCAGCTGTCAACCAGATCAATTGGATTACTTTCAAATGCTTTTGTTAGGTTACTCTAGCCATCTCTCATTGCACTGTTTTCGCTAACTTTAAACAATTCTTTGAATTTTTGTAGATTTTGAGAAGAAAGTTAGATAGAAAAGTACACTTACACAATACACATTCCGTTAAAAACCGATAATGTCAGTTACTCCAGTGATGGAAATCAAAACTTTGGTTGGAGCTCTTGACTCGCTTGGTGTGGCAGCGACGCGCAATTGCAAATTTAAAAAGTGAAAAAAAAATACTGCCAGCAGATAATTATGTCTAATAATATCTAGAAGACAGAAAAAGTCAACAAAATAATTGTACTTCCATTACTAATCTTCGGGGGAGCTGAAGCAGGTCAAAGGTCTACTTGTTTTCGGTCAAGGGAGCTTAGCTCCCTCAAGCTTCCCCATCCCGGGCCCTTTTCCATCACTGTGCTAGGCCTACTCAGGTTAATTCAGATATATTAAATGAGACAATATGTCTTTAATTTGTTAAGATTTTGCCATAATGCTTTGGTTTGGAAGCGAATGACAATCATCATAATGTGCTTATGACTGGAAGCAGCTTTTTTTAATGACACATGTTTGTATGCTGTTCCTGCAGAGAAGCACCTGTTGGCCTTGGCTTCAGGTAATCATTTAAAGTGTCCCTGGGACTAAATATGATTGCTTAAAAGGATGTGATTAATGAGAATTGATGAAAAAACTGGATTACTTGAAATGAAGCAATAGTATGAAAATGATGTGCCAATTTTCCATTTCAGAAAATGTCAGCCAATTTTGGAGCACTGTGCTTTCTTTAGATGTTCAATGTCAGACTTGGGTGATATCAGAAACACTTCCAAATATTTTGTATTGACGATTAATGAATTATATAACCCATTCAAATTTTTTAACATGTTGGTAATGGGTTGGTGCCGGCCACCATTTTATCAATTGCAGCTCCTTCGCATAGGGGTTAGCATTTCGAATGTAGATTAATTAAGACCACACTTGGGCTCCATCAAGAGGTTATCATTATAATGATTGGCATGATCACAGTTCAAAGTTGTGAAAATCTGGAATATCACCAATTAAATCTGGAATGTCACCAATTATTGGTTTTGGGTATGATATGAATGATAGATCCGGTTGGAATACCAGATGTGTCAAGATATCTAGAAAGTGCAATAAGCTATGCAAAAGAGAGCATTGGTAAAATATTTAAGAAGCCAAATTTGGTTTTGATACAATGCTTTGTTCATGGCATGATATATTCTAAAGCTTCTGCTTGAAGCCAGTGAATGGATGTCCTTGTTCCTTTCATACGGAATGTTTCCCATGTTTTAATTTTAAAAACACTGCATGATGGATGTCTTCGTTCCATAGAATTTCTGTTTCAAAATCTTTTATTGAAGTCATGGCCAGTATTTATGGAAACATATTTATACATATGTCTAAGAACCTTTCATGGATGTACATGTCGATTAATTATAGTTCATGCTTGTCGATGTAACATTTATGCAATGTCCAGAGTCTTTTTCATTTAAATCCGTGGATCTATAGAATTGTGTGCAATATCTTTCATATTGACCTTGTTAGACACTTACGTGTATCGCAATGACTGTTACAAAAATTTTTTTAATTCACAAAACTTTTGATATTTCACTTTCATATTTTGTAAATCAACCCGATTTATACCATATTTTTCGATTAGGCATGAATCTTTAGCTTTGCGAAATAAAATTCAATTCAATGCCTAATCAAATTTTCAAAAACTTAACAAATTAAACGTTATATGTTGGTATCTTTATTTATCTTTGTTGCTTTATATTTTTTAATAAAAAGGTCTGACTTTTTACACAACTTTCCTGCTTTATGAATTATAATTTATTCTGATTAGGATATAATATACAATGTATCGTAGCCTTCCCTTCCCGATCAAAACTTGAAGGAGAACACTCTCAAATGTTTTTCTAAAAACACTGCATGGCAGAAACCTAGAGTATTTTCAGTGAGTGATCAGACTGAGGTTAGAGGATCACCTTATGCCATACATTCTCATTTCTTGAAAATTATTTTAGAAATATCGCTCCTTTGAAGTCCAGTTTTTTTGTCGTGTAGAACACTTCCGAAAGGTTTGATTTTTTTTTTCGAAATAGTGATGGTGAACTTCGCAAATCACTTCTGTAAAAAATTCGTTCAGCTACCTAAAATAGAAAGGACCATCAAAACATTGACAATACTTTTAGAACGCTCTTCATACTGCAGTAATGGAATGAAACAGAATTCTTTTGTTTGTGAGCTTGCGACTGCGTTATTTATGCTTAAAGAATAAACCATCTTCAAAGAAGTTTGTTTGAAAAGAAAAGCTGAGAGCTTTAGTCTACCAGAAAAGCATCCACTGTCCTGTCTTTGCTTCAATTGGACCTTGAAGGGAACAGAAATTCAATTGAAGACACCGTAACAGACTATACCCACTACAAATTAGTCTGAGAAATCCAAAATCTATGGTCTCCAAGAACTGCAGATGCCAAAACAGTAATGCTGTTCCCTGTTTTCTTTCAGAGATTAATATAAGTGGACAGACAAGCTGATATAAAGATAGCTAGATGCTATGTCGTATTCCAGAAATAAACAGGCCTCTATATAGCAACTGTTCATGTGTTGTCATTCAAATGAAGTGGTGACGGCAACATGTTTGTTAGAATCACAAAATGTTTGAATTAGGTCAGGCAGAGCACCTGTTCAATCACTGTCAGTCAGGTTTTGGTGAAATAGATCACGTTCAGTGAATTTTTGAGATGTCATTACTGGTGACCATTTTAATCTAAGTTCTCGAGGTTGCTCTTGAAAGTCTCTATTACCATTGCATACAGCTATTTGCCATCATGGGGAGAACCTGACATAATTACAGACACTCAGAAGTGTGTTTGCCTTAACCCTTCAAACAGTCTAGTCAGATTCTGAGATAAAATTTAAAAGATGTGTTGGATAAATGTGTTACTTTATGGTAAGGCTATTACTTTTGACTTTGGTCATAATTCAATGATATGTTATTCTATTTGGATGAAAGAGTGACATCAACAATTATGACATCTCTCTGAGCTGTAGAATAATATATAACATATGCATACACTCTTAACACAAAAGATATAAAGAATCCACAGCCGAAAAATTTATTTAAGGGTTCAACTGAATTGGAAAGGTCCAATGCTGGTGGAAAGGACAGATGATGGAGCTCTATGCTTCGAACTTGAGAGAAAAGGGGTTCCATTTTGGGAGTTCAGTGCAGCTGGACTATCTAAATGTTTTTGTTTGCTGTTTGAACCTTTTTAAAAGTGAACAATGAACCTTTCAGGGTTCCTTATCTTTACCAGGTTATATAGAACCCTTAAAGGTTTGATATAAAACCTTTTTGTTAAGAGTGTAAAGGCTGAAAGACTGCAATTATGAAAACAACTGTAATTCTATTGTTCTTTAGTTTAAGGCGTTTTTTTGTTTCTTCATGAAATTACACTGTAAATTCACAATATCATGGCCTTTTAATCTACTAATATGGATAGAAGCATTTTTTCCAGATCACTGTTGTATTAGATTGTTAAGACTTTTTATTTGAAGTCATTGTGTCCATTTCTGCAGTCACCTCAAAAATTGGTTAGGAGATGGAAATTGAACTGTTTTGCCAGATAAAATCCGAATTGGAGACCCAGAGAAGCAGAACTTTCAACAGACTGAGTCCTAATGAACCAGTAATGCCCATCACACTGTCAGCTGTCAACCAAAGCAATTGGATTACCTTCAACTGCCTTTGTTAAGGTGCTCTCACCATCCCTTATTGCACTTTTTTTGCTAACTTTAAACAATTCTTGGAAGTATACTCTACTGGAGAAAGCTTGATTGAAAAGTACAGTTACACATCCTACGAGAAAACAATAGAGTTTCAATTTGAGGTAGCTACTCCAGTGATGGAAGTCGGAAATTGTGGTTGGGGTAGCTCCTGGAACGTTTTTCCTTCAAATGCTTTGGTGTGGAAATACTAAATGACAATCACATAATGTGCTTTTGACTGGAAGCAGCTTTTTTTTAATGACTCATGTTTGTATGTTGTTCCTGCAGTGAAGCACTTGCTGGCCTTGGCCTGAGGAAATCGTTTGAAACGTCCCTGAGACTAATACGATTGCTTTTAAAAAAGGATATAGTTAATGGGAATTGATGAAAAAAATGGATTTCTGGTTTTAGGTAACCATATGAAAGTAATGAGCCAATCTTCCATAAATTTCAAGAAAAATGTCAGCCAATTTAGGAGCATGATGTTTTTCTTTAGATGTCAAATGTCAGGATTAATAGGTGATTTCAGAAACACTTCCTATTATTTTGTGGGGGACGGGAGGGTCGGTCTAGTTGGGGGTAGGGGAGGGTCGGTCTAGTGGTAGGGTGCTGGGCGGCCAATCACTGGGTCCAGGGTTTGAATCCAGCAATGATATGAATGACAGATTCAGTTGGAATAAAAGTTTTGTCAAAATATCTGGAAAGTGCTACAAGCTGCAAAAAAGCAAAATTGAGAAAGACATGAAACCGGTTTAGAAGCGAAATTGGCTTTGACACAATACTTTGTTCATGGCATGGCATATTCTAAAGCTTTTGTCTGAAGCCGATGAATGGATGTCCTAGTCTCTTTCATACGGAATGCTTCCAATGTTTTGCGTTCCACAGAATTTCTGTTTCCTAAATCTTTTATTCAGGTCATGACCGATATTTAAATGGAAACACTTTTAAACATATGTTTAAGGACCTTTCATGGAGGTAGAATAATTATGGTTCATGTTTGTCAATGTAGCATTTATGGAATGGAATCTTGTTCATTTAAATCTGTGGATCCATGGAATTTGTGCAATATCTTTCATATTGATTTGATTTATAGAAAATTTTCCTGTAGGCAATATAAATGACTTTTGTAATAGCCTATACTATACACTTATTACAATTAATGTTAAAAAATGTTTTATTCACAAACATTTAGATATTTGACTTTCAGATATTGTTATTCATCCCGATTTAAACCATCTTTTAAGATTACGCATAAATTTAGCATCAATAGCCCAGACACAGCTAATCAGTTTAGAATACTCATTCACTTTCGAATAACGTTTATAGTCAGTAAGTTCCAGTGGCGTCACTAGGAATGCAAGCTTGGGGGGGGCTGAAGCCCCAAAGATTAGAAGCGTTGTCAGAGGCCCGAAGGATCGAAATGCGAGCTGTCCAAAAATCCAAAGATTTTCGATGTCTGCTGATCTATGCACACGTAATAAATGGATAAACCGCAAAATTAACAACATACTGTGCACAACATACTATGTACATTGTCTGTTCATGGTCTCTGGTTATTCATTCACTACCAGTATCATACAAGGAACTTTTTTTTTGCCCAAGAATTTTTGGGGGGCTGAAAGGTCCATTTGGGGGGCTCGGCCCCCCCTAGCTCCCCCTTAGTGACGCCCCTTAGTGACGCCACTGTCAATAACTGACCGTTTAAATTATGAGTGAGAGTTTGGGTAACATATATGAAATGATGGTGATGGTACTGGATTGGTAATGATGTTAATATAGAAATATAGCGCTGCATCGGGGCTGAGTAAATGTAAAGCAACAGTAACCACGGAACAGATCACCATTTGATATTAATGAAAATTTAGTAGACATGAATGTATGTATTCACTATCGTGCTGCTTGCGCAATGATGTGTTACCAGAAGAAAATTTTGATCATACAAAGCCAAATGTGCAGTCTGTTTTCAGTTTATTGCAGCAGAGACTCTTTATGTCTCCTTCTTCCCTCCTACGCCTTTAATGGAATATTTTGCTTCCATCTTGAAAGACATAAGCTTGAAGTATGTGATCTAATTTTTCTTGTGTTACAGTCTCTGTTTTGTGATTTCCTTATTGATTTCCATGTGTTCCTTTACGGTTGCAATTTGTTTTGACATGTGATGGCTAAAAATACTTCAAAAAAGTCTTAAAGAGATACCGGATATTGTTGTCTCTGAAAAGAAAAAAGGTGAATCATATTAGGCACAGAAGAGACGGTTTGCATTTCACTAATGACCAAAACACACCCATTTACTCCCTCAACTGCTCTCTTGAATTATCTGAATGATACATGTGTATAACAGATAATATTCTGCATTTTAAGGCCAATCATGTAGCAGGACTTGTCACATGACAAGCCAATGAATAATGATATTGGTGTCTTAAAAGTGTTATTGGTGTGTGGAGAGTGATATTGGTGTGCCCCTATGCTCTTAGCAGCAACAATGCACTTAATTGCCTATTACTTAAGGGAAGGCCTGGGTAGGAGGAAATGGAAACTTCTTGAAATGTCAATCTATCATTTTATAAATATGCTCATTGTAAATAATGGGAAAAATTAAGTATATATGTCATATAAAAATATTAAATATCTTTAGAAAAACCAATATTTTACAAAAATGTATAAGTCTGAAAATTGTGGTGCAGAATATAACAATGGCCTCGTCCAATATCACTGCTTCGGCCAATAAAACTCAATATTGGTCTCCTCACCATCCACCATCTATATAATGCTTATTTCGAGGCCTCAAGGATATACAAGTTTGTAAAGCAAACATCACTGACTCTCACCTGAATCTTCAATTCATCATGATTAGAATTTCTTTTTAAATTTGTTTGTTTTGCTTTACATGGATTTGCCTCAGATATAAAAAATTTAGATATTTCATGAGATGACTTTCAAACTGCCTGATGCTAAGAAACAGCTCAGTGATGCGATAAATCTTTCTACTTTTTCATTCTTCTGGACTTACTGAGGCTGCATATTGTCTTACTGATACAGCTGAGGAATGTTTACAATGTAAAGAGAACCACCCGAAACTCTACAAAAAATGGATGATAAACATGAGATCAGACCCTAAAGTGAGAATCTGGGACTCAAAAAAGTAAATCAACTCAAAAGACAGCGACTAATTGTTACAGTTTTGAGGCCACCATGCTCAGTTTTCAGACCATTGTAAAGATAACTGTTCTATTATCGTATATTTGTCACAGAGAAATTGTTGTTGTTGTGTCTCCCAAATTAGCAAATTTCATCTAGATGTGTAATATGCACTTGATTTATTTGAAGCTGAGTGTTGTCAATTTTTTACCCTCGGCAATGTATACATTGCCGACGGGTATTGTAGTTACTTTGGGAAAATTTGTCCGTCCGGCGGGCGGGCGGGCGGGCGGGCGGGCGGGCGGGCGGACGGGCGGGCGGGCGTCCGGATAACGGGCGTCCCACTTGTGTATTGGGAGTAATGCCAAAACTATGGAATGTATACTTTTTATTTTTGGGACATTATTATATCTTTTATCCTAGTTGTACCTATTAGAGGTTTAATCCACATGAGATTAATACTTTTCTCACAATTATTGAAAAATGTGAAAAAATATTTTTTTGTGTATTGGGTGTCAAGCCAAAACTATGGCATGCATATTCATCATTTTTGGGTAAATATTGTATCTTTTATCCCAGTTGAGCCTTTCATAGGTCTAATCCCCATGACATTAATACTTTTGTCACAATCATTGAAAAATGTGAAAAATTGTTTATTTTTTGTTTCTGTGACAGAGCTAAAAAACTGCAGTACTTTTGACACTGAAATTGGCATATTGTATGTATTAAATACCCAAGATGTGTTTTTTGTGGGTCTAAATGCTCTGAGAAAGTTGAACGGACGACAATTTACCAAAAATATGAAAAAATACTATTATTTTAAACTTGTATAATTCAGTCAATTTTGAAGTTAAATCTATGAAATTTTCCACTTAGGTGTCTAACTTATGCCTCTTTAAACATCTCTAATCAGTTGGAATGTTGGTCCTATGAATTTTTATAAAAACCCAAAAATTCGAAAAAATGCCAATTTTCCAATATTTCTGCATGAAAAGCCAAATGGTAATGGGTAAGTTAGTTAACTTTAGGTCTTATTGTAGTTAGACACACTATTGACTAATATTCACAGCCATTGCATGAGTTGTTGCAATTTTTTCCATTGAAATGTATAATTGAAAAAAGGCAAAAAATCATTAAAATGTCTATTTACTCTCCATTTCCTTCTGATGTCATACCAGTCGTTGACATTTTTTTTGTCAAAATAAACCTGACATGTTTCACATCATCATCATGCTGATTTTGAACAATATGAAAACTTTTATTGGCAGCATAATAATATGATTAATCATATATCAGTAAATATTGGCCCTGGTCAATCAAATTTGCCACAATTATGTCTAAATTTGACTTTTTCTACCTCTCCTCATGAAATATTATATGACACTAAATCTTTTTAAAACTGCCAATTATTATAACTTTATGGTTAATATCTAAACTCAGTGATGTAAATTTTTAGAAGATGAATAAATGTCAGCCCCTTTTATTTAGTTGTTTGCATGAAAATTAAATGTGATTGAATCAGACAGATTGGCTTTTGTTGAATGGAGCACTGGAGAAGTCTTGATTATGTAATGTTATGTCACAGGGTAATTGTCTTCCCTGCTAATCCTTTGACAAGAAATCTTAAACTCTCAATTGTAAAGTTCTTAATGGTTTAAATCTAACATCAGTTATGTACATTTTAACATATAAAGTACTGTCAGCTTACTTTTATCTTGGTCTTTAATGAAAAACATATAAGACAGACTGGCAATAAGACCGCTATGTATATATAGAGGGTTATCAAAGAAAATTACTTGGCATGCAAATCCAATTTCTGCAAATTTCAGTGTGTAATTTTACATTTCAAGACATTATTGGATAAATCTGTCTTTTAATTCATTTTAAAACTCACTCCAATTGTATTTTTAGCATTTTAAAGAAATATTGTTCAGGGGGTAAAAGTGTCATCATTGGAAGGGGTCCAGTTTTTTTGTGAATGGGCCTGGAGACAGTATGTCTGTGCTTCATTGTACCCCTCCCCTCCAGCCATTCATGTTATGTAACATTGTGTCACTAATCCTGTCCAGTGACCAAAGCTGGGAACAAAGGAGCACAAAAGCAGTGCACAGCACCCTCAACTTTTTAACAAATTTTCTTTTTTCTTAGAAATATGTCCAAACTGCATTGACACCAACTTAGTAGTCTTATATTGAACAAATAAAGAAATTTCCAATTTTAATAAAATATTTAGGCCAACTAGAAGCTGAGATATGACTTTTTGCAGCCCATACAGGCTGTACACAGAGTTGGGACATCTTTCTCTTGTTTTGTTTTTCTTTACAGCTATTGTTATTCTCCAAAGTTTGACCAGCATTTAACCTTTGTATTAACTAGCAACTTGCTTAGTCTTAAAAGATATATATATACTGGCATAAACCTTGTTTTAGTGTTACTATTTACAATGGTTTTGGTTGGAGACATCTTATCTATAATTTATGTTTTTAGACCCATATTCCATATTTGTAATTTATGATAAGAATAGCTAAGACTAGATAGACTAGATAGATAGATAGATAGATAGATAGATAGATAGATAGATGGATAGACAGATAGATAGATAGATAGATAGATAGATAGATAGATAGATAGATAGGTAGATTGATAGATAGATAGATAGATAGATAGATAGAAAGATAGAAAGATAGAAAGATAGAAGGATAGAGATAGATAGATAGATAGATAGATAGATAGATAGATAGATAGATAGATAGATAGATAGATAGATAGATAGATAGATAGATAGACACATGTAGATAGATAGATATATATATAGATAGATAGATAGATTGATAGATGCATACATAGATGGATAGATTATTAGAGTAATTTTAATCCTGTACAATTTCTAAAGCTTTACAATGATTCAAGATTCCTATACATGGATATATCACAAAATCCAATCATCAACTGGAATTATTCTATTTTCTCAATTTAATCTATTTTTACAAAAAGCACAAAATCAGCCATAGGCCTACTTGCCTGAATCACATGATCCAGATTTCATTTTGACTAGAAGATATATCATTTCAAGTTTAATCTCTTGGTAACCATTGACTTTCAGTGATGTTTCATTGGACCCCCCCCCCCTCATCACAGTGGCACACTTCTGAGGTGTGTGAAGTATGCCACCCTCCATTCTTTTGTCAGGTTACATAATGGCATTGCATAAGGTGATTAAAAGATTGGGGTACAGCAGACAATAGCCAATTGATATGGGTGTTTAGCAGCTGAGGAGGGGGACTAAGGAAGCCCCTTTAACCCCTTTAAGGGGAATGTCTGCAAGGATAATGTAATTTAACTGAAATTGTTACAACATCCAACAATTTACATGGCTACATTCTAAAATGGATCCAGGACCAAGATGATGTAGAACTGAAGTCAATGACACTGTTTGATTAGATATAAGATTTACAGACAGAAAGTTATTGAACTGATAGATATCTAATTTTTGTTCAAACAATAGCTACCCTTATTGCAATTCAGTTTTATGCAGTTTAAATGAAATAGTAATTTTATCTTTTCTGCAGGAATTATGACACATCTTAATAGAAAAACTGATAGTTGGATTGATCAAACTACCAAAAATCTATCTATCTATCTATCTATCTATCCATCTATCTATCTATCTATCTAAACAGTCCCCTACATGTCCTGATCGTTTTCTGACTGTCTTTATCTCAGTTGTTGTCCATTTCTAGCTGTCTTTTTAATGGTCATTACCTGTCTATTGTGCACTGCATTGCTTTATTTTCCTGTCTGTCACCACTGTATATTACATTCAGACAAAAATAAGTTTGATAAAAAACCAACTTTCTAAAATGGTAGTGGAAGAGGGGACGAATTACTGTGGGTAATCCATGCCGGATAATATTGTTCTTAATATTGTCACCGAAACCAGTCATCTTCTTGACTTCATTTTTTTTAAATTTTATTTCTCAAATTGCTCGTTCACAAAAAGGCACAGATTTTGCCACAGGCCACCAATAGGCATAGTGGAATACTTGCCTGAATTTCATTATCCAGATTATACCAAATTATACCACTTCAACAGTACAATGTAAGTCTTGCTAATTGCTAACCATTGATTTTCAGTTCATTTGATCTTGTGCCACACTTTTTGACTCCTTGCCCAAATTTTAACTGTTTCCCCTCTTTTTCTGGGGGGGACCCATCTTGCAAGCTGATTGCATGTGGATTTTGAATTCCCGCCAATACAAAATGGCAGACAGGAAACATTTATATTATTTTGCTCACAGCTCTTGGCCATTCAATGAAAGTTTTTCAACGGGAATTTCATGTTCATGAGGATATTAGAGTACCCAGTGGGGTCCTGCCTCAATGTATCCCACTGTCTGGAGAATAGCCGCTGAGTAGCCGAGGGTATGCTGCCGCGCAGCCTATGTTTTATATATCCAAACTCATGACAAACTGGTCCTAGAATGCATTACAGTCAACAATTAACTAATACTTACATTCAGTTGCAAGTGGATATCAATGACATAACAGCAGGCTCTATCCGTTGCATTCAAATAAGCTGTTAATTTGTCCTGGATTAACTTGTCACCTGATTGATAGCTATGAAAGCATTGGATATTTCCTCACAAATTGCTTATGAGTAACAGCTGTTACAGCCGAAAGATCTACATGCCCGATTTGCAAATTGGGCTGCTTTTTGCATGCCAGACACTAAAATAGGTCTTTGTCACAATATCTACTCCCCTCACCATGCTTTGCCAATATCCCTAACGAAATATCCAAAAAGTGCAACCAAGCCACATTTTCTACTGAACTTTTCTAAAAGTTCTAATGTGCTATGTTAGAAACTTTGTCATAGTATATTGACAGCCATCTCTTCTACATCAAATAGTGACCAAATAGTGTCTCATGGTTAGGAACTATTTGGACACTATTTGTTAGAACTTTGGGCTGTCATGCGCTGCCATCTCTTCTACAACAAAAGAGGGCACTTCAATGTAAATGAAGTGCAGCATGTATCCAGGGCCTCTGAAGTTGAAGCCCCCTCTGCTGGATATTTTGGAACCAAAAATAGGACCCGGAGAATAATTGGCAGCTACCAAAGCTCCATACGGTCTGCCAAAGCTACATACGGTCAGCCAAAGCTTAAGATGGAATATCATCTGATGAAATAGGGTCTGATGAAATATCCAAATAGCGTCTTGGAGGATATTTGACCTTTTCAAATATCCTCATAGTGCTATTTGGAATATCCAAAGTCTTTTGAAAAAAACTTTTTGATATTAGACACAATGGCAGTAGAGACATGGTTGCTTGTGACAATGTCTCTACTGCCATTGTGTCTAATATCAAAAAGTGCTTTTTCGAAAGACTTTGGATATTCCAAATAGCACTATGAGGATATTTGAAAAGGTCAAATATCCCCCAAGATGATATTTGGATATTTCATCAGACCCTATTTCATCAGATGATATTCCATCAGATGCTTTGCCTGACCATATGGAGCTTTGGTAGCTGCCAATTATTCTCTGGGTCCTATTTTTGGTTCCAAAATATCCAGCAGAGGGGGCTTTGTCTTCGGAGGCCCTGGCATGTATGCACTTCATTTACAATGGAGTGCCCTCTTGTGTAGTAGAAAAGTTGGCAGTGCATGACAGCCCAAAGTTCTAACAAATAGTGTCCAAATAGTTCCTAACCATGAGACACTATTTGGTCACTATTTGATGTAGAAGATATGGTTGTCAAATATATTATGACAATGTTTCTTACATAGCACATTAGAACTTTTGGAAAAGTTCAGTAGAAAATGTGGCTTGGTTGCACTTTTTGGATATTTCGTAAGGGATATTGGCAAAGCACGGTGAGGGGAGTAGATATTATGACAAAGACCTATTTTAGTGTCTGGCATGCAAAAAGCAGCCCGATTTGCATATCGGGCATGTAGACCTTTCGGCTGTAACAATGGTCACGAGCAACAGCGAATAACATGGGATGGATAGGGACATGACCTCACTTGGAACATTTCAGTCCAATTCTGTAAGCACTTGACATTCGTCAAATGTAACAGTAACTTAAATAATACATATTGGAGCATAATTCATTGGGCTTTGACGAATTTCCAATGGCAAATAACGGTTATTTTTTTCTGTTGCTAGCTTTAGTTAATGGCAGGAATTTTGCACATGTAGATTGTATGCTTGGTTCATATGTTACTTTCATGTGAGTTGCCGTTGGTGTGCCTGCAACATTGATGTCACTAAGTCAAAATGTAGAGTTGTGTGTTTGTTTGTGTTTTACGCCTCTGCAGCACCTTAAGTGGGCTATATCGAGGCAGGCGATTTCCGTATGATGATGAGATGAGAAGACTGTGAGTCTGGCACATACCCTATTAATTCAGGGATGCCCAGGATCTTTCAGTTGCCCCAGCATAGAACACTGGATACAACCCGCCTCCATTTAATGTCCCATGGGCTCGGACTAAAGTGAGTTCCCGGGGTGAGATTTGAACCCACGCCCTCAAAGCCAGTTGACAAGCGCACTTACCAATTAGACCATGGGGGAACTCGTCAAAATGTAGAGAGATGGACACTCATTTCTGGAGGAACCTGTATAAATCAGATTTTAAATTGGCAATGGTGTAAACGTAGGATGAGCTCTACATGATACCAGATATTGACGTTCATACAGGTTGCTGAAAATAATCTAAAGCAAAGAATTATCACTGATGAGCATATTGTTACATGATTGAAGACTGACATTATTTATGTACTCAGTGTGTGTTGCTGCTTGTGCAGTAAGGCATTATATCATACAAAGCAATTGTTACAATCAGTGTTTATTCTTTTACAGCATAGACTCTCTTATTCTCCCTTTTGAATTCTTCCTGCACCTTTAATGGAATTTCTTTTGCTTCCGTCTTGAAAGACTCTTAAGTTTGAAGTATGTGATCTGATTTTTCTCGTGTTACATTTTCTGTTTGTGATTTATTTTCTTCTTGATTTCCGTGTGTGTTCCTTTTTCGATGCAATTTGTTTTGACATGTGATGGCTAAAAATACTTCAATAGAAATACCGGATATTGTAAGTTGTTGCTGAAACGATAAAAAAGGTGAATAATATTAGGCACAGAAGAGACTTCTGAAATTGATGAACGACGAAATACCACTCATTTTCTTCCATGACAATAAACCTGAATTATCCAAATAATACAATAGATAATGGAACAGATAATGCATTGCATATTAGAGGTATTGCACTCCGGCATAGTAGATTTTCTTGGTGAGGTATTGAGGCCTGAAGGATATATTATTACACACAGTGCATACAATTAGCCCTGCAAATCTGCACTGCAAAAATGTATTTAATCAAGGACACTCACTTCATTCATGTGTAAGTTCACCAACAAATCTGGATGGTGCAATCAGAATCAAATTATTCAATTTTTTTTACTCCAAGTCGCAACCTCTACCAGGAAGCAGAGGCGACCTTCCAATTGGCTGATGCTGGGAGACATAACAGTGATGCAGCAAATTTTCTTTCTTTTACATTCTTCTAGACTTAACTGATGCCACATCTTGTCTTACTAATAGCCTTGCTACAATATGTATCTAATAGAAGATTGTTGACATTGTAAAGACAGCCATCTGAAAAGCTACAAAAATGGATTGTAAACATTAGACTAGACACTAAAGAAGAGAATTGAAAAAGCAAATCCACTAAAAATCCCCGACTATAATTGTTGCAGTTTTGAGACCACCATGCTTACTTGTTAGCCCAAGTGTAGGTTATTCACCACACGGTAGCGAATATGTGTGATTTTTCCAACCGATGCCTTCAGCCCGGGATGTGATAAACACATATTTCCGATCCCACGGTGATAACTGGCTTAAAGTTTTTAACTGTTTGTTTCATGGTTTGAGCCTTAAACCATGAAACAAACAGTTAAAAAGTAAAAATCACACGATAAATGGACAACAAAGAATATAGTCACAAGGACAAAGCAATTTGTTACTTGGGACCATGCAAAATTAAATGGTTTGTGGCATTTGATTAGAACAGCGTGAAACAGGGAGGGACTTTTGGTCATCTTCGAGATCAATGCTGATGAAACATCATTACAAACATTTATACAATTAGCAAATTTATTGTCTGGTTTACCAAAAAAATATGACAATTTAATCAGAACATACTTGTTATAAGTCATGTAATATCAACCCTCCAATACATACTGGCCTTGCCTTTCTTTTTTTCCCATTGTATTTACCGTCAACCTGCCTTATCTAACCTAATTCCTGACGTTTCCTGATTACCTAAACTAAAGGAGACAATTAATTGCAAAGGGTGAGTAGATAAAAATAGAAAGGTCAAACAAAACTCACCAAAGATGCAATGTGAAACTGAGACCATTGATGACAATGACAATGACAATGACACATATTTTATTTAGCTCTTACAGTGTACAGTATATGGTTTTACAGACAAATTGATAATTAAGGAGCCAGGAGACCTCCAAAGACAAAATTCTTGTCGCTATCGGAGGGCCACCTTGATGGTGTGACATGGTCAGCATGAGTCAGCTTGCTTCTTTTTGTATCGATGTCTTAACCTATAAAAAACTTATATTCGCGCAGCGAAACAGCCAAAGGCCGTTTCGTGAAGCGAAATTTAGCACAAGAAAGGTTTCAAAAAAAAATCTGTGCATTGACGGTCTCAACATCAATGGTCGACAGCAGGAGATTAGGTCAAGCGGGACCAGCTTCTTATCAATGATTTAGTTTCGAATTTAACAAAACATGACATATTCATATTCGAAAGTGTCTTAAAAAATTCAATTTTCTCCATTAATATTCCCTGTTTCTATTATTTTTATGGATTAGTTCATTATAAGCCTTGACAAGCTAAATTAAATTATTAACATGTGATTCATTTCATTTCAAAACAGACAACAAGAAAACATAACAAAATTAAGGTTACATAATCTTTGTCAATTGATGATTATGTAACAGTGAGCAATTAATCTACATGCAGATCATGTTATTGTTTTTGTTATCACTTTTATGTAATATCAACAATCTAGCATAGACTTTAATTTGGCAGCTTTCAGTGTAGTCTTCCTTTTTACTATTTAGCTGATTATCTATCAATTCTATTCATTCTTAATTCTATTTATTATAATATCCTATCTATCTATCTATCTATCTATCTATCTATCTATCTATCTATCTATCTATATATCTATCCATATATTCTATTTTTGATCTATTTTATTTTTCTTATAGTTTCTAGTCTAAATTTCTCTCTATTTTTCTATATATCTGTCTTTCAATTTCTTTGAAACAGTAATATAACTGCCTTTCATACATTGAATATGAAATAAATTTAATGAAAGTAATGATAAAACCATAAGTCCTAAAAAAACTTTTTAAGAGCTGCGCGAATTTCATGGCTGTGCCATTTACATATTATGTAAGTATTCTTAACAGTACATCGATTCAACAAGATAAGGAACTTCTTCTGGCAAACTTTTTACGTGTGAAACGTCACCAAAGATTTGTCTACATCATTTTGAATGCAAAACTTGGCCTAAAAAGCTAAATAAACATCCGCTTTTCAAAAACCAGCATGTATCAAGTAAACTCCTCCGAATTCAATGCACTTTTTTTTTGTGGGGGGGGGGGGGTATTTTTCAGGCCTGACATCACACACTATTAAATAGTACTGAAAAACATGTACGCTCTGCTAGTGTGCTCGTAGCAATTAACAAACAAATATCCAAACAGGTGGTTTTACATAACAGAAGATTTTTACCTTCAGCGAACGAAGTTCGAAGAAGGTATTGTAATCACTTGGGTAAAAATGTTGTCCGTCCGCCGGGCGGGCGGGTGGGCGGGCGGGCGGTCGGGCGGCGGGCGGATAGATCGTTTCCGGGCCAGCACTCGGCCTCTATTGAGTGTACATGGATGAAATTTGGTACACATATAGCCTGTATGGTCTAGTTGTGCCTTTTGATGGTCTAATTGATAGATATTCAATACCTTTTGAAATAATTGAGAAAATATAAAAATTATTTTTGTTCGTTTCCGGGCCAAATCTCAGTCACTATTGCATGTGCACTTATGAAATTTGGTACAGATGTGGCCTATATGATCTAGTTGTGCCTTTTGATGGTCTCATTGATGGATATTCTATACTTTTTGCAAAAATTTAGAAAATAGAAAAATATGTATTTTTTTAGTTTTTTGGGCTGAGACTCGGTCACTATTGCATGTAAATGGATAAAGTTTGGTACACACATGGCCTATAAGGTCTAGTTGTGCCCTTTGAAAGGTCTGGTGGAAAATATTAAATGCTATTTGAAATATTGAAAAAAAAGAGAAAAAAAATATTTTTTGTTTCTGGCCCAAGACTTGGTCACTATAGCATGTACATGGATAAAGTTTGGTACAAATATGACTTATGTGATTTAGTTGTGCCTTTTCATGGTCTGACTGATACATATTCTATACTTTTTGTAATATTGAGAAAAAATATTAAAAATACTTATTTTCTTATAGGAGCCAAAACGTGCCCACTATTGCATATACAGCAATGCCATTTCCTACACGTATCACCTATAAAATGTAGCAGTGCTTTTTGACTTGTATTTAACACTTTTTGAATGATCGGAAAAAAATTGGTGCATGCATAAAACCGTACCATAATATAAGTAAATCATCATACTATTAATTCACGGACCCCTTACGCTACTCCAACCAAACTACTGATTTCTCAGCCATGAAACTTTGCAAGCATCTTCTTACAACTGCCTACAATGTCCTTAGCCAGGTTTGCTGCTTCAATCTTATCAAAATCATAATACTTGCCTGAAAACAGCCCCCCCACCAACTTCATGTCCTGGCTAAGGCTGGCTTCACGGGTATAATGCTAGTTAGTATAATAAGGCCTTTCCCTGCTTTTACAAACCCTGGCAAGCACACAGGTAGATCGCAGGGCAGCAGGCAAATAACAGATAATAGAATGCCATTACTCGACCACTGTTGCATACCTATAATATACGGAATTTGGTAAACACACCAATTTTATGATGTAATTGTAATCTTCTAAATGTGTTATTCGCTGAAGGTTTGCTGCTGCGCAGCCTATGTTTTTGATTTTTTACACTTCCTTGGTTATGTAATATTTTCATGAAACAAGGGGAGGGGCTTTGGAATATTTCTAAGGATATTTATTTCATAGAAATGCCTACTTTAAGATATTAAACCACATACCCTCAGGTTCATGTTAAGATCGATACAGTACCCTTATTGAGGGTACTTTTATTGTTATATTTTGAATAATTTGTTCTTATATGATAGTAGGCACTATGCACTGTATGCAGTGTTATAATGTTCGGAAATATTCCACCAAACTTCAGCCCTTACTTCCACAACGACATTCTGGATTTACTAAATAATGCATGCATGTAGCAGATAATGGATAGAAGACGTTCATAATCTCCAAAGATGCCCTAGCACATATAATGTACATGCAGGATGTGAAATATTAATGCAACAATGAATAGCCTCATATATGATGGAAAGGAGGTGGAGACAAAATTCCTCAATAGAAAGCTTCCGAACATGATTTTGGATTTCTTAATCATTTTTAGCATGGTTGCATAGACCAATGGCTGAAACATGCATGTATACTTGTGGCACACATACTTAGCACGTATTTCAATTTGCCAGATTTCTGCGTTGTGTTACAGCAATATTACAGAGGGTCATTCTTTTTAAAATCTGTACAATACTTTGCCAATTCATCTTGTTTCAATCCTATCTCTCCTTAACCTGCCTTATCCAACTTAATTCCTCACATTTTCCTGATTATCAGACCTCAAAGAGACAAAATGCAAAGGTGAGCAGATAAGAAAGGTCAAGTGAAACTTAAAACAGATGCAACATGAAATTGAGATCATTGCGTGTTGTGATTTGGTCAGCGTGAATCAGCTTGCCTCTGTTCACATGTTTTGGATGTAGCTCTCTTTGTTTATCAGGTCAAGATCTGGCTGGGAACAATGAATGTACATTGAGGCACACCTTTTGTGTGGTAGTATTTTAATTCTGTGTCTGATATCACTTTGTATCATCTCCTTCATGAATATAGGGGGCTGAAGAAAAAAAAAGGCAAGCAGTCTGCTAAATGAAGCATCATTGCAGTTGTCATACTGCTATACAAATCTGTTGAAAAGTGGGAGTTTTTCTTAACAATTCATACACTACTTTAAATTTAGAAAATCCTTGATGCTGACACCAAGCATTCTTTCCCTTGTTCTTTAATTTCAATATAATTTCGTATATTTCTTTTATACGATTTGGATTGTGATGTATTTAACAAATTTCTTTGCTCATTATGATTAACAGAGATCTGGAAAAAAAACTCAAGGAGCAGTTCTAAAAATTCTATCACAAAAAACTTCAAGCTCTGTGGAAGAAATAAGAGATCGATTAAAGATAGGGAGGGAAAAAACTAAAAGATCTTAACGCAACAGGTCGAGCATATTACAATATTTCTGCCATTAGTCAGCTGCTCCCACGCAAGTCTAGTCCAAGAAGTAGACCAACAGCATTTGGCTAATGTTTACTTTAGACACCTTTGAGGAAACACTCTCACACAAGTGTTCTACAGGTGTTAGGGCACATTCCTGCACAACATTGCATCATGTGTTCCACCTTTGTCTTCCTTTATGTAGAAATATCAGTTTAAATTGAAATACATGTACATGTATTCATATACTGATATGAATGAGATTGTCTCAGATACCAAAGATAAACATATTGAGTTGTGGATGGATTCAAATCCCGATTGATCGGTTCAACATATTCAGAGTATGCAAACTGAATGGTACTATACATAAATTTTCTTACAGAAGGTTTTTCACACTTACATTTGCCCGAAAGCCCAACATCTGCCACATTACTTCCACAACAGCATTCTGGAATTACTAAATAATGCATGCATGACATGTGGCAGATAACATTTTGATACCATGACACATACAGTTGAGGTCAAATGTATTCATACAGCGAGATATGCTGTTTTCAAAGTTACGTGGCATCGTTAAATCTGCCTATATCGGAATGAAAACACTTCAGATTATTTGTTGTGATTGTTTTCCAACTCATGGCAGTGAAAAAACCAGAATCAAATATGATTTGCAGTTGTTAAGAGGCTCTGAATTCAAAATGTCCAAAATTTGGTGGGTCAAAAGAAATCATACACTAAGATTTTTCTCCAATATATGCAAAATAAGCATCGGTAAACCAACTAAACAATGGAAATTGATGTTAGAAAGTAATGCCTCAATGTCTGATTATGTCTTGTAAATTTCTGAACGGCAACAAATTGACTGACCTTGTTTTTCCCGCGGGATGTGATAAGTTACTTCTCACAATCTTATTTAAGATTTCAAAATATTTTTAATGAAAAAAAAAAACACTCAGAAAATACATCGAAACAACTGCAATCAAATTCAGAGAGTCTGGGCGCTGATATCATGTGGTATGTGAACAATTTAACAGGCCAATGTCTTCATGTAGATGACCTTCGAGGGCTCTGCAGCCTATCGGTCAACAGAATCATGGCATAAATAGTAAATAGATGGGACCTATCTGCAAAACAAGAATGCATTTTGGTCAAAAAGGTGGATCAAACCTCAAAATTAACAAAGACGGAGTTCTGTGGAGAGCTATAGGCATAGTGAACAGAGCTGTGGGCAAGCATTGTCAAACACACTTTGCCTCAACACAGCCTGATGGCCTTCAATGCAATAAAAATGTCACTTCATCTGGTTTAAAGTACAGACGAGATTCATAACTTATCCCAAAAAATCGTTCTCCTACTTCATGAAGTTATCAGAGATGAAATTGGATGTTTTGTTTTGGTGCATTGGCTCTTCTTTGCATTGAGACCTCTTAGAGGTCATGTTGGAGCAATGCTCATAGTACTTGTTGACAGCGATATATCCCCTGTGCCGCTGTGTCCATAATTCTCCACAGAGCTCTTTCATTGTTAATTTGGGTTGTTTGTTACCATACTGACTTAAATTCATTGTCTGACAGACAGCCTCCATCCATTTCCCACATGTGCAGTCATTCTGTTGACCGATTTCCACATACTTCCTCGTGGTGGTGTATATGGTGGACCTTGGCGTGTGAAATTGTTCAGATACTGCATGCAATTTGCTTCCTGGCCATTTGAACTCAATTATTCACCTTTTCATGTATTTGCCTCATGCTTTTTCCTTTAAATAAGTTTTGAAAAATGGAAACAATATATGTAAGCAGGTTACTTATCACATCCCGTGAGAAAAATTAGGTCAGTCAACAGTTTGCATTTCAGAAATTTACAAAACATAATCAGGCATTGAGGCATCTATTTCTGACATCAATTTCCATTGTTTGGTTGGTTTACCAATGCTTATTTTGCATATATTGGAGAAAAATCTTAGTGTATGATTTCTTTTGACCCACCAAATTTTGGACATTTTGAATTCAGAGCCTCTTAACAACTGCAAATCATATTTGATTCTGGTTTTTTCACTGCCATGAGTTGGAAAACAATCACAACAAATAATCTGAAGTGTTTTCATTCTGATATAGGCAGATTTTACGATGCCACGTAACTTTCAAAACAGCAGCCCTCGCTGTATGAATACATTTGACCTCAACTGCACAAGCATTCTGTGAAATATTAATGCAACAGTGAGTAGCCTTCTGTATAATAACATGTGCTGGAAACATACTTCAAGGCTTTAGATATATGCATTTTGGAAATTTATATTTTCTATACTATTTAATTTTTGACATATTTGGACAAATCTGGTTGAAACCATGTATGATGCATGTCTTTCAATATATGTGCACTGCCAGACGACATGTACTCAAATTCCCATGCAACGATATCATGGTGGGGTGCAACAAGAACACTAAGTACCATCCCTTTTATCAATTCATCCTTATATCCTTCCTCAACACAGTGCAATTGTCATTCTGGTTTCTATCTTATCTCTCCTTAACCAGTCTTGTCCAACCTAATTCCTATCTCATTTCTTGATTATCAGATCTAAAAGAGACAAATGCAAAGGTGAGCAGATAAGAAAGGTCAAACAAAACTCAAAACAGATGCTACGTGAAATTTAGACCATTGCATGTTGTGATTTGGTCAGACTCAGTCAGCTTGCTTCTGTCCATGTGTTTCGAATGATGTACCTATGTTTATAGGGTGAAGATCTGGTATGCGATAACAGTATGCAGTGTTATGCAATCATACACACTGTCACAGTGATAATGATTATTGTAATATGTTACATTTTGTCTTCAGCAATATTTCAATGACTTATGGTTTATTTAGATTTTAACTTCGTGCTTTCACCTTCAAGGTATTTGTTCTGTCCTTGACTTCCAGCAAAGTTCCCAGGACTGAATTCTAGTTGGTGAAGAATCGCCTGGCAGCAATAAACTCCCTTACTTCCCTGAAAGCATTGAGTATCAACAGGAAAAGCCTTAATATGATGTCGTCTCTCAGCGCTACTCTTTGTGGAAATATTATTGGACATAATAATGATGGAGTTCCATTTTTACTTAGCAAGATAGAAACAGTAGTTATAAATGTCGTATCTATGCTATAATTTGAAACATTAATTAACACTTTGGTGAATTGCAGAAACATATTTTCTGTCATTATATATAGCTACCTATCGGTAATGCAGCCTTTCAAAGTGCTATTTCACTCCCACTGTAAATACCTAATTTCACTTTTCATATTATTCCACAGTAAAAATGACCTCAAAGAAAACTCGTATGTGGCTGCCAATATGACTATGTGTAGCAGCATACTAGTAATTACCACTCCAGCTTCACAGTGTACCTCAGCGTGAGAACCAGAAACCTTTGATAGTTTTCCAATCGCATAGGTCACAGTTGTCAGTATTTTAGTTACTTCCTAATGCTATGACCTCAGAGTCAAAAAATAGCCCACTAGGGGTCCACAAGGCAACACAGGAAGTCCTTGGTGACTTCTCGGAATGTTGTAGCCTAGAGACTCTGCGAGGAACCAAATAATGGCCATTACAAGTGAGAAATACCTGCAGCTCCAGTGTTGCTCCCACACTACAGTTGGCAGCAGGGGAAAGTAGCTCAGTGGAACCATGCTGGGCTGCCAATCGCTTAGACCAGTGTTTGAATCCCGCTCTTGCTGGGTCACATTGGTTGATGTTGGGCACAGCTTCAATCATCCTTAACTTCATTGTTGTTTCCTTCTCCTGTCCTAATTGGCCTACCGGGTGCATAATTACAGGATGTAAACCCCACAGCCTCACTACAGTTGGTAGCAAAATTATTCAACACCCTTAAAAGTTCTGACCCCTATATGAAATACAACCTGCTTAACAGATCTAGGTTTCCTTCAAAACTGAATTAGTAGCCATTTGTATCATGTTATCTATTGTGGGATGGCATCAATGCCACATCATGTTTCACCACACTCATTTTTGAGAAACTTCAGGAATCTACAATGTGTGGTGAGCCGATGTATTGTCTATTCGTGGCACTCACGAAAGGGCAATTCTCAGAAATAAGACCATAGACTTTATTTCAGATCTATTTTTGACAGTGTACATGTAAATTGGGCTGACTCAGAGTATTTATTTTATGATTAGTCTCTTTACATGACTGATTATGCATGTACAAAGTTAATTGAAGTGGAAGGTAATATTTCTACACTTGTAACATTGCATCCAACAGATTCCAATAGTTGAAAAGTAACTTTCGTGGGTTTATTTCACTGTGTTCTTGGCAAAATCTGTTCATCTTCTAATCTTCAACCGGACATTAAACTAACCTTACTTGCTAACACGAAATATGTCTCCAAATTTATCTTTCAAAAGAGTCTTCCGACAACTTTATGACATCAATTAAAAATTATGACAAAACATGAGAAAATTTACACGAGCAAAATGCCAGACTTTCGAACTAACCCTCTTTTCATATTGTTAGACTAATCCCTGGCAATTTGGAAGCTTCTAGAAGAAAAAGAACCAACAGCAAAAACGTTTAAGTCTCTCCATAATGCATAATGCAATCCATGAAGGGTTGCAATTTGACCTTGAAGTTTATCTCACGGTGATCCGGTCTGACCAACTAATAGCTGGCATGGAAGTTCTGAAGAAAACGGTAATTAGGAGAGATTTTCATCAAAGATGTTAATTTGCTTTCTGTAGCCTATTCCAACTTCAAAGAGGTCAGTCTACAGTTTCTCATGGGTACCTATTAAGTTTTGTGATAGCATCATTTGTTAGCCTTCATTTCAAATATATAGCAGCACGAATGCTTACAGATATTACAAAAACCGGAATGGCAGACAAATCAAGCAATGTACTAAACTAAGAACATGGAGAAATTTGATTTTGCTTCCTTGACACCCTGAGCTACATGAACCTTTGCACGTACACTATTCATATTGAGCTGAGCATTATAAGTGTAGACTTGGACAGGTCTCCACCCTACACCAGGTCCACAGCACAGAATTTTTGGTTTTCTGAAGTCTTTATTCTATGTTGAATGCACCTTCTGATTTACGAAGTAGCCAGTTACTCTTAGAAAACACTGGACGGAAATGTGTAATTACCCCATAACTTAGTAGAGAAAGAAACAGCCCACCGCCATGGGCCATTTTCAGTTTCATTATTGTCATGGTAACCTTTTTATTCGGTGATTGTCTGGCAGCCATCTTGATTACAGTCGTTACAATGGTAATAGCCACTTCCGGGTATTCCCTTGGCTCTTCTTAAGGAAGGTCTTCCTGAATTGTAAGGGATTGAGTAATGTTGGCTAATGAATGGCTGTTGGGCTGATTTTGTTGCTGAGGGTAGTACACTGCAAGCTAATCGTGAAGCTGTCACAGTAATACACTGCTCAGTGCAGCCATTGTTTTAGGCAGCAGGGCTGTAATTTATTGTCAGTTCCAGTTACAGCTGTTTCAAAGAGATATGCATGAAAAAATTATGAACATGAAGCGGAATTTTAGGTAAGTCCCATGGTATTCCAGTGGAAAAGAATACATCCAAGCCATTTGCCATTTGATATTTTATTTTGTTTTGTCTACATTTTCTAGTAATATACCAAAATACCTAACAACTTGGCACACTTGAAGGCTCTAATATTTAACATCTGATTGCGAGAACAGAATCTGACAAAATCCGCACAGAATTATCTTCCATCCTAAACCACTGTTGTTGATGAAGGATATAAAAATATTTCCAATAATTTTTTAGATATGGAAAAAAGCACTGCTGCCTAATAATGCGCTCTTAGTGCACGATCTTCCCTCAACAAATAGTCTTTCTTGTTTTTTCTAATCTTATCTCACCTTAACCTGACTTATCCAATTAAATCCCATCTCATTTCCTGATTACCAGATCTCAAAGACAATTACAAAGGTGAGCAGATAAGAAAGGTCAAATGAAACTTCAGACAAAGCGATGTGAAATTGAAACCGTTGTCTGTTGTGATTTGGTCAGCGTGAGTCTGTTTGCTTCTGTTCACCTATGTAAACTTCTAGGGTCAATTTTGGTTTGTCATAAATGTAGGACCTAGGTATACATTTTTATGTAGTCATAATTTAATCATAGTGAGAATTGTGAAAAAGTACATATGCTACTTCAGCACCGTGTTTGCCTGCTGTTGGAAATGTAAAGAGAACAATTTGAGTGATTGTACAAAGACAGGAAAATCAACATTACTTGACAGTAGATTTGCTCCAGCATGTCCTAGAGCTGAAAAAAATTCTGAAAAAGACAAATAAATAAGAAAATTGACAACTATTGGCGCATGTAGACAAGACACAGGAAATTGTAACTACCAGTGTTTCACATAGATTGTAACCCTCAGTGAAATGAGTTCACATCAACAACATATACCAAAGTCTACTCTTTATTGAAAACTCATCATCTCACCCAGTGCATTCTTATAAATTTGACCAACTAAACCAGCTGGCTCACCATTATTTCTTATCCAGACACCACAGCGTCTCACTGCTTCACCTTGAGGTAAACTTTCATCTCAAATGGCATCCCTTCATTGTTTGTGTCATGCATTATAAAAGGACTTCAGCAGCTTCTCTTTTAAGGCTTTTTTTCACCACTTCAAATCATGGGTGACTAACCGGTCTAATTAAAAAGCAGATCTGATAAAATTACTGCATGACTGTTTGACAGTGTTCTATCTTCGTATGATGTGGAATTCCACAAAATAACACTTAAGACTTATGTTGTTGATTGCAGCTTAGTCATTACTTACATTGTAATTACTGGAAGAATTCCACAACAGAATAACTTTGCTATCTGTCACTTCTTATATTTTACATATGTATCCTTTCTTTTCAGTTCCATAGATAGCAGATATGTTTCATTCTTGACTTCAAAATGGCTAACTGCCTTGTAAAATACTCTAATAGTAAAATTATTCTTTTTTTTCTCTCAAAGCAAAAACATAGGCTAAAAGGCTGTCTGAGCTGTTTGTCAGATTAAATCCCTCAGGCCACTATTAAAAGCATCTCTTTGGCAACCAGATACTGGCCAATAAGAAATTTTCATTCTGATTTTCTTATTCGGAGAATTATCTCTGTGTTGTTTCAATGCGTGCAAATTTACAAATGGAATTTTGGTAAGATTCTGGTAACATGCTGAGTTAGGACGGATCAGTGAATCATAAGAGGCATAAAACTTAACTTTTTAAAGGTTTGGACGGTTTTCATCATTCTTTTGTTTCTCAGGAGTGATTTATTCTGAATAAATTCAAGATACAAAGCTGACTTGTAGATGGAATTTTATTCAGCTGTATACCAGTGATTCTGATTGACTATAGTGGCCCAGTTTTTATATGATGACATTTGCATGTCAAGCACTTCCATTCATTTCCATTAAATATTTGCTCTTCCCAGCCCTAACTTGAAAAATAGCTTGTCAGCAATTCCGTAAAGTCTGATTTACAGATCAGACACTTTAGCAGCTTGTGTTGCTCTTCCATTGCACCTTAGCTGTTTCATTGTTAAATAGGCACAAGGCTCTGTAATCAGTGTATAAAACATGCCATCAACCGAAGTTCCAAGAGCAAAAGGAGTTGAGCTGCAAGGCAAAATGTCATTCTGTGATTCGTGTCGGACGTGCCGTGTCCAATATCTCAATCAAAATTTATTACATATTTGGCCAAATAGTCAGAACATAACAAAGTTATAAGTATTTATTGGTTGAAAAAAAGAACCAAAATCAACGTTGAAAAATTGAGAAAAGATTGTTACTTCACAAGGCAATCACTTCTGACACCATTACAATTGTGATTTGTTGTGGTTTGTTATTGCCTTGCGTGCTACACAAATTCTGTTTCTCTGGAAGGGGTGATCAATATATTGTTGTGATAAAAATTGTGTTACTGTGTTGGGTACATTTACTTAAACAATTAATCTGAAACATATGTATAGTATACATGATTATAAATGTACAATAATATAAACATTTTGGGTCTATTTACATAGGATACTGAATGTCATTTGGTAAAGAGTATTTAACTTGTTTAAGGCGACTGACAGGCTACTACAAAGGCATTGGTATGTGAAGTATAAGCCAATATTAGGTCAGGCAAGTACTTGAGGGAACTTTTACTGAGTGAATATCCATTACTCAAACTGAGTTGTGAAACAATGAATCTCTGCAGTTTTGTAAATTACTCCATTGGTCCTATGTTCCATGAAATTGATAGAACCACAGTCCTCCACTGTGAGCTACTGTGACTTCATTGGAAAATGATAGAAATTTATGAAGGTTTCGCCTTCAAATGCTTTCATGAGGAAATAGCAAATGACAGCCACATTATGTTCTTGAAGGCGCTCTATAATGACCCTGTGCATATGTTGTAACTGCGGGGATGCGCTTGTTGGCCTTGATGGAATCATTTGAAACATCCCTAGTAGGAGATGATATGATTCCTTACAAGGAAAAGCATATTTAAATGATGACGTTAAATAAATAAATGGCAATACATTTGATGATAGTAAAAATGATGTGCCTCATATAATAACTGTCTTTATTGCAAGTAAGATCCTCCTAATTTGTCATGTGTCTTTAATTACTTTTTAATGATTTTTGAATGTTTTGCTTCGAATATATTTCAAATGAAAAATTTTGCCAAAATGAAGCACAAGCAAGGTCTGACCTGGAGTGTTGTTTGAGATAAACCACCCAATAGTTTAGTGGTCATTATAGACACAAATTACATGTATACCTTAGTTCTCTCAAGGATGCCTCTGTGTGCATGCGGGCATCGTACACACAACCTGCAAGAAATTAGATTTGAAGAATGCATGGTACACACAACCTGCAAGAAATTAAGTTTGAAGAATGCATCGTACACACAACCTGCAAGAAATTAAGTTTGAAGAATGCATTGTACACACAACCTGCAAGAAATTAAGTTTGAAGAATGCATCATACACACAACCTGCAAGAAATTAAGTTTGAAGAATGCATCATACACACAACCTGCAAGAAATTAAGTTTGAAGAATGCATTGTACACACAACCTGCAAGAAATTAAGCTTGAAGAATGCATTTTACACACAACCTGCAAGAAATTAAGCTTGAAGAATGTGATATGTTTTTCCTCATATTTATTACAGCAGCATATTCTGCACCCAAGACAGTTCCAGACACAACCTACGTAGAGTCATATAGTAAATTTTACGCTACCATGTCCATTTGTTCACTTTATTGAAGCAGGGACTGTTTTATTCTTCTGCTTTCCTCCCACGCTTTTAATGGATTTTCTCTCCCTGTATTCTCCAAGAAACTAAGCTTGAAGAATGTGATCTGTTTTTTCCTCATCTTGCCATTTCCTTTCTCTAATTTCTTATTGGACTTTTTCAGAAGTTTTTCTGTGTGTTGTGTGGATGCTATTTCTTTACACATGATGGTTGAAAAGACAAAGGTATTTTTGAAACAATGCCAATGGCAAAGATTAAGCATCTTACATCGCATCCATTATTTACACTGTGTACCGTTTGCGCTATGCGAAGCGACCTAGTTAGTCATAAAATCTTAAATTTTAGACCTGAAGCCAATGTAATTACAATATAACATAGCCAGTATGCTGTATTTATGTATCAGAAATCTTGATGGGAAATTTCAAGCTTTAAATATTTAGCAATCAAAGATTTGGCGATTCTAGTAAAAAAAAGCACTGAAATTTACTAAAACTGCCTAAGCTGCCAGAAAACTTAACTGATTGATACCAAATTTTGTATATGTATTGGTATTGTGTATACTATAAGACAACATACTGGCTATATGGCAATGTTTGTTGTTTGCTCTATATATGAAAACTGGCAAAATGTAAACAAAGAAAATCCTTAATTGGGTCACTTAGTTGGTACATAATGTTTAGTAATTCAAGAATGTTGTGGGAGTAATGAGACAGACACACAGACATAATTTATTTGCATAATTACAGTTTCAGTTGTTGATGCACACATAAATGAGTGATCTGTTTATAATATGATTGACGTGATTATAATAGAGGGCCTCAAATCTGTTAGATTAACGCAAGAGAGGGGCCATCAAGGAATGATTAAAAGATGCCATGAAATGATCGAATGACGGTGTTCACAGCCTAAGTATCTAACTTAAACTAAGTCATCCATAGAAATATATATGCCCCAAAGCATGACTATTGACTATACGGCAGTGCAATGAACAGTTATTAATTTATGTCCATTATCCTTCAGTCATTTCCATTAAATTATAATATTTACATAGTCATTATCAATCATGTCCTTGTGAGAAATCATATTATCTCCCACGGATGTTTCAAATGATTCCTTTATAGCCAGCACATCTCTAATTTATAACATACAAACAGGTCATTATGAAGCTCCTTCCAGTTACAAACACATCATCATAATTATATGATTGTCATTTACTCTTTCCTCACCAAAGCATTTAAAGGTAAAACCTTCAGAACTTCAATCATTTCTCAATAAATGCCACTTTAGCTCTAGCAGAGGTTTGGTGATTCTATCTATGTGACAGAAAGTGGGGCTGATGGAGTACATTATGGGCTCAACAATGGTTGATCAATGAGATGGAAGGGAGACAGCAGGTGTCCTGAACATGTTACCCAATTACCCCATTTGAGAGATATTTTACTTGCCCAGCATAGACACTGATATATATGTCTCATCCGAACGACATCTTGCTGGGTTTTTGCTGTTGAAAATACTTTGGGTTCCTCACCAGGCGCTTGAAGTATCTTAACCACTCAATGACACAGATGCCTGATTTGATTATTTCAGAATGGTAGTGCTTCTGGTTTCCCAACAACTGAGTCCCAGGTTCAATTTTTAGGCTGGGTCACCAAGATTTAATTTGGATGACATCCTTTTGCACCTCCTTTTCTGATTAGCCGTCCAAGTGCATAAATTCAGGATGTAAAGCCCTAACCATTGCACCATCTATTTTTCTCTCCATCTATCATTCTATCAATTCTACCTGCCTATCTATCTGTATTTTTCCCAATGAGTCTAGTCCTCGAAACTACCAGATCCATTGCCCAATTTTCAGCATTTGGCTGATGTTTACTCTAGATGCCTTTGAGGAAACTCTGCTGCACAACTGCTCTACAGGTGTTTCACAAATTCCTTCCAGAATGTAGGCTATAACAGCATGACATAACATAATGGTCCACTCTGGGATATTCTTCAACAGTGATTCTACAATTTCTGGTTTTACGATGCAGACTATACCTACTACAACTGTATTACTCTATAATTTGAAAGATGATAAAGGCCAAAACGAAAACTGCCCTTTTCATTCATTTGATCCAAAAGAGAGTTACATAGAGTTCACTGACCAGACCTACACCAAAAAATTCCTTACAAAATTCGGACATATAAGCCATGTCTGATGAGTGAACCCAGTGTAGCTTATGGTGAAAACTAGCCTTGAAAGTTCGAATCAGGGAAATTTAAAGATGGCCACCATTTGTGATTGCTCCCAGCTTACGCTCAATAGTCTGAGCATGCTCAGTGAGAACCGGGTTATTCCTGGGCATGCTCAGTGCCAATTAGGTCAAAGCAAATTTTCTATTGCGTTTCTAAAGTGAAGGCTTCAAGTGCTCATTTATATTCCTTGCATGTTTGAACATATATAGTGAGTAAGCTGTCAAAGACCTTTGTTTCTGCTCTGTTGAGGAATAAATTCCTATGACTGGTCAGGTAAATTTTCACAGCAGCGCTTTCGCTACAACCGTAATTTCTTTCCAACGCTTGGTTCAATTCGATTGAAAACTCTTCACTAAAGAAACATTATTATTGGAGATTTTTACATAACGAAACATAACACCTTTTTCTTTTTTTTTCTTCTGGCCGACCTTAGAAAAACTGTTTTGAGAAGATCCGAGAAGCTAAAGATCAATTATCTTTGGCCTTAATTACATTAACTTTGCATCAGTTTATCGACTGCCACTGCAAATGGTACCAAAATTGTCAATTTCTTTGGGGAAAAATGTATTATTTTATATTCGCGCGTAGCGAAATTTAGCACAAGAAAGGTTTCAAAATTCTGTGCAGTGATGTTCTCAACATCAATGGTCGACAGCAGGAAATTAGGTCAAGTTGGACCAGCTTCTTAGCGATTATTTATTCAATATATTCATATTCGAAAGTGTCTTAAAATTCAATATTCTCTGGTAATATTCCCTGTATCTATAATTTTTATGGAATAGTTAATTATAAGCCTTGAAAAGCTAAATTATATTATTATCATGTGATTCATTTCATTTCAAAACAGACAACAAGAAAACATTACAAAATTAAAGTTACATAATTTTTGTCAACTGATTATTATGTAACAGTGAGCAATTAATCTACTTGCAGATCATGTTATTGTTATCACTATTATGTAATATCAACAATCTAGCATAGACTTAAATTTGGCAGCTTTCAGTGTTGTCTTCCTTTTTTACTATTTAGCTGATTATCTAACAATTTTGTTTATCATTAATCCTATTTATCTGCTATCCTATGTATGTATGTATGTATTGTATGTATGAAAGTATGTATGTATGTATGTATGTATGTATCTTTCTATCTATCTATCTATCTATCTATATATTCTTTTTTTTAAATCTATTTTATCTTTCTAATAGTTTCTAGTGTAGGTAAATTTATGTCTATTTTTTAATATATCCGTCTTTCAATTTCTTTGAAACAGTGACATACCTGCCTTTCATACATTGAATATTAAATAAATTTAATGAAAGTTATGGTAAAACCATAAGTCCTAATAAACTTTTTAAATGCTGCACGAATTTCATGGCTGTGCCATTTACATATTATAATTTATCCCAAAACATGGATAAGTGCAGCAACAATGAGGCACAGAGGCATAATTATATCATCTTTATCGTCAATTTATGTTGACATAAGGACTGTTTTGTCCTTGGTTGCCGTCAGTAAATAGCTTTCATACTGAAGTAGTTGGGTTTTATGTGGTATGTAGAATTAAGTTTGTACTCTGCAGTAAGCTTGTATCTACTATGAAAAATTAGTAACTTAAATATAATTAACATATATATATATAATTAGGGTGTGGCTGGTGCCCCAATGTTTTCAGATCCTGCTGTACCTTTTTTTGGTACTGTGTCTTGGTCAAAACAATATATTTGGAGAGTTTCGTGAAAATCGTAATATGCTTGACTTGAGCACAATGCAGTTGAAAAATGTTAATTTGTCTCTAAAAGCGCTAATCGCGGTATTATATAACTTTGTCAATATCAATCATACAGTGATACAACTTGTATGTTTGAACTTCTCTCAATTAGAGCTTCATTTTGAATACCAACTTCAATGGTCTCCTAAAATATTACGTGGTATAACAAACTTATAATTCATGCCTGTTCACGAAATAAATTACATAACAAATAAAGATACGTTTTTGTAGCTAATCAACAATTGTAATCACATATATTAAAAAAATACTTATTTACCTTGGGAAAAAAGCTGTTGGGAAATCATTAAGTAAACATGAGGTAGATAAGCACCACAGTTCATACATAATATGCATCAAACGGTTCCCAAGAACTGAGACTACGTGTGTACCTCATTATAAAGTCAGGGGAAATCACTTCTAAATTAGCTCATTTGGTATCACTTTCAGCTTCATATATCGGGGTCTCAAATTCAGTTCAAGCTCGTGTCAGATCACCTGGATCTTGTATGTAGGGGAGCAGCTTTGATAATCCTGACTCATGGCAACTGTTTCCTCCTGCCTTAATAATTATTAACTAGCCTTCCCAGTATCATAACACGTCAATCAGTCCCAATCATCCATCCATCCCAACTTATTATAACCTAACACAGTGTCAGACACATGTGCACATCATAAAAAATGAAGTTCTTGGCTATGTGATCATAAACTATATAACAAGCAACATTTTAAAAAAATTTACGTTGAATAATGAATTTTGAATGATATATGCTTAATGCGATGCCAATTACAAAAGTTTCTGATTCCTGTCACATGTGTAGGATGTCATGAACATGAATCTATATGACCTTTAAATACTTTTTTCCTTCAGAAAGCCTATTTATTAACTTTAGAAATTTGGTTTCTTATGCCATTGCAAAAGCACTGTGATAATGACAGCTAGTGACAATATGCACATAAGAGAACTTACGTTTCTGAATTTGTTCAGATGTGACCAAATAAATTCACATTAATTTTAACAGAAGTACGGTATTGTCTAAAGGCTGAATACCTTTGCTTAACAAATGTCAATTTAACTTTGCTTACCAAATTTAGACTTGATGTAAAATTTAGGATCATAACTCCAAAAGGTTTGTGTAAAATGCAAGCTGATGTCCATGTAAACTCTTTATTATTTTTTATTTGATCAAATTACAGCTAGAATTGTTCAGGATTGACAATTTCCTTGGCTAATTCACATAGAGCTATTAAGAAGTTTGTCTGGAACTAAACTTGGAATATTATATAAGAGCAACAGGTAATTTTTTTTCTGTTGTAGGCCTACACTTCTGGCGCAAGGCTTACTTTCAAGTTCAACATACTATCTCTGTGTATCAACCACAAATGCCTTACCCTATAACTGTGTAACCTTGTCAATATTTGGCATATACAATTTTTTTTATAAATGAAGTCTATCTTGACATTGTCATTGCTTCAAAAAATATCATAATGGGTGACAAAAAACTTGTTGATATTTATCTGAAAGTAATCGACCAAACTGCAGTCAAACTATGAATTGACATACAACTTAAAATGATCTGATACCATTGAAGTTGGTATTCAAAATGAAGGTCTAATTAAGCCCTGTCCAGCTGCACATGTTTTATTGTTGTATTATGTATATTAACAAAGTCACGGGAAACCGCGGTTTTGATTTTTAATAAAACATGAGAAAACTTCAAGTGCATTCCCTCCCGAGCAGCAACGTAAATCAAACCTTTCGCTACGTAATTATTTGGGTTAGAATCAAACGTTGGGCCAAACAACGTATGACAAAGGTAGGACAAAGGTAATTTCAAAACGTTGCACTCAGATGGAAAACCAAACGTAGGTCGCAACCTTAGTAAGAGGTTGGCAGATAGTTTGTTTTATAGTTTGGCCGAACGTTCGAGTCACACATAAGTCATACCTTTGGTTGAGAGGTTGGAAGAACGTTTGGTTGTAACGTTTGGCTAAACGTGTCAGTCATTCGTAAATCATACCTTTGGTTGAGAGGTTTGAAGAACGTTTGACTATTACGTATGACCATACCTTTGATTCATAGGTTTGTCGAACATTAATTTGAGAGGTTTTTAAAACCTTAGACTATTACGTAAGTCATACCTTTGGTTGAGAGGTTTGAAGAACATTTGACGATTACGTATGACCATACCTTTGATTCATAGGTTTGTTGAACATTCATTTGAGAGGTTTTTACAACCTTAGACTATTACGTATGACCATACCTTTGATTCATAGGTTTATCAAAGGTATGGTCGCACATTTGGCAATACGTAAGTTCCAAGGTTTCTCCAACGTGTTTTTGATATGTATGGAAAACGTTTGAAAGTAACGTTCAGGGCAAACATCTGATCATACGTATCTGCTAAAGGTTTGTTGAAGGTTTGCACAAAGTTGCAGAACCTGGGATCCTAAGTCACAGAGAACCTTGTAGCGCCATCTATTCCCATACCTATTCCAAGCTATCTGGTAACTTTGAGCATATAAAACCTCCAACAGGATGCTTGCTGGTGATAATTGGATGAAGCCATAAAGAAATAGTAGCTACAAAAGTAACAAAAATTACCAAATAAATATCTCTTAAAATATGAAAGATTACATAGGCCAAAAAAAATAATTCTGAAATACTGCTCAACCACAAACGAGCAAGAGAGAATCAGTTAAGACCGGAGCTGAACTGAGCCTACTTGCAACTGAATGCCACCTATCCATCAGGCCAATTTGGATTGGGATTTTTCCAACTCTTCAGAGTTGCAGCATTAATCCCTTACAAGGTAAGTGAATATTCTTATTTATTATTTATTATAGTCCTTAAATGGACTGTAGACTGCTTGGTAAAACAAGGAAGAAAAGTCTACTAATTTTGGAGCCACCTTCAGTGCTTGCTGCCTGGCTCTGCTCTCTCTATCTTGCTCTGTTTTCTTTTCTTCTCTTCAGTGTTTTAAATCATGTTTTCTCTTTGCAGATCTCCCAACAAAAAGTCCACCAAGCACCCATCCCCTCAAGACATGAAATAAATTTATTTATCATTTTTATTCCACGGGGGCAGCAGCCTGGCCGGGGGCTGGACCGCCTGAAGCAATGCGGCAGTCCCCCCGGCGGATCCGCCCCTGGCCGACTAGAAATGAATACACATATTCCACATCGCCGATTGACAGGCTGATTGTGAAGCATACACAACACCTAGAGTCCATCCGAAGGAGTCATTTGACCCATACGCATCCTAGAATCAATCGGCCATGGTTAAATAAGTCATTACGGGCGTATAAATGGTGTTCTTGACCGATATAAATGTAATCCATTCGAGCGTTGTGCCCAGCTATGGCCGCCTCATCCTACTTCTGCGCATGCGCAAGAACCAGCGCGCTGGGATGGCCTGCAACGCCTGACGCCCCAGAGGCGTATAACGACCGATTCTTCAACGTGGGGGGTACGTAGTGAAGGGAGGTTGGAGAAATACGCATTATTTACGATATATACGTACGTAGTAATCTCGTAACCAGCTGTCGACAAATTACGTAGATTTCAAACGTTGGGTCTGATGTGAATGGGAGGTTTAATGCTTCCTTAGAACAACGTTCCTCAAAGGAAGTTGTCCAGAAGGGTTGTGCTCAAGTTAAACATTTTTCAATTTTCTTGAAACTTCACAGGAATGTCTCTCAGATCAAACCACAATACCAAAAAATGGTACAGGTGGCTCCTCCAATATTTTCCAATTTGATGGGCACCAGCCACACCCTAATATATATATATATCAGTACTTAGCAAACCATATTCTTAAAGTGAGAAGTGGCGGTTGATGACTCATCCGGAAGCTGTTCCTTCAAAAAAAGGAAGTTATTATGTAATGCTTATGCCTTTTCCTCACATGTTAGAATTAACCTAGATTTAAGCATGTTAACATAACATCCATTGTGCTCATTAAGTGGTGTGGAAATTGCATTTTAAAAGCTTTTGGTGCAAGTTGGTAATTTTTCCTGAACCGATGTAGGAAACACTTTTAAAATGCCTTGGGTAACTCCGGAGATTTTTAGTCTAGTAATCCAGTTCAATAAATTGTCAATTTTAGTCATGAGAGCTGCTTCAAATGGCATTTTATTTAAAGGTTGACCATGTTTATTTTTATCTAAGGACAGCTTATAATGTAAAGATCTCAACGTCATGGAAATCTACACTTGTTTTTATCAAAGTTATGCTTCGATAGACAATGTCCATGATGTCACTGCATTTCCTGTCTTTTAATTTGAATGGCATGGTCATTGTCACTGAAGACACAATATGACATCACAAGTGGGTCCTATGACTTGTATTTATAACAGTTGTATGATATAGCTTAGTGCGGAAAGTATTGGACTATAGGACATAACCACTTGTATTTCCATCGTAGTAACTAATCCAACATAATGTCATAATTCTTATGTGGAATGTATGAATGCAGATTAAAATGCAAGATGCTTTATGCAGATAGCATTGCTCGTTACGAATACAAGAATAATTCATATCTAATCCAAATTCTCAATATGAATCTTGATGTCGTTATTCTAAAGAATCAGTCTAGTAGAGAAGGAATGAATTATTAAAATGCTCTAAATACCACCCTTTTATCACATTATTTGACAGAATTTAAAGATTAGCTAGTTTAGAATTATTATATGCTGAAATGGAAAGCAGACATTTTCTTTCGAGGGTGAGAGCCATTTTTTAAGACACCGAATATCGCAATAATTGTTACAATGAGAGGGGCAGCCTAGTCGATCAAGTAGTATCTAGGCCTGCTCTGATGAAGGTCCTGGATGCGATTCCTATTATTCATAAGCAAAATAAAAGCTTAAGTGGCTTGGATGATACATTAAAAGTTGATGGCCCCTTGTATCTGTGCCTACGCCGGGCCACCAGAAGATCTCTTACATGGGGTAGGGTAAAGTAGGGAGAACTTGGCCACTGCCGCTTTAGTGGAATATCTAAGAGTGGTATTGAGGTCAGACAGGAGATCTCTTATTCTTTCTTTTGAAATTGTAATTTCTTGATGCTGGTAATTTTCTGCTTGGCCTCAATACTACTCATTGGGATCACAATGAAATTGTGGTGGCCCTGTTCTCCCTACTTTTCTCCGAAAGGTGTAACATGTTTTTATATTACTCCCGATCTTTCGTCTCTTCTTTCAACCTTTGTGGAGATGGAGGGCCTCACAATTCAGATCTTCTTTGGCACCTACCTACTCAAGTATCTACTTGTATTATCTACTATTATAAATAACATAATTGGCTTCAGGCATTCAGCACAAAAAAAAGAAGTCACAAAACTGTCAGTGGATTCACACCAGTTACAGTGAAACTTTCTTGTGAGGAAAAAACTCCAAAAATCAAATTGAAGCCATGTTATTAAGGATATCCACACGAACAGATGAAATACCTCATGCATTTTTATAGTTGGGCACGTAGGGAATCCCAGCTTACAAAAACTAGACAAGGTGGACATAGCATAGAGATAAACAAAATAATGAGGCCCACTGTTTATTTATCTAGCAGCACCAAAGGTGAGAAAATCGGGGTTGTGGCCAGGGCATGGGTCCTCTGCTCTTTCCTGTAATATATTGCATGTGATTCTTCATAAAATTCATACCCAATGGTTCGCTTAAAAAATTTCTGCTTGCATAAAATTATATAGTTAAAAATCATATATATATATTGCCCACAAATGTTATATATAGTGTTCTATGTCTGCGCAAGAATAGACTATTCTGCAAATTTGGCTTTGTAAAGTGGAAAGACACGCATGCAATGAGCATAGATTGTGATGACATCCGAATTCATATCAGCCCCAAATCTCCATATTCCACAGTTGATTCAACATTGAGAACTCACCCAGTGTACTCAATGAAGGTTGACCAACCAAACCAGCTGGTTTCACCATTTTTTATAAGCCAGACACCTAAGGGTTTCACTGCATTACCTTCAGGGAGACTTTCAGCTAAAATGGCTCACTACATTATTTGTATCATGAATTATAAACGTTTTTTCTTTTAGTTCTTTTTCGTTAGGACGCACAACATCATTGGGGATTAGTAAATCTAGATAACTTCTTTGCTGTTTGATAGGCCAGGAAATGCTATCATGCAATGCTTTTCTATGGAGCTGTGGATAATTCAGTCTAAGTGTGAAGTGTTTCAGGTTGAATAACTACTTGGTTACTTGAGGGTTTTTTAAAGCTAGTTTGCTTTTTTATTAAGTTAGTGGTATTTTGATACCGATTACAGGAAGATTTATTCAACTTTCAGACAAGATATACTTTTGTGATCAACAAAAGTTACAGTTTTTGTTTGTTATTTCAGTTAATTCAGCATTTCAAAGAATTCAAATCCAACTTTGATTCTATATATAAAAAAAAAAATTCATCTGTGAATCTGACTTTAAAAAAGCTGCCTTCCCATCAAGTGCAATAATGCCAAACTAAATTCTCAATATTCCCCCTCAATTGAGAGCAAGTCAGTCTCTCGGACCAAACCAGGCATAAGCAGAGGCTAAAAGCTGTCTGTCAAATTTAATCCCTCAGGCCACTATTAAAAGCCACTCTTGGGCAACCAGATAATGGCTAATTGTGTTTTAATCAGAAGAAATATTTTTGTTTGCATCAAATTAGTTCAATGCTGCAATTTTCAAACCATATGTGTTACAGGAAAGATCAATAGTTTCTGGTAATGAAATCATTTTTACAGCTGCTTGCAGCCTGTATTACAGGAGGAATTTTCGGTAAGCCTCTGACCATATAGGAAGTCACACTATTTCACCTATCTCCTTGAAACTTAGCATACAGTCTCAATATAATTTTATCTTGCTTCCATCAACTTTTGGTAAACTTCTGTGACATTAAAATTTTTATTTACGAAACTAAAATGCTCGTTTTTGGCGGGAGTTTCAAATGATCAGCTGCAGTGAAACCAGCACCAACAGCAGCAGTCAGATCCAGTGTTTGCAGATTCAATATTGAATGAAGGAAGGCATGAAGGAAGGAATGAAGGAATGAAGGAATGAAGGAAGGAATGAAGGAAGGAATGAAGGAAGAAAAAAAGGAAGGAAAACAGGAAGGAAAGTATATGAAGGAAAAAGGGGAGGGGGAGTAGCGAAGGAAGGAGGATATGCATGTAGGTATATAGATCGACAGATAGATCGACAGATAGATAGATAGATAGATAGATAGATAGATAGATAGATAGATCGATAGATAGATAGATAGATAGATAGATTGACAGATAGATAGATACTATGTCTATCTACAAGCAGCTGTTAAAGTGCCTGCACGTTATTTTTATTTATTAATACCACCTTCTTAAAAAAGGCTTTACCAATTTGCAGTAAATTCTTCTATTAAGGATAATTTGATGTCAAAATGATTCAAACAGATCCAAACCGATAATGACCTTGAGGTTGATATCGCAGTTTCTTTTAATATAAGAGGTTTATACCATAATTCTGACCGACTTCAGCACGTTCAATAAAATAAACTTGATAAAAGATCTGCTTGTCCCAAGAATGGCTGCTAGACAAATCACATTATGTTCTGACCGACTTAATAACATTCAACAAAATAAACTTGATATGTGATCCGAACAATGACCATTAGACGAATCAAATTGTCTTGGTTCCAGCTTCCATATCATCTGTCTTGCTAAATAGAAATTGTTTTGGGAAATAAAACCCTTCACAGAAGAACAGATATAGAGGTTGACAAATTAGACGGGAGTGTACTTTGCAAGGCCATTACTTCTAAAGTTGGTTTTTTAATTTGTTGTTGTTTCTTAATTCTGATTTGTCCGCCAAACAAATTGTGCTTGTTTAGCTACACTTGTCGACATTGTTTTGCTGTTTACAACCCAGCTCTGTGGCTGGTCATTGCCTTTCAAATATTCTATACCAATATTACTAATGGAATATGCCTATTACTCAAACTGCCATTGTAAAACAATTGATTAATTTAAGTTTAAAAGATGCTCCATCAGCCACACCTTCTGTGTATTGATAGAACCATCAGCCCTCCACTGTGAGCTACTGTGACATTAATTGGAAATTGATTGAAGTTTCGGAAGGTTTTGCCTTCAAATGCTTTGGTGTGGAAATAGTAAATGACAATCAAATAATGTGCTTGTAACTGGTAGGAGCTTTATAATGATCATGTTTGTATGGTGTAACTGCAGAGATACACTGCGTGACCTTGAGGGTATCATTTTTTCTTTGGAGATGATATGATTGCTATCTAGGACATGACTAATTAGAGGAGATGATGTAAATTTTAAAAAAAGGCAATACATGAGGTAATTGTAAGATAACATACATAAATTGATAACTACATGAATCTCCAATGCTGGTAAGATCCTCCAACTTTGTAAAATATTTATAATGGTAGTCAAATGTTGAGCGGCAAAATATTTGTAACTTACACATTTCAATTTCGTGAATTTTGTCACATGAAGCTGAGCAAATTCTGACCTTGAGTGCTGTTCAATATATTTGTTACAAACAGAATTACCATGGTAAGTGTATTGCAGTTCTTTACACAAACTATGCCTTAGTACTGTGATGGATTCTCCAGCAATCACCGGCATACGTTCGTCGTACACAACTATAGAGCAGAGATATGGCTAATCAGCAGTTTCTACCCAACCAACCACGTTCACATTTTATTCAGGCAGCGGCTATCTTATTCTCCTGCTTTCTTCCCACACTTTTAATGGATTTTCTTATCCTCCATCCTGTAAGAAACTAAGCTTGTGAATACATGAGATCTGTTTTCTTAATCTTGTTTTGCCCTTTCCTTTCTGTGATTTTCTTATTGACGGTTTTGTATGTTGTGTGGAAGCTATTACTTCACGGTTTGAAAAGGATAAACATGTGTATTCCATTGGCAACAATGAAACATTTATATCCTTTGACAGACATTTTGAAGATCACAGTTACCATGACCTTATATGGTTTTATAGCCCTTGGCTGCGAATCCATTGGCATGAGTAGATATGAGGGTTCAAACGTGGTCCTAGAACTCAATTGAAGATTCAGTTGTGGCTATGGCCAGTGATGGTGGCCACTTATACTGGCAAGGGTCACTCCCGTGTGGTGTGATCAGCAACACTTCAAGCTGCACTCCACTGATTTAGTCTGCAGAACAAGAGATGTGAAGACAGCGTACTACAAGAGACAAGCAGTCATCTACACCTGTAGAATACATCCAGTCAGAATGAATTGTACATGTTAATATACATCGTTAATTGCCATAAAGCACAGTCTCTGTGAATATGTCGCTATATCAATGCTGATGAAAGATGAATAATAATAAAAGGAATTCAGGACAGAAGTCTTTATGTCTTCTGAAAAAACGAGAATAATCTGGCTAACATAGGTTAGGTGGTTCTTTGTATTAAACGACTCCCAGTTATCAGACTGTTGCTGAAGATAGTCAACATATAAGCTTTGAAAAATCAAAAATACAGTTATCCTTTGATGTTAAATACAGAAGACTTTGATAATTTTTGTCCTTGGTTCTTCGCACTTTAACAAGCCTCCAACACTGTACCTCCACAACAACATTCTCGAATTATTAAATATGCATGTATGGAGAAGACAGAAGATGTTTAGAAGCCTAAAGGATACCATGACAGTGATGATTACACATACAAGTTGGCTGTGACATTATTAATGCAATCAATGATATCAATTACATTTTATCTGTGATTTTAAACAAATCACACTCAGTTTCACTCAATTTCGGTGCTCAGCCTTGCATGGATAGACCTAAAACATCTACAAGTCTACCTACAAAAGACTCTCTGCCTATCGAGTGCTGTTATAGCAAAAGTCAGTCTCTCGGACCAACTCAGGGAAAAACAGAGGTTAAAAGGCGGTGAGAGCTGTCTGTCAAACTTAATCCCTCAGGCCAACATTAAAAGCTACTCTTTGAACCAGATAGTGGCTAATAAGAAATTTTCATAATGAGTTTTTCTTATTTGAAGATCTTTTTTTTTCTTCAATGCCACGACGTTTGAAGTGATATAGAAATAAAGCATCAATTGCTTCTGACAATGAAACGCTCTTAAAATTGCCTTTCTAATTGGATGGTTTGACTAGTTGGCTGTCCATTCTTGTGTTCGGAGGTAATGCAATGCAAAAGTGAGCCAGAACAATGCTAGTATAGTAATGAATTAAGATTGACATTAATTCATAAGTTAACATAAATATTAGAGGTTTACCCCATGTTCTGACTTCCTTGATCACATTAAATAAAATAGCAAATCAACTTGGCTTGGTTCTACCTTCATCATTATCTGTCTTGGAGAATAGAAATTGTCTCAGAAACGAAAAATTTTGCTTCAGACCAAAAGAGCAAATATGCAGGTTGACAAATGAGAAGGGAGTGTTACTTTGCAAGGCCATCACCTCTCAGTTGGTGTAATTTGTTGTTTTTGTTATTGATTAGTTTGCCAAACAAATAGTGCATGTGTGTTTAGCAGCTCTTGTCAATATTATTTTGCTGTTTGTAATGCAGCTCTGTGGCTGATCATTGCCTTTCAAAAATTCTATTCCACTATTACTAATGGAATGTCCATTACCGTAATATGGGGTGAATAGGGACACTGGGGTGAATCGGGACAGAATAGGAACGTGTTATATTTATTAAACTACAGCTTCTTCTATTAAACCCAGGTCCATAATTTTTGGCACACTTCTGGCATACATAGTAGCGTAAATTGTGGTCGGGTTTTATAATTCTAACTGCAGGCAGTGAGGAGCTGCAGCACTTTAAACTTGGCCCTGCAGAAATGACTTCTCTGCAGCTGGTCAAAACTTTGCCTATAACTCTAAAAGCATAAATATTAGAGGCACCAAACTTGCAGGAAACTTTATTAACCTAGTTTTGGCAAATTAAGGGACCAGAAGAGTTGACTAGATGTGAGATTCTGTACGTTTGGTCATAGGTTCAGATCCAGGGCAATGACAAAGTTTCGGAATCATCAAAAATAACCCTGCAAATTTTCATTCGACTGTACTGGCGTGGCTTTTTGATGAATATCATTGAACCTGGCATAATTTATGTTGGATTTAGTGCAGAATTATCAATCACAAGCAAAATTGGCAAAAAACTGCCGTTTTTGATAGTTTTCTGTTATTTATCACATTTTTTAAAATCTGTATATTATCAAAGAAATTGATATCAGACTTTTCTGAAAATTAATTTTTGGAATTTTTAACATGTTTTCTAAAGTTTACTCACAAGTGGCAATCACTTAAAGAAGCTAGGAACCATTGATTATGAAAATAATGGAGTGTCCCGATTCACCCCAAAGTGTGGGGTGAATTGGGACAGTGGTTTTTTTAGCCTTGAGCATTGGCAATTTAAGATATCATTTCGAGCTCTTACAGGTACTTAGACCTTTTGCTCGGACACAATTTGACACCATATTTTAATTTCTAAGTTAATATTTGTTCATTCTATGACAGAAAAATGGCCAATTCTGTCCCGATTCACCCCATATTACGGTACTCAAACCGATGTTGTAATACAATTGATCAAGTTTATAAGATACTCCGTCAGCCACACCTTCTGTGATTTGATAGAACCACCAGCCCTCCACTCTGAGCTACTGTGACATTAATTGGAAATTGATTGAAGTTTTGGAAAGTTTTGCCTTCAAATGCTTCGGTGTAGAAATAGTAAATGACAATCACTCAATGTGATTGTAACTTGAAGAAACTTTATACTGATCCTGTTTGTGTGGTGTAACTACAGAGATGCACTGCATGGCCTTGAGAATATCATTTGTTCTTTGGAGATAATACATGTATGATTCCGAACAAGGACATGACTAATTAGAGGAGATGATATACATTTTTAGAAAGGCAATACATGAGGTAATTATAAGATAAGAGACATACATTGATAACTATCTCCAGTGCTGGTAAGATCCTCCAAATTTGTAAAATATTTTTAAAGATAATCAAATGTTTAGCAGCAAAAATATTTGTACCTAACACATTTCAATTTCTTGAATTTTGCCACATGGAGCTGAGCAAATTCCGACCTTGAGTACTGTTCAACATACTTGTTACAAACAGAATTACCATGGAAAGTGTATTGCAGTTCTTGACACAAGCTACACCTTAGTACTGTGATGGATTTCCGGCATATGTGCGTCGTACATCATTGTAAGAGCACAGATAGGCCAACCAGCTGTTTTTACCCACCCAACCATGTTCACATTTTTTTGAAGGAGAGACTGTTTTATTCTCCTGCTTTCCTCCCACGCTTTTAATGAATTTTCTCTTCCTCCATCCTGTAGGAATCTAAGCTTGTGAATATATGAGATTTGTTTTCTTATTCTTGTTTGCCCTTTCCTTTCTGTGATTTTCTTATTGACTTGACATTTTTGTAAGTTGTGTGGATGCCATTAATTACACGGTTGAAAAGGATAAATCCATGCATTCCATTGGCAACAATGAAACATTTATATCCTTTGACAGACATTTTGAAGATCACAGTTACCATGACCTTATATAGTTTTATAGCCCTTGACTGCGAATCCATTGGCATGAGTAGATATGAGGGTTCAAACGTGGTCCGAGAACTCAATTGAAGAGTCAGTCGTGGCTATGGCCAGTGACGGTGGCCACTTTGGCTGGCAGGGGTCACCCCCGTGTGGTGTGATCAAGAACGCTTCAAGACGCACTCCACTGATTTAGTCTGCAGGACAAGAGATGTGAAGACAGCATACTACAAGAGACAAGCAGTCCTCTACACCTGTAGAATACATCCAGTCACAATGAATTGTACATACTATACATCGTACAGTGCCATAAAACACAGAGTCTCTGTGAATATGTCACTATATCAATGTTGTATCAAAAAATAATAATAAAAAAAGGAATTGCATGACAGAAGTCTTTATGTCTTCTGAGGAAATGAGAATAATGTAGCTAAAATGGTTAAGTGTTCTCTGTATTAAAAGACTCCCAGTTATCAGACTGACGCCAGAGATAGTCAACATATAAGCTTTGAAGAATCAAAAATACAATTATTCTTTGATATTGAATTCAGAAGACTTTGATAATTATTTCCCTTGGTTCTTCACACTCTAATAAGCCTCCAACACTGTACCTCCACAGCAACATTTTCGAATTATTATCTGGACGCAGTCCAGATACTGTCGCACAACGCCCTACTTCCTGTCTTTTCGCGTGTGTTTCAGTTTCCTGTTGGCTGAACATTACACATTGTGATGTGCACAGTAAACTCATCAAACTCACTTTATGTTGCACACACGTGATCCCAGTGGATCAGACTGATGTAGTAAACAGATACTGGATAGATCTTCAGATAATGCCTGGTGAATTGGTCCTTAACACCGAGTATAGCTACAAATCTGTGTTGCAATCACGCAAAATTGATGGGATTCTAAATAGGACACTGTACTAGAATTATGACTGATATACTGTCCCTATGGCACTCCAGGGAGGGGGGACCAGTCTGCCAGAACTGGACATGCTTCAGCGCACACCCGTCGCTCCACATCGTAGCCACCTAGCATGCAAAATGCGCACTAGCTCTATTGGTTGAGAGAGCCATATAGATTTCCTGGTGTTCAACAACTAGCTCATTCAAACCCAATTAATTGGAGAGACATGATAATTCTGACCTTGAAAATTGCCTTTACCAGTCTGGTAATTCCATTCAAATTGATCTTGGTAATGGATTGGGAACCCTGCATGCAGACTGAAGGAACAGTGCTAGATGTGGATTGAAACTAGCATGCATGCAGGTCTATAGTATAGCTTGTCTGTAATGAATTCTGAGCTATAAGAAGGGCACATAATTATATAGCAAAAACAAAATCTGTCAACTGTCTGATGTCTCATGTTGAGTTTAACTTACAGATCACAGGCCTCACAATCATTCTGCACAAACCCCCATGGGTCATTCTTCGCTAAGTGGTCAAAATGGCTTGGGAAAATTTTCAATTTGCAAGTACTCATGGCAACCAAACCACTCAAGTTGACTGATGAAGAATATTATAAAGAATAGAAATCCTCAAAAATCCAAGCTTAAATGATGATTTTAGTCTTCCACTGCCCTAGAAACTTGAATGATGTCAACATAATGCCGTCAGTGGTGTTACTCACAGACTTGAATGAGTACAAGTGATTTGGTGATAGATATTGCAATGAAAAACAGTGTTTCATGTGCATTCCGTGTTACCTCATCAAATCCAAACAAGAATTGTAAAGAATTCCAAATATTTAGTTGTATATTTGGAATCATTATGCAGCTGCATGCAAAAATGCTTGTCATAATCAATGAAACAATTAGCATACCGTTTGTGATTTTTGTTTTAGGGTAAAAAATACTATTAGAAAAGCTTGGGCATTTATTATTCTTAAATACTATGCAGAAGATTACCACTGTTACCTGCTAGTTAATGTGGAATGGACGTTTTTGTGTCCAGTAACACCACTGACATCACATTAACACATTGACAAAGCAGTAACACCACTGACAATTTGCTCTGATTTTGATGATTAGTTCTATAAAATTGCAAAAAATGAGGTCAATGTGCAACCATCAAATCCATAGCTAATTATCCATTGAATAGGTAGGCACAACCAGCATGTAACCCTAATCCAAAATGTTTAATACTGACCTTGTACCTGTCACTACAGTGTGGCGCTCACGGAGTGGCAAATTCATGGCCAAAAGAAATGAAACTTAAACATAACTGACATCAGGTTATTTTCATGTTGATGTTCTTTATTGGAAAATAATTGTTGAATACTTAAATGACACACACAATATATATATAAATATACATAATATAAATATATACTAATATAAATATATATTTTTTTGTATATAATTGACATGACATTTTCCATGCAAAACAAATTATGTTTTGACATTGACATATGTTTAATCAGATACAAAAATGCAGAAGTGTGTTGCAATCAATGGTATCAAAAGTTTTGTGAAATAAAAAATGTCCTCCAACAGTTCTCTTCTTTTTCTCTGAATCTGATCCCTTTTTGAAAGCAGTGCAATTAACTTTCTCGATCTTCCTCACTTCTTTGTCTTCGATGTATTTGCCTCTTCTCCACAACAACAAGCAGTATCAGCATTCTCTGCACAATTAGTGATTTTCAGAATTTTCTTGGAAGCTTTCTGAAAATCAAAGGAAAATTTCTTAAGCATAAAGACATTCAGCAAATGAGGAAAATATCAAGATTTGTCAGTGGTGTTATCACATTGTCAGTGGTGTACCTTCTATTTAGTAACACCACTGACACTAACACCACTGACAAAAAGGCCTTCAAATATGAAATGCTCCCTTAATTTGCTTTCCATTTGCTTTTTTTTGCAACATTCTTGAAAAAATCCTTTCAAAGATTCCATTCCATCATAGGATTTCAAGATGTAAAAGGGTAATTTGTAATAGTAACGCAAACACCACTGACTCCCCTAAATGATACCTCCACTATTCATTGACTATAAACTATGAAAAAGCATAGAAATATGAAAAAATATGCTTACCTTTGCCTCTAATGCTTAGCAGACATGCTTTCTGACCCTCTGGTGATGTTTATTCCAAGAAAACAGAGTATGTCACGAGCGATTTTCAAAGAAGTAACACCACTGACATCAATAATGGTAACGCATACAAAAGTCATCATGAAGCATAAGGGAATGAGAGTTACAGTACATAATTTCATTTTATGATAAATTACAAAATACTAATTCATTATTTTTAGCAAATTTATGTGGGATTTCCATAAAATCACAGTATTAGAATGAATAATTGCCGGAGACTCCAACCAGTAACGGTCGAAAACTGGGAGGGCCATAAGGCTACTGAATTTTTTTCTGGGAAAGTATGAGCAAGAACCCATGTTAAAATGATGTGTTTTAAGAAAAAACATTGTAGAAGTGATATGTCGAAGAAGCAACATAAACATCATTAATATTAAAAGAACTAGGTTATTATTAACTTCGGTAACACCATTTTGACCACTTAGCGAAGAAGAATTTATAACTATTATATAGGGAACTGGCGGGTTTCGGAATGATTGTGTGGCTTGTGTTATAGTTCCATGGGAAAATAAAATAATTTTATTTAGTCATAATTGGGATATAGGCCTACAATATATCTATATGAAACACTGGCAGTTAACTGATGTAGTGCACTGATCTGAGTTTTTCCCATCAGGTTGTAGTTTTTGCCTAGCAGGTTGTAGTGTATGTAAAATTTATGCTTAATTTCTGATGACGCATCAAGCTTTAGCAGACGATTTTTTTCAATGTTTACATCGCGCAGTATCGTGAGTTAGTGCATTTTGAAAAACACCGGAATCAGACCGGATCGATTTTTTTGCAATGTTACCCGTCCCTAGTTCTGACTACTGCTATTATAATTCAACCTACTAGACTACCAGACCAAGATTATGTTACCAAGTTCAGGTCAATTATCAGCGTCCAGATATGCGAATTGCAATTTGCCTTCTAGTTAAATATGCATGTATAGAACAGACAGAAGATATTTAGAAGCCTAAAGGATACCACAGCACATACAAACAGGCTGTGATATTATAAATGCAATCAATGATATCAATTACAGTTTTTCTGAAACTTAAAACAAATCACATTCACTGATTCAGTTCCAGTCCGTTTTAGTGCTTGAATCCATCAATGTAAAGTACTTGCGGAGAGGTCACAGCCTTGCATGGATAGACCTTTTAAAAACATCTACAAATCTACAAACCAACAAAAAGACTCTATCGAATGCTGTTATACCAAAAGTCAGTCTTTCGGACCAAACCAGGGAAAAACAGAGGTTAAAAGGCGATGAGAGCTGTCTGTCAAATTTAATCCCGCAGGCCACCATTAAAAGCTACTCCTTGAACCAGATAGTGGCTAATAAGAAATGTTCATAATGAGTTTTTCTTATTTGAAGATATTTTTTTGCTTCAATGCCACGATGTTCAAAGTGACATAGAAATAAAGCATCAATTGCTTCTGACAATGAAACGCTCTTAAAATTGCCTTTCTAATTATATAGTTTGACTAGTTTACTGATCATTCTTGTGTTCGGAGACAATGTAATTCGAAAGTGAGCCCGAGCAGTTCTAGTAATAAATTAAGATTGACATTAATTCATCAGTTAACATAAATATTAGAGGTTTACACCATGTTCTGACTTACTTGATCACATCGAATAAAATAGCAAATCAACTTGGCTTGGTTCTACCTTCCTAGTTTTCTCTCTTGCAGAATAGAAATTGTTTTAGAAACAAAACATTTCACTCCAGGACGAAAAAGCAAATATGCCGGTTGACAAATTAGAAGAGAGTGTTACTTTGCAAGGCCATCACTTCTCAGTTGGTTGTAATTTGTTGTTGTTTGCTATTGATTAGTTTGCCAAACAAATTGTGCTTGTTTAGCTGCTCTTGTTGACATCGTTTTGCTGTTGGTAACAAAGCTTATGTGGCTGGTCATTGCCTTTTACTGGCCAATCATTTTTGAGACTGTACAGTATGATGTAGTGATACTAGTTTTATTTGCAAAATGCTGTGACCCATGAATTTATATAATCTACTGAATTGAACATACTTTGTGTTCGGGCAAATATTCGGTACCACTTTAACAAAGTGAATAGCCATTACTCAAGGTGACATTGTAAAACGATTGATCAATTTGAGTTTATAATGTACTCCATCAGCCGGCCTTCTGTGAAATTGATAGAACCGCCAGTCCTCCCCTTAAGCAACTGTGACAGTCACTGGAAAATGATTGAAATTTCGGAATGTTTTTTTCAGATACTTTGGCATGGAAATAGTAAATGACAATGACATAACATGCTTGTTACCAGAAGGAGCTCAATGTGACCCTGTTTTAATATTGTAGCTGCAGAGACGCACTTGATGGCCTTGAGGAACCATTTAAAGTGTTCTTTGGAGTTTGGAATTTATATGATTGCTTTCAAGCACATGACTAATATGATGGGGTGAAGATGGGAAAAAGAGTAGTACATGATTTGAAACTGCTGATGAACGACTATCTTCCTAGCAGGTTTGATCCTCCAGAATTTTAATATGTCCACAATTATGTTTTGATTTTTGAATGTCTTGTAGTGAAAATATTTCCAACCGGCACATTCAAAATTCAGAATTTGTTGACATGTAACCTAAGCACAATCCAATCTTTGTGACATTTGACATGTCTGTTACAGAGAGAACTATCATGGTAAGTGCATGGCAGTTCTGCAGTGTGTTCCATTTATAAAAGCAGAATATACCCAACCCATAACAGGTTTTAGACACAATGTACATGTATACCGCTACATAGCATTTTTGAAAACCATGTTCAATTGTTTATTTCATTGCATGATGCTTAGCTTGAAGAATGTGATCTGTTTTTAATTTTAAACAAAGCCCAGAGAAACACTTAAGAGCCAGTGACAGAGAAAATTGGGGATTTTTGCCAAAATCATGGCTGTGCAATCTCACCGATTTTGATGAAATTTGGCACATGTCAAGTGCTTGGGTCAAAAACAACATTCACACAATTTTTGGTCATTTGGTCCAGGGGTGGCCATGGTAGGCCACCTCCATTATAAAGGCCATAATTTCGCTTTTAGAGAGAAAGGAAATGTTAAAAAATGGCAATTTTAAAATCACTGTGTAGTCAACCTGAGGTGATGTAATGATATAATTTCATTTCAGATATTGAGAAAAATGGAATTCCTTTCAAATGGAATTTAATTTTTTGTTCCTAAACTGGCCACCAGGGTGTGGGTGATACAAGGAACTTGCTCTATTTCAAAGGCGAAAAAGGATGTAAAAAGTGTCATTTTCAGATCCAAATTGCCAATCTGAGGGTCTACCCCCAGATATGTCAATGACATGGATATACCCATATACACTTCATCTTTCAATATCAATCATAAAATTTGGTATACTTTTGACACTCTAAGCATGGGAAGCATGGGAAATTTACCTATTTTACCGAAAAACTAGTTTTTGTGAAAATAGCCATTTATAGATCTCAATGGCCAATCTGAAATTTGGCCCAAGGCTATGCTAATGAATTAGAATTACCAAATAACACATCATCTTCCAAAATCAATCATAATATTTGGTTTATATGGTCTGTTGTAGGCATGAGAAGTACAGGAAATTTACCAATTTGAACAAAATCGCAATTTTAGTGAAAAAGGCCATTTTCATATAAAAATTGCCAATCTGACAGTCAGCCCCCAGCTATGCCAGTGACATGGAAATACCAATTTACATTTCATCTTCCAAAACCAATCATAAAATTTGGTTTATATGACCTGCAATAAGCATTGGAAGTTAACCTATTTAACTAAAACGAAATTTCGATGAAAATGGCTGTTTTCATATCCCTGCTGCCAATCTGATATTTGGCCCCCAGCTATGGCAATGACATAGAATTACCAATTTACACTTCATCTTCCAATATCAATCATAAAATTTGGTTTTCATGGCTTACTATAAGCATGGAAAACATATGAAGTTAACCTCTGTGACCAAAAATGACATTTCCATGCAAACTGTCGTTTTCAGATTCAGAATGCTAATTAGAAAGTTTGAACCTGGTTATAAAGTATGGAAATGTCACAGTGTTACCAGTTGTTGGTAATTAACACTTCATTTCTCAATATAAAATCTATTTTATAGCTTTTATGTTCATAAGGCATGAATAGCATACAAAATTGATCTATTTGACACAAAACGTATTTCTTTATGAAAGTGTGAATGTTCTCATTCCTTGTCTGGTTATCGACTGCTTTACTGGATATAATTCTGAAATTCAGTGTGCACATATAAGCAAGAAAAGTACCCTTAAAAAAGGGTACCGCATCGATCGTATCATGAACCTGTGGGTATGTGGCGTGTAATAAAAGGTTTTAATGTCTTAAAGTAGGCATTTCTATGAAAAAAATGCCCTTAGAAAAACTCCAAAGCCCCTCCCCTTGTTTCATGAAAATATTACATAGCCAAATATGTACAAAAAAAAAACAGCATAATGCGCCGAAGAGGTTTTTGCGAAGTCAATATTGCAAATAGAGCAAAATGAATTTAAGTGGAATTTGGAGGAGTTTAATTGATATATGCAGGTTTTTAAATTTTGAAAATCGGATGCCTATTAAGGTTTTTAGGCCAAGTTTCGCATTGAAAATGATGTACACAATCTTTGGTGACGTTTTACATGCAAAAATTTCGCCAGAGAAATTCCTTATCTTGTAGAATCGATGAACTGTTAAGAATACTTATATATAAGTTTTTTTATAGGTTAAGACAGCGATAAAAAAAAAAATCTAAATAATGCTTGTAAATATTTTACATATCCAAACAAATTGTTCCTGAAATAGGATAGTCTGTATGAGTTAATCATGACCATCGCATCTGCTTCAAATAACTCCAAAGGTGGGTCAATGAGGCAGAATTTTTACTCTCGGACACAAAAAAAATCTGTACATAGATGACCTATAAATAAAAAATCTACGATGGATTTTCTTCATTGGGCAGGAATAAACCAGTATATATGCAATAGCAACAACAACATTGAATAAACTAGAATTAGTGTGGAGATTGAATGGATCGCTCAATGCTGGCACAGGGACTGAATGATCGCCTATTTTACTGTTGAAAATTGACATATATACACAAGCAAAATATGTGTATTGAGAATTTGAGTTTGATAGAGGCAGCAGTGACAGTGTAATTTATGCATTTCAGTCTGTCACGTTTCAGCATGGACAGCCGTCACACAAGATCAGACAAAAACTGCACCAAACCATCACAAAGATGGGATCTATAGACAACCACCCAACTTCTATCCACCCGACTCCTATCCACCCGACTCCTATCCACCCGAGTCATGTCCACCCCACTCCTGTCCACCCAAGTCCTGTCCAAACGACTGTCCACCCGACTCCTGTCCACCCGACTCCTGCTCACCCGACTCCTGTCCACCCGACTCCTGTCCACCGACTCCTGGCCAGCTGACTCCTATCCACCCGACTCCTATCCACCCGACTCTAACCAGACTCCTAACCACCCGACTCCTAACCACCCTACCCCATCCACCCGACTCCTGGCCACCCGACTCCTATCCACTCAAAACTCCTGTTCACCAGACTCCTGTCCACCCAACTCCTGTCCAAACGACTGTCCACCCGACTCCTGTCCACCCGACTCCTGCTCACCCGACTCCTGTCCACCCGAATCCTGTCCACCGACTGCTGGCCAGCTGACTCCTATCCACCCGACTCTAACCAGACTCCTAACCACCTGACTCCTAACCACCCTACCCCATCCAACTGACTCCTGGCCACCCGACTCCTATCCAGTCAACACTCCTGTCCACCAGACTCCTGTCCACCCAACTCCTGTCCAAATGACTGTCCACCCAACTCCTGTCCACCCGACTCCTGCTCACCCGACTCCTGTCCAAAATCTTGTCTTAGAGATGTCCTCCCTCTTTACTGTAACAACCTGTATGTTTCAGGAAGAAATAAATGTCTTGAGTATTGGGTCTGTCCACCCGACTCCTGTCCACCGACTCCTGGCCAGCTGACTCCTATCCACCTGACTCCTATCCACCCGACTCTAACCAGACTCCTAACCATCCGACTCCTAACCACCCTACTCCTATCCATCCGACTCCTGGCGACCCAACTCCTATCCACCCGACTCCTATCCACCAAACACTCCTGTCCACCCGACTCCTGTCCACCCGACTCCTGTCCACCCGACTCCTGTCCACCCGACTCCTGTCCACCCGACTCCTGTCCAAACGACTCCTGTCCAACGACTGTCCATCTGACTCCTGTCCATCCGACTCTGTCCACCGACTCCTGGCCAGCTGACTCCTATCCACCCTCTCCTAACCACCAGACTCCTAATCACCCGACTCCTATCCACCCGATCTACCGGCGATCAATAAGGATTAAGGAGCACTGAAATGATTTTCTTGCAGTGAATAAAAATGTTGTGATTTGTAATTGGAGCTGGCTGCAAAGTTACATAATGGCACTTTAGGCATTTGCATGTGGACAAAATGTCGTTAGAATGCAATATTGGGGCAATGTTTTCGCAATGTTGTGAAGCAAAGTAAAAGATAAGACACAAGCATGTGAGGTACCTTAATGATTGGCATATTTTATATCCTATTCAGGTTCTCGGAATTAACCCAAATGATATTTCAAGGAAAATAATGTTGGGGAAGTGCAGAAAAACCATTCTGCCGAATCTGCACAAGGTTCAGAAAGCAAAATAAAGAATTTTTGCTCCTATTCTTTTACATCATTTTACGTCAATAATGCTTAGATGAAGATTGATAGTGATCTACAACATAAGACAAGACACCATAATATTCAAATATTTGTTAATAAGCAAGCTTAGTATTTCTTGTTGGATCATTATCTACTAATCATTCAACTGCTTGAACTTCCCCAGTCAAATTTGCAAAACAGCAAATATTTAGTAAATCAGGCAAAACAGCTGTCAGACTGCATTAAGTGTGCTATGAAATTATACTTGCAGGAGACAAATTAATTGCAAAAAAAAAATTTCCCTGGCCAATTTACCTCAATTGCTCAGACCTACCACTTTAATTTGATAAATTCTAATGAAGTCATTATAGTTTCCAAGAGGTGGAGAAATTGTAGATGGCTTACTTAAACGAGTAGGCAATTGAATAACTTTCCAAGGAGCCTTTACAATGTTCCATGAACCTCCTGAATTTTTGGGCTGTGTCTGAAGGTCATGTAATTATATTATTTGGTATGCATGATCAAAATCTTCAAACGATCATTTTGCAGGTCATAGTAAGACAAATTCCTCCCCATAATCCACAAGATTAATGGACATAAAAGTTGATAAAATTATTTGAAACAATGCCTAATTGCACTACTTTCAGACGTTTTTGTTTTGATAATATCACTGCATGTAATTAATTTGCTCTATACGGAAAACCAATGCAAAGTCTGAAAAATTGGTAAATGTGTTGCAAATATTTGTCAGAATTCACCTCCACTTGTGCAGCAGAGCATTGATAATATTTGCACAAATTCAGAAGAAATTTGCCAAACACTAGCCCTCATTCCCAAACATTCAGAAAAAAGGTTGTCCACTATGCAGCTTCATCTTTGGTCTGGTAAAAAACCAAATTCATAAATTAGTTCAACAACAGATGGCCAAAAATCCCATTAGTTAATTTCAACAACATTTTTGCCATTCCATAATTTGTTGTGTGAAATATTAGTGGCTCATTGGCTAGGGTGAGCTTGATACAGGTTATATCCTGTATTTTTGCACTTGCCCGGCATAATAATGAAGTTCATATGGGACCACAGTAGGAAGGATTGCCAAACTCTTGGCAATCAAATTCTGGTCTCAGAGGTTAGTAACCTGAGTGCAACCACTGATTACCACCAAATAGCCTATGAAAAAAAAATTGAAATATTGGTAACAATACACTGTCATCTGAGATTTGCTTAAGCGTGAAAAACAAACTTTTTGACTTTAAGAACTCCAGAGTAAAGGAATTACATTCAAAATATAAATGAAAAATCTCTGATTGACAATTTCATGTAACTTGCAGGCATAATTTCCACCATATTGGCAGTCATATTGAAGAAATTCTTCTGAAAGTATCAAAAATGAGATCTCTGACCCTAAAAACCCTAGAATAGAGGTACTGGATGAAAAAATAAACGAAAACTGACAATTTCATTCATGTGGCAGCCACATTTGCGGTAAAATTGGCTGCCATCTTGGTTTGCTTGACATAACAGAATCAAAAATGTGTCTTCTGGGCGTTTAAGCCCTAGATTAGAGATACCACACAAAAGTAAATTGAGGAAACCTAAAAAATTGTCTATTTTAAAGTAAATTGAGGAAACCTAAACAAAAATTGTCAATTTTATGTCAATGGCAGCCATTTTGGCCACCATTTTGGCAGCAATCTTAGATTTATAAATGTGAAAGTGCCAAAAATGAAGTATATGACCTTGAAAACCGTGGATTAGAGGTATCACATCTGAAAATTGGATGAATATTCTCCAAATTACGAATAAATGAAAAGTTCAAATTCCATTTGGAGGCCATTTTGGAATCTTTACCAGTGAAATTCCAAAAGAAGTATACCAAATTTTATTGACTGAATGGACAGTTGACATGTTTGTCTTCACTACCCTTTTATTCACATTGTCAAGTTGAGACCCTCAGATTGGCAATCGGCCATCAAATATGACCTTTTTTCCATAAATCAGTATTTTTGAAAAAATGGGCAAAAAGGCTTTTGTATTCGAGTTAGACTACATCCTATAAGACTAGGACAACAAATATCATATGTGGCCTTGAAAACCATGTGTATGCCCTATCTGATGCTATGTTTCTTTAAGCTGTAACATGTGCCGTTCAGAAGATATTGTCCATTGAAATTCAGCAAAATCTGAAATTTCCAAATTCTCTCCGGGAGCAATTATGCATATTTTGCTCAATATTTATGGCATGTCCTATCAAAACAACCAAATGAAATTTTTTCGAATGCTTCAAGATTTTTCTTAGTGAGACCATATTCATTCACATTGAAAAGTTTCAAGTGATTCCGCCGACCCCCACAGCAAGCCAAATCCTCGATTTTCTCTGTCACTGGCTCTTAAAGCCAAAATATTGGCACAGCACTCTCTGTTGTTCAAGCAGTGCATGATGCTATTGTGTCATTGTCATGTTGCTGTGATTGCCAAGTCAAATTCATTAAAAAAAACCGTATTGTTGAATTCTGGTATCATCTGGCAGTATGATTGTTTTAATCCTCTACCTGTGACACTCAAGAGTCAAGAGTTTGATACCATATGCCTGTTACAATTTAAAATGTTACATCATCTGCCTGTTACAATTTAAAATGTTACATCATATGCCTGTTACAATTTAAAATGTATGTCAAAATTATATGTATAAACATAATGCCAAATTGACATACAATTAATCTTCCATGATGAGGTTTTATTATAAAATTTCAACAATAGGTCAAGAACTCTGAGAGCTTCACATCTTGATTTTTCTGAGAGACAAACCTCTGCCCTGTTACCTGCACAACAACATTCTCAAATTGTTAAATAATACATGCAATGCATTGTGCAGAATAATGTTTAGAGCATTTTTAGAAGGCTCAAGGATACCATGACACTAAGAAGCTTTCTGTGAAACATTAATGCAACAATGAAGGGCCTTGGAATATTATGTGATAAAAATGCGAGGGAGACATACTGTATGGTGTGTACATGAAGGATTTATTAACTTCTAGTTACATGTATACATATTAGACAACTTCCTTTTCTTGAGCAAATCATGACATAAAATTGTGTTGATTTTACATTTCGATGACATGTCGTTCTGTAATTACCATATCATTGAAGATGGTACACAAATAAATTCCTACAAAATGACAGCACTGTGCCATGAGGACAATGAGGTTCCATCCTTTCTGGTATCAATTCTTCCTCAACAAGTTGCCCCTGTCCCCCTGGTTTCTATCTTATCTCTCCTTAACCTGCCTTATCCATCCTAATTCCTCTCTCATTTCCTGATTACCAGACCTCAAAGAGACAATTGCAAAGGTTAACAGATAAGAAAGGTCAGATGAAACTGAAAACAGATGCAACATGAAACTGAGAACATTGCATGTTGTGATTTGGTCAGCATGAGTCTGTTGCTTCTATTTACATGATATAGGTGGTGTACCATGTCTATAGGGTCAAGATCTGGCATATCATAATAGTATGTACAGTGTTGTTGGATCATAATATCATTGTAAAAATTGTGTGATGTTACTTACAACTTCAGCAACCATACTATGTTGAATGGTTATTTGTGGTTTTAAACTTTACAGCCAAAATATTTTCACTTTCAAGGCAAGCATATTACGGTTATGAAGGTCCCGGGACGATTCCTAATGAGGGACGAATTTGGTCATACAGACTTTCGTCCACTGAAGCTTTTGTTTTTTTATCTATCCAACATTGAGAAGAGTTTTAGTTTTATTCCTTTTTTTTTTCAACAAACAAATATACTTTCAACATTATTGTCATTTGATGTAATGTATGAGATTTTATCCAAAAGAGGTCTTTATTGGTCCTTTTTCTTCAACCTACACTGTATATATTTTATTATATTTAGTTTTTGTAACCATTATATCATCTATTTTCTTGTATATAGTCTACTTTAGTATTTTTTTTTGCGTCCTCTGTCAATTAGGCCAATGTGTGACTTACTCAGTGTCAGGACCACATTGGAAATGGCTCCACAGACAGATTCAATAACATCTTCTGCTTATATAAATTCTAGTGCTATTTCACATTGTCGCTACCTCCCATACAAGCCCTGTTTCAAATTTTTTTCATAGCAGAATCAAATGTTGCTGCCAATACCACTATATAACAGCACTTGACCACTCCTGCTTCACGCTGTGCCTCATGTGAGCACCAGAAACCTTTGATAGTTTTCCAATCTCATAGGTCAGACTTGGTAGAATGGCAGTTCCCTAACGTTATGACCAGAAAGTGAAATAAGAACCCACTAGGGGTCCACAAGGCAATCCAGGAAGTCCATGCTGACTTATGGAAAGGTTCAGCCCACAGACTCAGCCAGGAACCTAAATTAATGCAGTTACAACTCAGAAATTCATGCAACTCCACCAGATCTACTGTCGGAATATAGAAACCTGGCTGGAATTTTATGAGATGAGAAACTTAAGTGACTGATAAAGGCAGCATTCCTAGGGGATATCATACGTTTTTGCAGTGGAAGTAAATGCATAATCTTAAGCAATAGAAACAAATAACCAAATATTAGCTGCCAAGACCAGTGGCTTTTATTTTCTCATTAATCTTATATAATATTTGTGCTTTCTTTAATTGTTGTTTTGGCAAGCCAGATAAGTCAAGTATGGGTGAATACAGAAATATTCTTAATTTTATATAAAGTGCGTGAATATTGGAATTATTACAAATGCCAATTCTAAGAAGTATAGGCCTATGACAAATACCATATATATGTCATTTTATTGTAGAGCTAGAATTGTCTTCTTTTATTGAAAATGTAAATTGATAATCATTCAACAGTTTATTTTATCGAAGCAGAGACTGCTTTATTCTCCAGCTTTCTTCACATGCATGCTTAAAATTAATCTGTTTTTTTTTCTTTCTTGTTTCGCCAGTTCATTTTGATGATTTCCTAGTGAACATCATTGTGTGTTGAGCAGATTCTATTTCTTCTTACACTCACCAGAAATCAATTTGTTTTGCAAAAAGGTTTTGTTTGAGGCAGCAAACATTTCACTTTGAACTGAAAAAGCAAATATACAGGTTGACAAATGAGACATTTCTGGAGTGTTACTTTGCAGGTCCATCACTGGTTGATTGTAAATTGTTGTTTTTTTTTTGGTTTGTTATTGATTAGTTTGCAAATCAAATGGTGCTTGTTTAGCTGCTTCTGTTGACATTGTTTTGCAGTTTGTACAAAAGCTTTGTGGTTGATCATTGCCTTTTACAGGCTGATGGTTTTTCTAGTGTGGTGATAAAATACAAAATTTTAATGTCATGAATCATTTGCGGTTCAATTTAGATCAGTAGAACTTTAGAAAAACCATTGATCAATGTTGGAACACATTGAACAATTGTGGAGAAGATCTTGACTTGGTACATGACAGTTACTAATGATTAACCATGCATTTCCTTTACTTTAAAGAGAAACAAAAACAAAAAAGTTTACTGTAAACATGTGGCACAAAAAGCCAGAGGTCATCTTCAACACAAACTTCTGTAATAACATTGTGAAGCACCTAAATGGACCATTAAATATTTATATAGGCCCTTTTACGATAATGTATGCTGGTAGATTGTATTAATTTTTTACTTATACCCAATGGTGGAGGTCTGTTGAAATTGTAAAACTGAAATTCGTTCATAGGTTTACAGTGTAAAAATGTGCTCCATCAGCCTCGCCTTCTGTGAAATTAATAGAATTAGCAATGCTCCCTTGAGTTACTGAAACATTAATTGGAGAATGAATGAAATTTATGAAGGTTTTGCCTCTAGACGCTTTGATTATGAAAATAAATTCTGTCTGTTTGTCCCATTACTTCCACAACAATATTGTGGGATAACTAAACGATGCATGTGGTGTATGATACTTGATTTTTTCCATTCCGTAGGTTCAAAAATAGCTTGGTCTCTTTCAACCACTGTGTGTAAAGAAATAGCGTCTGCACAACATACAGAAAAAATCCAATAAGAAGATCATGGAAAGGAAATAGAAACATGAAGAAAAAACAGATCACATTCTTCAAGCTTAGTTTCAGGATGCAGGAAGAGAAAATCCATTAAAGGCGTGGGAGGAAAGCAGGAGAACAAAACAGTCTCCACTTCAATAAAATGAACAAGTGACCATGGTTGAAAAAAATACTATGCAGCTCTATGAACATTGTGTCTAGAACTGTCATGTGTATAGTATTACATATTCTGCTCTGATAAAGTTAACACACCAGTTGTGTATGATGCACATACAGGGGAGCAGCCATGACGGAACCGAGGCATAGATTTGTCAAGACTGACCGCGCAACTATTGTCATGGTTCATGTCAAACAGCACAGAAGGTTGGATTCTGATTGTTCTTGATGTTGGTAAAATCCATATATTTTACATTTTTTAGTCAGAAATATAGTCACCACAAAATATTTGTAAATTATTAAAACGTAATTAAGGATATGTCACAAATTACGAGGATCCCACTTCCAATGAAGACAACTGAGGTTCATAATTTCTACTATTATCTCATATAATACCATTTATTCATTTACACGATCATCTAGTAAGCTTTCCTTGTAAGCAATTGCACTATGTTAATTCCAATGATTTCAAATGATTACCTCAAGGCCAACAAGTGCATCTCTGCAGTTATAGAAACAGGGTCATGACAAAGCTCCTTCCAGTTACAAGCACATTATGTGATTTTCATTTACTATTTCCACACCAAGGCATTTCAAGGCAAAACCTTCAGAAATTTCCATCATTTTCCAATTATGTCACAGTAGCTCACTGTGGAGAAATGATGGTTTCATCGATTTAACGGAACGTAGAACCAATAGAGTCATTGCCAAATTTGTGAAGATTTATTGTTTCACAATTAAGCTTGGGTAATGGATATTGGTCTAGTTTTACTTTCAAAATTTGGCTGATCTAATATCTGCCTACTTCAGACATTCAGACAACAATGCTTAGTTACATTTACAGTCACTAAGTTTGTTTCAACATGTTTAATACACTTTAATTACTGGCATTCAGCAAAAGCAGTCACTTGCTGTGCTACAAACACCGAAACAATGTCAACAACAAACCACAATAAATTGCAATCAGTGTCAGAAGTGATTGCTTTGCAAAGTAATGATCTCTTTCTCATTTGTCAACATAAATTGCTTTTTCAGTCCAAATTTCGAAAATCACCTTTATATGAAAGGTATGATAATATATCTATTGCATTTATATTTATGACAGATAACTTTTTTGTTTTTTATTTTGAAGTCTGTAAAAATGGAACTTCATCAATAGTATGTCTACCAAGATTATAATGCATATATTTTCGGTCACAGGTGCAGGAAGACATGCTTTTACTTGGAAGCAATTCTCTTTATGTTTGCTTTAAATACTGAACTGACATTGTATTTATCTAAGATTTCACTTACAGAGCCTCTCCTGAACTAAGTCATATATATGACAACATTCCTCTTTGCTTATTTGACAACATTAACTCTGTCCCTTGGATTAACCCTAGAACTGTATTTTCATCTGATGTGTAGACCCTGCGTTTTTAAAAATTTGATTTTTGTGAGAGACACACAATAATACTTGTTCACAATTTTTTTTCAAGCATATCTGGTTGAAACAACTGTAACTGGAACTGACAATGAATAACCGCTTGCTCCCTTAAACAATGTGTGCACTGAGCTGTCTATTACTGTGACAGCTTCACAATTAGTCCACAGTATACTGTCTTCAGCAGGCAAACCAGCCCAACAGCCATTCATTAGCCAACATTACTCAATCCCTTACAATTCAGGAAGACCTTCCTTAAGAAGAGCCAAGGGAATACCCGGAAGTGGCTATTACCATAGTAACGACTGTAATCAAGATGGCTGCCAGACAATCGCCAAATAAAAAGGTTACCATGACAATAATGAAACTGAAAATGGCCCATAGCAGTAGGGTGTTTCTTCCTCTACAAAGTTATTGGGTAATTACACATTTCTGTCCAGTGTTTTCTAGGAATAACTGCCTACTACATAAATACATGTGAGAAGCTCTACACTGACCTCCTATAGTATAATAGCTTACAGATAGCTGCTATGTAAGTGCCGCTCAATTTGATAAATATAAATTACAGCCACGTTTCTGTTACCACCACAAGTTTTGAACATTTGTCGTGATACCTGTGCATTGACTTCATTGGGTTGTGCATATATTTTTCAGCTCACACTTGATAGTGTCTAATGCAAATTTACATCTTCAACAAAATTCTAGCTTGTCATCGCCATTTTCTTTTGAATTTCCTTGCCAGGTCTTCATTACTCGTATCATATATTATGGAGAGGCTTAAACAGTTTCTCTTTCACTTCTTTTTCTTTTAGAATTTGCCAAATCACCAGGGATTAGTCTTGAAACATGAAAAGAGGATTAGTTCGATTGACTGGTTGGTTTGTGGAATAGTGGTTACTGGTTAGGCTGATATATAAATGAGCTTTTCCTTAAAAAGTAAATTTTCTCATCATGTTTGTTGAATATCAGGTTGAAGCTCTTAAAACAGGTTTTGCAAAGAACACAATGAATGAAGCCATGCACTAATGTTATTTTCAACTAGTGGAATATAGGCATAGTTAGACAAGAGGCCAATCCTGAAACTAATGTTCTAATTCAAGCAAATGAATTGTGCTGGTCGACGGATTGCCAAGAATTCCACTATATGAATGCTGCGCTTAATATTCATGCTAAAATTTGATCTAAACTAAGGTAAGCTAAATATCGTTCACTCATATCAGATATCCATCAAAAAATTTCCAACAACTTGTAAAATCATAAAAACTACATGTATGCTTGACCAGTGAACCCACCTAGATCAAAGTGAAAACTAGCCTTCAAAGTTAGAAAATGACAAACCATTTTTATTGCTCACTCTGCATGCATATAAGCTGAATTGGAAGCAGTGGCAACAAAGTCATGTCTGAGTCTGCTCAGTACTAATTAGGTCAGAGCTAATTTTCCGTTCATAGATTCTAATAGTCAACAAGTCTTGCAAAAATGAGTGTGGTGAAATTTGATGCCATGCCACACTAGACAACATAATCATACTAAGTCTGCTTTGAAGGAAAACTAGATCAGTTGGGGGTGGTCAAAACTTAAGGGGGTTGAATAATTTTGCTGCCAACTGTAGCGAAGCAGCTCCACTGGATCTGCACGTATTTCTCACTTGTAACTCCATTAATTTGGTTCCTCGCTGAGTCTCCAGGCTACAACATTCCAAGAAGTTACCAAGAAGTTCCTGCATTGGCTTGTTGATCCCTAGTGGGCTTTTCTTTGACTCTGAGGTCATGGCATTAGCGATCTGAAATACTGACAATTGTGACCTATGCGATTGAAAAACTATCAAAGGTTTCTGGTTCTCACGCTGAGGTACACTGTGAAGCAGGAGTGGTAGCATGCTGCTACAGGTAGTCATATTGGCAGCTACATATGTGTTTTTTTAGTTTTATTTGTGGCCATTTTTACTGTAAAGTAATATGACTTGTGAACTTTGGAATATATATATATATATTTAGTGGGTAGTAAATAGCTCTTTTGAACTTGGAAGGCTGCATATATATCTGATAGAAAGCTAATGACAGAAAATATTTTTTGCTGATTTACCAATACATTATATGAAATAACTGTATGTAACTTATATAACTACGAATTGTGTCTTAATTTTTCTTTTCGTAAAATTGGAACTCCATCAATATTATGTCCTCTATTACATCCACCTAAGTGCAATGCTCTCAGATGTTTTTTTTAATGAAACTCAATGCCTTCCAGCAGCAAGGATGTTCATTTTCCACCAGGCAGTTAGTTCTTGACAAGCTAGAAATCAGTCCTGGAACCTTGGCTGGAAGTCAGGAACAGAAAAAATACCTTGAAGGTCAAGATGTGAAGTTAATATATAAATAAATCATAAATAAGTTAAATGCTGAGAAAAAAAGTAACATCTCACAATAATTGGTATTATTGTGATGATGCACGTCATTACATAATGTCTTCTTCACTGCATACTGTTATCATTAATCTGGTCTTGACTCTATTAACATGAGTGCCTTGATTTGAGCTGAAATATTTGAACAGAAGCAAGCTGACTCACGCTGACCAAATCACAACATGTGACAGTCTCACTGTCATGTTGCATCTGTTTTGAGTTTCACTTGACCTTTCTTAAATCTGCTCACCTTAGCAATTGTCTCTTTGAGGTCTGGTAATCAGGAAATGAGATTGGAATTAGGTTGATAATGTAGGTTAACATGGTTAAGGAGATATAACATAGAACCAAGAATGATATTGCAACTTGGTGAGAAGGATTTTATGGACATGAGAAAGGATGGAACTTCTGTGTTCTCATGACACAGTGGTCATTACATGAGAATGTTTTTCACTTGTCGTCTGTGCGCTGATGCTGGAGATAATACAATGCTACAAAACAAAAAACATTCGAATTGTTGTTATGCAAAGTCATGGTCTATGCCTAATTTCTACTGGATTTATCAATAGGCCTATGTCATGCCATGCCCATGAAAAGCAACTTATTCCAAAATGCATGCATCTATAACTCCTTGAAGAATATACATGTACCATATGTCTCTCTCACACTTTTGTCACATAATATTCCAAGGCTATTCATTGTTGCATTAATAATATCACAGCCTGCTTGTATGTGTCATGGTATCCTTGAGGCTTCTAAACATCTTCTATCTGCTTCAGACATGCATTATTCAATAATTCAGGAATGTTGATGTGGTTTGGAAGTATAGCGTTGGAGGCTGGTCTTTGAGGAAGTTTGAAGCGTGAAGGGCCAAGGACAATGATTATGTAGAAGTCTTCTGTATTTAACATAAACAACTTATTGTACTGCATTTTGTAATTTTTTTATGTTTCAAAGCTGAGTTATAGACATTCGCTTAGTTACATGTATGGTGCTGCAGAATATTATCCCGACCAAAGTTTTTTCGATTCAGTAGATGTAATGAGTCACAGAAATTTGCCAATAAAATTTTTATCACAACATTAGACCACACAATCCCTAAAAGCATCATTGGCCAGTAGAAGGCAATGATCATGCAGCCATATATGTAGCTGTGTTACAAACAGCAAAACAAAGTCAACAGAAGCAGCTAAACAAGCACAATTTGTTCCGCAAAGTAATCAATCACAAATTTTAAAACAACAAATTAAGACCAACTTCAGAAGTGATGGCCTTGCAAAGTAACACTCTCTTCTCATTTGTCAACCTATGTGGCTTTTCAGTCCAAAGAAAAATAGTTTGTTTTCTAAGACAATGTTCTTTTTGAAAGTCAGAAGACATGGAAGGACGAACCAAGAAAATTTGATTTGTCTGATGGTTATCATGTATCCAGTTTATTTTATTCAATGTGACCAAGTCAGTCAGAATCCCTGGTAAAAGCCTTTCAATAGCAACCAGGGAATTAAGGCCAATCTCAATTTCTCACCGGTGTTGCTCTTTTTCATTTAATTACCTATAAACTATGAGATTTGACAGCAAATTGTTGAAACCTTCAATTAGGAATACAATAATTTCAAGCAATAGAAGCTATTGATTCTCTCTATTCATGTCACTTCTATTTCTAAAATGTTTGCATTAAAGTAAAAAACTATTTCATCTCATAAGAAAACTCTGAATGAAAAATTCTTATTGGCCTTTATCTGGTTGCCCAAGAGTAGCTTTTAATGGTGGCCTGAGGGATTAATTTTGACAGACAGCTCTCACAGCCTTTTAGCCTCTGTTTTGGCTTGGTTAAGTCCGAAAGACCGACTTGCATTCAATTGAGAGGAAAAATTGAGAATTAAGTTTGATATTATGACACTTGATAAGCTTGCTGCCTTTTTAAAGTCAAAAGATGAAATGTAATTCATTGGTTTAGTTGGTGTACCTTCATTGGGTACACTTGGTGAACAAAGAATCAACTGAGGTATATTGAGAATATGGGGTTGATATGAATTCAACATCTCTTCACTACTTACGGTCATTGCACGCTCTCATTCCACTTCAAAAACATATTTGCAAAATATTGTGTTCTCATGCCGACATGGGACACTGAATATAGTTTGTGTGTAAAATATATTATAAATATATATTTCAGAACTATATATTTCAGAACTATATAGTTTGAGGCCAGCAGTAATTTTGAAGCGAGTCACAGGCAATGCACTGTATGAGGCTGCTAGTCAGAGGAATCACATGGACTATATTACAGAAAAGAGCAGAGCACCTATGCCCTGGCCGACACCCCAATTTTCTCACCTTTGGTGCTGCTATAGATAAATAAACAGTTGGCCTCATTATTTTGTTTATCTCTATGCTATGTCCACCTAGTCTAGTTTTTGTAAGCTGGGACCCTATGTGCCCACCTATAATAATGCAGGAGGTGTTTCATCGGTTGGTGTGGACAGCCTTAATAAAATTGCTTAGATTTTATCTTTCTTCACAGGAAAGACGCACTGTAACTAGTTTGAATCCAAGTGCTGACAGTTTTCATTTTTATGATTTCCTTCTCCTTTTTTATTTATTGAATGTCTGAAGCCAAATATGTTATTTAAAATAGTAGATAACAGGCAACAAGTAGATACATGATTAGGTAGCTACCACTGGTACCAAACTAGATACGAATATTACAGCCCTCCAACCCTACAAGGGTTGACAGATCAGATGAAAGAGTGGGATTTGTAATTTAAAATTTAAAAAACATGCTACACATTGAGGAGAAAGTAACTTTAGAGAACTGGGCCATAACAACTTCAGTGGAATCTCAAAGTTAGAGTGGTAATGCAGTCCGGCAGAAAATTACCAGTGCCAAAAAGTTACAATTTTTTTCAATAGATGGAACAGCGATCTCCTGCCTGACCTCAATATACCACTCTTCGAAATCTCACTAGAGTCATGGAGCCCAGTTCTGCCTACTTTTCCCTATACCATGTGAGGGATCTTCTACTTGCCCAGCGTAAGAGCTTGCTGACAAGGAATCTTCCCTGGGACTTTCATCAGAACAGGCATGATACTTCTGAGTCACTACTTAACCAACTTAGTCAAACTTTGCTACCCCACAAATTGTTATTCCCACATATATTCAGTGCTTTTAAAATTACTCTCATACTCTAAATGAACTCCCTCTTATAATTTCTTCTTTTCCCAGTTCGGAAAATAACAATTCTAAACAAGCTGATCTTTAAATTCTGTCGGATAATGCAATGGAAACGGTGGTATTAAGAGCATTTAATAATTAATTCCTTGTCTAATAGACTGATTTTTTAAATAACATCATCCAGATTCATATTGAGAATTTGGTTATGATATGAATTATTCTCAAATTTGTAACGAGCAATGATATCGAGATAAGGTATCTTGCATTTAATCTGGATTCATATATTTTTCAACTATAATTATGAAATTGAGTAAGTTTTGTTACTACGTTGGCAATACAATTTTATGGTTATGTCCTATACCCCAATATTTTCCACATTAGATGCACATATATGTATATTTGATGATGACTGATATCCAAGCAAGTGAGTGATATCATCAGCTAGCTGTATTATATATATGCAAATGTCATCATAAAAGTCAATCACCACTTGTGTATAGTTGTTTCTATTGACAATAACCATTTGTCATTCAACGTTAAAGACAGGACACATGGTGACATCATGGACATTCTCTATTAAACATAAATTTGATAAAAAGAAGTGAGCAGGTCTTTTGGAAAATTAAAGATTTGCATGACATTGAGATCTTAGAAAAAAAAAGAAAAAAAGCTTTCCATAAACTGCAATTTGAAGTAGCGTTCATTGCCAAAATTGACAATTTATTGAACTAGATTACTTTAAAAATCTCCGGAGTTACACAAGGTGTTTAAGTGTTTCCTTTATTGGTTTAGGGAAAATTACCAGCTTGCACCAAAAGCTTTTAACATGCAATTTCCACACCACTTAATGTGCATAATGGCTGTTATGTAAACGTGCTTAAATCTAGGTTAATTCTAACATGTGAGGAAAAGGCATAAAAATGTCATAATAACTACCTTTTTTGAAGGAACGGCTTCCGGATGAATCATCAACAGCCACTTCTCTCTTTAAGAATATGTTCTGCGAACTAATGATATGTCAATTGTATTGAAAAGTTACTAATTTGGGATCGCTGTTGACCTGAGATTCCAGGTAGGTTATTTTAACGAACATTCAAATTATAAAAAGTGTAAACGAGTATAGGATATTCGGCAAAGGAGAGGATATTTTTGATTTGCCAAGGGTACATGTAAATATCAAATTATCAATACAGAGTAAAATAAATCACAAAGCGAAAAAAAATGTTGTCATGCAGATTACTTGGATTAGAACATGCAACTAGGTGCCATATTATGCAAACATAAACATTTCAATCATGAAAATGTATGCAACAATATAGTAGTAGTAGTAGTGGCTTTATTGGTTTAGACATATATGTGTTTTTACATGCATATGGTATGGTTTGATCGATTATCACTACAATTTATGTCATTAAAATCTTTTTAAAATTTCAAAACAAAATCTGCACAAGGAGTTTGTGTCTTCTGATGTCCATTGAAATCATTATGATTTCGCTGCCTATCTTCCATGCAATTTAGCATAGAATAATAATATGTCAAGGTTATAGTGCTTTGAGCAGAAACAATACTGAAAGTATAGTAGAGACAAGCTTACTACAACGTATAGACTCAAGTCCACAATCTCCACATCCTGCATTAAATAATTTCCGCATTCATGAAAGCTATTTACTGCTGGCAACCGAGGACAACATTGCCCTTAAGTCAATATAAATTGATAATAAAAAATGATATATATATATCTCTGTTGCTCATTCTTGTTGCACTTATCAGTGTTTTTGGATTAAAAAGCAATATATCACAATTTTTTATTAAAAATTGACAACTTTGATAATATCAACTGTGGCACATGACAGATTGACCCAAATGTAACTAATGCCAATGACTGCACCATTTAGAGGAACACCCCTAGAGGCACGCCATGAAAACACGATGTAGCGCAGTGTTGGTGGGCTCTTCTGTTGGCGCGTAAAAATTTAGCCGTAATGTTTAGATTTTTCACACATTGTGACAACATAACCACAGCATTGCATGCATCACAATGTCGTGACAAAAACATTTCTATCATACAATTCTCCATAATATACACAAACATTGCGACAAAGTCTAAACATTGTTGCAACTTAAAATTGCCCATTCGGAGAGCACTCTTAACAATTTCCTTAGAGCACATGGCATATTGTGTGTTTTAAAAGCCTTTAGTACATGATTTTCGAATCGCAATGTCATATAGTAGTGTTGTAGTAGGTATAGTCTACATTGCAGAATGCTGTTGAAGAATAGCCGAAAGTGGACCATTAGGTCTATGTTATGTCATACTATTGTACGATCTGGAAGGAATATGTGAAACACCTGTAGAACAGTTGTGCTGGAGAATTTCCTCAAAGGCATCTAAACTAAACATTAGCTAAATGCTGAAAATTGGCCATGGACTGACTGTGAGTTTCGAGGGCTAGAGTCATCCCAATGGCCCCATGGATAGTAGACAGATAGATAGACATGTAGACTAGGTAGATTGATATATAGATAGATGTTGGGATGATCTGGGTTTTACATACTGAATTTATGCACTTGGAAGAAGAATTAGGACAGGAGGACGCAAAGGATCCTGCATGGATCCAACTACTGGAAACCAAAAGCACTACCATTCTGAAATAATATTAGAGAGGTTTTGCTACACGTTTCCGTGTGACGTGTACGTGGGAGTTGCCATGACAACAATTTAATTAGATAGCACTTGTACACGTATACGTCACACGTGAACGTGTAGCAAAACCTCTCTATTAAATAGATTATTTCAGAATGGTTCTAAGGGGCCTACTCTGCCGAAGGTTTTGCCTGAAGAACCAAAAGTATTTCCAGGAGCAAAACTCGAGCTGGATGCTGTACAGATGAGACATTAAATTTGCAGCTCCTTGTATCATTGCCTGCATGAGCTGGGCAGGTAAAAGATCCCTCAGGTGGGAATGGGATAATAGCATAACATATTGAGGACCCGTGTTCTCTCTCCTATCTCTTTAATCTGTGCTTGCCATATCTGTCTATCTATATCTATCTGGCCTCATGCAGATTAGGTTGTCCTTCCGTTCTGTAGATTTTCAGATGTTTGCCTGTTGCTGAAGATGGCTGAAAGATGAACCTTGTAATAGCAGCAGCTTATATGCCATATAGCAGTCTCATAAAAACTCCAATGTTACATTATGTATGTTCTTAATGTATGTCATCTTTACCCAGAGATTGCCTGATACTGTCACAGCGTAGCCGAGCATAGCCATATATCACTTCCAATAACTGTTGTAATGATGGACAAATGGGCCATTAGTCTGAAATTGGCCTGCCTTCCAGCATCAGACATGCCTGTTATGAAATAACTGGAATTATTACACTTGTCTCATCCAGTCCTCTGATAATATGAAAATTTCCAAAGGGTCTTCCACATCTAGGGTTTCACCTTTAGGCATTTGTGATATATCATGTAGTAAGGGAACTTCAGGATGTGGGAGTGACATGTAATAAATAAGAGACTCAATGGGGTTTCAATTGTAAATTTGTATGGAGTATAAAATATCAATAAGTATCTGAGGCAAAGAACACTGTAAAACTTGAAATGTTGGGCTTACATGGCCTGTTGTTTTAAGTTATGATAATAAATTCTGTCCAATGAGTGTCCATTAAAATAACTTAAAACGACAAGCTATGTTAGCTCAAAGGAATTGTGCAACCATCAGACTCAATCATTTCAGCAAACGCAAATTCAAATTTAACTGTGTCGTATAGTAGGAAAGACTAGCAATAGATATGATATGATATGATATGATATGATATGATATGAAATGATATGATATGATATGTATTTGCTTGTAACTCACATTACATAAAGAAGATGAGATTTTGCCTATAAGGCATTAAAACTTGTAATCCCTCTTATCTGAAAAATAACTTCAGTTACCTGAAACAGTTTATGAGAGGTTTAAACTGGTGGAACCTTCTGTTTCACCTACATGTTGCTCAACATAGATCATTTATGACTGGGAAAGCCAGGAAAACTTAGTATCTAACTTAGAATGTGTATGTATATACATCGTATTATTGAAGTTTCGTACTTCAAACCAGTTCAATGAACTTGAATCTTGGACTGGAGTTAGACAAGGATGTCCAGTGCTATCTCTACAAGAATTTAGAGCTTCAGAGGTTTTTCAATTGCTTGAGTAACCTTGATGGACAGTGGCAATAAGAGACCAAAGGCCTCCAGGCAATTCATTTGGCATCATGGCTGGACCAGAGGGAATGATGGTGTTTAGTTTATATATATATATATATCGTTATTCATACACATGAATTGGGTATCATGGGACACATTTAACAAAAAACAAAGATTAGTACAAGAAATACATTTGAAAGAACTTTCCAAAATGTTGTAATACTAATTATAATCTTACAAAAATATATTTAAACAGTAAAAATAGACTAAATGATTATGTTTATGATATACACAGAATATGTGTCAAGGTTTTACCTTTCATGGTCGCTAAAAATTCTGCAGTCTGAGTTCTTCAGTTCATTGATTGCTGCCACCGTTGAGCAATCCTCATTGGTCACAGGCTGGAAGCTTATTATTGTTTTACTTTTGAGATATTCTCTTCTTATTTTGAAAAATTGACCATCATGGGGCTTTGTCATTTTTGTATTGTAGTTAACTTATAATAAACTCAGCAACATTAAAAACAAACACATTTTCAAAGTCTCATAACGTTTGAACCACTCAATCTATCTTTATGTAACTTAGCAAATGTGCTTATTAGCTAATCAACTAATGATATTGAACGTTTGAACAAGATCGATGTTTATTTCGAAGAACCAGGCATGTTTTAGTGACATCATGTCAAATTTGGAATTTGCAAAATTGAAAAAGGGAAGGGGGAATAGAGTACAGATGTTATCACTTTATTGTTGATCTCAAATGGTCAAAACAGATGTCCAGCAAGATTTCAGCTCAAAATTTGACCAAAAATCAGGATTATTGGTGATGCTTTTGATGAAAAAGCATTGAAAATGATGTGACAAACAAATGTGAAAAACACCAATTTGGCTGAAAAATCAACCAAAAACTCACAAAATCCCATAAAAAAGCGTGATTGACCACCTCGATTATTTCCACACAAAATATTGGGCTGTAACAGACTTCACATGATTTCGATTTTGGACAAATTTGCATTGATTGTAATTTTGGTTTTTGGACATGTTGCACTAAAAGTGGCCTAATCCAGCCGTTTCATATTCGTTCTTTATGAAATTTTCTAGCCTCGCACAAGAGATGTCAACTGACACCAGTGTAAAGTTTCATGAAAATATCTACATAAACAGTTAGATTTTAAGCTGTTTAAAAATGTGTGCGTTTTTAATGTTGCTGAGTTTTATGTTCAACAATCAACTTGTACCAGTTATGTCGATAAAGATGCAAGTTGATTGTACATAATTTTCTCGGTCACATCAGTCTGTCACAACTTCACAAACTATAAGCAACTGAGTTTATGTCACTGTTTCCGCAAAGAAATAAAGGTCACCAGTAATCATGCAGTAACTCAATACTTGGCTAATTAATTAAATTGGTAACTCATTACTTGGCTAACAGTGATCCATAACTCATAACTTGGGTATTGGGTAATCAGTGAGCGGTTACTTGGCTAATCTGTAATTGGTAACTCATTACTTGCCTAATAAGTAATCAAGTAGCTCATTACATGGATAATAAAATATCAAAACCCCTCACTTGGATACTCAGTAATCAGTAACTCACTCCTTGGGATAACCAGTAATCGGCAACTCATTACTTGAGTCAAGTAACTTGCAGAACAAGTTCTGAATGAGGAGGTTGCATGTCAGGTAGAGGTTGCATATCAGGGGGAGGTTACTTGTGCAAGGGCTAATAAGGTCCATACTGAATTCTCAATTGTAGACTTACACATTCTTCAACTTTGTACTGAGATCTTGCCATGTGATTCCTCTACAGTAATGCTTGCCAGGTGTCTGCAGAACAGAGCCAACACTGTGTTATTGTAAGCAAGTGAGTCCCAGCAGGGGGCACTAAATGTATTGGCTTACTGCCCCCTAGTGCCAATCCTGACAGGGAGAATGCCAAAGAATAACATGGCTCTGTCTTCCTTTTCTTGTGAGCTTTGATAAGACTTCGAGATGTATCGAGTATATTGCAACCACTGGGGACAAAATAGCCCAGAAGCGATCAATTAAGAGACAGATTAGATAGATAGATGGATGGATGATTGGGGCTTTACGTCCTGTATTTATGCACTTGGTAGGCTAATTAGGACCTGAGGAGGACATGGCAATGAGGCAAAGAATGATTGAAACAGCCGTCCAACATAGGCCAAGGTGACCCAGTAAGAGCTGGATTCGAAGCCTGGACCCAGTGATTGGCAGTCCAGCACGCTACCACTAGACCAACCCTCCCCCCCCCCCAATAGATAAATCGTTATTTGAATTGATAGATAAATAGATAGGTAGTTAGATAGTTAGATTTTTTGATTTTTTGATTGATTGATTGATAGATAAATATATAGAACAGATAAATGGATAGGTTGATTTTAAAATTTACTTATTGATTTGTTGAAAGCTAGGCTTTATGATGGATTTGTCTTCATGAAGGATGATCTAAAGATTGAGCTGGTGGAATAATCTTCCTAAAGTTGTGTGCTAACTCCGGCCGAGGGACAGTTTAGCCAGGGACAGTTTTGTCCCTACTCCGACCTACTCTAAAATCAAAAACTCATTGCGTTTTGTAACAGTAATGTAAAACACATCAATTTTTGAGTTGGTTGGTCAATGAATTCCTTTCTATGATTATTTTGGTGATGTGATGTGGTATATAGAAATCCAAAATTGCTGCTCATATTCTGTAAAAAAAAAATACAGTGACCCAAATAAGATGAGAACAGAAAAATATGTTAATGATTAGATTTGTTTGAATAAGTTCAATTTGTTTTCCAACATTTTCCAAAATGACTCACAAGTTTTAGACCACATGTCATACATTGTCTGGCAACGGAAGAAGCTTACTGTGAAAGTACAATTTCTTTCCTTTTTTTCAGCTGTCATCTCGACCCTGACACTTGCGAAAATGTCTCATGCAAGTAAGTGGAATTACATATCTTTTTGATGTTCCATTTTTTCATAAAAACATAATGTTAAAGTCCCTTTGCCGATCTTGATCAAGGGAAGGAAAATTATCTTTGAACTTTTTGTTTTCAAGACAAGACAGCGAGGAAGTGACAAAAATCTAGCGTTTGTGCCACTAGCATGCTGAGAACACAAAATCCTTCAGCCCCAGCCTTGTGTGCCACCTGCATGAGATTTCTGCAATGACATTGAACACAATTTAGACATGGAGAATAAGCTTGCTGCATGCCTATTTCATTTCTTGGGAAGAAATTGTTGTTTAGTAGCTCGATGAGCTTTTAGTGATGACTTAAATGGTTTTGTGTAGTGATCCAATAAACTTGAATAATGGAATCATACTTGTCAAACTGGCAATTGGATCATTTGGAAGAAAATGGGTTTGATATTGATAGGAACACCATAATTATTCTTTGTAACAACATTGTTTTGATTAGTTTATTCAACATATTTATACTCAATGAGAGAAACACCTGGGCGCGATTTTACCAATCGAGCAAGACCAGGTTGATGGCTGAACTTCATCTGAAGTATTTTGCTTGATTAGCAGTGCTGCCATTTTATCACTGAAAATGATCAAAGTGTTAATTTTGGAACTACTGGATCCAGTTCTGAGGCTTAGAACTGGCTTATGTCTATTGGTGAAATTGAACATCAAAGTTCTTGGCGGGGGGTATTTGATTCTTTTCTCTCTGACATCAGTGACATTTCTTTTCAAGTTATTCACCACGTTTCAAGTTTGGGTCTACCCTTACTTATCATTCCTTTATTGTTAATGACCTTTTGATGCCCTATGTAGTTGCAAGGCTCCTCCTTTCTGTGGTGTTTTGTGACTTCCTGTGCATTGTATTGACAAACTCTCTTTGTATTTCCTGTGATACGAGACTTTTTCTTCTCCAAAAAGGGAAACATGACCAAAAATAGACATTGCAACTCTACATCAATACAATTCAGGCCTCATATGGAATAATGTTTCTTCGAATGCATTTAATATTCAGAAAAATCCCTGCCATTGTAGTCAGTATGAGGATTGTCTACATAAAGATAAAGTAGCACAAATCTGACTGCCTTCTATTTTGGGCAAATCTGTCTCCTCAATGAAGTCATGTACTTTGATAAACAAATGATACATCACTACTCACTGCATGCTGAAGGTGCATTTATCCAGCTATTTTTTGTTAAAACGCAATAAAATTGAGTCTGCTTAGTTCATACAGCTACTTATCATTATCACCCTGGCAATACTGTTCCGCTTTAGTATATTATAATGTAATTTTTATTAGGGCATTCTGCCCTATTGTTACTGTCCTTCTCTGGAATCTTGTGGACAAATGTTGAGACAAACTACTGCACCAATTTCATTCAAACTTTGTACACGGATTTTTATTTGCCTATGATGGTGTTGATCAACTTTACAGGAACATGCACATTGTTTAAATACCATTTTAGAGACCCATGAAAATCATCCTACAAAAACTGGAAAGAGGGAGTCCTAGTGATGTCATTCAGGGGCTTTCCCACATTTGTCAAAACAACAAGCGGTCAGCAATTAGGACAAAACACTGCTGCATGCTTCATCAATGTGTTGCTATATACCTTTTTATGCCCTGTTATGCAGTAGCAACATAACAGTTAAACAAGATAACCAGGACTTTAGATCAGTAATAAGATGATGTGCAGAATGCCCTTTAAAGTGCCTTGTGCACGTTATTTTAAGGTCTTGTTACACTGTCAATCTTGATTAAAGGAAAGAAAATATTCTTTGATTACTTATACCTTGTTTAGTAATTGACTCCTCCTAATACAAAATGGAAAACTTTCTCTATTTTCAAGAAAAGTTAGGAAGTGTCACAAATATATCGCTTGGACCAGTTGCATGCTGAGAACGCAAAATCCTTCAGCTCCAGCCTTGTGTGCCACCTGCAAGAGATTTCTGCAATGACCTTGAACAAAATTTAGACATGGAGAATAAGCTCTCCGGCTATTTTATTTGTTGAGAACAAATTGTAGCTTACAAGATGAGTTTTTGTAGCATTAAAAAGGGATTTGCGCTCTGATCCGATCAGAAGAATATGCTGCAAATTCTGATCATTTGACCATTTCCAATAAAACCAGTTTGTTATATTCAGGTACCATAATTATTTTTGCTGTGAATATTGTATATTTCACATTTTTGCACTCAATGTGAAAAAGCTAGGAAATCCTTTGTTGGCGGTAGGACTATTCTGTTCTTTTCTCTCTTACTTCTGCGACATTACTTTTCAACTTATTCACCACTGAGTATACACACATATTGGTATAGGATATTCTTACTTACCACTTCTTTATTGTTATTGCCCTTTTGATATCCTATCCACAATTAGTTGCAAAGCTCCCAATTGTGATGTTGAAGGGTTTTGTAACTTCCTGTACATATTGACAAATCTTCTTTGCTCTTCCTGTGAAACAAGACCTTCTCATATCCAAAACAAGACATACTTGAGCAAAAATTGCCTTACACAAAAAGGGTAATATGCACTTCCTTCCCCATGGAGTAATTGTAGACATGTTTGTGTGTAATTACATTGTAAATATTGAAAAATGTCTTTAAAAGGAGGATCGTGTAAGCCGCATACCGCATTCTGTAGCAGATGTACTTAAGAAGTTTAAGTTACGTAACTTTAATAAGCATTAGTTTATGATGAGTAATCATCTAGTGGAGGCCTTATTATTATGATGTGTTGTCGATTATGACTCATATAACTGATTTTAGTGTATAAAAATCCGACACACAATCCTTTTGTTTCAGAGTCATCAACAAGCATGATACCCTGCTTAAATAAAGGTGCTATTGTAACTGATGGTATGCTCAATTTGATCATGGCACAATCGTAAGTTTCATGACACACAGAATATGAATTTTGCTAAATTTTCCTTTGTCTCCGCATTACTTAGAAAATTTCTGTATTGCTTGAAAGACGTTGTTTGCTGCACAGGAAAAGCAAACCTTCTGGTCTACACTGACATAGACTCCATGTCCTCACCGCAGTTCTTTAAGGTGCGTTTATCTGGTCATTTGTTCTGTTAAAACACAGCAAAAATTGAGTCTGCTTGGTCCACAGCTACTGTTACTTTTGTCTGGCATCGGTGCATCAACTGTGAAGCCAGAAGTTGCAGAACCTTCTCATTATCACCCGCACAATGCTTGCAGTGCAAGGTATAAGAGCCAGAGAAGTCTCTGTGAATAGCTACAGAGCTGATTACTTTGTGAAACGTATACCATGACAACTAATATATACAAAAATGAAAAAAAGCATCAAAACTGTAAACTCTAATGAAAGCAAATTTTTCATCAAGTACCAAAGCACCTTATATTTTATAAGCTCACGGAATCTGAACAACAGTCAAGCGACTATTTCCTTTAACCTTCAATTTCAATATGTCTGGCAATGAAGCGCCAACATACTATTAGCTCAATAGTATCCAATGGCTGTCTAAAGTTTGAGTTGAACCTGAGACTTTTTTGCACTCTTTTCAGTTGAAATGAGTGATTTGATATATGTAAGTTTGGGTATGAAGCCTGATGACAAAGCTTTTTGAGCCCAGTTCTGGACACTCGGAAGGGTTGATTGATGAAGTGGAAGAGAGAGATGGAGTCCTGAACATGTTACACATTTACCCCAAGTGGGGGATATTTTTATTGCCTAGCACAGGCACTTATACAATGAGCTGCCAATTTAACGTCTGACGTGAACGACATCAAGCCGGGATTTACATGTAGTTTGCTATAAATGTCCACTGAAAGTTTTGGGTTCCCAACCTGGAGTTCAAACCCATGCAGACAAAGACCTTCAGTGGAGCAGCCTTGAACCACAACTACTCAGCTAACCAGCTCGTTTATCGGATTTCCTCAGCTTAATGTCACATGTGGAGTAACAAAAATGCCCAATGACCTAAATGATCCACCCACATAGGGCATTATAGAACCTTAAAATTGCTCTACCCTTTCGACCACCTTCTCAACAAGAACCATGCTTTCAGCTGGAGTCAATATGTGATAAACCTTTGTATTTTGTCAAATTTGTTCCCTCACAATTTTTCTCTCTTTTTCGCAATCAACGCAACATTGCCATTAGCAACAGCCACTTTGTAACACTCCAAACGAGAATCCAATGAAATCTCATCAGAGAGGAGATTGCATGCAGTCAGCTGATGAAGCCGTAACTATGGTAACTAACTAGTTGCAATAGAGCCTGTGGCGACACCTTGTGGAGAGTTTGTTTAGCCTGTTCTCAATTCAGTACGGCCGCAGGAATTAATTGGGCTTTTGCAGTGGGTAACAGTTGTTTACATAACATGTTGTTTAAACACAAAGTCATGCAGACAGCCACATTTCACAGTTTGCATTTTGTTGCCATGGCAACATCATCAGGAAACTGACTTTACACCAGGAAACAGGATTGTACAAGGGATGATATGCACTGACATGTGTACAGATCTGCAAAGTTACTTTTTGCAGAAGAGTTTCCGGAATGATACTTTTTCTATGGAGATATTACTCTTAATTTGGCCGGATGTTTCATCATATGCCAATAATGCAATCAGCATCATTACCGGGGTCCTTGCCTATCGTATTAATCATTATCAGAGAAAAAATACAGAATGCAAAGAACTATTATAAACCTCTCCCTTTCATCGATACATGCATATATCCCTCCACTTTACCTAATTTTCATTTCTGAAACAAATTTTGAGAAAACCTTGAAAGGAAAAAATCCTTGATCCTCAGCTTAAGTTTCTTTCTTTGCATTATCCAATGTTTTGAAAACTTTAATGGAGCATTTATTTGGCCAAAGATTTTGAGAGCTCTTCCTCACAACTGCCTAATGGTGTCTTCTTATGAAAGACCCATTCCAGATTCTTAAATTCTGAAAAGGAAATAAAATAGCTTTCGGTTGACGAAAATCAAGAAATGGTGTTTGAACAAAAAGAAACGTTACAAGAAATTTCGAATAACTTTTTTGTTGATTGATTGGTACAAGTTGAAAATTTGACGAGTCGGCCATGAAAATGACACTTGTGAAGTTTGAAATAGATTCTTAATGTGTCAATGGCTTAAGGATAAGGACAAATTATCCTTCAGTATCATCAAGTCTCATTCATGCCTTGGAGAAGTGGGGAGGCATGGCAACAACAGTCAGTGCTTTCTTAATAATTTCTTACTGCTGCCGAATGTCATTTGTCAATATGATTGATGAAATAGGATTTAGAGTGCATCCATTATGTGAGGTAGACACTATAGCTGGACAGAGCATAAGGAGCATACAAGGAAACACCTTCTCATCTGAACAACTGATCGACACACGATTTGGTTGCTGCCAATGAAATGAGGTCTAATTTATTCTCCGATCTGTAGGTATATCTACCAGTTTGCTGGTCACAAGTTGGGTTTGGTTGCCAGTTATGATTTTTCGTATTTACAAGGCAGAACTAGCTTTTTTAGATATACCATAATTATTTGTCATAACTAAATTTACATAGTTTTAATTTGTTTGTTCAACATATTGATACTCAATGTGAGTAAAACCTGGGCGCTATTTCACCAATAGGTAAACCAGGTTGATGGTTGAACTTCATCTTAAGTATTTTGCTTACTGAGCTGCAGTGCTGCCATTTTATCACTGAAATTGATTCTAGTGTTAATCTTGGAGAACTCTTATTGTAGGTATTTGATTCTTCTCTTTCTGACATCAGTGACATTTCTTTTCAAGTTATTCACCTTTATCCAAGTTTTGGTCTGCCCTTACTAATCATTCCTTTATTGTTAATGATCTTTTGATGCCCTATCCACAAATAGTTGCAAGGCTCCCCCTTTTTGTGGTGTTTTGTGACTTCCTTTGCATATTTACAAACTCTCTTTGTACCTCCCATGATACACTTTCTCTTCACAAAAAAATTAAACATGATCAAATATAGACATTGCAAGTCTCCATCAATACAATTCAGGCCTCATGTGGAATAATTATAGGCATGTTTGTGAAAATTATATGTAGTAAATATAAAATAAAAAGCCCTGCAACTTTATGTCAGTGATGTTTAGACAGATAGATGAAAGTACTATTAATTTAGATGAAAGTACTATTAATTCAGTTTCAAATCAATGTTAAATTCTGCTAGTTAGTAAGAGTTACATTGTAATTTTTACTTAAACTCCCATTGTTTTTGTATTGTTCATATGTTGTTCTTTTGATTAAATAAATAAAACAAAATAAAATAAAATAAAATATGGTATGTGCAGCCCTCTCTGTCCAGTTCTGCATGCTCACGAGGGTTGATTGATGAGATGGGAGAGAATGGGAGTCCTCAACATGTTACACATTTACCGTGTATGAGGGATCTTTTACTTGCCCAGCACAGAAATTGATACAAGGGCCTGCCAAATCAACTTCTCATCCAAACGACATCCAGCTGGGATTTTGCTCATGAAGGTCCAATGAACATTTCAGGTTCCCCACCCAGGGTTCGAATCCATGAAGGCAAAGACCATCAGCAGAGCAGGCAGTAACCTATAGTATGCTGCACTCAACCACCCAGTAGCCTCAGTATGAGGCATTTTTGTGTACATTATGATCAAGTATCAGGAAAATGTGGCTGCCTTAATTTTTTTGGCAAATCTGGTCTCGCAATTAAGTCATTTACTGTGACAAACATAGGATACATTGCTCCTCACTGAGTATTTGGTGGCCCATACTATGACTGATCCAGCCATATTATTTTTAAAGCACCGTAAAAATTCTGTATCCAGGGTTCACACAGCAACTATGACATCGGTGCATCTCGGTAAAGTTGGAAGTTTCCAAACCTTCTCATTATCACCCTGGGAGTATTAATAATTCCACCATTTCGAATAAAACTGGTTTGTTATCAGCAGGTACCATAATTCTTTTTCTGAAGATCATAGTATTTTTCACATGATTGCACTCAATGTAAACAAACTAGGAAATTATTTGGAGGAGGTATCCTATTATTTTCTCTGTTACTTCTGTGACATTTCTTATCAAGTTATTCACCAGTACACACGTATTGGTATAGGATATCTTTACTTACCATTTCTTTATTTTTAATGCCCTTTTGAAACCCTATCCACAATTAGTTGCAAAGTTCCCTTTTGTGGTGTTGAAGGGTTTTGTAACTTCCTGTACATATTGACAGATTCTCTTTGTTCTTCCGGTGAAACAAGACCTTCCCGTATCCCAAAAATAGACATTCAAACTCTCTATCAAAAAAGTGTAATATACACTTGCTTCCGCAATCCACATAGAGTAATTGTAGACATGTTTGTGAATAATTAAATTCTAAATATCGAAAAATATCTTTAAAAGTAGGGTCAGGTAGGCTGCTCTCCGCAGTCTGTGGCAGAGGAACCTCAGATATTTAAGTTACGTAACTTTAATTAGCATTGCTTTATGCTGCGCAGTCATCGAGAGGAGGCCTTATTATTATTATGATGTTATGTGTATAACAATCAGATGCGCAATCCTTTTGTTTCTGAGTCATCAAATAGCATTATACTCTCCTTAACTGTCATGGGTTACTCATGACAAATTTCATTTCAATGCGATGGATAGGGCCTGTTGGGAGATCTTAGATGGTACTCATTCTTCAACTCTAGGTCATTTATATTGACAAATATATAATTAAGAGATATATAAATATACATCACTTTTCGCTGCAGTTGTTGAAGGTGCATTTATCCTGAAATTTTTGTAAAAACATAGTAAAAATTGTGTGCGCTTGTTCCACAGCTACTGTTACTTTTGTCTGGTATCAGTGCATTGACTGTGAAGTTAGAAGTTGCAGAACCTTCTCATTATCACCCTAACAATACTTTTAGTGCAAGGTATGAGGGCCAGAGATGCATGTTTGAATAGACATAGAGCTGATTACTTTGTGAAATGTATACTGTGACAACTAAAAGATACAAAAAGGACAAAAAGCATCAAAACTGTAAACTTCAATGAAAGCACATTTTTCATCAAGTACCAAAGCACCTTGTGTTTTATAAGCTTTCGGAATCTAAACAACAGTCAAGCAACTATTTCCATTAACCTTCAATTTCAATATGTCTGGCGATGAAGCGCCAACATACTATTAGCTCAGTTGCATCCAATGGCTTCATCTAAAGTTTGAGCTGAACCTGAGACTTTTAAACTCTTTGCAGCTGAAATGAATGATTTGATACATTGTATGTAAGCTTTGGTTTGAAGCCTGATGACATAGCTTTTTATACGGCAAATGCAGTCCTTTCAAGCCTAGTTCTGGGCACTCGTGAGGGTTGATAGATGTGATTGAAGAGAGAGCAGGAGTCCTGAACATGTTTTACTTTTACCCCAAGTGAGGGATATTTTACTTGCCCAGCACAAACACTGATACAAGGAGCTGCCAATTTAATGTCTCATTCTTGGATTTTACTCATGAAGGTCCACTGAAAATTTAGAGTTCCATACCTGGGGTTCGAACCCAAGCAGGCAAAGACCCTGAGTGGAACAGACTTGAACCGAAACAACTCAGCTAACCAGCTGCCTTGTTGATCGTATGCCCTCGGCTTCATGTCTGATGTGAATCACCAGAACTGACCAATGACCTCAATTATCCACCCATATAGGTCATTATGGGACCTTCAAATTGTGCTACCCATTCATTCACCTTCTTAACAATAACCATGCTTTCAGCTGGTGTCAATATGTGATAGACCTACGTATTTTGTCAAATTTGTCCCCTCACACTTTTTCTCTTTTTTTTGCAATCAACACAGCATCGCCATTAGCAACAGCCACTTTGTAACACACCAAACGAGAATCCAATGAAATCTCATCAGGGAGGAGATTGCAGGCAGTCTGCTGATGAAACTGCAACTATGGTAACTAACTAGCTGCTATAGAGCCTGTGGCGACACCTTGTGGAGAGTTTGTTTAGCCTGTTCTCAATTCAGTATGGCCGCAGGAATTAATTGGGCTGTTGCAATAGTTAACAGTTGTTTACATAACATGTTGTTTAAACACAAAGTCATGCAGACTGCCACATTTCACAGTTTGCATTTTGTTGCCATGGCAACATCATCAGGAAACACTGATTTTACACCAAGAAATAGGAATGTGCAAGGGATGATATGCGCTGGCATGCGTGTAGATCTGCAAAGTTACTTTTTAGAAGAGTTTCCGCTGTGATACTCTTTCTATAGAGATATTGCTCTTAATTTAGCCTATGTTTCATCCTATGCTAAGAATGCACTTAGCATCATTACCCTGGATACCTGCCTATCTTATTAAGCTTTATCAAAGAAAAAAATACAGAATGCAAAGAAATATCTCAACCCCCTCCATTTCGTCAATACATGCATCTATCCCCCCAGAGGCCCCCACTTTACCTAATTTTCATTTCTGACACGAATTTTGAGAAAACCTTGAAAGGAGAAAATTCTTGATCATCAGCTTAAGTTTCTTTCTTTGTATTATCCAATGTTTTGAGAGCTTTAATGAAACATTTATTTGACCAAAGATTTTGAGAGCTCTTCCTCACAACTGCCTAATGGTGTCTTCTTGTGAAACACCCATTCCACATTCTTAAATTATTAAAAGCAAATAAAATTGCTTTCTGTTGACGAAAATCAAGAAATGGTGTTTTCACAAGAAGAATCGTTAAAAGAAATTTTGAAAAATTTTTGATGTCGATTGATTGGTACAAGTTCGAAATTTGACGAGCTGGCAAAGAAAATGATGCTTGTGAAGTTTGAAATAGATTCTTAATGTTTCAATGAATTTAGGTTATGGACAAATAATCTTTCAGTATCATTAAGTTTCATTCATGCCTTGGAGAAGTGGGGATTGATTGATATGAGCCACGTTTTGTGTATATGAATTCTTCATTGTGAAATTTCACTTTGTATTCTGGTCATTTACACCTTTCCAACATTATATTCGGATTTCAAATGACAGCAGAATCATGTTGGATGAAAATTTGAGTTTAAAAATTGGCTGAAACTTATTTTTTCGACTAAGGCCTTTGATTTGATATCAAATCTTACCAGTGTATCTCCTTTTCTAAATGTCTACTAAAAGCATTCTTTTGGAGAATAATTATCTAGAAGGAAAAATTATGAAATTTTAAAATCTCACTCAGGACAGGTGATATGATTTTATCATTTGAAAAAATATTAGGTCCTCACAAAAAAACAAAAGATTTTGTAAAGGGTTGCTTTTTTAAATATATTTTAAAAAAGTTTTTGAGGGTGTCCTGGTTAAGTACTTGGGAAATGCAATTTTACCTAAGATAAAGATGGGCAGCTAACAAAATCTTTTTCAAATTTTACGCCTTGATCAAGGTCTTTGAATTGCTACTAAATTTAATTGTAACTTCATGGTTTTGTGTTTTATGCTTTTGCCATTTATGGCCATTACTGTCCCTGTCACACTGATAACTGACTAGGTTTGACAACTGCAAAATGTAATACACTTGTCATATGTGGTTCTAAATTAAAGTTCGTAGTATGGGCAAAGTAAAGTGGTCCCACATGATCTTTTGATCATTTCATATCTGCATAGTTATAGCCTAAATGACTGTATTTAACGCTTGAATATGACCAAGAAAAATTCATATACACAAGACGTATCTTATTTGAATCGAAAGCCCTATTTTCACGTGATATGCATGTGTTGTTGCTATGACCTACCCGACATTGTGATTTTTCACTCCGAACATTGGCAAATTTGATTTTTAAAACTTTTGAGCTTTGTCTGTAACACAGCAAACATTAGCCAGGGATATGAAATAAAAATCACCCTTTCTACTCACCCCAAAGAACAAATTTGTAAAATATCTTTAATTTTGGAAGTTTTGTGACCGATTGGGAAATTATTAAAATTTAAGTTTTAGTGTGATAAACCTTCCCACTTTGAAAATTTGTGGAAGGTCATCAAACTTTTTTTCAGCAACTTGCTTTCAGCCATTTTGTTTATTTAGATATCAAGCATTCATTTAAAATAGTTTAGGGCATTATTTGGAGCAATTAATAAATGACAGCAACTTCTAGAAGGGACAATTTTCATTTTTCGGTTCGAATTTTCAAACTTCAATCGGTAGGTACTTTTGCAAATTTGCAGTTACAGAACTGAAATTTTGCATACATTCATTCCATACATAGTTCTTCAAATGTGGGCAGTTTTGTGAAAATCTGAGATGGTGAGCTGGGGCACTTTTCAAATTTTGGTTGATTTCATGTGGAATGACAATTTTTACAAGGCAGAACTACCCTTTTGCTTCCTCCAGGGCTCGACTGTAACCAGCGAGATAGGAACATGAATTATACACCTTGTAGCACAGGCCTAAGTCAACTAGAATCTTTTTCTTTATTTGTCAGTTTGTTACTATTAAATAACAAACTTTACTGTATACAGTGACAATAAATTTTATCTTATCTTACCTTATGTTAGATACTAATCACAAGGAAAAACAATTTTCTATTTAGTCTTTGGTGTTAGGTCTGTGCTTGTAACATAATTATATTCTTTATGAGTAAGTGATAGGTGTTTATGTCCTGTATTGCTATATGACGGAGGGGAGATAAAGATAGTAACAGTCAATCAGTGCAATATAGCATCATAGCAGTGCCTGTTGATACAACTTACCTTTAAACGTGAGATTGTAGATATGAGTTTATGATTTCTTCTCAGAAGTTAAAAACAACTTAACCTCTCAGCACTTGGTTCTTCCTGGATGAACTGCAAGCCAACCTAAAGCCAGGTTTAAAAGTTACTAAGCAGACCTGCATTTCTCACATTGCTTTGTTTTGGAATTTTTAATTCCTGAATTATTTTTTCAGGTTTTATTCATCGCAATATGCGAATGCCCCTGCATGTTCCCATGTGCTATGTGTACTTTGGTCTGTTTGTTTTTTTATTATTTCAATGGTAAAATGTTTGTATTCAGACATGTTACCTCTCTTCAACATGCAATAACACTCTTAAACGATTCTGTTTCAAAAAATTTAAAAGAGAGTGAATTGTGAAATAATGCTTAATGATTGGACAGGAATGGGCCTTGGGCTATTTGGATGAGGTCAGGTGCATGTATTCTTGGCACAAGATGATCAAACATCCATCTTACATGGATTGTTGAACAATCATTGTTCATGCCAGTAACTGAACCGCACATTAAAGCTTACAGAGAAACCTTGATTTGTGCTTGTCTTCGACATCATTCCAATTTGGGCTTATGGAAATGCTGAACAGTTGTACTACCATGAATGCTGTATGTTGTAGGGAAAAACCAAAGTTTTAAACAAAAACCATCATGCATGGTTGTTTCAATAACCAATTTTTGTGTTTCAATAACCATTTTGGTATGTGTTTAAATTACATAAAAATGTGGTTGACATGTATGAAATGTCTGCTCCCTCTGCTCGAACACACTTTTCTGTGACAGTAAACAAAATTATACATGATAATTGATAACAGCTCCGAAAACTACATATGGGTCTTTTTAGGATCTCTCTGATTTTGATACCTCATTCTCTTTAAGTCTAAGTCTTAGCCAAAGCCCACAGCTCCCTATAAATGTACCAGATACTTTTACCCCAGAAATCTCATAAAAATGCCAACAGTGATCCGATAAACCAGTTCTTGAAATAGGTTCTGTCAAAGGTAATCATCCTTTGCTGGTCTCCATTGCTTTATGTAAATGAGGTGTTTGGCATCATACTGACATGGTTGACCAACAAGTTAGTCAATGTGTTGCCCTTGTGCCCTCATGTGTAACGAATACAAAGACGGGATCTCAGGTTCAAAACCATTTATTTTTAAAACGAATCAATTGGACTCGATATAATCGATCGATCAATCCACAATCCTGTAAACAATACAAATTAGAGACAATAAATATATATTCACAACTATGTACAAGTATATTTACTAACTATGTACAAGCACCCAGATATATATTTATAAACAAAAGTTATATAATTTATGAACCACAATTAATATCTATGTACAACTACTGTTGCTGCACTTCATGTGCATTACCAACTCATAATTACACTATCTTTAAAGAACTATAAGTTCCATAATGTAAAGTGTTCAATGTACCATATTAATTCAATGTTCAATATTAAACAAGTAAAATGTATTAATAAACCAACCTATTTGGAAATGTGTTATATCGATTCTCAAACACTGGACATAGGACACCAGGAAAACCAGACCTAAGAAATGATTATATTTGTTAATTAAATGTGACTAAGCATTTAGATAAAATAATACAATAAAATATATTTAAGTCCCATTTAACAAAGTGTGCACTCACCTATTTGTATTTGTGCAATGTAAACCCAGGAGCAAAAGCTCCTCTCTCCCAGAGAGTTTGTAGCAGAATGACAGCCTGCCTCAGTCACATGACCAAAGTTTGAAACACTTAGCCAAGTGACAGCCAGGTGTCTCTGCGAAAACAAATGTTGTTTGGTGCTGCTCCAAGTGGACAACACACCAAGAATAATCAAACCAATACACAAGTTTAACTACAGGTAACATATACCCCCCTAAAAAAAGATGGTGACCTCACCAACTCGACCCACCGCAAAAGATGCTAGCGTCAAGACAAAATGAAAGAAACAAGAGAAACAACTAATCATTCAATAAAGACAGAAGAGAACTAACTAACTCAAATTTCTCTCGCTGTGACGGAACATTAAGCTGAAAATCTGTGACGTATTCTCCAGATGTCATCCATGCTGGTCTCTGTCGTGTTCTGACTGACCGCCTTGGTGCAGGCACTGGCCTGTCCATTTGTATCACTTCATCAGATGCTGGATCTTCTTGCTCTTGCTGACCTCTGACCGGCTCCACCACTTCGTGACCCACGGCACCTCCTTCATCAACTTCAACATTTTCTTCGTCCACATAATCAATGCCTTCAGTGTACATGTCAGCAACTGACCTCATATCTGCTTCCTCATCAGACTCACTTTCAGCGCTGTCTAATGGAATTTTGTCCTCAATGGGCAACAGCAGATTCCTATGCAGCTTTCTGATCTTGCCTTTCCCTACTTCCTTCTTCACGCTGTACACGGGGACGTCCGGATGGCATTCAACTATGACATAAACTTCCTCTTCCCAAAAATCTTCCAGCTTGTGCTTTCCTTCTCCAAACCGAACTCTCTTCACCAAAACTCTATCCCCTGACTCTAACTTACGACCTCTAAGATGCGAATTGTATCTACCCAACATTTTGTTGATAGAACCAGCAATATTCCGACCTGCCTTGATGTAAGCTTCTTTAAGCCTTTTTTCAAGGTTCGCCACATACTCAGAGTAAGAAGAAGATGACTGAGAGGGATGATTGAGACCCAGAACCAAATCTATAGGAAGACGGGGCTTCCGACCAAACATGAGCTCGAAGGGAGCAAAACCGGTGGTATCATGCTTTGTACAATTGTACGCATGTACCATTGGTAACACATAATCTTTCCACCTAGATTTCTTCTCCATTGGCAGCGTCCCCAACATAGACAACAAAGATCGATTCATGCGCTCGCACTGGCCATTCGACATAGGATGATATGGCGTCGTGTGCGACCGCTCAATGCCTAATAACTGGCATAACTCAGCAATGACTCTGGACTCAAAACTGGGTCCCTGATCACTATGCAACCGCAGAGGAAGCCCATAGTGCTGAACAAACAGTTCCACAAGACATTTAGCTGTAGTTAATGCCGTTTGATTTCTTGTGGGAACAGCCATTGCAAATCTGGTGAAATGATCTGTCAAAACAAGGATGGAATTATACCCACCAACAGATGTTTCCAAACCCAAAAAATCCATACAAACAACCTCCATAGGCTGTGAAGAAGAAATTGGATGCAAAGGGGCTTTGTCAACAATCCTAGACTTATTCCTACGCAAACACCTGTCACAAGATTTTATCCATGCTTCCACATTCGCCAACATTCTGGGCCAGTAGAATCTATCACGAAGCAATTCTACAACCCGATCCTTACCTAGGTGACCCATGTTACCATGTGCCAAATCGAATACCATTCGACGCTTGGCCATTGGTAGCACCAGCTGAAATTGGTCTACACCAGAAACATGTCTCTTACGGAACAAAACATTCTCATGAACATAGAGACGACGGCGTTCCCTCCATAACAATTGTGCCTCCTCACTGTCATCCGACAAATTGGAGAGGTCTTTCTGCAAAGCATCTACCACACAACTGATATGCGGATCTTCCTGTTGAAGATCAGCCCAATTCTCAACTGTTACGGACCCTAAAGGAAGATCAAACAGCCCTTCGAATGAAGGTAATTCTGGCAAAACATGCGACAAACAAACAGAAGTGAACAATTCATCAACATCTTTCAAATCAATGATGGCTTTGACAGTTTCTTCTGACAAAGTCTTCATTTCATCTTTACGTGACAGTGCATCGGCTACAACATTTTTCTGACCCGATCGATACCGAATAGAAAACCTGAACTGCGAAAGATCTGCAACCCACCGATGCGTCATAGCATCTAATTTGGCTGTAGAAAGCAAGTACGTCAAGGGATTATTGTCCGTTGTCAAAAGAAAAGGAGGAGCGCCATAAAGGTAATCACGAAATTTCTCACAAATGGCCCATTTCAGAGCCAGACACTCGAGCTTATGGGCTGGATATTTGCTCTCAGCCGCATTAAGAGTCCTTGAAGCATAGGCTATTACCCGTTTCTGACCCAAAATACGCTGATAAAGCACAGCTCCGAGCCCTGATGAGCTAGCATCAGTTTCAATTTCAAATGGCTCCTCGAAGTCAGCGAAAGCCAAAACAGGTGTATTTGTGAGGCACCTGATCAACTCATCAAAAGCCTGTTGATGACATGGCAACCATTCAAATTTAACTTTGGGATCAATTTTTCCCTTTTTAAGAAGACTGCCCTTGAGCAAGGAATGCAAAGGTTTTGCTATTTGCGCGAAGGATTTGATAAATTTCCGGAAATATCCGGCGAAACCAAGAAATCTCCTCAACTGAACAAAATTTGATGGCCTTGGCCAGTTTACAACGGAATTGATTTTATCAAGATCAGCTTCGACTCCACTTTCAGACACAATAAACCCAAGATACTTCAATCTTTCACGGAAAAAATTGCATTTGCTCGGTTTTAATTTTAACCCATATTCATTGAGCTTTGCAAGTACACGAGATAGCTTGTCTAAATGACTTTCAATGGTATCACTGAAAATGACAATGTCATCCAAATATAGTTGACACGCCTCGAAATTCAGCGATCCCATCACCATTTCCATCATTCTCTGAAAACTTCCACAAGCCGCCGATAGGCCCATAGGCATCCTTAAAAAATGCCAGAAACCAAGACCACCTGCAGTAAATGCAGTCTTGTGGTAGTCTTTCGGGTCTAAAGGGATTTGCCAGTAACCAGTTTTCAAATCGAGACTGGTGAAGTATTTTGCACCAGCTAGGCGATCCAAAGTCGACTGAACAGATGGTACCTGGAACTGATCTATTCTCGTTCTACTGTTCAAAGATCGAAAATCTACACAAATGCGTAAAGAGGAATCTGGCTTCCTAATCAGAACTAGAGGAGAGGAATACTGACTGTGACTGGGTTGGATGACGCCAGTCTTCTGCATAGTCAGCAGATGCTCCCGAACCTCATCAACCATGTAGTGAGGGATATGAGTCCTCCTACTTTTAAATGGTGTATCATCAATCAAGTCAATAGAATGTTTGTAACCCTTCACTAAACCTAAGTCAAGATCATTCACAGAAAACACAGATTTCCATTTGAGCAAGAGCTCAGAAGTACTATTCTGAACTTCCTGATCAAGATGGTCTAAACTAAACATATCTAAAAATTCTTTGTCATTCAAAGATTCAGAAGTAATCTGATGTACATGGGATTGCGGACTCTGATGATCCATATGCTTAACTACTTGAGAAACAGGAAATGCACGACAAACCTCAGTGAATGCTGGAAGCTTCACATTCTTCAAAGAAATGTTTCTAAGTTCTACCTGAAACCTTGGAGAGATACTATCCTTATCTACCCACAGAGGAGTCATCAAAACACCAGACGGCAAACTCATGTTACCATCAGCCTCTAAACAGATAGACTTGCCTCCAGTTATACCTGGCATCAATTGTGCTTCCACATCTACAAGTGTCGACTTCCCAAAAGGAAGATCAACTGCAACCGAAGAGTACACAGGAATACCTTCTGACTGAACTTGCAATTGGAACTGACAAGTTCTAAAAACATCATTCCACACACTGGGGAATTTACATTGATCAGAGACCAAGGACTTGCAAGAATAAATCACATTCGTCCCCAACAAAACCGGTGTACCCGAATTGTAACTGGTTGTGGGGACAACAAGTAACAAAGCTGGGATAGAACGAACTCCCGAACCCAACAACTTTCCTGGAAACTCCAACTCCACCTCTACATACCCGAGATAAGATAAAGTTGCTCCACCCGCAACTTCAACACGAAGCAAATCATTTAATGGTTTCAACAAAACATCGGACAAATTATTCTCAAAAAAATCTAAACTAATAGTGGATACTTGTGACCCAGTATCTAGAAGTGCTGTTGAACTTGTACCGTTGACCTTAATTGGCGTCTCGTTGGCAGGACCAATTAACTTCTCAAATAAATTAGAAGGTTTTCTAACTTGACTTCTGCCTACATAACCCTCATTCATGCAGACAGATGATCTTTTAAACTAACTTTACAATCTGCTGCTTTGTGACCATATTTTTTGCACTTATGGCACCTTCCTTTGAATCGCCCAACTGAAGACTTGGTTGACTGTTTGTCCTTTTCTAATTTTGAAATTCTTTCGGTCAAAGTCTCAATCGCTGATGTCAATTTTGCAAGATGATCAGTACTTGGAACTTGCGCTGGCTGATGTTGGGCTGTAGCTCCTACCTCATCTGCTATTAATCTTGCTGACTTTAACAAATCCGCAGAACTCTCATTAGCATCAAACTTGTGACGAAGACTGCTCTTAATAGATTCCTTGACTAAACCTTTCCAAAATCTAGCCCTAAGCATCTTTTCCTTCTGTTCAGCATTGAGAGCTAAAGATGGAACATCAAGCAAACCTTCCAAACGGATATACCATTCAGAAATGGATTCTTCACTATTTTGTGAAGCGGAATAGAACTTGCCATATATGGCTTCAACGTCTGCCGAAGGAAGAAATAACTTATCAAATTTGACTAATATTTCATCCACAGTCGATTCTTTCGGGATTGACATAAATGACTCTGCTGCCGAACCGAAAAGAGACTTCTGAATAGCTCGTCTGAGCTTTGCTTCAGGACAATTAGCATTCTTAAGTTCAATGACCTCAAACTTCCACTTTTTGTAAGTGGATTCACCCTTTGCCTTGCCTCCAGAAAACTTAACAAGAGCAGGCAATTTACGATCATCACATGTATAACCTTCATTTTCCACCGCAGGCTCAAACTCAGTCTTTAAATGCTGAAGAACTTGCCTCTTTTGTTCCTCATTTAAACCAGCCACATGATCTGCCATAATTGGAACTAAATAGGTAAAGCACTCAATGTAAAATGAGACCCAAAAAATTGATAAAGTAAAAATATTTCTACCAATTTTGACCACTATAATCTAGTTGTTCTCGTGTCCAGTCAACACTAATTACTAATACACTAATCTAATAATAAATATTTAAATTTGAACATACACCATAATACCAAAAAGTAATGTACTCTTAAATATAACACAGCCGTAACACTAAGTTATAGGCTGTCACTGTAACTTATCAAAAGAGTTGGAAATTTACCAAAAAATTACAAGTTATTGAATAACTTATAACTTAAAGAAATTACTACTAACTTAAATGACAAATAACTTAACCAAAACAAATAACTTAACCAAATAACTAATAACTTAACCAATAACTAATAACTTAACCAAATAACTAAGTCAACAAAATGACTAAGTCAACCAAATGACTAAGTTAACCTAATAATTAATCATAAATGTAAAACAGAATTCAACCAAAATATCAAAGTTAACATGAACAAAATGTGTAAAACAATTATGCAAACAATTATTGCAAACAATTCAAGATTTAATTTTGTTGAAGAATGTCAGTGGTTATTCTTATTCTCAAAATGAACAACCAAACTTGAAGATTAGCTGCTTAAAAGTAATAAGTTGTTGTTTGTTGAAAAGTCTTTAAGCTTGCAACTTCAAATCTCTTAGCAGCTTAAGTTGTAATCCGTTGTTAGTTGAAGGGATTAAGCTCAACAGGCTTAAATTAGAGTCTTATCTCAGTCTTTAAAATTAAAAAAAAAAATTTCTTAGCATAAATTTCACCTTGATGCTCATAAAAATTTCGGTCTGTAAATTGATGATGTCCGTGTCTTCAGCGATTTTCAATTGTCGAACTGCGCCATTGTTGCCCTTGTGCCCTCATGTGTAACGAAAACAAAGACGGGATCTCAGGTTCAAAACCATTTATTTTTAAAACGAATCAATTGGACTCGATATAATCGATCGATCAATCCACACTCCTGTAAACAATACAAATTAGAGACAATAAATATATATTCACAACTATGTACAAGTATATTTACTAACTATGTACAAGCACCCAGATATATATTTATAAACCAAAGTTATATAATTTATGAACCACAATTAATATCTATGTACAACTACAGTTGCTGCACTTCATGTGCATTAACCAACTCATAATTACACTATCTTTAAAGAACTATAAGTTCCATAATGTAAAGTGTTCAATGTACCATATTAATTCAATGTTCAATATTAAACAAGTAAAATGTATTAATAAACCAACCTATTTGGAAATGCGTTATATCGATTCTCAAACACTGGACATAGGACACCAGGAAAACCAGACCTAAGAAATGATTATATTTGTTAATTAAATGTGACTAAGCATTTAGATAAAATAATACAATAAAATATATTTAAGTCCCATTTAACAAAGTGTGCACTCACCTATTTGTATTTGTGCAATGTAAACCCAGGAGCAAAATCTCCTCTCTCCCAGAGAGTTTGTAGCAGAATGACAGCCTGCCTCAGTCACATGACCAAAGTTTGAAACACTTAGCCAAGTGACAGCCAGGTGTCTCTGCGAAAACAAATGTTGTTTGGTGCTGCTCCAAGTGGACAACACACCAAGAATAATCAAACCAATACACAAGTTTAACTACAGGTAATAGACAGACACATCAGAATGGAAGTCCAGCCATGTAGCGAAGCTCACTATACAAGAATGATCAATGTCTGCTCAAACACATTTTTTGGTGACAGCAAAATAACATGTTTACAACTCTGAAAACTAAAAGTCTTAGCCAAAGCCCACAGCTCCCCGTGAATGTACAAGATATTTTTACCCCAGAAATCTCATAAAAATGCTAGCAGTGCTCCGATAAACCTGTTCTGGAAATAGGTTCTGTCAAAGGTAATCATCCCTTTCTGGTCTCCATTGCTTTATGTAAATGCCATGAGGTGTCTGGCATCATACTGACATGATTGACCAATATGTTAGTCAATGCATCTAGGTATACTGACTTGCCAGGGCCTAGTATTTATTCTCTTTTGGTTCATTTGGACGCATAATTTGCAATTGATAACCGTTATTGGAAAAATTTATAATGCTGCTCTGCCAATATATTGCTCTGTGGTCGGTTTTCATGCACATGAAATATTTATAAGTTAGACAACGAAATCAGGTGTCTAAATGACTTAGACCTTGTATGTATCTCTAACTACACCTTTTTAGTTGTATTTTTTAGCAAAATAAGACACAATCTGATTTTTTGTCTGCTGTAATCCTTCTCTCTTACTTCTGCAGCATTTCTTTTCAAGTTATTTGCCAGTACACACATATTGGTATATCATTTACCATTTCTTTATTGTTATTGCCCTTTTGGTAACCTATCCACAATTAGTTGCAAAGCTCCCTCTTGTGGTGTTTTTAAAAGGGTTTTGTGCCTTCCTGTACATATTGACAAATTATCTTTGTTCTTCCTGTGAAACAAGACCTTTTCATTTCCTGTATAAGAAAAACTTGAGCAAAAATTGACATTCTGGCACTCCATCAAAAAGTGTAATGTACACTTCCTTCCTCATACAGTAATTGTAAACATGTCTGTGTGTAATTTCATTGTAAATATCTAATGTAAATGTCTTAAAAAAGAAGGTGTAGTAGGCCACACACCTCATTCTGTGGCAGAGAAACTTCAGTAATTTAATTTATGTAACTTTAATTAGCACTAGTTTATATATGATGAGCAATCATTGAGATAAGGCCTTATTATTGTGATGTTTCATAAGATATGACTCGTATGACTGATTTTAGTGTAACAATCAGACACACAATCCTTTTGTTTCTGAGTCATCAACAAGCATGATACTCTCCTTTAATGACGGTGCTATGGTAGCTGATGGTATGATCATGACACATCATAAGCTTCATGACACACAGAACACGAATTTTATTGTAAAATTTTCCTTTTTTCTCCCCATAACTAAGGACATTTCTGTATTGCTTGAAAGACATTGTTTACTGCACAGGAAAAGCGAACCTTCTGGTCAACTCTGACATAGACTCTACGTCCTCACTGCAGTTCTTTAAGGTGCATTTATCCTGCTATTTCTGTTAAAACGTAGTTTGTAAAAATTGAGTCTGCTCCACAGCTACTGTTACTTTTGTCTGGCATCAGTGCATCGACTGTGAAGTCAGAAGTTGCAGTACCTTCTCATTATCACCCCAACAATACGTTTGGTGCTAGGTATGAGGGCCCGAGAAGTCTGTTTGAATAGCTATAGAGCTGTGTACTTTGTGAAATATATACCATGGCAATTGAAAGATACAAAAAGGAAGAAAAGCATCAAAACTGTAAACTCCTATGAAAGCACGTTTTTCATCAAAGCACCTTGTGTTTTATAAGCTTGCGGAATCTAAACAACAGTCCAGCGACTATTTCCATTAACCATCAGTTAAATATGTCTGGCGATGAAGCGCCAACATACTATTAGCTCAGTTGCATCCAATGGCTTCATCTAAAGTTTGAGCTGAACCTGAGACTTTTAAACTCTTTGCAGCTGAAATGAATGATTTGATACATTGTATGTAAGCTTTGGTTTGAAGCCTGATGACATAGCTTTTTATACGGCAAATGCAGTCCTTTCAAGCCTAGTTCTGGGCACTTGTGAGGGTTGATAGATGTGATGGAAGAGAGAGCAGGAGTCCTGAACATGTTTTACTTTTACCCCAAGTGAGGGATATTTTACTTGCCCAGCACAAACACTGATACAAGGAGCTGCCAATTTAATGTCTCATTCGAACAACATCCAGCTGGGATTTTACTCATGAAGGTCCACTGAAAATTTTGAGTTCCATACCTGGGGTTCGAACCCAACTAGGCAAAGACCCTGAGTGGAACAGACTTGAACCGAAACAACTCAGCTACCCAGCTGCCTTGTTGATCGTATGCCCTCGGCTTCATGTCTGATGTGGATCACCAGAACTGACTAATGACCTCAATTATCCACCCATATAGGTCATTATGGGACCTTCAAATTGTGCTACCCATTCATTCACCTTCTTAACAATAACCATGCTTTCAGCTGGTGTCAATATGTGATAGACCTACGTTTTTTGTCAAATTTGTCCCCTCATACTTTTTCTCTCTTTTTTGCAATCAACACAACATTGCCATTAGCGACAGCCACTTTGTAACACACCAAACGAGAATCCAATGAAATCTCATCAGGGAGGAGATTGCATGCAGTCAGCTGATGAAGCCGTAACTATGGTAACTAACTAGTTGCAATAGAGCTTGTGGCGACACCTTGTGGAGAGTTTGTTTAGCCTGTTCTCAATTCAGTACGACCGCAGGAAGTAATTGGGCTGTTGCAATGGGTAACAGTTGTTTATCTAACATGTTGTTTAAACACAAAGTCATGCAGACTGCCACGTTTCACAGTTTGCATTTTGTTGCCATGGCAACATCATCAGGAAACACTGATTTTACACCAAGAAAAAGGAATGTGCAAGGGATGATATATGCACTGACATGTGTATAGATCTGCAAAGTTACTTTTCAGAAGAGTTTCCGGTGTGATACTCCATAGAGATATTGCTCTTAATTTAGCCGGATGTTTCATCCTATGCCAAGAATGCACTAAGCATCATTACCCTGGATACCTGCCTGTCTTATTAAGCTTTATCAAAGAAAAAATACAGAATGCATAGAAATATCTTGGCCCACTCCATTTTGTCAATACATGCATCTATCCCCCCAGTGGCCCCCACTTTTCCTAATTTTCATTTCTGAAACGAATTTTGAGAAAACCTTGAAAGGAGAAAATTCTTGATCCTCAGCTTAAGTTTCTTTCTTTGTATTATCCAATGTTTTGAGAACTTTAATGGAGCATTTATTTGGCCAAAGATTTTGAGAGCTCTTCCTCACAACTGCCTAATGGTGCCTTCTTGTGAAAGACCCATTCCACATTTTTAAATTCTTAAAAGCAAATAAAATTGCTTTCAATTGACGAAAATCAAGAAATGGTGTTTTCACAACAAGAATCGTTACAAGAAATTTTGAAAATTTTTGATGTAGATTGAGTGGCACAAGTTCGAAATTTGACGAGCTGGCTACGAAAATGATGCTTGTGAAGTTTGAAATAGATTCTTAATGTTTCAATGGATTTAGGTTATGGACAAATAATCTTTCAGTATCATTAAGTTTCATTCATGCCTCGGAGAAGTTGGGATTGATTGATATGAGCCACGTTTTCTGTACATGAATTCTTCATTGTGAAATTTCACTTTGGTCGTTTACACCTTCCCAACATTATCTTCGGATTTCAAATGACAGCAAAATCACGTGGGATGAAAATTTGTGTTTAAAAATAGGCTAAAATTCATTTTTCGACTAAGGCCTTCGATTTGATATCAAATCTTACCAGTGTATCTCCCTGTCTACTGAAAGCATTCTTTGGGCGAATAATAATCTAGAAGGAAAAATTATGAAATTTCAAAAGCTCACTCAGGACAGGTGATGTGATTCTATCATTTGGAAAAATATTGAGTCCTCACAAAAAAGCAAAAAATTTTGTAAAGGGTTGTTTTTTTTAAATATATTCAAAAAAAGTTTTTGAGGGTATCCTGGTTAATTATTTGGCAAATGCAATTTTACCTAAGATAAAGATGGACAGCTAACAAAATCATTTTCAAATTTTACGCCTTGATCAAGGGCATTGATTTGCTACTAAATTTAATTGTAACTTCATGGTTTTGTGTTTATGCTTTTGCCATTTATGGCCATTATTGTCCCTGTCATGCTGATATTTGACTAGATTTGACAACTACAAAATGTAATACACTTGTCATATGTGGTTCTAAATTAAAGTTCGTAGTATGGACAAAGTAAAGTGGTCCCGCATGATCTTTTGATCATTTAATATCTGCATAATTACAGCCTAAATGACTATATTTAAAGCTTGAATATGACCAAGAAAAATTCATATACACAAGACGTATCTGATATGAATCGAAAGCCCTTTCATATATTTTCACGTGATATGCATGTGTTGTTGCTATGACCTATCCCACATTGTGATTTTTCACTCTGAACATTGGTAAATTTAATTTTTTTAAACATTTGAGCTCTGTCTGTATCACAGCAAACAGTAGCCAGGGATATGAAGTCAACATTACCCTTTCTACTCACCCCAAAGAACAAATTTGTGAAATATCTTTAATTTTGGAAGTTTTGTGATCGATAGGGAAATTATTGAAATTTGAGTTTTAGTGTGATAAACCTTCCCACAAATTTGTGGAAGGTCATCAAACTTTTTTTCAGCAACTTGCTTTCAGCCATTTTGTATATTTAGATATCAAGCATTCATTTAAATATTTTAGGGCATTATCTTGAGCAGTCAATAAATGACAGCAATTTCTAGAAGGGACAATTTTCTATTTTCGTTTCCAATTTTCAAACTTCAATCGGTAGGTACTTTTGCAAATTTGCAGTTACAGAACTGGAGTTTTGCATACATTCATTCCATACATAGTTCTTCAAATGTGGGCAGTTTTGTGAAAATCTGAGATGGTGAGGTGGGGCACTTTTCAAATTTTGGTTGATTTCACGTGGAATGACAATACAGTTCTGGCCAAAAGTTTACATACCCTGATGCAAAATGACCAATTTATCCATTGACAGGGAAATTTCAACAACAACAGGCAAATTATACATGAAATACAATGCACTGCATGCGGCTGCTCACTTCTGAACCATTGAAAATTCAATAGCAATGAGATTCTGTGATATTATCTGTCAATTGCATTTTATGAAATTTTCAGAAGTTTACATACCCTTTTGAAATATCATATATTTTCCCCCTTAGGATCACGAACAGATAGCAGGATTTTACTACATTGTTTCAAAAGTTCTCAGATGACATAAGCGGAGATTTTAATCCATTCTGCTTCACAGAATTTCTGTAACCCCACATTCATTGTTGGTCGCTTCCGGGGCTCGGCCATTCTCAGATCATACCATAATTTATCAATGACATTCCAGTCTGGAGGGTGTCAAACCACTCAAGGACCTTTTCCCAACTGTCCTGAAAATATTTTTGGGCAGAATTAGTGGAAGGTTTTGGATTGATGTCATGATGGAGCGACTTGTTTCGCTCCATTCCTTACTTTCACACTGAATTATGTCGGTTCTCTTCCAAAATTTTATGGAAATCAGTGACATTACAACTTTCAATAGTCTTGACCAATATTCCAGTGCTGTTTACATTGAAATAGCCACTATGTATCAAAAATGCACCACCTTGGTTCACTTTGTGAATGGTACTATTTTGCTTGCATACCTGATAGACATGCCTCCAACAGGGCGGGGATGATTATGGGACAACCTTGGCTGCAGTACATGAAAAGCAGTTTGGCAAGTCCCAATCCATCTGCCAAAATGTTTTTGGATAGACAAGACTTAGCTGAGGTGTTGTATCATAAAAATCCTTTGCACTGTGTTTCCAAGGAGTTTATTCAGATTTACGATAAAAAGAAGACCATTGCTTAATTAAACCGTGGGTGGTGCACGTTCAAAGCTTTGCAGCTGTTGCAGTTCGCATAACACCAGAGACCTTGTCAAGACTAAAGAAGTGTTTAATATCTCTGATTTTCTATAAAATTTTGGAAGAGAACCAACATGATACATTGTGAAAGTTAGGAACTGGATGAAACAAGTCGCTGTGACAGGACAACAATCCAAAACCATCCACTAATTCTGTCCAAAAATGTTTCCAGGACAGTTGGGAAAAGGTCCTTGAGTGGTTTGACACCCTCCAGACTGGAATGTCATTGATAAATTATGGCATGATCTGAGACTGGCCGAGCCCTGGCGGAGACCAACAACGAATGTTGGGTTACAGAAATTCTGTAAAGCAGAATGGACTAAAATCACTGCTTGTGTTGTCTGAGGACTTTTGAAATAATGTAGTAAAATCCTGCAATCTGTTCATGATCCCAAGGGGAAAAATATATGATATTACAAAAGGGTATGTAAACTTTTGAAAACGTCATAAATTGCAATTGACCGATAATGTCACAGAATCTCATTGCTATTGAATTTTCAATGGTTCAGAAGTGTGCAGCCACATGCACTGCATTGTATTTCATGTATAATTTGCCTATTGTTGTTAAAATTTCCCTGGAAATAGAGAAATTGGTCATTTTACATCGGGGTATGTAAACTTTTGTGCAGAACTGTATTTACAAGGCAGAACTACCCTTTTGCTTCCTCCAGGGCTCGACTGTACCCAGCGAGATAGGAACATGACTTGTACACCTTGTAGCACAGGCCTAAGTCAACTAGAATCTTTTTCTTTATTTGTCAGTTAGTCACTATTATTAATAACAAACTTTACTGTATACAGTGACAATAAATTTTATCTTATCTTATCTTATGTTAGATACTAATGACAAGGAAAAACAATTTTCTATTTAGTCTGTGCTTGTAACATATATTCTTTATGAGTGAGTGATAGGTGTTTATGTCCTGTATTGCTATATGACGGAGGGGAGATAAAGCCAGGAACAGTCAATCAGTGCAATATAGCATCATAACAGTGCCTGATGATACAACTTACCTTTAAACGTGGGATTGTAGATATGAGTTTATGATTTCTTCTCAGAAGTTAAAAACAACTTAACCTCTCAGCACTCGGTTCTTCCTGGATGAACTGCAAGCCAACCCATAGCCAGGTTTAAAAGTTACTTAGCAAACCTGAATTTCTCACATTGCTTTGTTTTGGAATTTTTAATTCCTGAATTATTTTTTCAGGTTTTATTCATCGCAACATGCGAATGCCCCTGCATGTTCCCATGTGCTATGTGTACTTTGGTCCATTTGTTTTATGATTTCAACGGTAAAATGTTTGTATTCAGACATGTTACCTCTCTTCAACATGCAATAACATTCTGAAACGTTTCAGATTAAAAAAAATATAAAACAAATTGCATTTGTGTGAATTGTGAAATAACACAATTGGGCCTTTGGATATTAGGGTGGGCCCACAATGGAACCCCTTTCTCCCAAGTTGGGAAGATAGGGTCCGATCATAGGGCCTTCTGACCAAATATTGAACCTTTTCAATTCAGTTGAACTCTTAAAAAGTTAAGAACCTTTTTTCGGCTGTGGCTTCTTTATATATACCTCCAAGAACCTTTTGCGTGAAGAGTGTGTGCCGAGATTGCGCCTTCCAGTTCTGGGCTGCCAGATTATTTAAATGTTGTAACCTTTTTAAAAGTTGAATAATGAACCATTAGGGTTCCTTATCTATACCAGCTCATACAAGCTTTAAAGAGTCCATATAAAACCTTTTTGTTAAGAGTGCAGGATGATCAAAAATCCATCTAACATGGATTGTTCATGCCAGTAACTAAATGAAACTCCAGCATTATGGCTTACAGAGAAACCTTGATCTGTTTTTGTGCTTGTGTTCGAAGTCATTCCAATTTAGGCTCATGGAAATGCTGTGCAGCTGCACTGCCAAGAATGCTGTGTGTTTCGGGTTTTACACAGAAAACCATCATGCATGGCTGTTTCACTAACCATTTTTGTGTTTCAGTAACAATTTTGGTATTTCAACGTGTGTTTAAATTACATAAAAATGCTGTTGACATGTAAGTAATGTACAAGAATAAATGATGTCTGCTCCCTCTGCTGAAACACATTTTTCTGCGTTAGTACACAAAATAACATGATTACATCTCCGTAAATTACATTATAGTCTTTTTAGAATCTCTCTGATTTGATATCTCTCACTTTTTAAGTCTAAGTCTTGCTTAGCCAAAGCCCACAGACGGCCACAGTTCCCCATGATTGTACCAGATACTTTTACCCCAGAAATCCCATAAAAATGCTAACAGTGCTCCGATAAACCAGTTCTGGAAATAGGTTCTGTCAAAGGTAATCATCCTTTTCTGGTCTCCATTGCTTCATGTAAATACCATGAGGTGGGTGGTATCATTCTGGGATGATGGACCAATATGTTAGTCAATGCATCTAGGTATACTGACTTGCCAGGGCCTAGTATTTATTCTCTTTTGGTTAGCTTGGACACATTACTTGCAATTGATAACCGTCATTGGAAAACTTTATATAATATGTCCATGTAAGTAGCTGCTCTGTGGTCAGTTTTTGTGCGCATGAAATATGTATTAGTCAGACAACAAAATCATGTATCTAAATGACTTACACATTGATGTATGTTTCTCTAACTGCATCTTTTAAGTTACATTTTTTTGCAAAAATAACCAATAATCTGATTGCTTGTCTGCTGCTAATCATTATCAGGGTTTAACATGCAGTATTATCAGTAGTATCCCTTTTTAACAAAGGTCAAATTATTAAAGGTTGGTCAAAATAATGTTAATTTTAAAAGCATTACCATCATTCCGTTATTGGTGTACATTTCAGACATTTATGTGTAAGACATGTCTCATTTGGCGGCGAGACTTGTTACAAATTATGAGACAACCTTTTTCAAAAGTCAATGGCAATGATACACTTGCACCAGAAATTTCAAGCAATTTCCCGTAAACTGTTATGAAGAATTTTGATTACTATGTCCTCATTGAAACATTGCTTGTGGATGTTCCTTTCATTACAACAATGCTGTGATCCCCTATCCATCACAAAAATGTGTATAAAAAAATTACAACATATATCATCAATCAAAGATGGCATGTATTTAAAAAAGAGAGCCTGTCCTTTATCCTGGATTATCTAGCAAAAGATAATGAAATGATCCTACAGTAAATGATCGGATGCATTTTCAGATTGAGCAGTGATGATTTTCAGAACGTATTAAATGATTTTTGTAAAGTAGACGGTTAAAGTTATATGTAGGAAGCTGGCAGCCTGTCTCAGTGGTTGTGATACATGGGTCATGCACTCCAAACCTGCCTCTGTTACCCAGGTTGAATCACCGCCTGCATGGGCAACCAACGTTGGATGCTTGCTTGCTTTTGTTGCGCTGGTATACTCCAGATCAGCATGGTATAGATCAACCTCCTTTTTTGGAAGGGAGCTGCACATAATTTTTTGGTGATTTTTGGAAAAGAGTGAGCCTTCAGTTTGTACAGGGATGTAAGGGTACAGGATATTTTCTCTATCTTTTTGACAAACTGACAGACTGACAGATGGACAGACACATCAGAATGAAATGTAAGTCCAGCCATGTAGCGAAGCTCACTATACAAGAATGATCAATGTCTGCTCAAACACACTTTTTGATGACAGCAAAGTAACATGTTTACAACTCTGAAAACTACATTTTTATCGTTTAAAATCTCTCTGATTTGATACCTCATTCTCTTTAAGTCTAAGTCTTAGCCAAAGCCCACAGCTCCCCATGAATGTACCAGATACTTTTACCCCAGAAATCTCATAAAAATGCCAGCAGTGCTCCGATAAACCAGTTCTGGAAATAGGTTCTGTCAAAGGTAATCATCCTTTTCTGGTCTCTAAATATTGCTTTATGTGAATACCATGAGGTGGGTGGGATCATAGTGGCATGATGGACCAATATGTTAGTCAATGCATCTAGGTATACTGACTTGCCAGGGCCTAGTATTTATTCTCTTTTGGTTCATTTGGATGCATAATTTGCAATTGATAACCATTATTGGAAAACTTTATAATGCTGCTCTGCCAATATATTGCTCTGTGGTCGGTTTTCATGCACATGAAATATTTATAAGTTAGACGACGAAATCAGGTGTCTAAATGACTTAGACCTTGTATGTATCTCTAACTACACCTTTTTAGTTGTATTTTTTAGCAAAATAAGACACAATCTGATTTTTTGTCTGCTGTAATCCTTCTCTCTTACTTCTGCAGCATTTCTTTTCAAGTTATTTGCCAGTACACACATATTGGTATAAGATATCCTCATTTACCATTTCTTTATTGTTATTGCCCTTTTGATAACCTATCCACAATTAGTTGCAAAGTCCCTCTTGTGGTGTTTTTAAAAGAGTTTTGTGCCTTCCTGTACATATTGACAAATTATATTTGTTCTTCCTGTGAAACAAGACCTTTTCATGTCCTGTATAAGAAAAACTTGAGCAAAAATTGACATTCAGGCACTCCATCAAAAACTGTAATGTATTGTACACTTCCTTCCTCATACAGTAATTGTAGACATGTCTGTGTGTAATTTCATTGTAAATATCTAATGTAAATGACTTAAAAAAGAAGGTGTAGTAGGCCACACACCGCATTCTGTGGCAGAGAAACTTCAGAAATTTAATTTAGGTAACTTTAATTAGCACTAGTTTAAATATGATGAGCGATCATCGAGAGGAGGCCTTATTATTATGATGTTTCATAAAATAGGCCTATGACTCATATGACTGATTTTAGTGTAACAATCAGACACACAATCCTTTTGTTTCTGAGTCATCAACAAGCATGATACTCTCCTTTAATGATGGTGCTATGGTAGCTGATGGTATGATCATGACACATCATAAGCTTCATGACACACAGAACAAGAATTTTATTGCAAAATGTTCCTTTTGTCTCCCCATAACTAAGGACATTTCTGTATTGCTTGAAAGACATTGTTTACTGCACAGGAAAAGCGAACCTTCTGGTCAACTCTGACATAGACTCTACGTCCTCACTGCAGTTCTTTAAGGTGCATTTATCCTGCTACTTTTGTTAAAACGTTGTTTGTAAAAATTGAGTCTGCTCCACGGCTACTGTTACTTTTGTCTGGCATCAGTGCATCGACTGTGAAGTCAGAAGTTGCAGAACCTTCTCATTATCACCCCAACAATACTTTTGGTGCAAGGTATGAGGGCCAGAGAAGTCTGTTTGAATAGCTATAGAGCTGTGTACTTTGTGAAATATATACCATGACAATTGAAAGATACAAAAAGGAAGAAAAGCATCAAAACTGTAAACTCCAATGAAAGCTCGTTTTTCATCAAAGCACCTTGTGTTTTATAAGCTCGCAAAATCTAAACAACAGCCCAGCGACTATTTCCATTCACCATCAGTTCAATATGTCTGGCAATGAAGCGCCAATGTACTGTTAGCTCTATTGTACCCAATGGCTGTCTAAAGTTTGAATTGCACCTTAGACTTTTTTGCACTTCTTGCAGTTGAAATGAAGAATGATTTCATATGTAAGCTTGGGTTAGAAGCCTGATGACAAAGCTTTTTGATATGGTAAATGCAGCCCTCTAAGCTAAGTTCAGGGCACTCAAGAGGGTTGACTGATGAAATGGAAGTTAAAGCTGCACTGCTGGATATGCTACACATTTACCCCAAATGAGGGATCTTTTACAGAGCCACAGACACTTATACAAGGAGCTGCCAATTTATCATCTCATTGGAACAACATCAAGCTTTATTTCTCAAGGAGGTCCACTGAATGTTTTGGTATCCCTACCTGGGGTTCGAACTCATGCAGGCTAAGACCTTCATTGGAGCAGGGTTGAACAATAACAACTCAGCTACCCAGATGCCTTGATGGATGCATGCCCTCAGCTTCATGTCGCACGTAGAGCAACAGAACTGACCAATGAAAAACAATGATCCACCCCTATAGGTCATTATAGGACCCTAATATTGCACTATCCATTCATCCACCTCAACAACAAGAACCATGCTGTCAATTGGTGTCCATATGTGATAAACCTTTGTATAGTGACAAATTTGTACCCTCACACCTTTTCTTTCTTTTTTGGCAATCAACACAACATTGCCATTAGCAACATCCTCTTTGTAACACACCAAACGAGAATCCAATGAAATCTCATCAGGGAGGAGATTGCATGCAGTCAGCTGATGAAGCCGTAACTATGGTAACTAACTAGTTGCAATAGAGCCTGTGGCGACACCTTGTGGAGAGTTTGTTTAGCCTGTTCTCAATTCAGTACGGCCGCAGGAAGTAATTGGGCTGTTGCAATGGGTAACAGTTGTTTACCTAACATGTTGTTTAAACACGAAGTCATGCAGACTGCCACATTTCACAGTTTGCATTTTGTTGCCATGGCAACATCATCAAGAAACACTGACTTTACACCATGAAAAAGGAATCTGTTATGGATGATATGCACTGACATGTGTATAGATCTGCAAAGTTACTTTTCAGAAGAGTTTCCGATATGATACTCTTTCTATAGAGATATTGCTCTTAATTTAGCTGGATGTTTCATCTCATTCCAAGAATGCACTTAGCATCATCACCGGGGTACCTGCCTAATTGTGCCTATTGTATTTAGCTTTATCAGAGAAAAAAAAGAAATAGAACGAAAAGAACTACTACTACCCCCTCCCTTTCATCAATACATGCATCTATCCCCCCACTTTACCTAATTTTCGTTTCTGCAACGAATTTGAGAAATCCTTCAAAGTGGAAAATCCTTGATCCCCAGCTTATGTTTCTTTCCCTGTATTATCCAATGTTTTGAGAACTTTAATGGAGCATTTATTTGGCCAAAGATTTTGAGAACTCTTCCTCACAACTGCCAAATGGTGTCTTCTTGTGAAAGACCCATTCCAGATTCTTAAATTCTTAAAAGCAAATAAAATTGATTCCTGTTGACGAAAATCAAGAAATGTGTTTACACAACAAGGATCATTACAAGAAATTTTGAAAATTTTTGTTATTGATTGATTGGTGCAAGGTGAAAATTTGACGAGCTGGCCATGAAAATGATACTTGTGAAGTTTGAAATAGATTCTTAATGTGTCAATGGATTTAGGTTATGGACAAATAATCCTTCAGTATCATTAAGTTTCATTCATGCCTTGGAGAAATGGGGAGGCATGGTTTCAATGGTCAGTGCTTTTTTTAATAATTTCTTACTGTTGCGAAACGTTATTTGTCAATATGATTGATGAAATAGGCTTCGAGGTTAATCCATTATGTGAGATAAGCACTATAGCAGGATGGAGCACAAAGAGCATACAAGGAAACACCTTCTCATCTCAACTACTGATTGACAAACAATTTGGCTGCCGCCCATGAAATAAGGTCTAATTTATTCTACGATCTGTAGGCCTATATACCTGTTGGCTGGTCACAAGGTGGGTTTGGTTGCCAGTTATAATTATTCGTATTTGCAACGCTGAACTGCCTTTTGCTCCTACCATGGCTCCATTATACCCAGCAAGATAGGAACATGAATTGTACACATAGAGTTCTCCGTGGCCTAATGGTTTAAGGTGCTTGTTTGCACTAGCAGTCTGGCTCTGAGGTCGTGGGTTCGACTCCCACTCCTGGAACTCAATTTGGTCCGAGCCCATGGGACATTAAATGGAGGTGGGTTGTATCCAGTGTTCTGTGCTGGGGCAACTGAAAGACCCTGGGCATCCCTGAATTAATAGGGTATGTGCCAGACTCCCAGTCTTCTCATCAATCATCATCATACGGCGGTCACCAACACTGGAGAATGCTACGGCATGGGAACCTTGGGCAATGTTCCTCTAGTCTCTGCCCATGGGCGCCGTTCTATGGCTGCCCTGAGCTGTATCATTGTGGAAGGCTCACCAAGAATTTCGTGCCTGCATTGCAGTGCATGACTGAGAGTATTTACAATTTACAATTTGTAGGCCTAAGTCCTTAGTCTGCTTGTAGCATCTATTGCGGATGAGTGATAGGGCATAATTTCCTGTATTGCTTAATAATATATTACAGAGGGGAAATACAGGCTGTAAAAGTCAATCAATGAAAGATTGCAATGCCTGTTAATAAAACCTACCTTTAAACTTAAGGTTTTTGATATGAGTTTATGATTTCTTCTCAGAAGTTAAAAACAACTTGCCCTCTCAGCACTTGGTTCTTCCTGGATGAACTTAAAGCCAACCCAAAACCAGGTTTAAAAGTTACTAAGCAGACCTGAATTTCTCACATTGCTTTGTTTCGGAATTTTGAATTCCTGAATTATTTTTCAGGTTTTATTCATCGCAACATGCACATGCCCCTGCATGTTCCCATGTGCTTTGTGTACTTTGGTCTATTTGTTTTATGATTTCAAGGGGAAAAATGTTTGTATTCAGACATGTTACCACTCTTCAACATGCAATAACAATCTGAAACGATTCTGTTTCAAAAATTATAAAACAGACAAATTGCAGTTTGTGTAATTGTGAAATAAGGCTTAATGATTGGACAGGCATGGGCCTTGGGATATTAGGTTGAGGGGCCCAGTGTTCGGAATAAGGGGTGTCAGGGGGGTTTTGAACCACCAAATACTCCTGTGACCCCATCAAATACATTTTTCAGCAGAACCCAGAGGAAAAATCCCCTCCACATACTGAATGCATAATTATGGAGGCATGTGCATGAGGCCGCAAGTAAAGCCCAATCAGCATACAACAACCTCTTTTGATTTGTATACATCAGCAAGATTGTTTTCAGAACTAATTTTCTGAGCAAAACATGCTTTAAATGCCCAGAATTCTTTTTTAGAGCCTCCAAAACTCTTCGGCTTCAGGGGGCATCTGGCTGTCCGCGGTTTGACCTGGCTAAAAGGGCTTCAACCTTTTTGGCCTTGAAACTGAGAGACCCCCTTAAATAACAGGGTCTATTTCAATCACTGTTAAATGAGGGCAAGTGCAATCTTGGCACAGGATGATCAAACATCCATCTAACATTGATTGTTCATGCCAGTAACTGAACCACACTCCAACATCAAGGTTTAACGAGAACCTTCATTGGTTTTAGTGCTTGTCTTCGATGTCATTCTAATTTGGGCTTATTATATGGAAATGCCGTGCAGCTGTACTACCATGAATGCTGTATGTTTTGGGGAAAAACCAAAGTTTTACACAAAAATGCATGCAGGTTGTTTCAATAAACATTTTTTTGTGTTTAAGTAACCATTTTGGTATTTCAACATGTGTTTAAATTACATAAAAGTGTGGTTGACATGTATGAAATGTACAAGAGGAACAATGTCTGCTCTCTCTGCTGGAACACATTTTTCTGTGACAGTAAACATTATAACATGTTTACACCTCCGAAAACTACATGCATTTTAGTCTGTTAGAATTCCTCGGATTTGATATCTCCCACCCTAGTCTTAGCCAAAGCCCACATCTCCCACAAATGTACCAGATACTTTTACCCCGGAAATCTCATAAAAATGCCAACAGTGCTCCGATAAACCAGTTCTGAAAATAGGTTCTGTCAAAGGTAATCATCCTTTTCTGGTCTCAATTGCTTTATGTGAATTCCATGAGGTGTTTGGCCTCATACTGACATGATTGACCAATATGTTAGTCTATGCATCTGGCTATGACTTGCCATAGCATATTACTTATTCTCTTTTGGTTACTTTGGACACATACTTTGCAATTACTGGAAAACTGTATATGTGCATGTAGGTAAATGATGTGTCTGAATGACTTAGATCTGATAAGCTTCTCTGACTGTACCTTTTATGTTATATTTTTTGGAAAAATAAGCCACAATCTGATTGTTTGTCTGCTGCTTATCCTTAGCTTTAACATGCAGTATTGGCAGTTAGATCGCTGCTTCAACAATGGCAAATTATTAAGGTTAGGTCTGAATAATGCTTAATAAAGCATTACCATATAATTCCATAATAGACGTAAAGTACATTTCTGATATTTATAAGAAATGTCTCATTGGGTGTCGAGACTTGATACAAGTTATGAGACAACCTTTTTCAAAATCAATGGCAATGATACACTTGCACCAGGAATTTCAAACAAATTCTTGTAACTGTCATGGAGAATTTTGATAGCAATGTCCTCATTGAAACATTGCTAGTTGATATTACTTTCATGTAGAGAACACTATGATCCCCTATCCATCACAAAAATGTGCATGCAACGTATATCATCAATCAAAGATGGCATGTATTGCAAAAAGAGAGCCATGTCCCTCATTCTGGATTATCCTACAGTAAATGATCGGATGCTGATCAATTTCAGATTGAGCAGTGATGATTTTCAGAAAGTATGTAATGCTTTTTGTAAAGTAGACAGTTAAAGGTATATGTAGATAGCCGGCAGCCTGTCTCAGTGGTTGTGCTGCATGGGCCACTCCAAACCTGCCTCTGAGACCCAGGTTGAATCACAGTCTAGGCAACTGACGTTCGACGCTTGCCTGCTTTTGTTGTGCTGGTATACTCCAGATCAGCATGGTATAGCTCAACCTTGATTTTTGGGAGGGAGCTGCACATAATTTTTTGGTGATCTTTGGAAAAAAGTGATCCTTCAGTTTGTACAGGGATGTAAAGTTACTGGATTTTTCCTCGATCTTTTGACAAACTGACAGACTGACAGGTGACGGACACATCTGACGGACTGGCGGCATTTCGGGCCCGTGGTAAAATAAGTCTGGGGGCCCCCAAAGTTCCTACCATCTGTGTCATTTCAATAAGGGACCCCATGTGAGAGGCTTCTGTCCTATTCAGTTAATTCTGTTTCATCACAAAGTCATAAACATGATGGCAAAGTTTTGCTTTTAAGCCTTTTCTTTAACTTTTTTATTTTTTGACATCTTCAATGGGCACCCTTGAGAGGATGGGCCCGTAGCAGCTGCCACTCTACGACGTAGGCCAGTCCACCCCTGCATGTAGGGAAAATAACTATGCAAGAATGATCAATGTCTGCTCAAACACATTTTTCGGTGATTGTTAGCAAAATAACATGTTATATCTCTGAAATCTAGATTTTAATCGTTTAGAATCTCTCTGATTTGATATCTCTCACTCTTTAAGTCTAGGTCTTGCTTAGTCAAAGCCCACAGTTCCCATGAATGTACCAGATACTTATACCCTAGAAATCTCATAAAAATGCCAACAGTGCTCCGATAAAGTAGTTCTGGAAATAGGTAATCATCCTTTTCTGGTCTCCATTGCTTTATGTAAATGCCATGAGGTGGGTGGCATCATGCTGGCATGATGGACGGATGTGTTAGTCAATGGTATTTACACGTATAATTGTCCATTTAAATAGCTGTTCTGGTAATATTTGCTCTGTGGTGAGTTAATAAATAATGCCCTGACTCTCCATTATTTCTGTTATGTACATTTATGGAACTTGTGCCATGCAGTGTTGACTTTCAAAACTTGCCAGATAATATGAGATGACCATTCTTTTATCAATGACATGATACACACTTTCACTAGAAATTTCAAACAAGTAAATGTACAGCAATACCCACAAGAAATGTTTCAATATTGAGTTGTCTAAACTGTAATCTAAATTCTTCTGTCATAAAGAATTTAGATGACAATGTCAACAACTCAATGTCGAAAACATTTCATGTGGATATTGCTTTCATTAGGACCACATCGTGATCCTCTATCCATCACAAAATGTGTATTGAACATATATCATCAATCAAAGATGGCATGTATTGCGAAAAGAGAGCCATGTCCTTAATCCTAGATTATCTTGAAAGATGATGAAATGATCTCATAAATGATAGGATGCAGACCACTCTCAGATGCAGCTAATAATAATTCGAGAAAGTATACAAAGATATCAACAGTAATTATTGTAACATAGATGTTTAAAGTTACCTACCGCTGAGATGGGCCGCTAGCTTCCTGTGTACATAACTGGGCTCATTCGAAACCTCGGAGACCTAGGTTGATTGCTTCGAACCTTGGAGACCTCTAGCTGGAGGTTGATTGCCTTCAACTGCTTTTGAAAATATATGATTAAAACAAATTCTGAACATTTCTATTGAAAAGTAAACTATTCACTCTCTATGGAAAAGGTTAGCCTTTGGTTTATGAATAGAGAAAGGGTGTAAGCAAAAAGATGAGAAAAAATTCATAATTGACAAAAAGAAAATGAAGCACACCACACAAAGAAACTTAAGTGGCAGAGACAAAACCTTTTGTTTTACCACAAGAAATACAAATGTGTCTGCCACAGACAAATTCTTTTCTGACAAGTTTCAATTTAGCAACACATAGATTAGATATTCTGCTTGAACAGCTCAGACAGCATGTGTCAGACCCATGGAAACAGTTGAATAAACAGTTGAATAAGCAGAGGAATAAGCTGAGAAATGTGCTGGTTGATTCTACCTGGAAATGGAGATGGCTTAGACCGATAATTCTAGTGGTCATTGAGCTTGGTGCAAGATATCTAGAACTGATTACATCTTTATATCTCAAATATGAAATTGGATCTGTGGCCGCAACATTGAATTGTCACAAGGGGCACCAGTTTTGAGCATATTTGAAAAAGGTTTTTTTAAATTCAATAATATTTTTTGTAATGGTGTAAATTAATGGTCAAAGAAAATATAGATATTGATCTGAATCTGAGTCTGAATCAGTGTTGGTGTGTGGAATCTTCTCGAGATTCTTAAAAATATTGGTGCAAGGGGAGGGTTGGTAAAGAGATAGCATGCTGGGCTGCCAATTGCTGGTTCCAGGGTTTGATCCAGCTCTTGCTGGTTTACCTTGGCTTATGTGGGACAGCTGTTTCAATCATCCTTCGCCTCATTGCTGTTTCCTCCCCCTGTCCTAATTAGGCTACCAAGTGCATAATTAAACACAGGACGTAAAGCCCCAATCATCAATTTATTCATCAATACCAATACTAGTTCAGTATCTGTTTAATGCATAAGGAATTTGTTTTCCATTTGAAGTGGTTACAAACCCTCATTTCTTCAAATTTAAATTGATGCTTGATGTCACAATGGTAGAAAGTCAGAACTTCGGTCCAGTGAGCTGCTCATTGTAAAAAAAAAGTTTGCACCTATGCGTCTGGAGGTCACGCTTTGATATCGGCTGTTCCGAATGTGAATTGTCTGTGGTTCCTTTGCAATTAAAATAATCCACACACAGAATAAAATTGTAAAAGGGAGATCATTTTAAAAGTTAAAAAAATTGTGCGATAGACCCAAAGCAGAGATTTTCTATTCATTGAATAACAACCAGTTAATGTAAACGGTTAATTTTTGAGAGTCCCATAAGTTGGAAAAAGCATTAAGTTCCATTTTCTGGGCTGTTCAAAAATTACGAGCTTGCAGGTGAAAATTTGGTTTTAAAATTCAAGCTGTTTGCTTGAGTTGTTCTGGTGTACCCTGGATCAGCCGGATAGCTCAATCTCTTTTTATGTGGGCTGCAATTCATTGTTGGTGACCACCAACGGATGATGATTAAATTAAATGTGTACAACCGCTGAATTTTGGTTGAGACCCCATTTTAACATGTTTTACATGCACAATATATATGCATGCTATCATTATTATTTTATCAGCCTACTAAGTATTCCTGCATTATCTTCTGAACCGTTAACTCGCTCATCATTACTATGAACACTTATTAATATCAATATTAATATTTATTTGTCATTATCTTATAATTCACTTTTGTAACCAACACCTACACAGATTGAGCAAGTCAATGAAGCAGAATAGGTTTGGCCTACGCCATACGGTTCGCAAAAATGGCGGAATCATTGGTTGACATTAGGAAGTAGTCTTGGGTAGTCTGAAGTACTCTGCATGCATATAAGCTGCCTGGGATAAACTGATCAGAAATTGCTCAAATATTGTTGTGGTGAAGTCAGTCCATTGTGTTAGACAGGTCAATTTGTATTGTGTTGGCCATACCTAATGTTTACAGCAATATATGCAGAATAGCAGACAGGAGAAGCTGGGAGAGTAAGGGGACTCACTCCTTCAAGTGCTAGAGTGTTTGTTGCCCCAAGATTGCCTGTGTTTGTTGGGCAGTTTAGCCTCTGGCTTTGTGGCTAGGGGTTAAGCTGAGCTTCTGCCTGGCTGCAGTTACCAGGTGATGAAATTGGGTATTCTAATTATGAGCAAATTACTGTCTACAAGTTGACCGCTATTTACTACCACCTAGGGTGCAAAATTCGCGAGCTCCTGTGAGCGGTCAACAGAATTTCAATCCCTGGAAGAAACCAGGACAGTGTGGAAGAAACCAGGACAGTTTCATCATTTAGTGATGGTCTAGTTTATTTCCAAACACTCTGCAAGTGTCTAATCTGACTTTGGTTGGCTTCAATTTTAAGCAGACGGCTTGTAAATACCAAAATAACTTGGAACTATTTTTATCATGGAGGATGTATACATTGTAGCTCACATATATTGCCAGTATAGAGGGGGTCACTTGTGGCATGGACAAGACACTTTGCTGAGTGTAACACAGCTTTTATGAAATTGTGAATTATATTGTTGTCCTAGTTAATAAATCTCCATAAAGTAACAGAATAAATACAATTGAGAATTTTTGATATCACAAAGCAAAAACACTGGCTTTGTATGGAAACATGAATAAGTGAGAATGCATTCTCTTTGGACCCTTTTCTGACCACAATTTAACATGCACTAAATGGCATAAGTAGATTGAATACCACCAAACTTCTGATGAGCAAAATCATCAATTTCACAGGCAAAGTTTAAGCTAAAGTTTCAAAACTTCCTTTTTGTCTCATGATTTCCAAACATTTTCATTCAAAGCAGTGGACTGGATATTTGCCAGCAACCAGCTTTGTGAAAGTAGTTTGGCATAGTAATATGGAAAGCTGTTGTGCGACCTGAATTATTGTTGACCCAATTCGATTTTCCAGGGACTGTCAGCATTCTGCTGCCACTTGACAGTCCCGAACAGAGACAGAGCAAATTATCTAATTTAAGCACACCCACCACCTTCATAGGCATAACACGGGTGACTTCTTTGGTGTCCACATTTACCCGAATTCCACAATGCAGATTCACTATCATTTTATATGGCATATCTTGGGAACCATTTCTTTTCAATAATATATGATCATCTGTCCCAAGTTTGTTGCCTGCTTTCCAGAATGTCTAGGGTTCGCCCCCTCTATGGCACGCCTGGAGGTGGAATTACCTATAAACTTCCTTTGATCAATTGAACTTAGAACGAGCTAAACTAACTGAAACAAAATGTGTTGCCACAGGTTTTGTTGCAACTAATTAGTTACCATAGTTATGGCTTCATCAGCCGACTTCATATATGCAGTCTCGTAACTGATGAGATTTCACTGGATTCTCGTTTGCTATGTCACATAGTTGCTACTGCCAAATTACTTTATTTACTTAATCATTTGCTAAATCCCTTTTTGTATTTGCAGTGATCAATCATGTAAATAACAGACTCAAGTTGTATCACATTATTACAAAACAAAACGTAAGAAAGATTGATTCTAACAGTTAGCCACCCATTTTGTCGGACTAGGCCAGGAGCCGAAATATGGCAGCTCATGCCTGATAGCCCTAGTGGAGAAACGATGAACTGATGTTCTCTCTGGTAAACTGCTTTCATCAGTGTCAATGTGTTGAAGGTTTACAAGGGATGTCATACCTTTCATGTTGTGGACTTTTTCATATTATGTCTTTATGTGGATTAGTGCTTCCTGTGAAGGATTACACGTGACTCTTTAACGAGTGACAATTCTTTAAAGCTTTAATCATATTTGCTTTACTTTTCATTCATAATTGACTGGGATTAGAGGACACATTTTGATCTATTGGATTCTACTAAATTTACAAGGTTATCATCTGCAGCTGACAACTAATCTGGTATTTTGGGTTTTTATCTTGTCTGGGTTCTTTATTTTAGTGTGACATACTCCTTTAAGTTTAAGTGAGTCTTGAGCTTTAATCATATTTGCTTTACTTTTCATTCATAATTGACTGAGATTAGAGGATACATTTTAATCTATTTGGATTGTACTCAATTTACAGTGTTATCATCTGGAGCTGGTAGCTAATCTGGTACTTTTGGTTTTTATCTTGTCAGGGTTCTTTATTTTAGTGTGACATACTCCTTTAAATTTAAGTGAATCTTGAGGTTAATGAAATGAATTGCTTCTACAGATGGTTACTTTGTAGTTTGATATCCAGAATGAATGGTTTCATCCCTCTGGGAATAAACACTTTAAGTTAGCACAGAATTTTTTTTTGGGTGAGAAAAATCAATATTATAGTTCAGTCCAAGAGTTTTATTGAGTGGTTGGTATACATGGCATTGTTGTTAATACATGTAATTGCAATATTTGTGTTTTTGGTCTGTAGTCATATTTGACATATGGGGACATAAAATTCAGTACCTTTAAAGTGCAGTTGACATTATCTTCGTGTCTCAAACAGTTTAGTGGCAGTTATTGTTACATTCAACGACGATTATGTCCATTCCATTTCAACCGAATGTAATAGAAAGAAATATGACACCTAAGAGACATAGGTATACATTTTACGTATGTTGAGTTCAAAGTGTAGTTAATTGGGAAAGTTTATTTTTACATGTCTTGAGCACATACAGTATCTTTTAAACACATACCTAAGTAAAAACTGCCTATTTTAGACAATGCATTATAATAAAAACGCCAAAACATGTATCTATTGATTCTAATATTTTGATTACAGAAAGGTCAATAGATGAGGTTAGTGTACAGCCCTACACATGACAAATCTCCTTATAAGCCAAGACCATTTTTCTTTTAACTTAATTTTCGTCATATCAGCACAATGCTAATCAGATTGTGTGGTGCATATGCCAAGAATGAAAACATCAAAGATAAAATCTGAGAATGTCAGCAAAATTCGGTAATGTTACAAGCCATCAAAGAGTAAACGTTTTCATTCTTCGTGAATGCTAATTCGTGGGCATTAAATGAATTACTGATGCTAAGCTGCTTTAATCTTTGAGAAATAACTCTATGTTTAAAAGCTGTGTATGATTTGTATCAATTACAATTGATTCCTTTGATTTTCATGCATTAGTTTGGTGTGATAAATGGTCTGAAATAAATGCATAGAGAAAAAGCAGTTGTAGCTTGCAAGGTCTTTACCACTTTTATGCTGCTTTTGGAGGCATTTGGCAAATTGGAAAAACCTTCACCTGTCCCGGCATGCCCTTCGAGATAGATGGATAGCCTGATAGCCGGACAGATATATCAGAGACACGGGTAGATAGTAGATAGATAGACAGATAGATACATACATACATACATACATTTAGATAGATACTGAGATAAACACATAGACTGATACTGGAGTACATTGACATTGGTAAGATAGCCTAGATACACTACCGGATAGACAGATAGGCCAAGTCAGATAAATATGATTTATACCATGATGAGGCTTATAAACACAGTAGATATATGTCTGACCAGTTTGATATTAGAATTTCAGCTTGTTATAAAGGACTCAGTTCAATGATGGTTTGAATAAGTTATCACATGGCATTTCACGTACATCAGCCCTGAGGTGCACACATGCATTACCTCTTGTATCGACCTTCCATTGGATCCAACCGATACACATGCCTCAGGGCAGATACGTGGATCTTGGGGCACATTACGAGGGCTGATACGTAAAATGCTATGTGATGTACGCTGACTGACAGACAGATACATTTAGACAGGTAGATAAATTGACAAGTATGATTGGTAGTGCATCTTGTAATCCTGCATTGAGAGTTGAAGCACTTGACAACCATTCTCTGCTTTAACATCATAGCAAACTACTCAAAAATTCTTGCATGGATAGGAAGAATAGACAACCTTAAGTCTAAAATCTTTCTCCATCATCATTAGTGAGACATGACAAATCAATTCCCAGGAAAGCACCTGCCTTAAAGATAGAAGAGCCATCGAAACATTTCAGCCAATCTCTTGTATATATGCACTCGGGTGGAATGCATAAAGTGCCTTTCTTCCTTCCAGGATTAGAAAATCTATTGCATCGTGATTCTTCAAATTTTCTGCCGCTGTAAGTACTCATTGCTGTTTAAGGACTTGGTCTTTGATTGCTTCCTTTTTGGCTTAGGTTGCTCTTTGGAGTTTTTGTTACAGTCAAAAAATTACGAGTCCTTACATTTAGCTGTTTGAGGACATCAATGATGTCAGAACAAGCTCTATGTCCTTTTTGCACTGAATTTAACTGTCAATCTGTCATTGAGTAACCGGTGATGTCATTGATTGATGGGTGCTGTGACTCAGCAGGTGTCTTATTTTGATAGTATTGAAAGTATATGACTTCACAAACTGTATGTCAGTCAGATTGAATTACATTACATGGATAAGGAAGACCTCACAAGGAATATGCCAGTGCAATTCTGTAAGCACTTGTTATCCGTTGGCTCTAAGAAAACTGTGTAGACCTTTGTAAGGACATTTTCAATTCTGTAGCTGATGTTGGCTTTTAAACATTTTACTTGACTTAGTTATGGTGCGCCTTTGAATTAACGGAATGATGTCACAGGTAATTATCACGGAATGGGCCTTTTTGCAACAATTGTGAATGGAGAGTAAGACCAATTTGAGATTCCTTCCAATCAGTATTTGTCTTACAAAAAATGCAAGCTAGTACCCAAAATGGAGGTATCTAACCAGCTTTGACCTCCTTATTTAACCTTATCTTCCAGTTGGGGTATTTCATCAAATGTGGTAGAGCTCTTGAAAGTGAGGTAATGGAATACCATATGTAGTATAAATTGTAAGTACTAAGGGGTTAAGCAATAAATATGATTTTTCTGATACAGAGCTACACTATCCATAGTTTGAATTTTTATTAATATAAGCCTACTGCATGGAGAAGCCACTTAAACAATTATGGAATTTCAGATTCAAAATAGCTTCACAAATTCAAACAACTCCAGATTTTAGGCATAAATGAATGAGACTTACAGCTATAGACTTAAACCCTTCTCCATCAATATTGCAAAATATCTCCCAACAAAAGCGCCTGTCTTGAAATCAGGGAAGCTCATGGAACATATAGCAGCCAATCTATATGCACTGGAGTGATTTGCATCAACTGCTTTCCTTTCTTCCTGAAATTGGAAAATCCATTGCTTTGCCATTCTTAAAATTATTTTCCACTTCAGTGAGTACCTACAGCAGTACCAACCGCCCTGCCACCTGGATTTCCTTCTGGTGCCCTTGGGGTGCATCCTGTCACGAGGCCAAACAGGTTTCCCTAGCTGTTAGAAAGAACCATTAGTACTTACAATTTGACTTTTTATCCCAACAAATAACAAGTAAAAGAGAAAACTAAATACTTTGGTTATTACGCATGCAGTTAATCTACTTCTTGCCAGGGCGTCTATGCATCTTCTAGAGAGCCAGAATGTTCAAGGTGAAGGAATACATGTATGACAATGTGGGCAGCACTCAAGAGCTAGGGAGAATAACATTTGCACAACTGCAAAATATATGCATAGAAACACCCAGGTGTAGGTATAACCATTGATGTATTAGCATGTTTCATCATGAATTCTGTATGCTAAGCCTTGAGAGAAAGTGTGCTTGAATTAATGGCATAAAATGACACCTCAGTCGCAAAGCAAATGCCTAACATGGCTGAGATGACATGAGAGACAAAACGTATTGTATGCCTGTGAAGACAGATGCTGTAGGATGTAGGAGGATGCATCAATTAAGATCAGATGACTATGGCACTGCATGAATGTCAATGGTATATACTTGCATTGATATCGAGTGATGTGTACAATATATACATTGTTCTTGATATTGTCTCACTTGGATGGATGGATTGATGTTTGGATGGATGATGATTTGGCATTATGTCCCCTATTTATGCACTTGGCAGGTTAATTAGGAAAGGAGGAGGACACAGCAACGAGGTTAAGAATGATAGGAACTGTTCTCCCATATGATTCCAGTCCAGGACTCAGTGATTGGCAGCCTAAGCAGTGCAGTACCAATGCCAACTGAACTAACTTTCTACCTGACCCAAAATTATCTCTGAAGTAGTGCAATTCATGCTGTTGATGTCTTCCTTCAAGTTTCATACTTGCATTACAATGGAAAGCGTTCCAGATCTACAGATAAGCAAAACATGAAGTTCACAGTAATTTCATTTCAGTTTTAAATTAGGCCTACCTTTTTATTTCAGGGAAGGCACATTGCATAAAAGCATTGATCAGTGAAATGGAATCTTCTTTCATGTCGTTCTCTTTCATTCAATCCGTATTTTGGCCAAAACCACACGAAAGCAAAAAATAGCTCTTTAAAATTTTTCAGATCTAAACGAATTGATTTCCTTGGTTTATCAGCAGTTTCAGATACCAACCTTCACACATGCCTTTAATTCCAGTGGAGGAATGAAGTTTGACATTACTATGTTTGCAATGATGTTGTACAGTCTCGAGTCCCCTCCCCCGTTTTTTTCCAAGATCACTACACAGAACATCGTTGTTTACAAAATGACCTAGTCAGATAGATAATTATGATGCCTTTATTCGGAACTAAATGCTTGACAAAGAGACATTTTTTAAACTTTTTAAACTAATGACTAATGGTTTGATCACAAAACACATTTTCATTGCAAACCAAAAAGGCTGAAGAAATTATTATAGATCTATAGAGATTTGAAACACGAAGTTGACAGTTATTTTAGGTTTAATGAATTACCTTTCCAGCAAATGCACATTGCACAAAAGCATTTAAGTAAAATGGTATCTTCTTTCATGTTGTTCTCTTTCATTCAATCCGTATTTTGGCCAAAACCACATGTAAGCCAAAAATAGCTATTTCGCTCTGAAAGGTTTTCCAGGCTCAAACGAATTGATTTCCTTGGTCTGTCAGAAGTTCTAGATACCAACCATTGCTCACGTCTTTGATTCAAACAGTGGAATGAATATATAGTGATGTCAACAGTTGTAAGATTGTTTCAATGATGCGCCTGACTGACACAATAGTGACAGCAATACATGCAATCATATTTGAGGGATTTTATTGTTGTGTTAGAAGTTACTTAAAAATATATTGATAAATGTTATATAATTTTTCTTTCTTTACTCCCTCAGCAAACTCAGCAGGACACTCTTCTATCTTGACTTTTTGTTGGGCGAATAAAGATTAGCTCTGTTAGTATTCAAATTTTTCTTTAGTCAATTGGATCTTCTCGTGTAGAAACTAAATTTACCAAATGATTGTAAATCAACATGCCAAATTGGCCTAATTCTGCAGTGATAGAAGCCCCAAATTTCCCAAATTATGTTGGTAAAGGGGATCAGCTGTAGTTCCTTTTTATACATGAAGGAGACATTTTGTCCATGTTTGCTGCTGTAGCTATTTGACTTGAGTAGTAGAAGCCCCAAATTTCCTAAATTATACAAGTAAAGGGGATCAGCTACAGTTCCTTTTGAGACAGCAAGAAGATATTTTGTCCATGTCTGTTGCTGTGGCTATTTGTCCTGAATAGTAGTGATAGAAAATGGAGATCATTTTATCTGAATGTCTGTTTACAACCAATGTGATCTTCAATTCCATACTTTTCGGAGAGTTTCCTCTGATTTTCAATGTATTTTTCATTTCATGGCACATTTGTGTGCATTCATGCAGTTCCTTGGAGTAGCATCCAAATTCTTGAAACTGATTCCTTGAGATGAGCATAATGGGAATAAACTTGGAAACGATTGAAAACAATTCCTTCTATGCCTTTATACATTTCCTAAAGCCAGTTCAGAGCTATATCTTGCCACATGGAGGCAGATTTCCTTGTTCCCACAGTTTTGTTTTGGGAAGCAAAATTCTGTCTATTGATATGTTATATGCTGTTTCCTAGGTTTAAAACTTCTTCTCCATGATATAGTTGTTCTGCAGAATCTGATACTCAGTGACTGATCAGCAGCTAAACGGTTGAAATCAATTGGAAACCAATACAACATTAAATTTAAAACTATGAGAAGTTGGGTTACTCACTTTCTTATAAAGTAGACAGACAGACATTGAGTCAGAAAGATAGAAAATGGCATTTTTAATACATATTATAGAATATTAAGGGCAGATAGATAGATAGATAGATAGATAGATAGATAGATAGATAGATAGATAGATAGATAGATAGATAGATAGACAGACAGATAGATAGATAGATAGATAGATAGATAGAACTGATAGATAGAACTGATAGGTAGATATAGATATATATATATATATTTATATCTACACTTAGATTACTATATTTCGTTATCTAGAATTGATTGATAGATGGAAGGTAAATAGTAATATGACATCAGTTGATTAAATGCAGTTTGTTATATATTATGTCCTTAGGTATGAATAAGAGAGGCATGTATTAACATTTTACTTGAGAATGATTACAGTGTTGATGATGTGCTTGTCTTTAAATCATGGAATGTTAATTCCAGAATATGGTGGCCGTACAACAAATTTACATGGAAACGATTAATTAATCTATGACTCGCCGAATACCTCAAGGAAAAGGATATTCAATTTGGAGTATAACGATTAGTAAATGAATCAATCTCATCATGCAGTCTTCTGTGGATTACCAATGAAAAACATACCACCCACTGACTGCATGTATGTTCGGAATACATATAATGCTTTACCAGTTTGTCAAGTGTCCCTGATAAACAAATAATCCAAAGTTTATAAGTATGCTGTATATTCAAATTTGAAGGATATCGCCATGGAAATAAAGCCTGAATTTGCAAAATGACAACCGGAAGGAAATTCAATGTCAGAAGGAATAAACAAGGGTAGCCATTTGCACCCATGATTGTCAGACTGATAAGCCTCTGTGTTTTATTCCATCTGCACATGGCAATGGGTAAGTTTGATTTATTTAATTTTTCATCATCTATCCTTATTGATGATTTTTCATCATATGGATGTTTTCCTATGTTCATTTTTTGTTTTCACTTCCTGTATATAAAAACTAAAATGTTTGTTCGCTCTGATGAACCTCATTACACTCTGAAAAATTTCAGACAAAATTGGTTTTTTAGATTCAAAATGGTTTTTTTAAAAATCAATGTTGGTTTTGCATTGAAATTTGGATTTTCAAAAAACCATTTTGAATCTAAAAAAACAATTTTGTCCCGACATTTTTTGGAGTGTAAATTATATATCGCATTACTCTCTTTGATTTGGGTCCATGCTGTTAAAATCCATGCTTTTCTGATGGAGCCCATTGTTCTTTCTAATACCAAAACAAGGTCGTTTTGCAACAAGGACATGTGAGACTACAAGGCTATTGTCACTCTCTCACTAATTACCTGCCCCTAAATAAATCAAGCTCAAGGAAGACGCCTCCAGATGTGAGACTGAAGGTGAAGCTCTCAGCGTGCAGACACCTTGATATTGAGTTGTGAGAATCTATTCTGGAGACAAATCGGTCGTTATCAGAAGTGATTTGCAATAGCGAAAAATAGTTTTTGCAGTGTGGAAACAAATTTGTCAAATAAAAGAGTAATTGAAGACAGCAGTAACATATGAACATCACAACATCAGAACTGCATGCTTTCTTCTAAGAATTCAAAAGAGACACTGACAAAGACACAGTGCCCTCGGGCACTAAACATATCATCAATTTGCCCTTAATATCGGTCAGGCGTTAACACTCTCTCTTCATCTACGTTCAACTTGAGTTTCTTCCTAAGTGACTTTCATGCAGCTAATCACCAGAGGTAACTGCATTGTGGCAATTTGTGTCAAGATTGTGATGCCTTCCTGTGTATCAAACTTTGATGCAAGTTTTATTATAAACTGTTGGTTTAGTCCCGATCTCTTTGCAGAACACCAGTTCTTTTCAATGCATTTGGGTCTGAAATTAAAGTTGGCTACTCAGAAATTGAGCTTTGGAAAATGGTTTAGTTTGGTTTGCCTTTTAGCCACTGAATGGAGAGAAGGATATTTACATCATATATTCCTACTGTTTTTATGCTTCCTGATGTAGGAGCAACATACCCCGATCAGTAGAGAATGATATTTTGTAATTCCTTGTACATTCAAGGCTAATCATCAAATTCATGCTATAAGTATTTGAGATCTTAATGTGCTGTGGAATTTTTTTCGCAATACAAATCAAAAATAAATCATCTTCTCTCTCAGTAATTCTTAAGAAGTTTTAGTTAATTTGGGCAGATCATTCATAATTAAGGGGTTGCTGATATGATATTGTATTCAATGGGCGAGATGGCTATATACACACCAAAGAAATTACTATTCTGTCGCTGAGTAGCATCTCTGGTAAAGAAACTTATATAACTTTGGGAAATTATTGGAAATTTGTTAAGTGATGTGTCACATTATTCATGAATCCTTCACAAAATGTAGGTGATGTAATAAGTATTAATTAATCCCTTGAGGCCATGTCAGTGATCAGAGGAGTCAGATTGTCTGATCATGTGTCCTAGTTTAATTGTTGTATCACGTCAGAAAAAACGTCTGTATATTGTCTATCTAGCTGTCTATCTATCTGTCTATCGAGCTGTCTATCCAGCTGTCTATCCAGCTGTCTATTTATCTGTCTGTATCTCTCTATTCATCTGTCTATTTATCTGATTAGCTGTTTGTCTGTGAGACTTTGAATAGCACAGAAAGCAGTTTGTTGAATCAATAGACCAAACTGTGTTTTATCTTCCCACTTTGTTCTGATGTGTTGGTGGATTAAGTGCCAGCCAAGGTGGCCAGATGCAAAAATTTCACGTACCTTGGTATTTACAACTGTCAATGCCGCTACAAGACCAATGTATTGCCCGGACATTGTGTACTTTAAAATAGAGGTCTGTTTTAATAATACATCTGCACAATATGAATGGATTTGTTGTAGATTCTTGAAGTCTCAAGTCAAAGGGTGTTGTACTCGTATCATTTGCGTGTGTTATCACGGTTCTTGGTAAACAACTACAGTATATTCTAGATGTTTTCCGATAAATTATATTACAGTGGCATTGAATTCTATATGAAACTGAGACTGCTATTCTTAATAAAATTTTTAATGGATCAAGATTTATTCAGCTTTTTTGAGCATTATATGTGTAGTTGACATTAACTGGTTAGTAAATTGAAATGGACGCAATGAAAGGCAGGAGAGCACTCCTATGGTATAAGCATTCACTCTACATACTTTCAACAAGACAGACAGAGCATTCTCAATCTAAGTGAACATTGCAAAGGAAATAATCATAAGCCAAATATGTTTCATGGGTGTAACTGTCTGACAAAGTAATGTAAAATCAAATGGCATGCCAAATATAATATTTTAATGAAATTAACCATAAGTGGTTTCATGTTTAAAACAATTCTCAAAGACAATTGAAGAGACACAAGAGACAATCTGGAGTTAAAACTGCCAATTTTTGATTTATTAATCAAGATCGAGAGAGTGATTCAACCCTTTGTGAAAGCAGAAAAGCGTACAATTCTGCAATTGATAAAAACGCAAGATGGCCAGAGATCAAGGCAGCTCAAAGATCCAATTTGTCCAACACAAAATTTAAAAACTGGAAGCTACAAAAAAAAAATTACAAAGAACGAAAACTGGAAGAAATCAAAGAGAAACAAAAGAGGAGAATTAGAGTGATCTTGTTTCTTTGCTGTGCCAACACCTTGGCCCTTGGATTGCATCTCATAGCAAAAACAACAATAAATCACCTGATCATGAATGCCCGTTTTGTAATACAAACCAATTTCTAATGAACACTATGGATGACAAAATTTCTTGGCAGCATTTAAATAACAAACTCTGGTATTTGATGCAATACATTTAAGATTCAATATGCACAAATTACACTTGTTATATTATCTGGGTAATTAAAAATGTTTTTTAATCAATATCCTATATGTTAGTTAGACGGCCATATTGTTAGTCGGTGATATTATTTTGAGGCTGGTTTCTACAACTGACTATAAAGAAAGAAAATATTGTACTGTTTTGCATTGTACTAAATGGCATTGTATTGCATTGATTGTATTGTAGCACACGTTTAAGCTATCTGTTCCAAAACCAAAAACAATTAGGTGCCTTTTAAAACAGTAGCCAACATTTATCACCTGTGTTTTGCATTGATATTTTCACTCTCTTGCTTTTGATTGTGGTTCGGTTACAGTATTTGAGGCAGTTGCAAGCTTGAGAAGAATTTTTTTCTACTCCAATGATTGCTTGGCTTATAATATTATGCTGAGCCTCTGAAGTTTTAAATGATTCAATCCATTGACTCTCAACCCCCCCCCCCCATTACATTTTGTGCTTATTTGGTTAGTCGGAGACTGATTTTCAGATTACAAGATTAAGCTTTGGTTTTTTTGAAAATAATTGTGAAGTGAACAAAAATGGCACAACTTACCCGGTCTCCCCTACAGAGCAGAGTAAACCTGCTTCAATAGATCACTGAAGGAATAATCACGAAGTGAACATCATGCAGTCTGCATGGACTTAGCTGATAGCCGTGTTCATGTATAAGGGTGGGCTGAAAAAAACTTTTTTGGAAATTCGATATGCCAGTGGTATAGAAAGTTGGCTATGGCCAAAAAATGAAAATCGGTGCAAAAAAAATTTTTGGCATGCGACTTGTGCCGGGCCACTCCGGCTTTTATGAAAATGCATATTTTCAGCCATTTTGCATGATTTTTTAGACCATTTTTTGGCCAGAGTCAGCTTCCTTGATTTCAGAAGGCTCAGTGACATAATGAAATCTTCTTTTTTGTATTTAAGATGTAGCCATTTCTGTGTAAAGGTTGGGTATCAGAATTTGGCTTTTTTTGCTAAAAATTGCCCAAAAAGTATCGGAATTGACCCCACAAAAAAATGATTCCAAGTGAATTTTTATTACCCCGAGTCCTCCCTAACACCCTAAAAAACACTTCCAGCGCGTTACCTGCATAAATTTGTGGTTTCACGGGCCGGTACAGGGGCAATTCTGTAAGTCAGACTTACAGATTTGACACTTTAGCAGCTTGTGCAGCCCTACCATTACACCTCAGTTATTTCATTGTTAAATAGCGATGAGGCCAGTTAATAGGGGTATCAGACAAGCCATCAGTCAAAGCTCCAAGTGCAATAGGAGCTGAGCTACAAGGCGAAATGTCATCTTGTCGGACGTACTCACGCACTGTATGTTCGACACAAGCTGCTAAAGTGTCAAATCTGTAAATCTGAATCTATTCTGGAAACTAAAACCACAAATTTATGCAGATAAAACGCTGGAAATGTTTTTTAGGGCATTGGGGAGGACTCGGGGTAATTACAATTCCCTTTGAATAATTTTTTTTGGGGTCAATTCCGATATTTTCAATTTTTTTCTTGCAATTTTTAGAAAAAAAGGCCAAATTCTGATTCCCAACATTTACCCAGAAACGACTATATCTTAAAAATAAGCGACCTTTTTATGGTGTTTCTTATCCAAAATGGCCTTCAAAGAAGATTTAAGTATGTCATTGAGCCATCTTAAGCCAATGAAGCAGACTAAAAAATGGCACGGCACCAGTTGCATGCCACAAAATTTTTTTTGTACCAATTTTCATTTTTTGGCCATAGCCAACTTTCTACACCACTGGCATATTGAAATTCGAAAAAAAGTTTTTTCAGCCCACCCTATTCATGTATCCTCAAAGCAAACTATGGCTTGTCAGTTTGTGTAGCTTCATATGTCTTGGCTTCATTCGTAACATCAGAAAGGCATTGAAGGAAACAAGGGATAATTGATGAGTGTCATTTGCATTTTAGTGTTAATCAAACCTCTTTTTTCAAGAATTCAAAGCAACTAAATGACTTCATGAAAAGACGAAAACATCAGAACATAAAAATAGCAAAGAAACTACATGACCTACACGACAAGAGACTCGGTGGTATAGTCTGAACATGTGAAATTCCTGATTTATCCTTCACTGTCAAGGACCACACTGGAAATATTTTTGTAAACTTTGTGCGCTTTCCTAATTATATCTTGACAGGAAACTTTTCGTTGAGATTCTTGAAATACAAATGAATACACCATTGGGCATATTGAGGCTTGAACCACCAACATTCTGCCAATTTTCAGAGCTGTCTCTTGATTCAACCAAACACATCATCATGCACTCTGCCAAAAGACTGGTCAACTGCTTATGGAGGTGTTGAGCTTCATAATACGAGAACTGTGATCTATAAATACAATGTTGTTCATTCGGCCACCAAAAGTGTATTACTAACTAAATTAGCCAATTTAAGCCAAATTACGGATTTAGTCAATGACTGATGATTTGTTTGTTTGTTTGTTTGTGTTTTACGCCTCAGCAGCACCTTAGTGGGCTATATCGAGGCAGGCGATCGCCGTATGATGATGAGATGAGAAGACTGTGAGTCTGGTACATACCCTATTAATTCAGGGATGCCCAGGGTCTTTCAGTTGCCCCAGCATAGAACACTGGATACAACCCGCCTCCATTTAATGTCCCATGGGCTCGGACTAAATTGAGTTCCGGGGTGGGATTCGAACCCACGCCCTCAGAGCCAGTGGTTGTGCAAACAAGCACTCTTAACCATTAGGCCACGGAGGAACTCCTCAATGACTGATGAATTTAGTCAAGTGAATGATAAAGTTATTCAATATAACTGATCAAGTACTATTAGTGCAGGAGGAAGATTGTCACCTGAAGTAACTTGGCTCTTATAACAGGCTGCAGTCTTACAACATTGGGACCATTATAAAATATGTATATATAGATGGTAAATCTGTGTCTCAACTTGATGAAGTGATGGATACTCTGTCAACCACACGCATCAAATAACACCTGATGATATCAATAAGACTAATTCAGTTGTATAATACATATAACGGAGTAGTGAGATAACTGAATGTGATGCAGTACTTATTAATCATCATGACACCAAAGAAACAGAAAATATCAATATTTTATTCCTTTTGGTTAAGCTATTTTTTCAGGCTGTTCTGGTATCCGATTGACTCCCAATGCTATATTTACAAACTGTACCATAAGTTTTACATTTATGAGACAACAATATTACCCATTATGTACACAGCACTTCACACCTCTGGTGCTTATACTCAGTCTTTGATGTGATGGCAGATAGAGCCAGTCATGGCAAGTCTGCATCTTCATAAAACAACTCATAATCATAGAGGCTTTGTCAGGCTGGAATTGTAGCTTACTGCTTGATCTTGCATTTGCAGAGTTGGAGCAGAATTTCTTATGTATGTACTTTCTCTCATTTGCTGTTTCTTAGCCTACCTTTTTCTAAAGGTGGCAGAAAGTATAACAATTATCACTTACGGCTTTGAAGTAAACAAAACAAGCATACTTTGCATGGTTCTAGCCCAATCATTCAGAGACAAACATAATTGTCCAATGTGCATGAACAGGGAATAAAATCCACCAAGTGCAAGGCAGTTACCACACAGACCACTTTGCAAATAAATGTGTGGAAAAGATTTGCCTCATTAAATAATTATCATTTTTTGGCAAATCATACAGCTTCAATTGTTGAGGCAGGAAAAAGTGTCTTTCTTGTGCCTATTGCCCTGAAGTTGTCACCAGGTGGATATATTGATCAGACGTGTACAAAATTTAGAAAGTGCCAGACAGACAGAGATGTCCAGACCTATATCAAGACAGATATCAAGATGGATATCTGAACAGATTTCAAGATAAATATCTAGATACATGGATTCATAGATAGACAGAAAGGCTCTTCTATACACTGTACTACTCATATTACTCACCATCTTTCTGATATAAAAGCAAGAAACATTTACAAGCTGCCAAACTCACAACTATGGGGAATGTGTAACATAATTATGGGAATTTTGTATTCCAAGAGCATTGTCTTTATACATCAGACGATAACGGCAAATTAACCGGTGAGGCACCCTTCGCCCCTTCTCCTTTAGTTGCCCCGGAAAAGCCATTATGATGCAAGTTGTTTTATGAAGATGCAGACATTCCATGACTGGCTCTATGTGGCACCACATCAAAGATCACACTTAACTATGATATCTGGTAATTCCACCGCTAATGCTACACTTTGTATGAGCTATAGACAGTCGACTGGTCGTAGAGAATAAAAGACAAAAGTCGGAAAGTGATAAAAATAAGATACTATGGATGTGGTACTATCCTGGGTTATTGCATTGTTTGACAGAAGCTTTCCTCTGGAAGTAACAAGTTGATAATATGACAGAGGTTCTTATTCAATCCAAGACATCGTTTCCCCTTTTTGCTTGCTCAATTTTTTTGTTTTTGTTTTTGTTTTGTCAAACTTAGGGAGTAGGCACTATATTGAGAGCGCCATTTAGCCCGTTTGGATGGTGAACAGAAAGCGACATGGGAAAACCTTAACTGTTTACGTTGTTAATTTGTAATCATGATATATATATAACAGTCGAATTAACAATTTTGTGATCATGAGACTTCTGATTTAATTCACAAAGTCGCGCATTATAAATTAAATGTAAGTTCAAAATATCTCATTTGTAGGAAACAATAATATAATTCAACAGAAAATATATATCAAATGTTGCCTTATGTATTAGTGACATCACAATTCCTAAATAGAGACAGTTCATGGCTCATTTTGGTTTTCTAGCAAGTAGCATTTAGAGCTTTCCGAGCAGATCTAAAGCAAGACACATTGCACTATAGATATTTCTGAATTATACAATTGAAAAACAGGTCCAGTTCAGCTTCAAAACTCTCAGCATCTGCATGCTTTTGCTTGCTTTTTTATGTTTTGCTATTTTTCTTATTTTACTGTGCATCCAGCAAAAAGAGATGAAGAATTCATTCGCAGCTGAGTTGTAATTCCATCATTCCATTAGTAAACCTCTCCCCAATAAACAATCGGTCAATCAACTTCAAAATTTGACTTACTCTTTGGACATCATGGAAAATACGATTTTCAGGGTAGAAATTATTGTTTCAACATTTCCCTATTTTGCGACTTAATGATAAAAATAAGTTTTGTTTAAAGAAATATAAAAATGTGAAAAGAAATGATATTTTCAAAAAATTGTGTCTGACCACTGTGGCCATGGAACTTTCTGGAAGAAGGCAATACACTCCCTAGTCTTTCTGTAACCATCCATCCCCACAAAACACGGGCCAATAGACAAAAGGAATCAGGCATTACAAATTCAGTTCACAATTGTGGGATATTTTATACTCCTGCAAACTGCAATAACTGAGAGATCAAGCTCCCACATCCTCTGTCTGCCTCAAGGCTTAGTATAGTAGAAGTACAACACAAGTAGTCTCATGAAGATGCAGACTTTCCATGACAGCCTCTTTTCTGTCCTCACACCAAAGAGAGCGCCAACAATGATTGATGTTAGAAGGAGGAAGGGCTGTTATTTCAGAATTTTTGCTAATACCACCAGCCTAAATAAAATATTTGCCTATTCAAGCCTTAGTGCATTTTGTTATGAAATAAATAAATAAATAAAGTCCTGGCTTAAGCCATTTTTGACGGGTTGATTAGGAAGTCTTTGATTCTAATTACTCATGCATGAGGAATTAACAACTTGACTTCTACATATTGGCTTATATCATATGACACCTGTGTCAACCAATCTCAAGCCAGATTTTTATAATTTGTTGACCACTTATTCTGCAATGTATGTTTGAGTGTTTGTCTTATGGTATAAGCCAGTTATTCACCATTCACCATGGGATCAGGAAAGTCCCTGTGAGGCAAATCTTCGATGCATATCTTGTTGGTGATTTCTTCCTCTGCTTGCACAAACGAGTCATCTTCCAGAAAACTAAATTTATCAAACGACGCCAAATCAACGTCTCAAATTGGCACAATTTCTCTTTGGGTCAAGCGACCAAGCAGCTGCCTAGGGCTAATGAAGTCTGATAAATGTCAAATTCCAAACATTTAATGCAATTATGGACATGAGAGTAAATCTCCCTGTATATTGTAGGTATCGGTCAATGACTAGAACTGATCCTGTCATTTATTGATTTTAGGAAAGATGGTTTATAAGTAAATTTTAAACCTATATATAGACAATTAGACATATAACATAACTGAGGTGAACATTTACCCCTGAGTTACATCACTTTCTCTGGGTAAACACAAAAAGACCCTTCAAAGGGGTAAGTACTCTCTATTATAGTCCAGAAGGAGTAAGGAAGACAAAGAAGTGGTCCAGGAAGGTTAAGTGCGAGGTTCACTGCTGATTACATGGAAGATAGACACCAACTTAGAGGGTTCAAAGTATGAGGTACAAGCAGTCGTATCTAACACACATAGTAAGGCATGGAATGAAACTAGACTGCTGGTTACACCAAGGTAGAACTTATCCAAACACTGTACATTGTACTGAATGTATAGTCACTTTTTCCAAATTTATGGCAACATACATGCAAAGGGACAAAGCACAAGGTCTATGGTGACTTTTGACATTGGAAGAAAGATTAAGGAAAAGAGATGCACCTAGTCAGGCTGGAGTAATTGCAGGCACAGGTGGAGTAAGGGAAATGTATAAAATACAAGGAGAAGAAGGTAACTAATATGATGCAAATGGGAACTTCACATCCCACGTAAATGTAGACATTTATAGTCCATTACACTGACAAAGTCAGTCTCAACGGACTTTGCAATTACACCCTCGGAAGGCCTTTTCAAGCATAAGCCTTTCTCAAATCCCCGGGGAGTATACAGCCAGGCAGCTATTTCCAGCGCACACAATGCTAAGTCACTCTACAATCGCTATAACTGCCTATATAGCCAAGGACCCATTTACACCAGGGAAAAGAAGAAAAGAGTTCTTAAGGATCTGCTCAGTTCATCCGTGCCATTATTGGGAGTCGAACCTGCAACGTCTCAGTTACCAGGCGAGCACCTTATCCACTAGGCCATGGCACCTCAAAGTAGTGATTACACAAGTCGATGAAAGTGTAAGGAAAACTAATCTCATCTGCTCAGGCAGTTATAATGATACTAAAGTTCTAAACTTCTATGCGAGAATCGCCATATTTGTTTTGAAAAACCCATTTGGTGTGTGAAAAACCCAATTTTAGAGTCAATCTTATTGAAACATCCAGTAAGATCTGAAATTTAAGATCAAAGAAAAACAAGAATCAGACAAGGAAATCACATAACTTCCAAGGAAATAACAAAATGTAATGGACATTTCACAGACAAGGCCAGCCTCTTCAAGGTACAATTATAGATAAACATCCTATATGATATTTGGTAAACTGACTTGTTCATGTTGTTTTCAGGCAAATTGACATTTCAACATTACCTTTGGATCAAAGTCGAATAATCACATCTTAATCTTCACAATTGTATGGTATCACTTTAAGAAGTTTATGGAATGAGCCCGAATTTGTTTAATTTCCATCGGCCTCTTTTTTCTCTTTTTTAAAATTCTTGTTACACTTGTAATCTGGCATTTAAACCCTGAATGCTCCTGCAGTATGTTAATGAAAAGCATAATTATGGATAGAACTGTACCTTACTTTCTAGCTATACAACAATTCAAAGTTGCAAGATTCAGCTAAGATAATAAGATCAATTGGGGTCTACGGGGGTCTATTGGAAAACTATATCACAGTGTGTGTATAGATGAATAATTTTCCATAGTAACACTAGCACTGGTTCCTAGACAAGAAGATACCTTTGGAAAATATTAATCACATGTCTGACACGTTCATCTGCATGGTAACTTCATGAACTGTAAATATATATGAATTGGAAAGATTTTACTTGAATTTGGAATTCCGAAATTGCGAATAATCAACATGATGGACAGGTACTGCTCCATTGTATGTACATGTGCATGAATCGTCTATTAGCATCTTATAATGTTCTGAAATATCAGTTATGCTGACCATGGGGATCCAGACTGACCCCCTGAAGATAGTTGTATAGTAGAAATGCCAAGTTTAAGAATATTCAAGCAAGAATTGCAACAATTCCAAGAGGAATTCATCCCCTGCGGCTTCAGAAGATAATGTTGGAATCGAACATCCAATATACACTGTATAGAAAATTTGAGCAGTTTGGTGTGTGCTTCCTGCCTGCCATGGATGACCTACTTGAAATATGTAACATTTTCTTTTATCACGAACTTACATTACCAATTTTCAGAGAACAATTACTAAGAAACACTGAGCCCTATAAGACCTCTTTTTGTCTGCACCTCAAAAGAAACCTCTCTTTGTCTAAAGAAGTAGGTGAAGTTAGAAAAGTGAGAAATAATATAAAATATTCCTATAGCCAATATTAGAAAAGTAAAATGATAGAAACATATTGTGCATAGCTTATTTTTTTAAATTTACATTTTAATTAACATATTTGATAGATATTCAGGAAGTGACTTATCATCATTTATACGGAATTCTGTATCCAGTAGGTAACAGTCCACTCTGTAGAGAATCTTCAAATTCAGCAAACCATGCAAATAAAAATTGTACAACAAATTTCTCAAGCATAACACTTACATGTTAATCGCACCAATTCAAATCCTATCTTTTACTTGCTAGCTATATTCAGTAATAAAAATGTTTCACAACTGCAAAATTCCCCTGATAATTTGGAACACTACACTAAATTCTGGAGCATAAATGGTTCCCAAAAGAGGTATAAACTTTTGCAGCCACCAGATAACAGAATTAAGCCATTGCAGACCCACAGCTAAGTATAGGCTAATTTACTATATTTAGAGAGAACTAAGCTATACCTATGGCTAGGCTACTGGTGAACGTAACTGAGCTCTGCTCTGCACACAGCCCTTCAGCATGCAACATACCAGTGGGGGGTGGGGAGGTTTTAACCCAGTGGTTATGTGCTTGACTTCCAATCCTCAGTCCAGTGTTCAGTTCCCTCATCAGGCTGGGCTGCTTGGGAAATGTTGTTCCCAATGCCTGATGGTTATGAGTGATTGTTTGTGCTCCAACCCATGACTAAATTTAGTCCCAGGCAATGGGACATTAAATGGAGGATGGTTGTTTCCAGCATTCTATATTGTGGCAACTGAAAGACCATGGGCATCACTGAATTAATAAGGTTATTGTCGGACTCCCAGTCTTTTCATCTCATCTTCATACAGCAGTCACACAGTGGGGGATCCAGAATATTCTGGTGGGGGCAGAGTCCGCGAAAAGTGCCGGTTTGCCGGTCAAAACCGGCAAAAATCGCATATGACCGGCATAAATGTTCAGCTTCGTCCACATCTATATATACTTGTAGAAGTCCTGAGGAAGAGCTACCCAGCTGATCAAGGACGTACCTGGCATGACACAGGTTAAGCCAAAATAGGAACTGGTAGTGCAATATTGTTGTTCGATATACATGTATATGGGAATTTCTAACTTGGGTTTCACCTTATCATTTATCCACAGATTAAACCGTAACCCACACATCCACGGAATTGAAGAACAAATATGAACATCTGTTATTTTTGTTCTGCAAAAATATCGCAATATAGGTATTACCCACCCAGAAGTGGTATTACCCTCACAATAGTTTTAAAAAAAAGGATTCTCAAAATAATGATGAGAAATGTGAAAACAGCAGCCAGATGGCAAGATATCACTTTTGAGCTGGCTTTAGGAAATTGCCAAATGTATAAATGCATAGAACGAAGAATTGTTTCAGCTCATAATTCTCATCTCCAACAAGCAGTCTCAAGAATAAGGCTATTAGTCTGATTCTGATTCTGTTTTATTGGATGGATGGATGAATTGGGCTTTACGTCTTGTATTCATGCACTTGGTAGGCAAATTAGGAGAGGAGAAGGACACAGAATGAGGTGAGGAATTATTGAAACAGGTATTTTGCATGGAATGTACTCAAAACAGCTTAGAAGGGTTGTTCACAAAAGCAAGCATCCAATAAGTGATTATGGAAATTATTTTCATTTTTGTTTGTTTGTTTGTTTGTTTGTGTTTTATGCCTCTGCAGCACCTTAGTGGGCTATATTGCGGCAGGCGATCGCCGTATGATGATGAGATGAGAAGACTGGGAGTCTGGAACATACCCTATTAATTCAGGGATGCCCAGGGTCTTTCAGTTGCCCCAGCATAGAATACTGGATACAACCCGCCTCCATTTAATGTCCCATGGGCTCGGACTAAAGTGAGTTCTCGGGGTGAGATTTGAACCCACGCCCTCAAAGCCAGTGGCCAAGCAGTCTTGACCATTAGGCCACGGGGGAACTCTGTTTTTCATTTTTAAAGCTTCATGTATTTTAAAACTTTGTTTTGCAGTTGAACCTTGACATTATCATGGTTTCTCTTTAGAAATGAAACACTCAGTTTGGAGTTTGACATCACAGTTAATGACAAAGGAATTTAAAACTGCCAGGCATGTTGTTTTTTGTGTAGAACCACAACAAACAACTTCTGTCTAAGCCTGGTGTTTCATTTTACCAGCAGAGTCTCTGTTTCAGTGCTTCCCAAATGAACTCTTTATTTTTTATTTTTTACAAGTGAAAAGTTATCACATTTTTCAAATCACTTTTTAAAATTTGTTATCAGTGATTGTAGCTTTCCTTCGAGGATAACTAGTCTCTTTGATTCAGATACAGTCCATTGAAGTATTTATCAACCAGTACAGGTATGGGTATCAAAGCTAAACATAATTAATCCATTACATGTGTCCATGCATTTTTTCAGTTTCTTGAAATCGGTGCCTGTAATATACAAAGTTACACAACTAAATCTGTGACATCACAGTCTTAGGATAAAGTGAAATATAAAGTGGGAAATAAACTAAGCTATGAAAATGATAATCAGTGTATGATCAATGAAACAGATAACCCAAAAACATGCAAAATCTGTTCTGTTTGAGTCATCCAGAATGTTGGACTAATAATGAGCAGCCCTGAATCCAGCCTCGTGAAATTGATTGATGGCAATTAAGATATCCATCTTTCATTTCTGAAGGTCCCTCACAAAATAATAAAGGTCTGTCATTCCATCTTGCTTGTGTTTTCATTCAAGACATCTGATGCATCACTTCTCAATGAATTCTACATTTTTCTATGGAAATTCTGATATTCTTCTTCAAGATGACTTCATCAGTGTTCATGGCAGTACATGCATTGCATGGGCATTAAAGTAATGCATATGATATATTGCAATCCCCAATCCTGGAGACTGTCTACTTATTTTGTTTGTTGCTTTTTTTGCAACTTTGTGCCATGCTCTGAACTTCAGCATATTGTAAAAATAACGTGCACAAGGCACTTTAAAGGGCATTCTGCACATCATCTAACTACGGACCTGAAGTCCTGGTTATTTTGTAAATGTTGCTGCTATGTAAGAGGGCATACAAACTTTACAAAGGTAGCATCATCCCAAGTCATACCATGACAAAATGGCCCATAACATTTGCTAATTAATGAATACTTAATTAACTGACCCGGTTTTGGCTCAGCCAATCAGGGACTACTACATCACAGTTTGAAATTGTTGCTTCTGTTTCACACAGTTACAAATGGAGAAATTGTGTATTGTTGAAAGGTGCTATCACAGTTCCGAAAATTCCATTGATTATGTATTTTCACAGTTCTGAAATGAAACTGTTTGAAAGTTTGCTTGTTTTACGCTGTTTTTCTTAGTTGCCAGTAATCGTCTGAGTGTCCATAATCGGACTAAATCTGCCTGCAAAATGCTTATGTCCTTAATAAGCAGCCAATCACAGAAGAGGTTGGAAATAGCAGAAAGCCCTGTCCATTTTAGCAGGGCTTGCGTAGGGAGGATGCAAAGGTACCAACACATTGATGAAGCATGCAGTGGTGTTTTGTCCTAATTGCTAACCTCTTGTTGTTTTGACAAATTCTCAGTGAGTTATAAATAGATCCAGGGTGGGGAAGGCCCTCAATGACATCACAGGACTCCCTCTTTCCAGTTTTTCTAGGATGGATTTCCTGGGTCTCTAAAATGTTATTTAAATAATGTGCATGTTCCTGTAAAGTTGATCAACACAAAATTAAACCCCGTGTGCAAAGTGTGAACGGAATTGTGCAGTATTTTGTTGCGAAATTTGTCCACAAGATTCCAGAGAAGACCAGTAACAACAGATCAGAATGCCCTAAAAAAGCTTTGGGTTGTAAAATTCATGTCAATGATATTGAAAGATAGAACTGTCAGTGCCACACAGAACCTTGGTTCTATGAAAAATCCAAGAAGTATACATCCCAGAAAAAGAAGCATATTCGGGATGAATGTCTAGAATTATGAAAGCAGCTACAAAAAATTCGTTAATAATTTGACACTTTAATGATATTCTGCTTTTATCCATTTTAATCTTGCAGGATAGTTTCATGTACATTGTGTAAATTTGATTTTGCATGAAATTTGTCTGGCATTTGCAGACATATTGGAGCCAAGTACTATTATGATTCAATCACAATATCCTATTACAGAAAATATCAGGTATGCTTAATCCTACAGTACAACCCAATAAATTTTCCTAAATCCAATGCCCTCAGGAAGATGCCCTCACTTCCAACCACTCACATCTCTGCTGAGACCCTCACTTGCTCTCACTTCCATGCCCTTCTGGGGAAACCCCCTACACTCCTGTCCTCTGGTGCTAATTAAACACAACAGCAATGAGAGCTATTGATTGTAATCTGTTGAATGTCTAACAATTATGTTGGTACATTAATTCCTTCACTGAAGTCAATTAAAGCTAAAGTTTATCATAAAAATTCAACAAGTGAACTTAATTATCCATTGCAGTTTTTAGATATCTTCATTTATGATTTATTTAACCAATTTTAGTGGCATTTTCAGAGAATGCATCTGAGTAAATCTGTACATGGAATTGCTATTTTGATTAAGCTATTTGTAATTTATAGGTTATAATGCAATTTATTCTAGAATATGGATTATTTAATTTAGATCATCCACATTATATATTTTTCATTCAATTTGACAATAAGTGCAGTTCAGGTAAAATAACCCAGTTCTGTTGTTATAAGACAATGGATGCATTCACACATTCAAGGTCAAAATCCCCTTCAATGCATGCTTGTACATATTTTTATTGATTTTTTTAAAAACTGAAATCGATTTCATTTAGTTTTAGTTGTTTATTAGAATTAAGATAAGCCAGGGTAAGCTAAATATTGTTCTCCAATTTCCGTAAAAGCGTCGATTTAACCAAGAAAAGGTTAAAACGGAAACGGCTCTAGATATGGTTAAAATTGGGCTAGAAACATAATTTAAAAACTTAGATATATCATTTAGAAGAAGCTGAATACAATGGTTAAAGTAAAAATACCGTATCTTCCGCAATAAGGCCAGTATATGCCTGTAAGTTACGATTGTTTGATTTGCGCAAAATGTATGAAAATTGCAAATGCTGGCTATGTGATCAAAATTAATTTAAAGCAAAAAAGGTTTTACCTTGAAATGCTTCAATCAGACAGTGCATGTACATAGATGAAAATTTAACACTTGGTAGACCATTTCACAATTTTGATAAATTCCAAAGCTTGTTACAAATGTGTGTGACTTATTTGGCTAAGTTAATTTTTGTAATTAATGCAGAATTGCTACAATTCTTTAAAATATATATGCTGTGCTAAAGATCTTTGAATGAGTATTGTGTTATCTAATAAACTATTTAAATACAATTATATATAATTGGAAAGTTTTTGGGTAATTCAATTTTATGATATGAAATGAAATGTATTGAATTGCAATTAACCAGATCGCTATTGCAGAACCAGCAAACAGCTGTTAAATCAGGCAGTTGCAACATATTGCAACAGATGGGGACAGCAGGCAGGTGTAAATTGGTTTGTTTGCTCAGGAGGGCAAGGGCAAGCAAGTGAGGGCAAAGTAGTGGATGTGCCAGGGAGTATAAGTGAGTGCAAGTGTGAGCATCAGCTCGGAACATTTATTGGGTTGTACTGTATCTATTATTTGATTGTGTCATTTTTCAGGTAGTATTTGTCAGATTTGAAGTAAAATTTTTCAACTATCAGAGTACATCATGATCCGCTTACTTCTTCCTGAAATTAAAATGCTCAATTTCAGTTAGATCACAATTTTTACACATTCTACATTCCAATGGAATAATTGATAAAGTTAATCTACCCATTTATATTGAAAAGGGTAATATTCCTGAACTAAATTGCACTTGTCTGACTGTTCATTTCATGTAGAGAAAAACTGGCATGTAGAATCAATGGCAGGAACAGATCTGTAAAAGGATTATAGATAAGCTTTGAAAAACAATACTTGGAAATGCAGTGCTAAATACTGCTCATATTTGTCAGCCTAAAGTAATATTGGCCTAAAATCAGTATGATGTTCTTAGAATTGATTATTAGAAACCTTGACTACATTTATCTCCTTACCGAGCAATACATAATTAGGGGTTTCATCTGTATTTCCATTGCTAATCCACAGATTAAGGCTTGATCTACTGTGCCTCAAGATAGAGACATCATATTAATCCTTAAAACAGCTGTTAATAATGAGAACCCACAATTGTTAAATTGAAAGATGAATACCGAAAATAATAGTGAGAAATATGAAAGCTGCCTCCATATGGCAAGATATTGTTCTGAGCTGGCTTCAGCAAATTGTCAAATGTATAAATGCATAGAATGAATTGTTTCCAATTGTTTCCAAGCTTCATCCCATTATGTCCGTCTCAGGGACACGTTGACTGTCACACATTTTCTAGAACTCATTGATGGATGGATGATTGGCACTCTACATATTTTAGTGTGTTCTCTTCTGTTGAAGGAAAGTTACATCAAGGTATTGTTTCAATGATAGAATTTTCAAGCTGTATATATAGAGTTTAAACAACCTCTTTTGAATTAACATTTTTTAAACATTTATAGAACATGTAAGCTTGAATAACCATTGCCATTGCATTGAAACTTACAGTGGTAAACCTCCGACACATTCACAGTAGATTACAGGCAATTTCATTAGTACGTGAATCTCAGGTTCTTTGGCCACCAAATACATAGCATTTCTGGTTAATCTGATTGGTTCAGGAACAACAGAACGTCACACAGCTGACTTATGAAACGTAGTAAGTGCTGCTTTAGCATTGATTCCTCACAGCCAAGTGCGAAAGACAAGAATCACATGGTAATGAAATTGCCTGTAACACTTCGACTCCTACTGAAGAATATAAGGTCAATGAGAAATTGTATACTTCCAAAATACATTGTTTGAGGTTAATGAGATATGTTGCATTTGCAGAACACCCACAGTAAGGTTAATGAAAAATTGGACACTTGAGTGTAAGGTTAACCTGAAATGTTGTATCTGCAGAACACCCATGTAAGGTTGATGAGAAATGTTGTTGTCGTATTTGGTTGTAGTTAACAATGCTAAAAGTTACTGCAAAATATAATTGCTCACCATCTCCAAAAAGTCGGCATCTGGTAACCCTAGGGACCAAAAGTACTGCAACCATACCTTTAATTGATTGCAGTTGCATTCTTCTTGTGCAATTGAATCTCAACAACTGATCAACCGCAATTGCACTTATACAAACAATTACTGACCAATTGCAACTTCTCTTTCCCAGGGGATGACGTGGCCAATCCAGACATGCTGCCTCCTGCTGCCGGAGATTTTACCCCAAAGAACTGCTGGAATTTCTCAATTGGAGACTGGAAGAGGCAAGAATTCTATAGCCCCAACTACCCCGATGACTACCTCAACAACACGGAGTGCATGCAATTGCTTCAGGGTAAGTAAATATCTGTCAATTTCTAATGATTAAGACATAAAATTGAGATGGCATAATTACAATAATTCATGTTATAGAGAAAAACAGGCTGTACACTCATAAAATTACAGTGTGATGTTGTATGTCACTAACCATGCAGCGAGAAAAAAGTTTAATGTTGTTCAAAAAGACACATTTTTGTGTTGTACGAAAGGCAACTAGTTGCATTATGACAGCTTTCAGGGACCTTATGATTGGCCCTTAGAAACACACGGCCGGGTTTTTGCCCCCTATTTTCCTGACCATATATAAAGTATAATAAGTATTAGGCCTACACTGAGTAATACTGTCAGGTCAAGTGATTAAGCGCAAAAACGCCTGTGCTTTCAAGCTTTCACAATGAATCATATTTTGTTGGCCTATAACAAAGAACTGAATTGCCCCTCTACTCTGAAACTGACCGCAAGCTGCTCACTTTCCCAACCCACACCCACTTAGAAATTTCTATCCAGAGCTGCCACTGACTGTTTGCAGTAACCACCATTCATAAATTATACATAAATTGTGCTCCAAAGGAACAAATTTGAAAATAAACATCTAATTGTTTTATACCCACACAATTACGTCACAAACAGCCTACCTGAGATGGTGTGACTTAACCTTTCAATTGTCTCCATGGTATATTATGGAGTGCTAAAAACCACATGTAAGCACTTTTCCTCGCTTTTGAAAGAATAATTTTCCAATAAAATCACCCACTTATCTTTGTTCTTTTGTCAAAAGTGGAATTTTGTACACCAGGACAGTTTTTGATCAATTCTAATGTCCTCTTAAGCTTTACTATAAACTACGTTTTCACATAACCACACTGCTGTCTATAAGTAAGTGAAACAAGTTATTGCCATTGGTTCAATGCTAAACATCCTCAACCAAACTGCCTGATATGATGAGATGGAAACATATTGGGACATTATTGGGTCACAAAGGACTATAATTCAAGTATGTTGGTTACAAATGGTTGGTAATTTTCTTGGCTGCACTTGGAGTTATATACATATGGGACAAAGTCTTGTTGAGTAAGGGTAACCGAAGGCCAATACAATTCAATGGGGATGGGAGTTCTCTCAATTATCGAAGAATTTGACTCCAAATATTTTACTATTGGTAGGTCAAAGAAAACTACAGCCATGTAGGCCACATACCTCAAATAGTGCCCTTTATTACCCAATATGTTTTCATCTCATCGGATGAGTAGTTATGCTTTCACACACATTTTGTTTGGAGATGTTTAGCATTTACGCTATATGGCAAAACAACTCCATGTTTCGCTTTCATGCAGACAGTACTATAACTATACTGCTTTCTTTCAAGAAATATACCATCTATTCCGACACAAAAAGCAATGGAAACCACTTCCAATTCAATTCAACTCTCTTTAAAATACTTAATGAGCCATATATTATAATATATTATAATACATCACAAAAACCATGATGATGATCAATCTCAATTTCTGTTTGAATAGATCACTTCCTCTATTTTTTATATTCAAAAACATTGAAACTTAAATATTGAGTAACCAATTTATAGAGTTCTCCTGATTTCAGCATATTTGTTTTTTTCCAATGATATTATGTCCAAGAGTGGTTTTGCCAGATCAGTCTCAATTTCACGAAGCCTATAATGTTGCTTTGATTATGGATAAACGAAAAGCTATAAAAATGCCTTTGTAGTAACTCTATGAACTTTATTCATTATTCTCAATTTATTCCGGTTCTTAGTCAGTTGAGCAGGCTTGCAAGATGAAATTCTGAACAACAACCATTGAATTCTTTTTGTTTCTCCAAACATTGATTTTATGTTTCTGCATTTTTCAAATTTCTTTAACTAAATACCCTTTCAACATTATTATTTAATCAGTTATTCAAAATAGGTCGTTTTATCATAACAATATCAATTTCTACTTTAATGGTGAGAACAATATAGAATACCCTCAATGGTTTTTAGAAATAGAAACCTCATTTGAATGAGGGGGAAGATATTATTATGAGTCATGCTTGTGTTTTCGTAATATTGAAACAAATAACCACATAACTCTAACATATTGTATAGACGTACTACATGGTTAGCTGTCGAACAGAGGGCTGAAAATTTGCAAAATATTCACCACCCACTCTTAGATGCCAAGATATCCACTGAAGTTGATTGAGGAGTTGAGGGTGAAGGCTGACAAGGATTGCATTGCAGAAGTCTGTGCATAATATAACAAAGGACTGTGCGGATGTGACTTTTCAACTAGCTTATTTCTGATTCTACCAATTTTTCTGTGAGCTATACAGAGCTACTGTACTTGTAATTGTGGTCACTCAGCGTTACAGTAAGATGGCTCTCAAGAGTCTACAACTGTGTAAATGTGAATACATTTCCATGTGGTAGTGGTACATGGAGGAGTGCGCCAGATGCCATTGTCCAATATTTAGGATACCTGCAGGGGTGCCAGAAGGAATCGTGGGCAGCACGGGCGGTCAGACGACAAAGGGCAAATCATGTTAGCGCCAATTTTGTATGACAAAATTTAAATAGAGAATCAATGATAATTTGGTTAAATACCTACAATTTGTGCCTAAAATTCGTAAAACAAGGCCAAATAATTTTTTTCTTTAAGATCTAAAGGGCACCCTTGTCCCCCCTGCCTCCCTTGGACAAAGGCAGGAGGGACGATTGCACCCTCCCCTGGTTCTGGCACCCCTGGATACGTGAATGTTAATTGTGGTACTTCAGAACAGGCTGTAAACTGATTATAGTGGCTTTAAATTTAAGAGAAAAACTTAATGGTGCTGTCAGGCTACCAAATATAATTTTCAGGCTCTTCAATTGCAAATAAACAGTAAATTCTATGATTATTTGCAAGCCCAGACAATTGGATTTGGGTGAAAACATTGGGCTTTGCTGGGTGCACTGACCTTTTGTTTCCATGGTAACAAAAAAGACATTGAAACAGTTCCAACAAGTTCCATATTTTCAAAAATGGTATGGTAGCAAAGCAAAATACCTGAAATTAATTTTGTGAACATTTCATTCCTCAAATAAATATGTCTTCCAAGAATAATTGGTCTGAACTTTTTGGGACATCCCTCATACACAGACGTGTATACTTGTATGTATTCAAGTCTTTGCTTCTTGCAGAAGTTTTCTTTACATTTCTCATGCTTTTTCTCTTCTCATTATTTCAAACAGCGCCTCCTGGATACCGAATCCGCCTCGATTTCCGGGATGATTTCCATATTGAACATTCCGAAGAATGCCAATATGACTTCTTAGAACTTCGCAATGGGCCGTTCGGATATTCCCCTCTTGTTGGAAGATATTGTGGCAAAAAACACCCTCCTCTAGTCGACAGCCTTTCCAGGTTTTTATGGATACGATTCAAGTCGGATGAGTCAATAGAATATTCCGGATTCAGAGCAGTCTATGAATTCATCAAAGTCACTCCACAAGGTAGGTGCAGGGATAATTTATTTTAAAAAGTTTCAAAAACAAGAACTTCAGGGTTGCCAAAAATGATTGCGAAATGTGATAATTGGTGATACTATGATGGGCATTATTAAACAATTGGGAGGCTGTTCTAGACTTGGATTGGAAAATATAGGCTATAAACTTCACAACTTTGATATTATTAACAAGTTTCTTTATTGCCTCTTGCAGATGTGCTATTGGAGGAAACAAACAGTTCGCGTAAGTACGAAAATAATTCGTAGTAGCACAAATCCAATTTTGATGTTTGATCGATAATGCATTTACTAATATTTCCGCAACAGATGACTTGCTAATGGATGAAGGTGTGTCTGTAGGGTAATAATTACCTTATTAATGCTACCGTGGTGCATGACTGATTGTGTATTGTCATAGTATCCTCATAATTTTGGACAATAATAGAATTTTTTATGTCAACCAAGTCATATACAGTGGTGTATTCTTTTATTTCAATAAGTCATAGCTTACAGCCTTACAGCTTATGAAATATGAGTGATTACGGTGCTTTTCATGATGGGTGATGTCACTTCAGGACTTGGTCCTATCCTTGACAGTGAAAGGAAAAAAAATTGTCTATATAAGTGTCACTCAAGAGGCATTAGTTGTTCACTGGTACATCTTGTATGTGCTTATAGCATGGAAAATACTGGCTAAATTAAGACAATTCTGCTTGAAGTATGTGGGACGCAGCTGTTTTTGCTAGTGGATAAATGTGTAACATCCTAAACAAACTGCTTGTGAGAACATGGATTCTGATATGCACCGCAATATTAAGGAGGATATTTAAGGTATGTCTACGACAAATGGTTGCCACTTATCTTTGCTCTATACTAAGAGTTATCTACATGACCATTGTGGGCATAAATCTTGTATTATTTAGTTAGTGAGAACCAAGGCTAATGTGATTTTATCACTTACTTGCATAAGATTCGAGTGATATGTAGGGGAGAGCGGGGCACCATGGGCCGCTTTTCCATATTAAGCTCCTAAGCCTTAAGTTTCAAAGATAAATAGCTGCTTGATTTATATGATCATAGCAAGACATCTTGGCTACAATATCCAGTGTTGTTATGTACATTATATTCTACATTCTTTAAAAATAGCCAAAACATCATCTTTAAGAAATGTAGTCATGAGCCACGTCATGGGGGCTGTTTACATACATGTATTATCCTTCTCATTCAACTATAAAGAACTGATACCTCATAAACCAGATGTTGTACTTGAAATTTCCCCTTGGCACATACCAGAATATCGATCAGATGGATTTTGCATATTTTTCTATGAAAATAGCACAAATGTGTCCTAAACAGCTGCTGATGGCTTGCACTACAGTTCTGGACTTACAGCAGCAGAGTTGTTGTTACAATTCAACTTTAACTGCATGAGGAGATACATTAAAGCTTCATTGAAACTGGCTTATGGTGCCCAAGTGGCTCATGGTGCCCCATTTCTAAATTTCATCTATTAGTGCATATCACCATTTTCCAGTTCATCATAGTATCAATGTTATGACATCATCCTAGCACATCCCTTCTCTACGAAGATGCTGGAAAAAGTACTAGAAGAAAGAGTTTCACCGCCCAATATTTTACTTTTTACTCAAATTTGTTGGTCAAAAGTATTTTGTTCAATTCTTGGTCCTACATTGAAAAGAGAGATCATGATAGCTGCCCTAGCCAGTTCTACACTAATAAAGGAATATATGGTCTTCCTATCAATCAGTTCTATGACGCCCTTTTGTTTTGTAGGGGCCATGGCTCATGGTACCCCTTGGCTCATGGTGCCCCCTCTCCCCTAACTGTTTACAATGTGAAGAAATTGAGCAGCTATTTATATTTCGCATGCCCCTAATAGCCTCCTTTATGATTATGATCTTAAAACATCAGATGAGAATCAATGGTCCCACAAGCAGTTTGGCTGACGATGTTTAGCAATAACTCAACAGCAAAACATCAGCTGTTTCACTTACTTACATGACATCACTGAATGAACATATATAAGGGAATTGCTCATAATTCTTTGGCTGTAAAGCGAGACTTTGCATTGTGGCTTTGGTAATGTCTGGACATAGCAGTATTTGTAGCAGATGGAATATGAGTTGCCTTAATGATATTATATTTGTTTCGGAAAGATGCTAAATGTTAATGTGACTCTGGTAATGCCTCAATATAGCAGTATTTGTAGCAGATAAAATCTGAGTTGCCTTAACGATATATATTTGTTTCGAAGAGATGCTAAATGTTAATGTGACTCTAGTTATGTCTCAACATAGCAGTATTTGTAGCAGATGGAATCTGAGTTGCCTTAATGATATATATTTGTTTCGGAGAGATGCTAAATGCTAAGAATGTACACAAATGGAAGCCCACAGCCTCACTGTTAAGACTGCTGTTGCTTTCTGCTGAAGCTTCAAATAGAATGCACCACTGACCGAACGGGCTTAGTGTCTGTGTTTTATTAATGCTCTTATGTTATGTCCTATCACCAAAAATGTTTGCTCGTGGGTTTTGAATAATTTTTGTTGGATGGTTTGAAGTGCGGTATGAGAACTGAATGCTTGATTATATTAGTTGTGAACGATTCTCCGTCACAATTGTATTGGCTATTAAATAAATAATATTGTTGTGAAGTTACACGATGACCATGCATAAGCGACCATTGAGAACGGGGGATTTACTAACAGAAAAGTGGGGTGAAAGTAGTACCCCCTTTGGCAAAACTACGTAAAAATTTCTGAATCCTAATTGTGAAATTGTATCCTGTCAATCGAAATTATTAAACCAATCTTGCATATATCCCACCCAGTTATCCCACTAGATCTCCTAGCCCTGGGTCCTTAAGTTAAGTGATTTTGTAGATTTTTTGTCTTAGAAGTGTTGAGAAATGTAGGATAGTTTTAAATTAGATTAAATGGTTGTATTGTTCTTTTTTCATTCGGCAGCCTATTACAATGAGGGTATTGTGTAGTATATACTTATTTTTGAATCACACTTTGCTACAACAAATAATTTGAAATACACACTCACACAAAAATACTAGTGTAGGCTATAACCACTTAACCATATATTGCCACAGCAGTGTGATTTTTTTTTTTCATGTAAAAAATTATTACTTTTTCAAAATTTCTTTCTTGTAATGCCTTATCTCTTTAAATCACTGGCCAATTCTTTTAAGCCAACCAAATAATTTTTGATTTTTTTCAAAAGGCACCATTTAAATTTCATAGTTTTTTAAGAAGACATAAACTTTTGGAAAGAAAATATCTATCTACAAAGTACCATAAAATATCAAGTGCAAAGTCAATCATACAGTGTGCCTAGAATAAAATTAATTATATGAGAAACAATTTAATCTTTGAAAATAAAGTTATTGAACAAATGTTTGCAGCTTCGCAGTTTATCAAACACAAGTACTATATTCCATAATGGTATTCTCTTCAGAAAAGTTAAAGTTGAAAATCATCGTCTTGACACAGAAATATTTCCCTTTCAGTTTGTCGGATCGATGTGGAGCTTTCATCGCCACAAGGTCAAATACACACTTCAAATATTCCTGAAAAGTTTTTGAGAAGATCAAATGCAACCAGAGAACCTGTAGACTGCACTTGGGTTCTTTATGCTGATCCTGGTCACAGGGTAGGTACTGACATCTTGGCTCAACTTGCAACACAATGCCAAAATGAAAAGTAATAGGAGTTAAATGATTCCAAGAACGTAACTATTCACCAAATTCTTTTCTCATTAACTTTAAGAACCCTTTTTACACATTGTTGGTCGATTTTGTCTAAGTAAAATAGACAAGAAAACAAATTTTATTGTCATGAAAACAGGTAATTCGGTAAACAGTTTTAGGTCTACTTAATCCTCTAAATAAATCATACCCTCCTTTTCTATACTTCCCAGATGAAGTTGTAGTTGTAACAGTGTGCCAGCTGCATGAAGAAGAACCGTTGGGCCACACTGTGTAATATGTAGTGTTGGAAGTCTGCCATAAAGTTGTTCCAGTCTTAACTGTACACTGTGACATAATCCCCTTTTTTCAGTTTTACATGCGCTGGGAGAATTTTGTGATGAGCACTCCCCAGGATTGCAGTGACAGTTTCATGGAGCTTTACGACAGAACCACAGCCACCTCAGATAGAAGAAAGCAAGTTTGTGGTATGGCTGCCAAAGAATTCAAATCTGTCAGCAATCACGTCTACTTGAGGGTCTATGCAATAAATCCTGTGTTGCTTCCACAATTTAAAACTTTGTTTACCATCTTTACACCAGGTATGTATTATGTGGGGAAGGATGTAGCGCAACTGCTGATGCTGCGCCTCTCTTGTTATTTTTTATGTTATTCTAGCAAACTAGTAATCATTATCCCAAATTGCAATCAGATAATTCTTTGTTCCATCCCAAACTTCTGCTTCCAAGGTGTTTGCCTTCTTCCTGAAAAAAAAAAACACCAACAAACAGACTAGTCTTGTTTTAAAAACATATCCTTGATACACATCAATGGACATGCTTGCAGCAATATCATAGCTGTTATTGCCCTTTCCATTCAACACATTTAATATCGAATTAAATGGCAAGTAACTGAGGGGTGTAATTACTTTCAATAGCAACTGTACATGACTATTGATTAATGTATTTAATAAAGTGTTTTACCTTCCTTTTCATGCAGGGCCTTGTACCTCATCTCAGTTTGACTGTGGGGATCAGGCGTGTATTCCTATGAGTCTGAAATGCAACAGTATCGTTAACTGCAATTATTCCTGGGATGAACAAGACTGTGATGAACGTCCGCCAAGTAAGTGACCGATGATGAACAGTGAAGTTATAGGATTTCACTGACTGTCAAACATATTGATAACACAGGGAGGTGTTTATAACAGACTTTGACATTCAATGGCATATCTGGAAATGACCTGAGAGGGGGACCTGGGGGAGCCATTACATGCGACAAATATGCGGTCACTCGCGGCCTGAGCGGGAGGCATAGGTCAATGGCCACCCCCTAAATATGACACTGTTCAGTCTAACTTGATTAAACTGAAACCATTATGAATATTGATTCAACTGATTGGGACAGTAAATTGTGTGAAAATTCACTCAATCCTTATTTCCTTTTCATTAAATTATGCAGACCTATGAAAAACATGAAGGAACCACTCCATACAATTATATTCTCATCTTGTCATACTTTCTTTCTTTCAGCAACTGAGGCTCCAGTGGACCAACCTATAGTCATTACTTACAGCACTATTATATTGGGATGTGTTGGAGGATTCATTGTCACTATAATCAGTCTCGCTGTCTTCGTGACATGTCACCAACATCGCAAAGAAAAACGACGTCGTATGTTGGCATTGAAGCAAGAAAAACGTCACAATGTTGAAATGACAACTTTGTTGAATAGGTCTTCCTCTCCATGCCTGTCCCCGAGAAATCATGTAGATGGGAAAGTAAATAGAAATGGCAATATTCACGCTGTCAAAGATGATGATTGTTTAGTTGGTAAAGATCTTATAGATGGTCCAAGCTTCCGAAGTTTCCAAGATGATGATGCAATACCAAATATAAACCTTTCAGTTGTAAGTGTGGAGAAACATAATTCACCTCGCAGAGCATCGCCAAAAACTAGTCCCAGGAAAGACAGCAGACCAGAAAAAAACTGCTTGCCCAAAGACCCTAATAAGAGAAATACTCTTCTGAAACGTCGCCTCTCTCTAGAGACAGTGCGTAGTGACAGGAGCGACGTTTGGAAACCTAATGTTTCTCCATTGCCGACTCAGCACTCAATTGATTACAACCCACCGTACAGCAGAGATGCTCGAGATCATGTTGGTGATGATTATTCCAGAGCCCCTGTCCATCCACCCAGAAGAGTTTATGGATTTGAACTCTTCCGTGATCCAAGATATGGACCAGCGCCTGATGTTGCACATATGAGACGAGTCAGTCGTTCTGCGTCTAATGAACTGGATTTATACGATGATTATCCACACTTTGATCATACTCAATATGACGATCATAGGCAATATAGACCAGAAAGTTTACCATACAGCAGGACTTATTCAGGGCCATTAAGTGACAATCGATACAGGGTTTCCCGGGACCATTATGACTCATATGACCATCCAAGAAGAGACTATTATGCTCCGAGGGAGTACCGAGATTATCGTGACCCTCGTGAATACCGCAGAGATATCAGGGACCGTGATTTTGGACATGAGCAAAACCGTATTTCATACGATGCAGATGACAGGAGGAGAGCATCGTACGGCGAACATTTGAACCGTTCACCTCGTAGGGAGCCTCGAGATTTGAGGGATGCTTCTTATTCAAGAGAACAACCTAGAGTAGTTTCATACCCAGAAAGACAGTCATCAGCAGATAGAATTGACAGACGTAGGATGCCAGATGACAGGCCTAACCGCTCCCCCTCAAAGTCTTACAGAGACACATCTTCCCCTGACGTCTTCTACACTCGTCCCAATCGGAGCGCGACTCAACACCATCCTGTCTGACAGCAACTGAAGGGAGGAGGGTGAATTTAGTTGCCAGCAAAGTTTGAGCTCAATCATTTGCCTCATCGAGGTATGATAAGAAGGAGAATTTAAAGTTGATCACCTTTAGCAGTTCCACTTTGCCAGTGTCGCAGTCAAGCGCAATCGAATCTTAATCAAAGTTGGTGCACGGACAGATTTGGTTCTTTGCATTGTTGGAAAAGTGAAATTAATTCCCAAAAAGGAAATGTACGTCAGGTGTGAGGGAAATATAGGTTCGTAGTTAGCAAATGTTTGTGGCAGGTTAAAGGAAAGCAAGGTCCTGAAATCATGAACAATTTGATAATGCTATAATTTTATACATGCACAGTTGCACTCCGTGTCCGAACACTTAAATTTGTTTGATGGGTCACTCACGTACAAAATATTTGATACTTACACTCATTTTCAAATCAAATGTAAATATTGAACACAAAATACAATAATTGCATGAAGTTTTGAGGCCAGTTATCAAACAACAATATGTGCAGCTCCCTCCTCAAAAAACGGAGGAGGAGCTACTCGGCTGATATGGGTTGTACCGGCACAACGCAAGCAATCCTAGTAAACGAAACTGGTCACCATATTCCAAATTCAAGCACTGATTTGTATGTTGGTAATGGTAGGTTTTTATTGAAAAGGAAAGATGTCACAAATGACACTTTTACAGAAAATACATCAATTGCAACTAACTTAATTCATGAACGAACAATTTTATAATGTTATAATTTCACCATGCACAGTTGGCTTTTGAAGCGATCACATCCCACCAATACTCGCACACATGGAAATAAATATGAGAGCTGGTGATATTGGGGAAGAAGAGCAGACAACCTCACACCACTGGCATGTTTTAGGAGTACACCAGTACTAGACAGGGGCCTCAGGCCCAAGGAGGAGCAGGTGATGCTCTCAACCTCATCACCTCCATGACCCCAAAAAAACATTATAGGGTGCTTTAATAAACCTCTGTATTTTTTCCCGAGAGTCCTGTAATTCAGTCTACTGGGTCATTTGCTATGAAAGTGATAAACTCACCATAAATGCTTTTTCAAGACATGGGAAAATTGATGTGAGACTTGAATATCTAATGATAGAATACTCATTTTGTTATGCGTAATTGTTATATGTGTTAGATTGAAGTTGAAAGTTGTTGAAAGTGTCCTAAATAGATTGAAATACCTTGCAGTGTGTTCAATGTTGAATTGATAAATGATTGCTATCCTGAGGGTGTGTCTTTACATGTATCTTACATAAGGTCATTTGTATTTATGTTCAGGATAATATTTTTTAAAGCCGATTTCACTTTACAATCTGAAGAGAAGATATTCCAATACTTTTCTGGGAAGTCATGTGATACGAAGGCCGTGAGGCCGCAGCTGTCTTGTGACAAATGTTGTCGCATAACAGTGCAAAATGTCAAGCAAGAGAGTGTAACCTTTCAATTAACTATGAAGTGCTCTCTCAATTAATTTCAGGTAGATGAGTGGTGTGAACCATGATACAGTACAGAGCTAAAATAACCAAAGGAGAAACTAGAAACTGATATTGTGCCCATTTGTTTCTTGACACTTTGAGTGGTTCTGCAACATCATTTGTCACAAGAGACACAGCATTCTGCCACCGCCCTCAACCCATTCATCCAGAGAGGCTCGGTTCAAGATCGTGTCTCCCCTATCAAATAGAGTTGAAGACGTGGGAGGTGGAAGAACACCCCCGTGGCCCCAGCAAATTGCGTCTCTGACCATCATTGATATCATGACCAATCATATACGATGCTTGTTGAGAGTAAATGTAAAACAAATTCTATCATAAAATAACAGTAGATTATAGAAGTTAGAAAGTCTTGTAACTGTTTCCCCCTTTAGGAGAACTGTACTATACTATACCATACAGCCAGCAGACTATTGTTTTGGGGTCAAAATCAAAATTTCCGATTTACTTTTTTAAATCTTTTTGGAATCATTGACCATCTGCTCGGATATTTAGTCTCTCTGACCAGTGCTTGCCAGCCTCCCCCTTCAGTATGCCTTTGTTTTCTCCATTAATCCTGAATACACCTTCTTTAATGTCTGCTTATGATAATAATCTGTTGTCTTTATACAGTTAGAAATTTATAGTGTATATATATGCTTTTCCTTATCCACTATGAAATAATTAATTCTGTTCAGAAATAAATGCCATTATGGGGTGATAACAACTGCATAATTATGTATTAACAATTGTGAATGTTAACTTATTTGAATGAATGAGATGTGATGTTTTACGTTTGATGAAAAACAATTTATTTTCTGAAATTTAACTTAAAATTGAGTTTAACAAAATTTCTGAATGATTTTAGGCGTAATTGCTACATTTAATAAATTTTTCTGTTTCATTTTGTTTAAGTGTTGAATGATTTAATTGCCTCATAAATGATTATTATTTATTTTCTCAATGGATCATTGACATTTTAAAATGGAAGTTTGTAATTTGAACTATTTTGAATGGTTTTATGACATGTTTTGAAGATGTGCTTAAGAATAAAATACTTTATAAACCTCTTTGTATCATTATATTATAAATATCTTAAATATCGCAAACTTACCAGGATGGGATCTGAGGTCTGAATTAATTACTTGAGGGAATGCATAAAGTGCCTTTCCCTCTTCAAGGATAAGAAAATCCATTGCTTTGCTATTCTTCAAATTTTCAGTTGCTGTGAGTACTCATTGCCGTTTAAGGACTTGGTCTTTGATTGGTGCTTATGTTGCGCTACTGATTTTGTTAAGAAAACTGTGTCTATTGTAAGAACATTTCTAATGCTTTACACTTGGTGCCAAGTTATTATTATCAGGGCAGATACGTGTCTTTAGGGGCATCTTACAAGGACTGATTTAAAATGCTATATGATATAAACAGATAATCAGGTAGGTAGATAGACAGGTGTATAGATAGATAGACAATGTGATAGATAGGTGCATCCTGTAATCATACATTAGGATTGAAGTTCTTCCTTGACAACCATTTTTGCACATGTGCTTTGAGATCATTTCAAGCTACTCGAGGTTAGGACTGCATGGATGGGAAGAATAGACAACCTTAAATCTAGAATGTGTCTCCATCATCATTAGTGAGACATGACAAATGCACCTGCCTTTAAGATAGAAGAGCCATCGAAACATTTCAGCCCATCGGTTGTATGTATGCACTTGGGTGGAATGCATAAAGTGCCTTTCTTCCTTTCAGGATAAGAAAATCTTTAGAAATTCCATTGCTTCGCTAATTCTTCACATTTTTGCCGCTGTGAGTACTCATTGCTGTTTAAGGACTTGGTCTTGAATTGCTCCCTTTTTGGCTAGGTTGGCTTACACTGCGTTCCCAATTATTATGCAACTATGCTTTTTTGCATTATCTCAAAAAGAAATAAATATATTTGAATATCCTTTACACATAATCATAAGTGTACCATGGAGCTAATATCCTGCCAATTTTGTCCAATTCCATTGACTCAGTTGGGAGTTATGCCACATAATGATGTTTTGGGGTGTTCCCAATTATTATGCAAATTCTTGGAAAAGCATCAATGACCACTCAAAATGACCCAAACTAATCTGAAGATGCAATCAACATATACCCCATAACACAAAAGAAAAAGTATAACCATCATTTCAAACATAGATGCATTCATAGCCAAGCAATTCAAGTTATTTTACTCTATTGAAATAGCATTGAAATTACAGTTTTATTGCAATAAAAACCCTCTGATTAGGGTGTCCCAAAAAAGTGAAAGTCTGAAATTCATTGGGGCTAACCTCTAAATGTGTTCTATAGCCCCCCTCTGACTCCCATGTAAAATTTCAGCTCATTTGAAGGTGTTTTAGATGTTGCTCAAGAGCCCCAAAGATAGATAGGGCTTTAACATTGAATTTTCATGCGAAAATGGCTATTTTAGCAGATAGCTGATAAATTATTGGTTTTAGTCCACCAAAACACATGGATAGGTGATACAAAGATGTATAAATTATTATGCACATTGTGGTACCTATTTCATATTTGTAACTTGCTTGGGTATTGAGAAAATCTACATATATGGGATATACTTAATTACACGATTTCTGTGATTTAAAAAAACTTCTTAAGATTGTTTCAATTGTCTGAAAAAGATTGTAAGACATTGGTTGATGTTTTTGTGTCTCTGGCATACTATGGAACCAATATGTGATTGTCTCATGTTTGAATTCAAAATTAGACTGCAATTAATCTTCACTTAGAAAGGTGCCTTGGCTTTTTCATGTAAAATAGTATATATTTGCCAATAACACAAGAAAGAAGTGAGGTACAGATATGAAATTAGTATCACAGTGTGCAGAATAATTTATGCATCTTTGTATCAACTATCCATGTGTTTGGGTGGACTAAAACCAATAATTTGTCAGCTATTGGCTAAAATAGCCATTTTCGCACAAAAATTCAATGTTAAAGCCCTATCTGTCTTGGGGCTCTTGAGCAACATCTAAAACACCTTCAAATGAGCTGAAATTTTACATGGGAGTCAGAGGGGGGCTATAGAACACAATTAGAGGTTAGCCCCAATGAATTTCAGACTTTCACTTTTTTTGGGACACCCTACCTCTGATAGCCAGAAAAAATGAAAAATTCATTACCTAACCCATTTACCACTTTCCTTGGGTTTAGAATTCTCCAGTAAACCAATGGCAATTAAGTTGCACCACTATATTTGACAAATATCTTGAAATGAATTGAACGCACCCAGTTGCCAATGCTATTCCAATGGGAAACAGAAGTGTGAGTTTTTGATTTGGTGTCATATTTTGTAGAGATACCGGATATGGTGTTTCATCTCACAGTATGACTGTGGTGTGCTATAGATATATTCTAAGCTGAAATTTTATTGATACTAATTTTTTTAAGAGCATGGGCGGCTTCTTTATTGCGAAAAAAGTCAATTTCAATGGTTTTTCAATGCTGCTGTATTATACTGATTTCTTGGTCATGAAGGCATCCGCGTTTGAAATGATGGTTCCATTTTTTATTTAGTGTTTTGAGGTATATTTTAATGTCAATTTATAATCAACTTTGTTGATTTTGGGTGGCAATGGAAGCTTTTCAAGAAATTGCATAATAATTGGGAACACCCCAAAAACCTGATTATATAGCATAACTCCTCACTGAAACAACAGAATTAGACGAAAGTCACAGGATATTTGCTTCATGGCATACATGACATTATGTGTAAAGGATATCCCAATAGTGTTATTTCTTCTTGAGATATTGCAAAAAAGCCTAGTTGCATAATAATTGGGAACGCAGTGTAGGTTGGCTTAGGTTGGCTTAGGTTGCTCTTTTTGAATTACGAGTCCTTACATTTAGTTGTTTGAGGACATCAATAATGTCAGAACAAGCTCCCTGTACATTTTACATTGAATTGAACTGTTAATTTGCCATTCAATAACTGTCATTCAATAACTGGTGTGATGTAATTGATTGATGGGTGCTATGACACAGCAGGTGTTATTTTGATAGCATTGAAAGTAAATGACATAGTGAGGATGGATGATTGGAGCTTTAAGGCCTGTATTTATGCACTTGGTAGGCTAATTAAGACAGGAGGAGGACATGCCAATGAGGCAAAGGATGCTTTAAACGGCCATCCAACTCAGGGCCAGGTGACCCGACAACAGCTGGATTCAATCCCTGACTCGGCGACTGGCAGTCTAGCATGCTAGCACTGGACCAACCCTTCCCCCCTATCATGGTGAGGTGTGAAGGGCTTTATGACACGTGCATAATAAGCAGCCCTGGCACTCAAGAACGTGAATTGGAAATGCAGTGTTAATCTGTATTCTTAATGAATTTGGCTCTGTTCCCAGGGGCCCTATCAATTGAGCATTGGGATGACTGCTGAGTTTGCTTGAATGCTGAAACAGGAACCTGGCACATCATTTCAAATAGACATTATATATCGTCAAAAGAAATAAAGATGACTAAAGCACTAGAAGGGGATGGTGTAAAAATTATTATTAATGGTAATTTTCAGGTCATTAATAAGACAAGATTATTTAGATTTTGAGATATCAATAGAGAATGCAGCATAATTTACCACCATTATTATTATCTAGATGGTAGGCAATGATCTATAAACTATCCTTAATAAAAGTTTCATCTGTTTACAAACAAAAGTTTGGTTTAAAAAAATATTAAAAGGTGAGGTATTTGATCAAGTGTGGTAGAGCTCTTGAAATTGATATTATGGAATGTGTTCGTACCACAGTATAAGATACAGTAGTAAGTTTCCTCTATTGTAGAACTTTCCTAAAACATAGGCAAGAAAATCCATGCAGCAATTTTTTCAGCTGAGCACCTATTTTCTCTTCTATTGACAAAAAATTGACTTGGTCTAAACTTACATCCGCTACTGTATAAGTACAAAGTAGTTAAGCAATACATTTTTCTGATACAGAGCTACACTACCAATAGTTTGAATTCTTATCCATGTAAGCCTACAGCATGAAGAAGGCACTTAAACGATTGTGAAATATCAGATTCAAATAACTTCACAAATTCAAAAAACTCAAGATAATATGCATAAATGGAGACTTACAGCTACAGACCTAAACCCTTCTCCGTCAATATGGCAAAATATCTCTAAGGAAAGAGCCTGTCTTGAAATCAGGAAAGCTCCTTGAACATATAGAAGCCAATCTATATGCACTGAAGTGATTTGCGTCAACTGCTTTTTCCTTTCCTCCTGAGATTGGAAAATCCATTGCTTTGCCATTCTTAAAATCATTTTCCACTTCAGTGAGTACCTGAAACAAAAGGCCTAAGACAGGATACAATCCCCACCTGATGGGGTGATGGGAGATTTAAGAAAATGTTATTGGGCCAGGTGGGGAAAACCAGGGGCGATGCAGGAAAGGAGGAGGTTTGGCGGGGTATCGGGGAAATCGGGCAACGCGAAGGGTAAAAGGTTGTGATTTACATTTCCGAAATATATGAGTGCATCAAGGGTGCCAGAACCTGGGAGTGGGAGGAGTGGATGTAAGGTGTGCCCTGGTGACTTTTAGAATAACACGTTTTTAGGCTTAATTTTAGGAAAAAAATTAGCAAGAATATATGCAAAGTATTATTGACATTATAATTTAATTTCATCATGCAGTTGCAATTGCCAATTTTCGTCCTATCGCCCTTGCCACCTGGATTTCCTTCAGGTGCCATTAATTGGGGCGCATCCTGTCATGAAGATGAACTAAAAAATAATTTTGTATTTCTCTAGCTGTTCCTGTTATAAAGAACCTTCATTACATACAATTTGGCTTTTTATCCTAACAAATAGCAACAGAAAACTAACTACATTGGATATAGTATTAGGCATGCAGTTAATCTACTTCTTCCCAGAGTGTCTATGCATCTTCTTGAGAGCCAGAATGTTCAAGGTGACAGAATATGACGATGTGGGCAGCACTCAAGAGCTACGGAGAATAACATTTGCACAACTGCAAAATATATGCACAGAAACACCCAGGTGTAGGTGTAACCATTGATGTATTAGCATGTTTCATCATGAATTCTGTATGCTGAGCCTTCAGAGAAAATGTGCTTGAATTAATGGCATAAAATGACACCTCAGTCGCAAAGCAAAATACTTAACATGGCTAAAATGACAGAAGAGACCAAATGTATTGTATGCTTGTGAGAACAGATGCAGGAGGATGCAGGAGGATGCATCAATTTAGATCAGATGACTGTGGCACTGCATGAATGTCAATGGCATATACTTGCATTGACATTGAGTGATGTGTACAATATGTGCATTGTTCTTGATATTGTCTCAGATGGATGGATGATTTGGGCATTATGCCCCCTATTTATGTGCTCGGTAGACTAATTTGACGGGAGGAGGACACAGAAATGAGGCAAAGAAGGATTTGAACTGCTGTTCAACATAATACCAGTTGCGGACCCAAGGATTTGTAACCTATACAGTGCAATACCATTATAAACTGGACCAACCTTCCACCCTACCCAAAATTGTTTCTGAACAAATGCAATTTCGTGCTGTTGATGTCTTCCTTCAAATTTCATACCTGCATTACAAAGGAAATTGTTACACATATACAGGGAAGCAAAACAAGAAGTTGACAGTAATTTTCATTTGAGTTAACTAGGCTACCTTATTTCAGAGAATGCACATTGCATAAAAGCATCGGAGAAATGGAATCTTCTTTCATGATGTTCTCTTTCATTCAATTTGTATTTTGGCTAACACCGCAAGTAAGCCAAAAATAGCTCTTAAAAATGTTGAGCTCTAAACAAATTGATTTCGTCCGTCTGTCATAAGTTTTAGATACCAGCCTTCACACACACCTTTGATTCCAACGATGGAATGAAATTTGATGTCACTATGTTCGTTGTAATGATGTTGAACTGTTCACTCCCCCGATTTTGCCAAAACACAACACAGAACATTGCTTTTTACAGCAATGACCTAGTCGGATAGACAGGATGCCTTTATTCAGAACTATATGCTTGACAAATAGTCTTTTTTTAAATGCATTATAACCGGTCCGATGGACTATGGGGAACTATACATGATACACAGGCTTGCGTGACAGAATTTAAGCGTTACAATAAGAACAGTAATTTGCAGGAATGTTCTACTTTTATTTCTTCACACTATACCTGTTCCCTTTGACTGCTTCCAATGTTTTCTGAGCTGCAAAGAAACCAAATCAGTCTGCTCCCAAAATGAAATTATTCTACTATCACTCATCCATCGGAGATTAATATGAAATCCAAGTTTGGAGGCTTTGTCTGTTTGGGCCTACTTCTGATTTCGTTCTCTTACAGCTGAAGGAAGTCACAAGCGTAGACTCACAAATGCTTCACCTGTATCACAACATGGAATTTGCAGTTTGCGAGTCATGATAACTGATAGTGATGCATCACCATGCATTTAACACGGGTGTTGTAGATTCTTCAAGCTGTTGAGTCATGAGCAAGAAGAGGCCTCTAGGTGTGTCATAACAGACTTTTAGCATTCAAATTAGGCACATATTACAGCGATAGAAGCCCATATATATACGCATCCTTAGTAAATGTAGACTTTTATAGTCCATCACACTGACGTCAGAGTCAACAGACTTTACAATTACCCCCTCGGCAGGCCTTTTCAATCATGAGCCTTTTTTAGCTCCCCGGGGGAGTATACAGCCAGGCAGCTGTTTCCAGCACACACAATGCTAAGTCTTTCTACAATCGCTATCACTGCCTATAGCCAAGAGCCCATTTAAAACTGGGTGAAGTGAAGAAAAGAGTTATTGAGGATCTGCTCAGTTCCTCCGTGCCATGATTGGGAGTCGAACCTGCAACATGTCAGTTACCAGGCGAGCACCTTATCCACTAGGCCATGGCACCGCGAAGTAGTGATTACACAGGTCGATGAAAGTGTACTGAAAACAAATCTCAGCTGCTAGGGCAATTATAATGACACTGAAGTTATAAACTTCTATGCCAGGACCGCCATATATTTGTTTCGAAAAAAATCCATTTGGCATGTCAAAAACCAAATTTTAGAGTCTATGTTATTGAAACGTCCAGTAAGATCTTAAACTTAAGATCAAGGAGAAACAAGATTCAGACAAGGAAATCACATAACTTCCAAGGAAATCACACAACTTCCAAGGAAATGACAAAATGTAATACATTGTACTTTACATTGAATAATGGCATTTTAGGACATTTCACAGACAATGCCAGCCCTTCAAGGCTATATTATAGATGAATATCCAGTATGGTATTTGCTAGATTCACCTGCTCAAGTTGTTTTTTCAGACAAATTGACATTCAACGTGACCTTTGGATCAAAATATAAGAATAACATCTTACTATTCACATTTGTATGGTATTGCTTAAAAAAGTTTGTGGGATGAGCCCAAATTTGTTGAATTCCAAATGGCCTCTTTTTTTATATTTCAACCTCACTCCATGCTCGACAGCTCCTAAAAGTTACAGTTTCATACACAATTTACATTTATATCAAATTATAATGATAGGGGAACCTGATTTAGATAGTTGGTGGAAAGGTTATCTTTTTATAATTTTGAAATATCTTCGAGCCAATTCCATTAAAAATGGTGTGTTGAGCCGATGATCTCTTTGACCGAGATCTATGGGGTGTATGGGAAAACTATATCACATTGTGTGTATAAATAAATAACACTGGAAAATATTAATAAAATGTCTGACACGTTCATCTTCATGGTAACTTCATGAACTGTAAATATACAAATGAATTGTCAAGATTTTACATGAATTTGGAATTCGGAAATTGTGAATGATTAACATGATAGACATGCTGACAGCACTCCATTGTATGTCCATGAGCATAAATAGTCCATTAGTGTCTTATAATAATATTATTATGAAATATCACTCATGCTGACCATAGGGATCCACACTGACCCCCTGAAGATAGTTGTAGGGGAGAGCGGGGCACAGTGAGACACTTTTTTTATTTTCAAGTGTACCAAAATGTTGACAGCAATGAGTTAAATGAGATCAGGTCAACATTATAGATAATGACGTTGGGTATATTGTGCAGTAGTTTCAGGTTCCTACCTTTTACAGGTTTGGAGAAATTTTGAGTTATGTCCATGCTCGTTAAGTGTCTCACTGTGCCCCGTGGGCGGGGCACAGTGAGACAGCAGGTGAGGCACAGTGAGACAGGGCATCTGCTGTCACAACTGCCGATCCTCAGGACCTACGGAATTCTTCTATCGATTGTTGCTAAACAAACTACTGTACTCTTATAAAAGCAGCTGGCTAGGTGATTTTTTAGGTCCTTTTTTTAGCATGTTTCAAAACTTCATCGCACAGGACACATGCACGACTTATTTAACCTGCCGCACCTGTTACACACTAATCAAAATTCTTCTCTGATGCTTCCCTTCGGATATGACTCACTAAAATCAGTAGTTTATAGCAGGCATTTTGTTATTAATGGTGAATTGTGAACTATTCATTACATTCAGGTCATTTGGAGTGTAATTTGTGATGTCTCACTGTGCCCTGCCTCAAACTGTCTCACTGTGCCCCACGCAGCTCTCTTTATAAAATTTTTCAATCCTGCTGACCGGATGTATGCAGTATGCATCATCATCTCACTAAACTAACACAAATAACCAAGGTTTGAATTCCTGGCAATTGATTTGCATCAAACCTCTTTTCTTGGGAATTATAACAAAAAGTCACTTAGCAAAATTATTTACTTTTACTGGTAAAAAACAAAAATGTCGAAATTCCACTCTCGATATGCTGTGTAGGTATTCACGATATAGGAGAGTCTCTCACTTACTTACTTTTTGTACTATACAAAAGAGGGTTGATCTGTAAACAGTACCATTTACGGGGTTTGTCTCACTGTGCCCACCGTCTCACTGTGCCCCGCTCTCCCCTACAGTAGAAATGCCAAATTTAAGAATATTCTAGGGAGAATTGCAACAATTCCAAGAGGAATTTATCCCCTATGGCTTTGGAAGATAATGTTTGAATTGAACATATCCAATTTAAACTGTATGTAACATTTGAGCAGTTTGGTCAGTATGCTTCCTACCTGCCATGGATGACTTGAAATATGCATCCTTTTCCTTTATCATGAACTTACATTATATATTTTCAGAGAAAAATTACCAAGAACACTAAGGTCAATCAGACCCATTTTGTCTGCACCTCAAAAGATACCTCTTTTTAAATTAATGTTTTTGATATTTTCAGGAAGTGACATATCATAATCTATAATGGAATTCTTGTGTCCAGTAGGTAACAGTCGACACTGTAGGGAATCTTCAAGTTGGCAAACCATGGAAAATCAAAATTATCAACCAATTTCTCAAGCCTAACATTTGTATGTTAATCCCACAAATTCAATTTCCTATCTTTTAATGGCTGGCTATATTCAGTAATGTAAATGTTTCACAACTGCAAAATTCCCTGGATACTTTTAATTTGGAACACCATACTTAATTCCGGAGCATGAATGGTTCCAAAGAGAGATATAAACTTTTGCAGCCACCAGATAACAGAATTAAGTCATTGCAGACCCAGAGATAAGTATAGGGCTAATTTACTATATATAGAGTGAATTTAGTGATGATGTATGGCTACTTATGGATATAACTGAGCTTCTCAAACAGTGCCTTTAGCATGCAACATCCGGTGGGGGAGGGGGGGGGGGTTAACCAAGTGCTTGTGCGCTGGGCTTCTAACAGTCAGTCCAGAGTTCAGTTCCCTCATGAGGCTGGGTTACTGGGGAAATGTTGTTCTCGAATGCCCGATGGTTAAACGCTTGTTTGTGCTCCACTGGCTCTGAGGGTGTGGGTTCGAATCTCAACCCAGAACTTAATTTAGTTCAAGCCAATGGGACATTAAATGGAGGTAGGTTGTAACCAGCTTTCTATACTGGGTCAACTGCAAGACAAATGAGCATCACTGAATTAATAAGGTAATTGCCACACTGTCAGTCTTTTCATCTCATCATCATATAGCAGTCACAAACAATAACTGTTCAGCTCCGTCCACATAGAAGGAGGGTGAGCTGCCCAGTTGATCCAGGACATACTGGCTCGACGCAAGTCAAGCCAAATAGGAATAGGTATTGTTATATGGTAGTTCAATCAACATGTACATAACATAACCCACACAGCCAAGGAATTGATGGAAAACAAATATGAACATATGTTATTTTTGTATTACCCTCACAATTGTTGAAAAAAGAAGAATGCTCAAAATGATGATGAGAAATGTGAAAACAACAACCACATGGCAAGATACATTGTGAGCTGCTTTAGGAAATTGCCAATTGTATAAATGCATAGAATGAAGAATTGTTTCCAAGTTTGAGCTCATAATTCTTATCTCCAAGAAGCAGTCTCAAGAATTTATATATAAGGCTACTAGTCCGATTCTGGCAAAACTGTCTTGTTTGAGATTCATCCAGAATGTCGGACTAATAATGAACATCCCTGAATCCAACCTCATGAAATTGATTGATGGCAAGATATCCATCTTTCATTTCTGAAGGTCCTTCCCAAAAAATAAAGATCTGTCATTCCATCTTACGGTGTTTTCATTCAAGACACCTGACGCTTCATTTCTAACAAATTTTATGGAAATTTTGATTTTCTTCTTCAAGATGACTTCATCAGTGTTCATGACAGTATATGCATTGTATACAGTAAAGAAATGAATATGATGTATTGCATTCCCCAATCGTGGTGGATGTCTACTTTTTTTGCTTGTCTCTTTTTCTTTTTGGCAACTTTAAGCCTGAAATTCAGCATACAAATTGTGAAGAAGCTTTGGGTTGTACATGTCAATGATTGTGAAAGATAGAACCTTTAGTTCCTCAAAGAACCTTGGCACGATGTAAATACAAGTATAGGTACACATCCCAGAAAAAGAAACACATTCGGGATGAGCATCTAGAATTATGAAAACATCTATAGTAAAGATATTATTTAAAAATTGGAATTGACTCATTTAATGATATTCTTCTTTTACACATTTTAATCTTGTTGGATAGTTTCATGTAACATGGTATAAATGTAGTTCTGCATGACATTTGACTGACATTTTCAGACATATTGGAGCCAAGCACTGATACGATCAATCACAATATCCTATTATGTGAGCTCCTTTCACAGAAAACATCAGGGATGCTTAATTAATCCTATCTATGATTTGATTGCCTCATTTTTCAGCTGTTTATCACATTTAAAGTAAAAATTTTGAACCATCATAATGCATCATGAAAATACTTGGAAATGCAGCTCTTGTATTGCCATGATTGTTTTCATGAATACCATTGTCATTTTGAGTATGTCCGACACAATGACATTCTGCCTTGTATCTCAGCTCCTGTTGCACTTGGAGCTTTTGTTGATTGCTTGTTTGATACCCCTATTATCTGCCCTCATCCCTGTTTAACAATGAAGTAGCTGAGGTGTAATCATAGGGCTAAACAAGCTGCTTAACTGTCAAAATTTTAAATTGGACTTTAAAAAATTGGCCTTTTCTATTTTTTTAATCCTAATTTTTAGATTGAGATGAAACCTGTCTTCGAAAATCAGTAAGATATACTTGGTAACCTCAGAATTGATAATTAGAATCCTCGACAGCATTTACATGTATCTCCTTACCCCGTAATACATAATTTGGGTTCCTTCATTTCCACTGCTAATCTACTGATGTGGGCTTGATCCACTAAGCCTCAAGATTGGGACAGAACATTAATCCTTTAAACAGCTGTTTATAATGAGAACCCACAATTGTTTAATTGAAAGATGAATACCAAAAATAACAGTGAGAAATATGAAAGCTGTCTCCATGTGGCAAGATATTGTTCTGAGCTGGCTTTAGCAAATTGTCAAATGTATAAATGCATAGAATGAACTGTTTCTAATTGTTTCCAAGCTTCATCCCATTATGTCCGTCTCAGGGACACGTTGACTGTCACACATTTTCTAGAACTCATTGATGGATGGATGATTGGCGCTCTACATATTTTAGTGTGTTCTCTTCTGTTGAAGGAAAGTTACGTCAAGGTATTGTTTCAATGATATAATTTTCAAGCTGTAGGCCTATATATAGAGTTTAAACAACCTCCTTTGAATTAACATTTTTTAAACATTTATAGAACATGTAAGCTTGAATAACCATTGCCATTGCATCGAAACTTACAGTGGTAAACCTCCGACACATTCACAGTAGATTACAGGCAATTTCATTAGTACGTGATTCTCATGTTCTTTGGCCACCAAATACATAGCATTTCTGGTCAATCTGATTGGTTCAGGAACAACAGAACGTCACACAGCTGACTTATCAAACGTAGTAAGTGCTGCTTTAGCATTAATTCTTCACAGCCAAGTGTGAAAGACAAGAATCGCACGGTAATGAAATTGCCTGTAACACTTCGACTCCTACTGAAGAATACAAGGTCAATGAGAAATTAGATAATTCCAAAATACATTGTTTGAGGTTAATGTGATATGTTGCATTTGCAGAACACCCACAGTAAGGTTAATGAGAAATTGGACACTTGAGTGTGTAAGGTTAACGTGAAATGTTGTATCTGCAGAACACCCATGTAAGGTTAATGAGAAATGTTGTTGTTGTATTTGGTTGTAGTTAACAATGCTAAAAGTTACTCAAATATAATTGCTCACCATCTCCAAAAAGTCAGCATCTGGTAACCCTAGGGACCAAAAGTACTGCAACCATACCTTTAATTGATTGCAGTTGCATTCTTCTAGTGCAATTGAATCTCAACAACTGATCAACCGCAATTGCACTTATACAATCAATTACTGACCAATTGCAACTTCTCTTTCCCAGGGGATGACGTGGCCAATCCAGACATGCTGCCTCCTGCTGCCGGAGATTTTACCCCAAAGAACTGCTGGAATTTCTCAATTGGAGACTGGAAGAGGCAAGAATTCTATAGCCCCAACTACCCCGATGACTACCTCAACAACACGGAGTGCATGCAATTGCTTCAGGGTAAGTAAATATCTGTCAATTTCTAATGATTAAGACATATAATCGAGATGGAATAATTAGAATAAATCATGTTATAGAGACAAACAGGCTGTACACTAATCGAATTACAGTGTGATGTTGTATGTCACTAACCATGCAGCGAGAAAAAAGTTTAATGTTGTTCAAAAAGGACACATTATTGTGTTGTACGAAAGGCAACTAGTTGCATTATGACAGCTTTCAGGGACCTTATGATTGGCCCTTAGAAACACAGGGCCGGGTTTTTGCCCCCTAATTTCCTGACCATATATAAAGTATAATAAGTATTAGGCCTACACTGAGTAATACTGTCAGGTCAAGTGAATAGGTGCAAAAACGCCTGTGCTTTCAAGCTTTCACAATAAATTATATTTTGTTGGCCTATAACAAAGAACTGAATTGCCCCTCTACTCTGAAACTGACCGCAAGCTGCTCACTTTCCCACCCCAAACCCACTTAGAAATTTCTATCCAGAGCTGCCACTGACTGTTTACAATAACCACCATTCACAAATTATTCATAAATTGTGCTCCAAAGGAAAAAATTTGAAAATAAACATCTAATTGTTTTATACCCACACAATTACGTCACAAACAGCCTACCTGAGATGGTGTGAGTTAACCTTTCAATTGTCTCCATGGTATATTATGGAGTGCTAAAAACCACATGTAAGCACTTTTCCTCGCTTTTGAAAGAATAATTTTCCAATAAAATCACCCACTTCTCTTTGTTCTTTTGTCAGAAGTGGAGTTTTTGTACACCAGGACAGTTTTTGATCAATTCTAATGTCCTCTTAAGCTTTACTATAAACTGAGTTTTCACATAACCACACTGCTGTCTATAAGTAAGTGAAACAAGTTATTGCCATTGGTTCAATGCTAAACATCCTCAACCAAACTACCTGATGTGATGAGATGGAAACATATTGGGACATTATTGGGTCACAAAGGACTATAATTCAAGTATGTTGGTTATAAATGGTTGGTAATTTTCTTGGCTGCACTCGGAGTTATATCCAGTATCGTTGAGGCCCTCAATCCTGATATCCTTTGTATCTCAGAGACTCACTTAGCTGACAATGATGCGAATCAACCTGATGTTAAAAACTATATATTTAAAGGACATTGCCGAAACCTAAGACATGTAAGGTCAAACAGACACCACGGTGGTGTTGGTATACTGATAAAATACTCAATGATTAATTGGTATGATATTATTATGATTTCAAATGATGTTGATGGTATATTAGGAGTACTATTTACAGACAAATCTACTGATGTAAAATTTATTGTATTTGCTGTTTATCTGCCACCTGAAGACTCCCCCTGGGGAAAAAATGCTGATGAATTTTTTGCTTATCTATTGTCACAAATATACTCTATTTCTGAAATTGACCATGTGTTTATATGCGGGGATATTAATGCTAGAGTTGGTGACAATCTAGACTTTATCACAGAAGTTGATAATATTGGAAATCGCGTTTCAATTGACCCTGAGAAGAACAAGCATGGTGAAAGTTTCTTAGAATTTTTGCTTGAGAGTAAGATGGTGATTTTAAACGGTAGAGTGACACCAGATCTAGACAATTTCACCTCGGTCTCTAGCAGGGGTGTAGCAGTGGTAGATTATTTGATAACAACACAGAGCTCTATTGACTTGTGTACTAAATGTGAAACTCTTTTAACGGCTGACTTGATTGAAAAATATGATCTCTCGCATCTGCTCAGTGAACATTGCAGAATGCCCGATCATTCCATGGTACTAAGTCACTTTGATTTGAATCCCAGTGCTACGCTTAATGCTGTCATACCAAAGAAATGTTGAGAGTGCCACAAATAATATTAAGCGGTATTCTTTTAAATCCGTTCCTGATGATTTCATGAACACACACCAATTTAAAGATAAAATATTTGCCACTATGCTCGAGTTTGACAATGGCTCTGATACTCAGATGCAAGTTAACAATGCCTTTAAAAAATTCACTGAAACCGCCTTAAATGAAATGGAAAATCTTTTATTCTTATGCGGCGGAAATGGCCATAAATCAAAGCATTTCAAAATTTCAAGCCATATTGGAACAATCAGCTGACTGCTTTATGGAAAGAAATGCGAGAAGCAGAGAAGCTATTTATGAAAGCTAGAAATGACAGATATACCAGGCAGAAATTCAGACTCGAATTTGTGATAAAGAGAAAATATTTCAACAAAGTTTTGAGACAAACTGAGAGAAAACATTACAGCAAACTTGCTGACGAACTTGAGAATATTAATACTGAAAACCCTACCCAATTTTGGAAATATATTAACAGACTAGGGCCCAGAAAAAGAAAAGAGATTCCTATGAAAGTTAAATTATCAAATGGAACTGTGAGCACTGATACTTCATGTGTGCACGAGCACTGGATGAATGAATTTTGTCGTCTCCTTAACAAAGATAACAGTATTCTTAATGAGGGACAACATCACATTGTAAGAGAACTTAAACAGTTGGAAAATAGTATGACCTTAGCAAATTCTCAGTTAAATATTGAATTGAACAGACCTGTAAATGAGCATGAAATCCGTAAGGTAATCCAGAGCTTGAAAATTAAAAAGTCATGTGGTCCTGACTCTGTGCCCAACGAAGTTCTCAAACATTGCAGTGTTCTCTCTTTCATTGTGAAACTGTGTCAGTTTTGTTTTAATAACCAGGTTGTTCCACAGATGTGGGCTAATGCTATTATATCACCTGTCCCTAAGAGTGCTAGCAAAGATCCATGTCAACCTTTGAACTATCGAGGAATTAGTTTGTTGTGTTGTGCATCCAAAATTTACTCAAGTGTATTAAATTATCGACTAACAAAACATGCTGATATAAACAACCTATTAGTAGAAGAACAGAATGGATTTAGAAAGAGCAGGTCATGCCTGGAGCACATTTTCGTCCTCACTTCAATGATAACAAACAAAACTAGTTCTCAATTATTCCCAATAAATTTATCGGGAATGAGCATTCACCAGACTTTACCTGGAATTTAGAAGTCTAATTTTTTTAAGATTATGACATCACCTTTCATCTATGATTAAATAGTAAGGTAAACGGGACAAATTGTAGACTAGTGCTTCCTACATTTAAACTTTCAGGACTTAGACTAAGAAAGACATCTAACGTTAACAACTATTAACATGGCCAGTTAGTGGGAGTTGTAGAAGCTAATGGTAACTAGCAGGCAACCTTTGAAAAGGTAGGAAATTATTCGACATGGAATACGTGGGCTTCCAGGCAAAAGATTGAACAATTCATGCGAAAAATCAATGGAAACACATAACCGAATATACCATTGAAAACACAAAAACTGCTCAAAATACTTGTTCATCCCTTTCGGCATTGATTTTGAGGGTAAATTACCCCGTGACATCAAAGTCAAACTTGAATTAAGTCCCCATGTCAAGATACTAAACCTGTGCAAAATTTGAAGAAAATCGTCCGAGTCAATCAAAATTTATGAATATTTACCCCTTTTTTGGGGTAATTACCTAAAAACGGCAATTTTAACCCAAAAACATCAATGGTGTGAAGTAAAGTCCCAAACGATGCCTGTTATACCATTGCAAATATAAGAACCACTCAAAACACATATTCGCCCCTTTCGATCCTGAATATGGGGGTAAACTAACCCATGACATCAAAATCATACTTGCATTATGTGCCCATGTCAAGATACTAAACTTGTGCAAAATTTGAAGGAAATCGTCCAAGTCAATCAAAAGTTATGAATATCTACCCCTTTTAGGGGTAATTACCTAAAAACGGCAATTTTAACCTAAACACATCAATGGTGTGAAGTAAAGTCCAAACCGATGCCTGTTATACCATTGCAAAGATAAGAACTGCTCAAAACACATATTCACCCCTTTCGATCCGGAATATGGGGGTAAATAACCCCATGACATCCATATCGTACTTGCATTATGTCCCCATGTCAAGATACTAAACCTGTGCAAAATTTGAAGAAAATCGTCAATGTCAATCAAAAGTTATGAATATTTACCCCTTTTTTGGGGTAATTACCTAAAAACAGCAATTTTAACCCAAAAACATCAATGGTGTGAAGTAAAGTCCCAACCGACGCCTGTTATACCATTGCAAAGATAAGAACTGCTCAAAACACATATTCGCCCCTTTCGATCCTGAATATGGGGGTAAATTAACCCATGACATCAAAATCATACTTGCATTATGTGCCCATGCCAAGATACTAAACTTGAGCAAAATTTGAAGGAAATCGTCCAAGTCAGTCAAAAGTTATGAATATTTACCCCTTTTTGGGGGTTTTTACCTAAAAATGGCAATGTTAACCCAAAAACATCAATGGTGTGAAGTAAAGTCCCAACCGATGCCAATTGTACAATTGGAAAGACAAGAACTGCTCAAAATACATATTCACCCCTTTCGATCTTGAATATGGGGCTAAATTACCCCATGACATCAAAATCATACTTGCATTATGTCCCAATGTCAAGATACTGAACCTGTGCAAAATTTGAAGAAAATCGTCCAAGTCAATCAAAAGTTATCAATATTTGCCCCCTTTTTGGGTAATTACCTTAAAATGACAATTTTCACCTAAAGACATCTGTATTGTGAAGTAAAGTCCCAACCAATGCCTATTATACCATTGCAAAGATAAGAACTGCTCAAAACACATATTCACCCCTTTCGATCTTGAATATGGGGGTAAATTACCCCCTGACATCAAAATCGTATTTGCGTTATGTCCCAATGTCAAGATACTAAACCTGTGCAAAATTTGGAGAAAATCGTCCAAGTCAATCAAAAGTTATGACTTTTTACCCCTTTTTGGGGTAATTACCTAAAAACGACAATTTTTATCCAGGAACATCCACAGCACGAAGGAAAGTCTCAAACGATGCCTATTGTATCATTCAATACACAATAACTGCTCAAAACACATATTCACCCCTTTCGATCCAGAATAAGGGGGTAAATTACCCCTTGACATCAAAATCATACTTGCATTATGTCCCCATGCCAATATACTGGACTTGTGCAAAATTTGGAGAAATTCGTCCATTTTAATCACAAGTTAGAGTCAATCACCCCTTTTGGGGTAATTACCCCCAAAACGTCATTTTTATTTTATAATGTGTCTGTGATTCATGAATACTATATACACACCAAGTTTCATGAAATTCCCTCCATTGAAACCAAAGTTAAAAAATGTTTTCACTTTTTGGACAAAACACCCATTTTTGAAAGTCCCATAACTCAAAAACCCCTTGTTTGATCAAAATATAAAAGGTGTCTTACCCTGGATGAGTAGTCAGGCTATCAATTACAGCAAAAACCGAGCCTCTAGCCATTATAGTTTTCTCTGAAAACATGGGCAACTGGTTTTTGTCAAAAGGGGGTAAATACCCCTTTACCCTCATCTCCCAATAAACGATATAGGCCAAAAATGTAGCAACACATGTTTATATAAAGGTTCCTAAGTCCTAATTTTCTAACAATGATATTAAAAGAGATAATCCAGTTTGAAATTTTGGAAAATTTGACTTTGAGGTGACCTCTGACCTCGAAAAATAGGTCAATGTCAAAAAAATTTCGCACAACTTCTCCTCTCACTTAGGACTACCTATCCACCAACTTTCATGAACTTTCTCCCAAATTAGGTGGCCAAATAATAATAAGAGCAAAAACAATACCATTCACCAAGTATTGGTGAATGCTAATTAATATGAAACAAAGTATTTTTGCAGCATTTATAGACTTCCAAAAAGCATTTGACTGGGTAAACAGAGATTTCTTATTATATAAACTGATTTCGAAATTTGATATAAATGGAAAGATGTATTTTGCAATTAAATCTATATTAATAAATTCAAAGTCTTGTATAAAGATTAATAACACTGTCACAGAATACTTTGATATCACTTGTGGTGTGAGACAAGGAGATTGTATTTCGTCAACCTTATTTAGCTTTTTCATAAATGATTTAGCCACTGGAATTAAAGATATGAATTATGGTGTAAATATTGGAGATTTTAAAGTAAGTATACTGCTATATGCAGACGACATTATACTCTTGTCTGAATCAGAAGTTGGTTTGCAACACATGTTAGATTATTTATATGAATGGTGTAATATGTGGAAATTAGACATAAATGAAGCAAAGTCAAATATTGTACATATCCGAAATTCAGCTTGTCCAAAAACACAATTTTTATTTAAATGTGGAGAGAAGCCACTGAATATTGTATCGGAATATCGATACCTTGGTCTTTACCTGGATGAATTCTTGAATTTTCAGAATTCAGCCACACACTTGGCAGCTGCAGGGACAAGAGCACTTGGCGCCATACGCCATAAAATATGCAATATCAAAAATTTATCTTTTTCGGTCTATTCCAAACTATATCAAACAGGAGTTACCCCTATTCTTGATTACTGTTCAGCTGTCTGGGGTTTTAAAATCCAAAAATGCATTCAAGATGTGCAAAATAGAGCTATCAGATATTTTCTAGGTGTGCACAAGTTTTTTCCCTTGGCTGCTATGGAGGGTGACATGGGTTGGACAAGTTGTCTAGTAAGAGCTCAATTAAATATGATAATTTAATGGAATCGCTTGGTAAACATGTCAAATGATCGGCTGCCGAAGAAAATACTGTGGTACAATATAAATAATAGGAATTTATGTAACAACTGGTTTACGGAATTGAATAAATTGAAGCGAATCCCTCTTATAAATGATAACTTACCCCTATTAGACATTGAACAATGCAAAATTGACTTAACAAACAACCAAATTGCCTCCTGGAACCTAAGGAGCCATCAGAAAATTAAGCTTCGCTATTACAATTTATTCAAATCCGACTTAAAACCAGAACCCTATGTATTGTGCAATTTAAATAAATCACAAAGATCGACGTATGCTCAATTTAGATCAGGAATATTACCTCTTGCAATAGATTTTCAAATGTAAACCTTAATAATAGAACATGTTAAATCTGTAATAGTCAACTGATAGAAGATGAATTCCACTTTCTATGTGAATGTCCAAAATATGAAACTGAAAGAAAGAAGCTTTATACAAAGATAACTGCAATATACCCAGAATTCAAAGATATTGATGATATAGACAAATTTATGTTTCTAAATGATGATGACTGTCAGAAATATACTGCCATATTTATAAATAATGCCTTTTATATACAAAAAAAGTGTGTTTATCAATAACAGCTAGTTTGAAAAAAATTTATTTGTGCTGCCACCTATTTATGTATTTTCAATGTAAAATTATTTAAAGTGACAAATAAGCCCATTGGGGCTGGGTGATTTTGTATACTCATCTCTGTTTCGACATGTATTATTATTCTGTAAAATGTCACTTGTCACTATAATAAAGATATCCTTGTCCTATATACATATGGGACAAAGTCTTGTATGAGTAAGGGTAACCCAAGGCCAATACAATTCAATGGGGATGGGAGTTCTCTCAATTATCAAAGAATTTGACTCCAAATATTTTACTATTGGTAGGTCAAAGAAAATTACAGCCATGTATGCCACATACCTCAAATAGTGCCCTTTATTACTCATTATGTTTTCATCTCATCGGATGAGTAGTCATGCTTTCACACACATTTTGTTTGGAGATGTTTAGCATTTACGCTATATGGCAAAACAACTCCATGTTTCGCTTTCATGCAGACAGTACTATATAACTATACTGCTTTCTTTCAAGAAATATACCATCTATTCCGACACAAAAAGCATTGGAAACCACTTTCAATTCAATTCAACTCTCTTTAAAATACTTAATGAGCCATATATTATAATATATTATAATACATCACAAACAACCATGATGTTGATCAATCTCAATTTCTGTTTGAATAGATCACTTCCTCTATTTTTTATATTCAAAAACATTGAAACTTAAATATTGAGTAACCAATTTATAGAGTTCTCCTGATTTCAGCATATTTGTTTTTTTCCAATGATATCATGTCCAAGAGTGGTTTTGCCAGATCAGTCTCAATTTCACGAAGCCTATAATGTTGCTTTGATTATGGATAAACGAAAAGCTATAAAAATGCCTTTGTAGTAACTCTATGAACTTTATTCTCAATTTATTCCGGTTCTTAGTCAGTTGAGCAGGCTTGCAAGATGAAATTCTGAACAACAACCATTGAATTCTTTTTGTTTCTCCAAACATTGATTTTATATTTCTGCATTTTCAAATTTCTTTAACTCAATACCCTTTCAATATTATTATTTAATCAGTTATTCAAAATAGGTCGTTTTATCATAACAATATCAATTTCTACTTTAATGGTTAGAACAATATAGAATACCCTCAATGGTTTTAAGAAATAGAAACCTCATTTGTATGAGGGGAAAGATATTATTATGAGTCATGCTTGTGTTTTCGTAACATTGAAACAAATAACCACGTAACTCTAACATATTGTATAGTCGTACTACATGGTTAGCTGTCGAACAGAGGGATGAAAATTTGCAAAATATTCACCACCCACTCTTAGATGCCAAGAAATCCACTTATTGCAGACAGTACTATATAACTATAGTGCTTTCTTTCAAGAAATATACCATCTATTCCGACACAAAAAGCATTGGAAACCACTTTCAATTCAATTCAACTCTCTTTAAAATACTTAATGAGCCATATATTTTAATATATTATAATACATCATAAACAACCATGATGATGATCAATCTCAATTTCTGTTTGAATAGATCACTTCCTCTATTTTTTATATTCAAAAACATTGAAACTTAAATATTGAGTAACCAATTTATAGAGTTCTCCTGATTTCAGCATATTTGTTTTTTTCCAATGATATTATGTCCAAGAGTGGTTTTGCCAGATCAGTCTCAATTTCACGAAGCCTATAATGTTGCTTTGATTATGGATAAACGAAAAGCTATAAAAATGCCTTTGTAGTAACTCTATGAACTTTATTCATTATTCTCAATTTATTCCGGTTCTTAGTCAGTTGAGCAGGCTTGCAAGATGAAATTCTGAACAACAACCATTGAATTCTTTTTGTTTCTCCAAACATTGATTTTATGTTTCTGCATTTTCAAATTTCTTAAACTCAATACCCTTTCAACATTATTATTTAATCAGTTATTCAAAATAGGTCGTTTTATCATAACAATATCAATTTCTACTTTAATGGTTAGAACAATATAGAATACCCTCAATGGTTTTAAGAAATAGAAACCTCATTTGCATGAGGGGGAAGATATTATTATGAGTCATGCTTGTGTTTTCGTAACATTGAAACAAATAACCACGTAACTCTAACATATTGTATAGTCGTACTACATGGTTAGCTGTCGAACAGAGGGATGAAAATTTGCAAAATATTCACCACCCACTCTTAGATGCCAAGAAATCCACTTAAGTTGATTGAGGAGTTGAGGGTGAAGGCCGATAAGGATTGCATCGCAGAAGTCTGTGCATAATATAACAAAGGACTGTACGGATTTGCCTTTTCAACTAGCTTATTTCTGATGCTCCCAATTTTTCTTTGAGCTATACAGAGCTACTGTACTTGTAATTGTGGTCACTCAGCGTTACAGTAAGATGGCTCTCAAGAGTCTACAACTGTGTAAATATGAATACATTTCCAAGTGGTAGTGGTACATGGAGGAGTGCGCCAGATGCCATTGTCCAATATTTAGGATACCTGCAGGGGTGCCGGAAGGAATCGTGGACAGCACGGGCGGTCAGACGAAAAAGGGCAGATCATGTTAGCGCCTATTTTGTATGACAAAATTTAAATAGAGAATCAATGATAATTTGGTTAAATACCTACAATTTGTGCCTAAAATTCGTAAAACAAGGCCAAATAATTTTTTTCTTTGATATTTAAAGGGCACCCATGTCCCCCCTGCCCCCCTTGGACAATGGCAGGAGGGACGATTGCACCCTCCCCTGGTTCTGGCACCCTTGGATACCTGAATGTTAATTGTGGTACTTCAGAACAGACTGTAAACTGATTATAGTGGCTTTAAATTTAAGAAAAAAACTTAATGGTGCTGTCAGGCTACCAAATAAAATTTTCAGGCTCTTCAATTGCAAATAAACAGTAAATTTTATGATTATTTGCAAGGCCAGACAATTGGATTTGGGTGAAAACATTGGGCTTTGCTGGGTGTACTGACCTTTTGTTTCCATGGTAACAAAAAAGACATTGAAACAGTTCCAACAAGTTCCATATTTTCAAAAATGGTATGGTAGCAAAGCAAAATACCTGAAATTAATTTTGTGAACATTTCATTCCTCAAATAAATATGTCTTCCGAGAATAATTGGTCTGAACTTTTTGGGACACCCCTCATACACAGATGTATATACATGTATGTATTCAAGTCTTTGCTTCTTGCAGAAGTTTTCTTTACATTTCTCATGCTTTTTCTCTTCTCATTATTTCAAACAGCGCCTCCTGGATACCGAATCCGCCTCGATTTCCGGGATGATTTCCATATTGAACATTCCGAAGAATGCCAATATGACTTCTTAGAACTTCGCAATGGGCCGTTCGGATATTCCCCTCTTGTTGGAAGATATTGTGGCAAAAAGCACCCTCCTCTAGTCGACAGCCTTTCCAGGTTTTTATGGATACGATTCAAGTCGGATGAGTCCATAGAATATTCCGGATTCAGAGCAGTCTATGAATTCATCAAAATCACTCCACAAGGTAGGTGCAGGGATAATTTATTTTAAAAAGTTTAAAAAACAAGAACTTCTGGGTTGCCAAAAATGATTGCGAAATGTGATAATTGGTGATAATTGGTGATACTTGGTGATAATTGGTGATACTATGTTGGGCATTATTAAACAATGGGGAGGCTGTTCTAGACTTGGATTGGAAAATACAGGCTATATATATATCATTTATTCATACGCAAATGGCATAAGAATATAAAATACCATGTAAAGTGGATAAAAAGACAGTTAAAAACAATTCAAATTCTATAAACTTGACAACTTTGATATTATTACCGAGTTTCTTTATTGCCTCTTGCAGATGTGCTATTGGAGGAAACAAACAGTTCACGTAAGTACGAAAATAATTCATAGTACCACAAATCCAATTTTGATGTTTGATCGATAATGCATTTACTAATATTTCCGCCACAGATGACTTACTAATGGATGAAGGTGTGTCTGTAGGGTAATAATTACCTTATTAATGCTACTGTGGTGCATGACTGATTGTGTATTGTCATAGTATCCTCATAATTTTGGACAATGATAGAATTGTTTATGTCAACCAAGTCATTTACAGTGGTGTATTCTTTTATTTCAATAAGTCATAGCTTACAGCCTTACAGCTAATGAAATATGAGTGATTACGGTGCTGTTCATGATGGGTGATGTCACTTCAGGACTTGGTCCTATCTTTCACAGTGAAAGGAAAAAAAATTGTCTATATAAGTGTCACTCAAGAGGCATGAGTTGTTCACTGGTACATCTTGTATGTGCTTATAGCATGGAAAATACTGGCTAAATTAAGACAATTCTGCTTGAAGTATGTGGGACGCAGCTGTTTTTGCTAGTGGATAAATGCGTAACATCCTAAACAAACTGCTTGTGAGAACATGGATTCTGATATGCACCGCAATATTAAGGAGGATATTTAAGGTATGTCTACGACAAATGGTTGCCACTTATCTTTGCTCTATACTCAGAGTTATCTACATGACCATTGTGGGTATAGATCTTGTATTATTTAGTTAGTGAGAACCAAGGCTAATGTGATTTTATCACTTACTTGCATAAGATTTGAGTGATATGTAGGGGAGAGCGGGGCACCATGAGCCGCTTTTCCATATTAAGCTCCTAAGCCTAAAGTTTCAAAGGTAAATAGCTGCTTGCTTTATATGATCATAGCAAGACATCTTGGCTATAATATCCAGTGTTGTTATGTACATTATATTCTACATACTTTAAAAATAGCCAAAACATCATCTTTAAAAAATGTATACATGAGCCACGTCATGGGGGGCTGTTTACATACATGTATTATCCTTCTCATTCAACTGTAAAGAACTGATACCTCATAAACCAGATGTTGTACTTGAAATTTCCCCTTGGCACATACCAGAATATCGATTAGATGGATTTTGCATATTTTTCGATGAAAATAGCACAAATGTGTCCTAAACAGCTGCTGATTGCTTGCACTACAATTCTGGACTTACAGCAGCAGAGTTGTTGTTACAATTCAACTTTAATTGCATGAGGAGATACATTAAAACTTAATTGAAACTGGCTTAGGGTGCCCAAGTGGCTCATGGTGCCCCATTTCTAAATTTCATCTATTAGTGTATTTTCCAGTTCATCATAGTATCAATGTTATGACATCATCCTAGCACATCCCTTCTCTAAGAAGATGCTGGAAAAAGTACCAGAAGAAAGAGTTTCACCGCCCAATATTTTACTTTTCACTCAAATTTGTTGGTCAAAAGTATTTTGTTCAATTCTTGGTCCTACATTGAAAAGAGAGATCATGATAGCTGCCCTAGCCAGTTCTACACTAATAAAGGAATATATGGTCTTCCTATCAATCAGTTCTATGACGCCCCTTTGTTTTCAGATGAGAATCAATGGTCCCACAAGCAGTTTGGCTGACGATGTTTAGCAATAACTCAACAGCAAAACATCAGTTGTTTCACTTACTTACATGACATCACTGAATGAACATATATAAGGGAATTGCTCATAATTCTTTGGCTGTAAAGTGAGACTTTGCGTTGTGGCTTTGGTAATGTCTGGACATAGCAGTATTTGTAGCAGATGGAATCTGAGTTGCCTTAATGATATATATTTGTTTCGGAGAGATGCTAAATGTTTTAAAAAGTGACTCTGGTAATGCCTCAATATAGCAGTATTTGTAGCAGATAAAATCTGAGTTGCCTTAATGATATATATTTGTTTCGGAGAGATGCTAAATGTTAATGTGACTCTAGTTATGTCTCAACATAGCAGTATTTGTAGCAGATGGAATCTGAGTTGCCTTAATGATATATATTTGTTTCGGAGAGATGCTAAATGCTAAGAATGTACACAAATGGAAGCCCGCAGCCTCACTGTTAAGACTGCTGTTGCTTTCTGCTGAAGCTTCAAACAGAATGCACCACTGACCGAACGGGCTTAGTGTCTGGGTTTATTAATGCTCTTATGTTATGTCCTATCACCAAAACTGTTTGCTCGTGGGTTTTGAATAATTTTTGTTGGATGGTGTGAAGTGCAGTATGAGAAACTGACTGCTTGGTTATATTAGGTGTGAATGATTCTCCATCACAATTGTATTGGCTATTAAATAAATAATATTGTTGTGAAGTTAAACGATGACCATGCATAAGCGACCATTGAGAACGGGGGATTTACTAACAGAAAAGTGGGGGGAAGTAGTACCCCCTTTGGCAAAATTACGTCATAATTTCTGAATCATAATTGTGAAATTGTATCCTGTCAATCGAAATTATTAAACCAATCTTGCATATATCCCACCCAGTAATCCCACTAGATCTCCTAGCCCTGGGTCCTTAAGTTAAGTGATTTTGTAGATTTTTTGTCTTAGAAATATTGAGAAATGTAGGATAGTTTTAAATTAGATTAAATGGTTGTATTGTTCTTTTTTCATTCGGCAGCCTATTACAATGAGGGTATTGTGTAGTATATACTTATTTTTGAATCACACTTTGCTACAACAAATAATTTGAAATACACCCATATTTCACACCCACACAAAAATACTAGTGTAGGGTAAAAGTGCTTTAACCATATATTTTCACAGCAGTGTGATTTTTGTTCATGTAAAACACTATTAATTTTCCAAAATGTCTTTCTTGTAATGCCTTATCTTTTTAATCACTGACTAATTTCTTTAGCCAACCAAATAATTTTTGATTTTTTTTCAAAATGCACAATTTAAACTTCATAGTTTTTTAAGAAGACATGAACTTGGAAAGAAAATATCTATCTACAAAGTACCATAAAATATCAAGTGCAAAGTCAATCATACAGTGTGCCTAGAATAAGATTAATTATATGAGAAATTATTTAATCTCTGAAGAGAAAGTTATTGAACAAATGTTTACAGCTTGGCAGTTTATCAAACACAAGTACTAATCTCCATAATGGTATTCTCTTCAGAAAAGTTAATGTTGAAAATCATCGTCTTGACACAGAAATATTTCCCTTTCAGTTTGTCGGATCGATGTGGAGCTTTCATCGCCAGAAGGTCAGATACACACTTCAAATATTCCTGAAAAGTTTTTGAGAAGATCAAATGTAACCAGAGAACCTGTAGACTGCACTTGGGTTCTCTATGCTGATCCTGGTCACAGGGTAGGTGCTGACATCTTGGCTCAACTTGCAACACAATCCCAAAATGAAAAGTAATAGGAGTTAAATGATTCCAAGAACGTAACTATTCACCAAATTCTTTTCCCATTAACTTTAAGAACCCTTTTCACACATTGTTGGTCGATTTTGTCTAAGTAAAATAGACAAGAAAACAGATTTATGGTCATAAAAAAAGGTAAATCGGTAAACAGTTTTAGGTCTACTTAATCCTCTAAATAAATCATACCCTCCTTTTCTATACTTCCCAGATGAAGTTGTAGTTGTAACAGTGTGCCAGCTGCACGGAGAAGAACTGTTGGCCACACTGTGTAATGTGGTGTTGGAAGTCTGCCATAAAGTTGTTCCAGTCTTTACTGTACACTGTGACATGATCCCCTTTTTTCAGTTTTACATGCGCTGGGAAAATTTTGTGATGAGCACTCCCCAGGATTGCAGTGACAGTTTCATGGAGCTTTACGACAGAACCACGGCCACCTCAGATAGAAGAAAGCAAGTTTGTGGTATGGCTGCCAAAGAATTCAAATCTGTCAGCAATCACGTCTACTTGAGGGTCTATGCAATAAATCCTGTGTTGCTTCCACAATTTAAAACTTTGTTTACCATCTTTACACCAGGTATGTATTCTATGGGGAAGAATGTAGTGCAATTGCCGATGCTGCGCAGCCTGCGCTTCTCTTGTTATTTTTTATGTTATTCTAGCAAACTAGTAATCATTATACCAAATTGAAACCAGAAAATTCTTTGTTCAATCCCAAACTTCTACTTCCAAGGTGTATGCCTTCTTCCTGAAAAAAACAAAAAACAAACAGACTAGTCTTGTTTAAAAAACATATCCTTGGTAGACATCAATGGACATGCTTGCAGCAATATCATAGCTGTTATTTCCCTGTTCATGCAACACATTTAATATCGAATCAAATGGCAAGTAACTGAGGGGTGTAATTACTTTCAATAGCAACTGTACATGACTATTGATTAATGTATTTAATAAAGTGTTTTACCTTCCTTTTCATGCAGGGCCTTGTACCTCATCTCAGTTTGACTGTGGGGATCAGGCGTGTATTCCTATGAGTCTGAAATGCAACAGTATCGTTAACTGCAATTATTCCTGGGATGAACAAGACTGTGATGAACGTCCGCCAAGTAAGTGACCGATGATGAACAGTGAAGTTATAGGATTTCACTGACTGTCAAACATATTGATAACACAGGGAGGTGTTTATAACAGACTTTGACATTCAGTGGCATATCTGGAAATGTCCTGAGAGGGGCACCTGGGGGAGCCATTACATGCGACAAATATGCGGTCACTCGCGGCCTGAGCGGGAGGCATAGCTCAATGGCCACCCCCTAAATATGACACTGTTCAGTCTAACTTGATTAAACTGAAACCATTATGAATATTGATTCAACTGATTGGGACAGTAAATTGTGTGAAAATTCACTCAATCCTTATTTCCTTTTCATTAAATTATGCAGACCTATGAAAAACATGAAGGGGACGCCGTACAATTATATTTTCATCTGGTGATGTCCTCTTTCTTTCAGCGACTGAGGCTCCGGTGGACCAACCTATAGTCATCACTTACAGCACTATTATATTGGGATGTGTTGGAGGATTCATTGTCACTATAATCAGTCTCGCTGTCTTCGTGACATGTCACCAACATCGCAAAGAAAAACGACGTCGTATGTTGGCATTGAAGCAAGAAAAACGTCACAATGTTGAAATGACAACTTTGTTGAATAGGTCTTCCTCTCCATGCCTGTCCCCGAGAAATCATGTAGATGGGAAAGTAAATAGAAATGGCAATATTCACACTGTCAAAGATGATGATTGTTTAGTTGGTAAAGATCTTATAGATGGTCCAAGCTTCCGAAGTTTCCAAGATGATGATGCAATACCAAATATAAACCTTTCAGTTGTAAGTGTGGAGAAACATAATTCACCTCGCAGAGCATCGCCAAAAACTAGTCCCAGGAAAGACAGCAGACCAGAAAAAAACTGCTTGCCCAAAGACCCTAATAAGAGAAATACTCTTCTGAAACGTCGCCTCTCTCTAGAGACAGTGCGTAGTGACAGGAGCGACGTTTTGAAACCTAACGTTTCTCCATTGCCGACTCAGCAGTCAATTGATTACAACCCACCGTACAGCAGAGATGCTCGAGATCATGTTGGTGATGATTATTCCAGAGCCCCTGTCCATCCACCCAGAAGAGTTTATGGATTTGAACTCTTCCGTGATCCAAGATATGGACCAGCGCCTGATGTTGCACATATGAGACGAGTCAGTCGTTCTGCGTCTAATGAACTGGATTTATACGATGATTATCCACACTTTGATCATACTCCATATGACGATCATAGGCAATATAGACCAGAAAGTTTACCATATAGCAGGACTTATTCAGGGCCATTAAGTGACAATCGATACAGGGTTTCCCGGGACCATTATGACTCATATGACCATCCGAGAAGAGACTATTATGCTCCGAGGGAGTACCGAGATTACCGTGACCCTCGTGAATACCGCAGAGATATCAGGGACCGTGATTTTGGACATGAGCAAAACCGTATTTCATACGATGCAGATGACAGGAGGAGAGCATCGTACGGTGAACATTTGAACCGTTCACCTCGTAGGGAGCCTCGAGATTTGAGCGATGCTTCTTATTCAAGAGAACAACCTAGAGTAGTTTCATACCCAGAAAGACAGTCATCAGCAGATAGAATTGACAGACGTAGGATGCCAGACGACAGGCCTAACCGCTCCCCCTCAAAGTCTTACAGAGACACATCTTCCCCTGACGTCTTCTACACTCGTCCCAATCGGAGCGCGACTCAACACCACCCTGTCTGACAGCAACTGAAGGGAGGAGGGTGAATTTAGTTGCCAGCAAAGTTTGAGCTCATTCATTTGCCTCATTGAGGTATGATAAGAAGGAGAATTTAAAGTTGATCACCTTTAGCAGTTCCACTTTGCCAGTGTCGCAGTCAAGCGCAGTCGAATCTTAATCAATGTTGGTGCACGGACAGATTTGGTTCTTTGCATTGTTGGAAAAGTGGAATTAATCCCCTAAAAGGAAATGTACGTCAGTTGTGAGGGAAATATAGGTTCGTAGTTAGCAATTGTGTGTGGCAGGTAAGGGAAAGCAAGGTCCTGAAATCATGAACAATTTGATAATGCTATAATTTTATACATGCACAGTGTCGGAACACTTAAATTTGTTTGATTGGTCAGTCACGTACAAAATATTTGATACTTACACTCATTTTCAAATCAAATGTAAATTTTGAACACAAAATACAATAATTGCATGAAGTTTTGAGGCCAGTTATCAAACAACAAAATGTGCAGCTCCCTCCTCAAAAAAGGAGGAGGAGCTACTCGGCAGATATGGGTTGTACCGGCACAACAAAAGTCATCCTAGTAAACGAAACTGGTCACCATATTCCAAATTCAAGCACTGATTTGTATGTTAATAATGGTAGGTTTTTATTGAAAAGGAAAGATGGCGCAAATGACACTTTTACAGAAAATACATCAATTGCAACTAACTTAATTCATGAACGAACAATTTCATAATGTTATAATTCCACCCATGCACAGTTGGCTTTTGAAGCGATCACACCCCACCAATACTCGCACTCATGGAAATAAATATGAGAGCTGGTGATATTGGGGAAGAAGAGCAGACAACCTCACACCACTGGCATGTTTTAGGAGTACACCAGTACTAGACAGGGGCTTCAGGCCCAAGGAGGAGCAGATGATGCTCTCAACCTCATCACCTCCATGACCCCAAAAAAACCTTATAGGGTGCTTTAATAAACCTCTCTATTTTTTTCCCAAGAGTCCTGTAATTCAGTCCACTGGGTCATTTGCTATGAAAGTGATAAACTCACCATAAATGCTTTTTCAAGACATGGGAAAATGGATGTGAGACTTGAATATCTAATGATAGAATACTCAGTTTGTTATGCGTAATTGTTATATGTGTTAGATTGATGTTGAAAGTTGTTGAAAGTGTCCTAAATAGATTGAAATAGCTCGCTGTGTGTTCAATGTTGAATTGATAAATGATTGCTATCCTGAGGGTGTGTCTTTACATGTATCTTTCATAAGGTCATTTGTATTTATGTTCAGGATAATATTTTTTCAAGCCGATTTCACATTACAATCTGAAGAGAAAATATTCCAATAATTTTCTGGGAAGTCATGTGATACGAAGGCCGTGAGGCCGCAGCTGTCTTGTTGTCGCATATGTTGTCGCATAACAGTGCAAAATGTCAAGCAAGAGGGCGTAGCCTTTCAATTAACTATGAAGTGCTCTCTCAATTAATTTCAGGTAGATGAGTGGTGTGAACCATGTTACAGTACCGAGCTAAAATAACCAAAGGAGAAATTGATATTTTGCCCATTTGTTTCTTGACACTTTGAGTGGTTCTGCGACATCATTTGTCACAAGAGACACAGCATTCTGCCGCCGCCCTCACCCCATTCATCCAGAGAGGGTCGGTTCACGACCGTGTCTCCGCTATCAAATAGAGTTGAAGACGTGGGAGGTGGAAGAACACCCCCCTGGCCCCAGCAAATTGCGTCTCTGACCATCATTGATATTATGACCAATCATTTACGATGCTTGTTGAGAGTAAATGTAAAAAAAATTTTATCATAAAATTACAGTAGATTATAGAAGTTAGAAAGTCTTGTATCTGTTTCCCCCTATAGGAGAACTATACTATACTATACCATACAGCCAGCAGACTATTGTTTCGGGGTCAAGATCAAAATTTCTGATTTACTTTCATACAGTGTCTTTTTAAAATCTTTTTGGTATCATTGACCATCTCACCGGATATTTAGTCTCTCTGACCAATGCATGCCAGCCTCCCCCCTTCAGTAGCCTTTGTTTTCTCCATTAATCCTGAATACACCTTCTTTAATGTCTTCTTATGATAAGAATCTGTTGTCTTTATACAGTTAGAAATTTACAGTGTATATATATATACTTTTCTTTATCCGCTATGAAATAATTAATTCTGTTCAGAAATAAATGCCATTATGGGGTGATAACAACTGCATAATTATGTATTAACAATTGTGAATGTTAACTTATTTGAATGAATGAGATGTGATGTTTTTAGTTTGATGAAGAACAATTTATTTTCTGAAATTTAACTTAAAATTGAGTTAAACAAAATTTCTGAATGATTTTAGGCGTAATTGCTACATATAATACATTTTTCTGTTTCAATTTGTTTAAGTGTTGAATGATTTCATTGCCTCATAAATGATTATTATTTATTTTCTCAATAGATCATTGACATTTTAAAATGGAAGTTTGTAATTTGAACAATTTTGAATGGTTTTATGACATGTTTTGAAGATGTGCTTAAGAATAAAATACTTTATAAACCTCTTTGTATCATTATATTATGAATATCTTAAATATCGCAAACTTACCAGGATGGGGTCTGAGGTCTTAATTAATTACTTGAGGGAATGCATAAAGTGCCTTTCCCTCTTCAAGGATTAGAAAATCCATTGCTTTGCTATTCTTCAAATTTTCAGTTGCTGTGAGTACTCATTGCCGTTTAAGGACTTGGTCATTGATTGGTGCTTATGTTGCTCTTCTGATATTGTTAAGAAAACCGTGTCTATTGTAAGAACATTTCTAATGCTTTACACTTGGTGCAAGTTACTATTATCAGGGCAGATATGTGCCTCTAGGGGCATGTTACAAGGGCTGATACGTTAAATGCTATGTGATAATTGCGATGTGCACAGTAATCAGGCAGGTAGATGGACAGGTGTATAGATAGATAGACAATATGATGGATGGTTGCATCTTGTAATCACGAGTTCAGAGTTGAAGTCCTCACTTGACAGCCATTTTTGCACATGTGCTTTAAGATCATTTCAAACCACTCCAAAGTTCCTGCATTTATTGGAAGAATAGACAACCTTAAATCTAAAATGTTCTCCATCATCATTAGTGAGACATGACAAATGAATTCCCAGGAATGCACCTGCCTTAAAGATAGAAGAGCCATGGAAAAATTTCAGCCAATCTGTAGTATATATGCACTCGGTGGAATGCATAAAGTGCCTTTCTTCCTTCCAGGATTAGAAAATCTATTGCGTCGCGATTCTTCAAATTTTCTGCCGCTGTGAGTACTCATTGCTGTTTAAGGACTTGGTCTTTGATTGCTACCATTTTGGCTTAGGTTGCTCTTCGGAGTTTTTGTTACAGTCAAAGAATTATGAGTCCTTATATTTAACTGTTTGAGGACATCAATAATGTCAGAACAAGCTCTATATCCACTTTGCACTGAATTGAACTGTCAATATGTCATTGAGTAACTGGTGATGTCATTGATTGATGGGTACTGTGACTCAGCAGGTGTCTTATTTTGATAGCATTGAAAGTATAAGACTTCACAAACTGTGTATTAGTCAGATGGAATTACATGGCATAGATAGGGAAGACCTCACAAGGAATTATGCCTGTGCAATTCTGTAAGCACTTGTTGTTGGTCAGAGGAGAACACGGCAATGAGGCAAAGGATGATTGAAACAGCCGTCCGACAGAGGTCCAGGTGACCTGGCAAGAGCTGGATTTGATCAATAGACTCTGCAATTGGCAGTCTAGCATACTACCACTAGACCAACCCATCTCCCTATCATACATGTAGGTGAAGTCTAAAAGGCTTTATGACACTTGTATAATTAGCAGCCCTATAGCACTCAAGAACGTTAAATTGGAAATGCAGCCTTAATTTGTATTCTTAATGAATTTGGCCATGTTCCCAGGGGCCCTATCGATTGCGCATGGGGATGACTGCTGAGTTTGCTTGAATGCTGAAACAGAAACCTGGCACATCATTTATAATAGACATAATATATCATCAAAAGACATAAAGATGACTAAAGCTCTAGAAGGGGATGGTGCAAAAATTATTATTAATGATAATTTCAGGTCATTGATAAGACAAGATTATCTAGATTTTGAGATATCGAGGGAGAATGCAGCATAATTTACCACCAGTATTATTATCTAGATGGCAGTCAGTGCCTTAAATAATATATTGCATGATGTGCCATGGTCATTTATGACATGCTGTTGGTTTATAATGATCAATAACTATCCTTAATAAAATTTGGTCTGTTTAAAAGCAAAAGCTTCGTTAAAAAAAATATTAAAAGGTGAGGTATTTGATCAAGTGTGGTAGAGCTCTTGAAAGCGATATTATGGAATGTGTTTGTACCACAGTATAAGATAAAGTAGCGGACGAAAGTTTAGGCTGTGTCAATTTTTTGTCAATATAAGAGAAAATAGGTACTCAGCTGAAAAATGTCTGCATGGATTTTCTTGCCTATGCATCAGGGAAGTTCTACAATAGAGAAAACTTGATCCATTTTTATCACTTACTTGAATATGTGTGATAAACAAAAATTTCAGGTGGTCTAAACTTACGGTCTGATGCTGCTTACATTCACCAAGGCCCTGAATGGCATTGTGCATCAGAGGAAATAATTTTGTATTTCCCTAGCAGTTACTGTTAGAAAGCACCTTCATTACATGCAATTTGGCTTTTTATCCCAACAAATAACTACAGAAAACTAAGTACATTGGATATAGTATTAGGCATGCAGTTATTCTACTTCTTCACAGAGCATAGATGCATCTTCTAGAGAGCCAGAATGTTCAAGGTGAGGGAATATGATGATGTGGGCAGCACTCAAGAGCTACGGAGAATAACATTTGCATAACTGCAAAATATATGCACAGGAACACCCAGGTGTAGGTATAACCATTGATGTATTAGCATGTTTCTTCATGAATTCTGTATGCTGAGCCTTCAGAGAAAGTGTGCTTGAATTAATGGCATAAAGTGACACCTCAGTCGCAAAGCGAAATGCCTAACATGGCTAAAATGACAGAGGAGACAAAATTTATTGTATGCTTCTGAGAACAGATGCTTGAGGATGCAGGAGGATGCATCAATTTAGATCAGATGACTGTGGCACTGCATGAATGTCAATGGCATATACTTGCATTGACATTGACTGATGTGTACACTGTACAATATGTGCATTGTTCTTGATAATGTCTCAGGTGGATGGATGATTTGGGCATTATGCCCCCTATTTATGTGCTCGGTAGACTAATTTGACGGGAGGAGGACACAGAAATGAGACAAAGAAGGATTTGAACCGCTGTTCAACATAATTGCAGTTGCGGACCAAAGGATTTTCACCCCTTACAGTGCAATACCATTACCAACTGGACCAACCTTCCACCCTACCCAAAATTGTCTCTGAACAAATGCAATTTCATGCTGTGGATGTCTTCCTTCAAATTTCTTACCTGCATCACAATGGAAATTGTTACATATCTACAGGTAAGCAAAACAAGAAGTTGACAGTAATTTTCATTTGAGTTAACTAGGCTACCTTATTTCAGAGAATGCACATTGCATAAAAGCATCGGAGAAATGGAATCTTCTTTCATGATGTTCTCTTTCATTCAATTTGTATTTTGGCCAACACCGCAAGTAAGCCAAAAATAGCTCTTAAAAATGTTGAGCTCTAAACAAATTGATTTCCTCCGTCTGTCAGAAGTTTTAGATACCAGCCTTCACACACACCTTTGATTCCAATGATGGAATGAAATTTCACGTCACTATGTTTGTTATAATGATGTTGAACTGTTCACTCCCCGATTTTGCCAGGACACAACACAGAACATTGCTTTTTACAGCAATGACCTGGTCGGATGGACAGGATGCCTTTATTCAGAACTATATGCTTGACAAATAGACTTTTTTTAAATGCATTATAACCGGTCCGATGGACTACGGGGAACTATACATGATACACAGGCTTGCGTGACAGAATTTAAGCGTTACATCAAGAACAATAATTTGCAGGAATGCTCTACTTTTATTTCTTCACACTACACCTCTTCCCTTTGACTGCTTCCAATGTTTTCTGAGCTGCAAAGAACCCAAATCAGTCTGCTCCCAAAATGAAATTATTCTACTATCACTCGTCCATCGGAGATTAATATGAAATCCAAGTTTGGAGGCTTTGTCGGCATGGGCCTACTTCTGATTTTGTTCTCTTAAAGCTGAAAGAAGTCACAAGCGTAGACTCACAAATGCTTCACCTGTATCACAACATGAAATTTGCAGTTTGTGAGTCATGATAACTCTGATAGTGTGACATCACCATGCCTTTAACACGCGTGTCGTAGATTCTTTAAGCTGTTGAGTCATGATCAAGAGGATGCCTTTTGGTGTGTTATAACAGATTTCTAGCATTAAAATCAGGACCATAATATTTTGTTTGTCAGTTCTCAACAAATGGTGTTAATCTTCAGAGATTAAATTGTTAATGAAACTAATGGCTAATGGTTTGATCACAATGTACAAAACACATTTTCATTGCTAACCAAAAAGGCTGAAGAAATAATTACAGATCTATAGAGATTTGAAACACGAAGTTGACAGTTATTTTAGTTTTAATGAAGTACCTTTCCAGCAAATGCACATTGCATAAAAGCATCAGTGAAATGGCATCTCCTTTCATGATGTTCTCTTTCATCCAATCCGTATTTTGGCCAAAACCACAAGTAAGCCAAAAATAGCTATTTCGTTCAGAAAGGTTTTTCAGGTCTAAACAAATTGATTTCCTCAGTCTGTCAGAAGTTTTAGATACCAACCGTTGCTTACGTCTTTAATTCCAACCGTGGAATGAATGGTGAAGTCACCAGTTGTAAGATTGTTTCAATGATATCGTACTGCTCCTACTCATTAATTTTAACCTGGACACTTCAAAGAGCGAAGGTCAAGACAGACAAAATTAATGCTTTTCCTGAAAATATGGATATGCATGGAGGTTGGTTTGAGACTCAATATGTCGATAACACTGTTTTTTCTCTGTGACAAAATACAGATATCGATCATTTTAAAAATAGACTTTTGTGTGCCTGAAGAATCAGTACCATAAGCTATGAGAAGGGAATTATTTCCTACACAAATCGCCAAATGTGTACTCTTACTGAAGAATTTATCAAAAAGTCCGAGACAAAGTATCTCAATGAAGAAAATAGACCGTCTCCATGAACAAAATAAACCTTGCTGTACCAGGGAATTATTCTTTGATGTTTGACAGAATAAAGAAACTAATGTAAAGGAATTTTGCCTGACTGACACAATAGTGACAGTAATACATGCAATCCTATTGTTGAGGAAGGCTTTTTGTTGTGCTAGAAAGTTACTTAAGAATACATTTATGAAGATTATGTTATAGTTTTTCTTTCTTCATACTCTTAGTATACTTTGCAGGACACTTTACTGGAAATAATGTGACTTCTTGTTGTATGGATAAAGATTGGCTCTGTTAGTTTTCAAATTTTTCTTTGGTCAATTGGATCTTCTTGTGTAGAAACTAAATTTACCAAATGATTGTTAATCAACTTGTCAAATTGGCCCAATTCTGCAGCAATGGAAGCCCCAAATTTCCCAAATCATATGAGGAAAGGGAATCAGCTGCAGTTCCTTTTTAGACATCAAGAAGACATTTTGTCCATGTTTGTTGATGTAGCTATTTGGCTTGAGCAGTGAATGACACAAAACAAAGATCATTTTGTCTGCATGTCTGTTTACTGCCAATGCAATCTTCGAACTCATGCTTTTCAATTTCCTCTGATTTTAAATATATTTTTCATGTCATTGCACATCTGTGTGCATTCTTGCAGTAGCTCCTCAGACAAGTATTCCAGTTCTTGAAACTGATTCTGTTTGATGAGAATAATGGGAAGAAACTTGGAAACAATTGAAGGCCATTCATTCATTTGACAGCTTCCTAAAGCCAGCTCAGAACAATATCTTGCCATATGGAGGCCGCTTTTATATTTCCCATAGTTACTTTTCAGGTGCTTAATTCTGTCTATTGAGGGTTCTTGTTATATAATATGCTGTTCCCTTCAAACTTTTTGTCCTTGATTTAGCTTTGGTCTGCTGATACAGTTATCTGCAGCTAAACAATTGAAATCTGTTGATAACCAATATTATAAATAAAGCTATTAGAAGTTTGTATTCCTAGCCTTCTGGTAAAGTACATGTAGACAGACAGACATTGTGTTTGAAGGATAGAAAATTACATATATGATATATATAGATTGATGGATGGATGGATAGATAGATAGACAGATAGATAGAGATAGATAGATAGATAGATAGATTTAGATTGATAGTTGGATATCTTATATTTCGAGTGCTAGGATTAATGGATACACTGACAGTAAATAGCAATATGACATCAGTTGAATTAATGCAGTTTGTTATGTATTATGTCCTTATAAGCTTAGGTTTGAATAAAAGAGGTGTGTGTTGAGATCTAATATGAGGTTGATTACATTATTGCTGATGTGCTTGTCTTTAAATCAAGGAATGTTAATTCCAGAATGTGGTTGCTGTGCAACATATACTGAACTGATTACATAATCTGTGACTTGCTACATACCTCAATAGGAAAGGAATATTCAGTTTGGAGTACAATGATTAATAATGAATCAATCCCGTTATGCAGTCTTCTCTGGATTACCAATGAAAAACATACCACCCAATTGATTGCATATATATTTGGAATACATATCACACTTTACCAATTTATCAAGTGTCCCTGATTGGTGTCATAAACAAATCATCCCAAGCCTATAAGTGTGCTGGATATTCAAATTTGAAGGACATCACCATGGAAACTAAAGCCTGAATTTGCAAATGTCAACTAGAAGGAAATTCAATGTCGGAAGGAATAAAGCAGGGTAGTCACTTGCACCCATGATTGTCAGACTGATAAGCCTCTGTATTTTATTCCATCTGCACATGGCAATGGGTAAGTTTGATTTATTTTATTTTTCACCATCTATCCTAATTGATGATTTTTCTTCACCTGGTTGTTTTCCTCTGGTCTTTTTTGGTTTTCATGAAATTGAAAGGAAAATCGAGAAATTTCTTGAAGCAGTGTAGATTTTATCCTGACTCTGGCCATATGAACTAATTACTATTGACTTAGTGAGTCTAACATTTTTGCATTACAAAAGCGTTCAGGCATGTCTCATGGCTTTCTTCAGTGTTGTATCACATTGACCGCTGAAGAAAGCCATGAGATTCGGCTGAAAGTTTTGGTAAGCAAAAATGTTAGACTCTGATAAACTATAGTACTTATCACATAGAGAAATTTCTTGGAATCTGAAATATGATGTTAAGGAAGCATGCAGCCTGGCAGCAAAATGTGTTTTTTTGTTTTTATTGATATTCAATTCTAATTTTGATATATATATATTTATTTGTGTTTAATAGTTACTCATGTAATATGATTTTATGTATACCAAAACATCCTTTGAGAAGCTTCATTTCTTGCAGCTGATTGTTTATGATATTCATCTATCGGTGAAACTATTCCTCTTACAGCTGTAGAGGTCTCTGGCCATATCACTTCAGGACTGTTTATAGAACACACTATGACAGTTATCACAGAAAAGGATTTCAAAGTTCTAAAATTGGAGATGGAATGTGTAGAATTGCAAAGATTTTTTCCTCAGACATTAGATTTATGTATAAATGATATCATAAACCATTTTTAGTTGCTGAGAATTACTTGAAAACTTTCTCTGGGGACTCGGAAAAATTGCTCATTTTTATTAAAAAATCATATCAAAAATCGCATAGTGGCTCAACAACACAGACATTAAATTTCAACATATGCAAGAAATTTCAACTTAATCTTGATGTGTACAAACAATAAACACAACAATATCATGTTGAGTGCCACATTCTTTAAACTCTGCCTCTACTGACTTGACATGTATACCGCCAATCTGTTTTTTGCTTTTTTTTTACCGATATAGCCATTATTCAGTGAAAGCCACTTGCACCTGGTCCAGAGTAGTTGGCTGGACCTCCATCTTGTGTGCAGAATGGTCAAAGATGACCCTATAATGTTATTTAGGTTCATTTCAGGTGAAGTTGCTAGTAACGGCAAATTCTCATTTTTCTCAATTTTCAAGGTTTAGAAGGATTTGCGGTGCCCTACAAGCTTGAGCATTGCCATAAATGAATGAAATGTTTCAACTGAAGTGTTCTCTACACTGAGGTATCATTTTCCTCTTCCAACAAGAGCACACTCTTAACAAAAATGCTGGAATATTTTGAGAATTTTTCAAGTAAATTCAATCTCAGTCAATATATCCTATAGTCCGTGGGCCAGATATCGAAACCCTCCCCCCCCCCTTGGGAATTTCGGAGACCCATATATTTTGAAAGATATATATCTTAAGTTACAAAATTTGCTTGTTGGTCAATCTTAGACCTCAACGATAACCAGCAGGAGCTATATGAGTGCGGGAAGGTTGAAAATAAATTTTCGCCAAACCGAGTGCCGCTATTTTCAGAAAATATACTGTTATTCATAAACTAATCCATGTATAGATGCTTATATGGTACCATTTTGGAGGTATTTAATTCCTCTATCTATTTAGGGCAAAACTTGATTGATTAGGATATCTATTTTGGTCAACAGAATGGAAAACATGCGGCCGTAACTCGAAATTAAAAAGAAAATTTCATTTTATTTCACGAAAGTTCCCCGTACGGGTCACTAGGGGTCAGAAGCATCCTGAAGTTTCTTTCACATCATTCTGTATATTCATAGCTTTAAAATGATGTATAACACAACCATGTAACTGCAACAATAGCTTACCTGCAGTCAATTATTCATTATTGCATTTATGTACAATTAAGTCAAATTTTCCGATATAGGGGATGAACGACATAGATTCTGCTGTGAATATATCTTCCAGGATTCTGTGTATCTTTATGAAAACAATTGTAGATATTTGTAATAGTCTATATTCTGTTAACTATGTTTTCAGGGGTTTTAAAACAGGTATTTTCATGTTTTTAACTTGGTTATGGCAGCCATATTGCAGATTGGCAACCAAACATATTTTCTTACAAACATGTCCGGGTGACCTACATTGATGGTTTTCAGGATAAACATAATTTTTCCTGAAATAAGAACTTAATCACAACTGGTTTTCCTTTTCTGAAAGGAAGATAGTGCATTTACCCCTTGTTTATTCAAAATGGCAGCCTCAATCCGAGAAAAAATACATTTTTTCTGAATATTGGGTGCCAAATTTCATTATTTTTAACAAGAAATGCTTTATGCCACAAAATTGGCAAAAACTGCCTCAATAGTCATTTATATAACAAAATGTAGGTATCATTGAAACCACAAATTAGTAGGGTACATGATGCTATGTTGATTTACAAAAGAGGAGGGACTGAAATTTGACAGGAGGCCATTTTCTTTATCTTACCCCAACATTTTACTTAAAACAAAAGAAGATTTCCACACACATACAATCACTGTAATCAAAGGTAAATTCTATACAAAAGTCATGAATTCAGCCATGGTTAATAAAAGAAGAAATTGGTTATTTATTAAAATATTTCTCATTTCTGACAGGAATGCTCATAACAAGAGAGGCCCTCTTTCTTCCCTTACCCAGTTTTTCTTTTGCCAAAAATTATTTTTGCACAGAAATGGTAACAAAGATGTTAAATTAATTTTTTATTATTTTAAGTACAAACCATTATTATTTTAAAGATAATATTGAGTATTATATGCTAATTTTTAATATATTTATCAGGCTACCTGGCACATATAGTTTCATTTTGGACCAAGGGTCCGGAATTTCTAGCCACACTTTGTAAAATGGACTATCGCAGATTTTTGGTAAAATTCAACAACTCCTAAACTATGAACTGGGTTAGAAGTGGTTTATAAAAATGATTAGGCATATTGAATTTTATATGGTAATTTTGTATATTTACCAGGCTATCTGGCGCATATAGTTTCATTTTGGACCAAGGTTCTGGACACTCTGGTCAAGCTTTGTAAAATTTGGACTATCGCTGAATTTTGCTAAAATTCAACAACTTCCAAACAATGAAAAAGCTTAAAAGTGGTCATAAAAATGGCTAGGCATATTGAATTTTATATGGTAATTTATTTAGCTTATTTACCAGGCTATATAGCACATTTAGTTTGATTTTGGACCAAGATTATGGACACTCCAGCTACACTTTGTAAAATTTGGACTATCGCAGATTTTACCTAAAATTCAACAACTCCTAAACTATGAACTGGCTTAAAAGTGGTTATAAAAATGACTAGGCATATTGAATTTTATATGGTAATTTAATATATTTACCAGGCTATCTGGCACATATATTTTCATTTTGGACAAAGGGTCTGGACACTCTAGTCAAGCTTTGTAAAATTTGGACTATTGCAGATTTTTGCTAAAATTCAACATCTCCTAAACTGAGAACTGGGTTAGAAGTGGTTATGAAAATGACTAGGCATATTTAATTTTATATGGCAATTTAGTTTATTTCCCAGGCTATCTTGCACATGTAGTTTCATTTTGGACCAAGGTTCTGGACACTCTAGTCAATCTTTGTAAAATTTGGGACTATCGCAGATTTTTGCTAAAATTCAACAACTCCTAAACTATGAACTGGCTTAAAAGTGGTTATGAAAATGACAAGGCATATTGAATTTTATATGGCAATTTTGTATATTTCCAAGGCTATCTGGCACATATAGTTTCATTTATGGACAAAGGGTCTGGACACTCTAGTCAAGCTTTGCAAAATTTGGACTATCGCAGAATTTTGCTAAAATTCGACAACTTCCAAAGTATGAACTGGCTTATAAGTGGTCATAAAAATGGCTAGGCATGTTTAATTTTATATGATAATTCAGCTTATTTACCAGGCTATCTGGCACATAAAGTTTGATTTTGGACCAAGGTTCTGGACGCTCCATCCACACTTTGTAAAATTTGGGCGATCGCAGATTTTTGCTAAAATTCAACAGCTCCTCAACTATGAACTGACTTAAAAGTGGATATAAAAATGACTAGGCATATTTAATTTTATATGGTAATTTAGTATATTTACCATGCTTTCTGGCACATATAGTTTCTTTTTGGACCAAGGTTCAGGACACACTAGTCAAGCTTCGTAAAATTTGGACTATTGCAGATTTTTGTTAAATTTCAACAACTTCCAAACTATGAGCTGGCTTAAAAGTGGTCATAAAAATGGCGAATCATATTGAATTCTATATGGTAATTTAGCTTATTTGCCAGGCTATCTGGCACAGATAGTTTCATTTTGGACCAAGGTTCTGGACACTCTCGTCAAGCTTCGTAAAATTTGGACAATCATAGATTTTTGCTAAATTTCAACAACTTCCAAACTATGAACTGGCTATGGCTTGGGTGTCCAGACCCTCGGTCCAAAATGAAACAATACCCTTTCCATATCCTTTATTTAAAAAAGAATACTAAGTAATATATAGTAATAGTTTAGTGTATTAAAATAGATAGTATAACACCAAAGATCCTTGGTATTATTATATCGATGATTGAGGCAAAATAAATGGCCGCCATTTTGAAAAACGGGGTTAAACTGCACTTAACTTCCCAGGAGAGTATCAAAACCTGTCTTAATGAATTCCTGACCCATGAAAACATATATTTAGACCCAAAAATCATTGTTCTAGCCCAATTAGATCCAGAGACACGGGCAAAGCGGTTAATTGGCGGCCATCTTGGAATTATCCATCATGGCCGCCAGTCGTTGAGGTTATATAATGACCAACAAGCAAAAATGTGTTCTCTTGAATATTAGCTTTCCGATGGTATGTGTCTTCAAAATTCCCAAGGGGGGGGGAGGGGGGGTTATGGTGGCCCGCTGACTACTAGCACATGTTTCACAGAGCTTATGGAGACATTTTTGTGTGATGGGAAGGTGCCCAGATACTGTCCGAAAACTGCCTCATTACCACAAGGGCTCAGGGTGGCGGTTTAATGCTTGTTTTTTGTGTCATCTATTATGACAGAAATTTGTGTCTGGTAGTGTGGTATAGAAACGTTCTGGCAGTCTCCTATCTAAGTTTGCGGGAAGAGAAAATGATACCTCAGTGTAGAGAACACTTCAGTTTATACATTTCATTCATTTATGGCAATGTTCAAGCTTGTAGGGCGCCGCAAATCCTTCTAAAGCTTGAAAATTGAGAATTTGCCGTTACTACAACTTCACCTGAAATGAACCTAAATAACATTATAGGGTCATCTTTGACCATTCTGCACACAAAATGGAGGTCTAGCCAACTACTCTGGACCAGGTTCTGATGACTTTCTCTGAATAATGGCCATATTGGTCAAAAAGAAGCAAAAAAAAGATTGGCGGTATCCATGTCAAGTCAAGTGGAGGTGGAGGTCAATGAATGTGGCATTCAACATGATATTGTGATGTTTTTTGGTTGTACACATCAAGATTAAGCTGACGTTTCTTGCATATGTTCAAATTTAATGTCTGTGTTGTTGAGCCGCTATGCGATTTTTGATGATTTTTACTAAAGTGAGCAATTTTTCCGAGTCCCCCAGAGAAAGTTTTCAAGTAATTCTCATCAACTAAAAATGATTTAATATGATGATGCCAAAGCATAGAGAGACCACAGGAAAGATCCACATACATTTTCAATTTAAAACTGTTGCTCTTAAAAAAATGTTACATAACTCAAAATTTACATACTTGTCCAAAAAATGGTTCTGAGGCCCAAATATATAACACATTTCAGCTGTATAAATCTTATCGAAGACTTATTACAAGAGGTGTTCAACTTATTTTGACAAAAAGGTCAAACAAACACAGAAATTGACTTTTTTTTTTTTATTAAAGTGGCTTCTTCCCTGGTTGATGACAAAAACCGTTAACCATAGGTCTTGTTAATGTAAGACATATGTTTGAAATGTTTTGGAACAGTTTGTGCAATTTAATAAAACTTTTCCTTAGATAGGCCCTACAATCAGTTTTGAGAGCAATATTTCGGTAGTGGTTGTGGCTTACAAGTGTATCTGCAGATTCTTTTCAGTCATACCAATTTTGCTTAAATGTCTAGGACTTCATCAGAAATTCTTTGGTGACCTGTTCACATAGAATAGTCTTGTAATTCAATGCTATCTCTTTTTCTATCTCTGGAGTCTGGAAGTTACTTATAAGAAAGCTCTTTCAAAGGTAGATTTCGGACTTAAGCTAACGAGGTATTGGGCTATCCTACTTGAATTTCTGGAGGTGACACAACAATTTTGGTTCAAAGCAGCAGCAATTCTTTATTTGGAGGACTGGTTGTTTTATTTTATGTCAAAATTAGTAGAACACCACTTGTAGATAGTAGGCCTATAGTATAATTAATGATCGCAGTGGTCTAGGGGTGGTCCCCCCCCCCCAGCAAGCCCCCCCCCCCTCCTCCTCCCAGCTTATCATATATGGCAGGCTTCCATAGCGTCAACATCTCTGAACTGAATGGACTGATCTATTTATAGCGTCATGATATAAGTGACGTCACCTCCAGCAATCTGTTGTGATGTCATCACCATTGTGCCTTCATTAGACATGACGTCATAATCACGGTGCCACTTTTTGACAGCTTGCCCCATCCCCAAGATTTGCCTAGTATATCCCTGTGTGAGTACAGCTCCTACCATATTTAGACCTGCCGGTCTCAGGCGCTTCGCGCCTGAGACCTGTGGTCTCTATAATATCATTTATACATAAATCTAATGTCAGAGGAAAAAATCTTTGCAATTCCACACATTCAATCACCAATTTTAGAACTTTGAAATCCTGACACCTGGAAAATCCAAATTATTCCAGCATTTTGATCAAGAGTGTATTTTCTGATTTTTCTTCACACGGCATTTGCCATCTGGCAGAAAGTGTACACGTAATAGTTATCATTTACTACTTTGAATATTAAAACAGCAAGCAAACCTGGCATGGTTATTAGCTCAAGTCATGCAGAGCCAAACTGAATTGTCCAATATGTACGCATAGGGGTAATGTCTGCCAAGTGTAAATATTTTTGAGTGAAGGCCGTTCAAATGCCTGCATTCTGTTTGCCATGGCAACAAACTAAATGATTTTAGTTCCTTAGAAATCCCCATTCTGGGGACCATCATAAGACATCTTAAGGGGAGGTATGGGTGAGAAGGACACTTTTCTGTAATTTTAGGCATAATGGCTCATGTTTGGTATCAAAAGATAGGTTTTGCTAAATTAGATGATTTCAGGTCATTTTGCATTTTACAGCCATGTCAGAAAAATTTCGAAAATGTTGACAAATGAAGAAAAGCAAAATGAAGAAAAGTACAGAGGGATTTAAAAAAAATCCTTTTAATAGTGCCAGAAATTGGGGTAAAGAGGACTAAAGTCATTTTTTGGGGAAAATTGCTGGTTTCTACGACTTCAATCTCAAATAATTTCGTAACCAAAAGAAAAATTTAAAAATCCCCTCTATACTTTTCAAGACAATTTTGCAAGGATTCCGTTGATGTATCCCACAAGTTCCTACGATGAACGGTTGTCAAGATTTTTCACATCCCGTGGAGGGTAAAGTATGTTTTCGCACACTGAGGAAAATGGAAAAAATGTGACGTAACCGTCATTTTAGGCAATTGACCATTGCATAACATATCCGTGGCAATTTATCCAATTCTAATGAAGCTACAGGTACAAAATTTTACCAAGATTTAGTTATCATTGTTAAGTTTCACCAAGGTAAATTCTATGTTTCCATGGCAACTGCATTTTTGCGTGGAAATCTTTGAAATGACACAACGCCACTATTTACTTACTAAAATTTGGTGACGATTTTGTATTTAACATGGTTTTAAGTAATGATAGAGACATATTTTTATATAATTGAAGCTTGGACTGGTTGCCTGAGTTGGTGCAGGTCAAAGATACGGCATAAACTGGATTTGTTAAGCTTGCACATTTTTGGGGAATTTCTCACCCATACCTCCCCTTAAGTTGAACTGAACAACAAATTTAGGTCAGCAGCAACACATAATTACAGTAAATGGTCCAAAAAATAACACAATTTTCCATATATGGCACCTAATTTGCATATGACCTTATATGGAACGACCAAAATCTCTTGACCATTTTAATTGGTTTTTGACATTCAATGCAATACACTTTTTAAATTGAGTCAAAGGTAATGCAAACCTTGCTGTATAGACATTTTAAAATTTTACATGAGGAATACTTTTTTGCCAGACTTGTTTGCCATGGAAACCGATTTGCAAAAAGTTGAACGTAGAGATTTCATTGAAACAGGCATTTTCTGAAAATAGGTAATTTCCCGGTTCCGATGGTTTGCAGATTGTCTGTTCACCTCTCGGGTTGAACTAACTTCTGAAATAAAGCACTTTTTGGGAGTTGGCTCCTCTACTATAATATGGCAGTTATCACACAGACCATTTTGCAAATCTGCGGAAAAGACTTTCAGGTCCTTATTAAGCGATTATTATCTTCGGCAGATCATAGAGCTCCAGTTTGTTGAGGCAGGAAAAAGTATCTTTCTTGTGTCTATTGCCCAGAAGTTGTCACAAGGTGGATGAATTGGTCAAACATGCACCAAATTTAGAAAGTTCCAGACAGATCTATATCCAGACCAATTTTAAGACATCTCTGATATCAACACAGATATTAAGACAGATATCTCGACAGATTTCAAGATACATATCTAGATGTTTAAATACATAGATGCACAGAAAGGCTGTTCTAGGTTGTACTACTCACCATCTTTCTAATATAAATGCAAGAAACACTTAGGACCTGCCAAACCTACAACTATGGGGAATATGTATCACAACTTTGGGGAATTTGTATTCAGAGAATGTTGTCTTTACACATCAGACGCTAACAGCAGATTAACCGGTGATGCACCCTTTGTCCCTTCTCCTGTAGTTGCCCCGGAAAAGCCATCATGATGTGAGTTGTTTTATGAAGATGCTGACTTTCCATGACAGGCTCTATCGGCCGCCACATCAAAGATCACACTTAACTATGATATCTGGTAATTCTACCGTTAATGCTACACTTTGTATGAGCTATAAGACAGTCGACTCCTCGTAGAGAATAAAAGACAAAAGTCGGAAGTGATAAAAACATAATACTGTGCATGGTGGAGATGCCTAATATTATCCTCCAGGTTATTGCGTTTTTTAATGGAAACTTTCCTCTGGAAGTCACATTTTAAGGGTTCTTATTCCATCTCCAACATTGTTTCCCTTTTTGCTTGTTCAATCTTTTTTGTTCTGTCAAACTTAGGGATAAGGCGCTAAATTGATACATGTAGTACCATTTAGTCCATTTGGACAGTGGCCAGGAAGCGACATGAGAAAAAAAACTTAATTGCTTACATTGTTAATGTGTAATCGCGATATATAACAGTGGCTATTATCCATGGTGATAACGAATTAACAATTTTGTCATCATTAGACTTCTGATTAAAAAATCGGCCAAAATAAATAAAAGGTAAGTTCAAAATATCTCACTTGTATGAAACTGTTAGATTATGACAGAAAATATATATCAAATGTTGCCTTATAAATGTATAAGTGACATCACAATTCCTAAATAGAAACACTTAAGCCTCCTTTTGGGTTTCCATCAAGTAACATTTTGAGCTTTCCTTGCAAATCTAAACCAAGAAACATTTCACTTTAGGTATTTCTGAATTTAATATACAATGGAAAAACAGGTGCAGTTCAACATCAAAACTCTCAGCATCTGCATGTTTTTGCTTTCTTTTGTTATGTTTTGCTCTTTTTCTTCTTTTACTCTGCATCCAGCAAAAAGAGATGAAGAATTCATTTGCAGCTGAGTTGTAATTCCATTATCAAATTAGTAAATCTCTCCCCTATAATCAATCAACCATCAATATTTGACTACTCTATGGATATCATGGAAAATAAAATTTCAGGGTAGAAATAATTGTTTCAACATTTCCTGATTTTGTGATTTAATGATAAAAATAAGTTTTGTTCAAAGATCTATATCCCACATCCTTTGTCTGCCTCAAGGCTAAGTATAGTAGAAATGCAACACAAGTAGTCTTATGGAGATCCAGATTTCCATGACAGCCTCTCAATTGTTCTCACACCAAAGAGAGTGCTGGGAATGATGTTAGAAGGAGGGAGAGTTTTAATTTCTGAATTTTTGCAAATACCGCCAGCCTAAAGCAAAATATTGGTCTATTCGCTCCTTAGAGCATTTTTGTTATGAAATATTTGTTAAGTAATATTTAACTCTGGTTGATCAGGAAGCCTTTGGTGCTAACTATACCCATGAAGAAAAAGACAACTTGACGTCTATAATATTATATGGGCTTATGCAGTTAACAGCTTTCAGTTAACAGTTTATTGGGTTTGAGTGCCGAAGAATTATAAGTACATCTCATCAGCACTAACAACAAAGTTTCAAATTCATTAAAAAGAAATTGAAATAAATTTTTTATTCGACACCTCTGTCATTCAATCACAAGCCTTGTTTTCACTGCAATAAATGCCATAATCTTTATCATCCACTTATTCTGCAAACTCTGTTTGAGTGTTTGTCTCATGATAATTATAAGCTAGTTATTCACCATTAAGTACATCTCATCAGCACTAACAACAAAGTTTCAAATTCATTAAAAAGAGATTGAAATACATTTTTAATTCAACACCTCTGTCTGTCAATCACAGCCTAAGCTTGTCTTCACTGCAATAAATGCCATATTCTTTGTCATCCACTTATTCTGCAATTCCTTTGCTTGCGCAAACGAGTCATCTTGCAGAAAACCAAATTTGCCAAATGATGCCAAATCAACATCTCAAATTGGCACAATTTCTCTCTGGGTCAAAGACAAAGCAGCTGCCTCGGACTAATGAAGTCTAATAAATGTCAGATTCAATGCATAAATGGGTCAAACGGTTCTTTTCTTTGGGTAAGGAGAATACGTCAGAGAATATATCAGAAAGATCTGCTTTATATTTATACTACTGTACATGAGAATCAATGAAATAGAATAAAGACTTTGCATGCAAGCAAAGGGAAAAGAAAGAAGGCAGCATGGTTAACCTTAGGATTTTCTTGGGGTAAACAGTATAACAGCTGGGAAGGACCAGTGATTATATTTGCTTGTTTGAGGACATCAAAGATATCACCACACGCAGTACAAGTCCTGACTTTATCTTTGAAATGAGTGTTCAGTTTGTCATTGCGATTCGCATGACCTCAATGGTGAATACTATACAAAAATATTTATAGGTATTACTCATTTACGGACTTTTCTTGATAGCATGTCAAGTACAGAATATGTCCACACTACCCGGATATGAGCAAACTGCATCTAATTTAATTTAGTTTAATTGGACATTGAATATAGCGCTGAGTTAACTGCTCATATGAAGTGTCTAAAGCGAACAATTAGTTACATATTTGACAATAATGATTGAAATAACATACGTGTAATCCTACATGAGGGTAACTAAGCTTGACATTTCATTAGTGTTCATAGACAAATCAGCTTGCTTTAATGTCTATAGAATACAAACAATCATGTCATTTTCTGTAATAATATAGCTAATTCAAATGGCCTTCTAGCCTAGCATGTCATGCTGCATTCAATGCCTCATTAATGAGGATACCTTTGCAAATCTTTGTTTACCAAAATGCTATTATTCAAAATCAAGGTTGTTTTAGTCACTATCATGCAAGCTTGCAATGCATGGAATCAGCCTGGAGATAGTTGTCTGATAGAGCAGAGAGAATAGAGTCTGTAATTAAACATGACACAATAAAGGAAAATTCCGAGACTGGTGTCGTCGATACACCCTTTACTGGTAAGTTGTTGAATCAATTAATTTTTAATGTAATTGTTGGTCTCTATCAATACAAAATTAACTACTATTTTGCACCATAATTTCTTAGCCTCTTCTCCAAACATTACAGCAATTTTGGACATCAGAGCAAGTCTCCCGGTATACTTTATCAGCCAATGACCAGAACTGATCCCATTATTCAGAGATAGGAATTTAGGAAAAATGGTTTATGAGTACATTTTCAATGAACTTCATTTTAGGAATAGGCTGGCATAGAGGGGCTTCCGACACAAGAGTAAGGAGAGGAGACTGAGGTGAGCATTTACCCCCTGAGTGACATCATGTTCTCAGTGTAAACCAGAAAAGACCCATCAAAGGGGTACTATCAGTTACACCCTGCTCGTTTTGAGGGTACGGGAATATACACCACGAAGGAGTGGTGTATATTCCCGTACCCTCGAAAAACGAGCAGGGTGTAACGGTTTTATTCTCAGACTTCTTGTTTCATTGATGCCCATAGATTTTCTTGCTAACTGAGTCTGAAATGTCTTTCAGTAACAAAGCAACAGCATTGTGACGTCATCACCAGTGTTGTCACCTGGATGATGTCACAATGGCCAGGGGCGGACTGGCGGCATTTCTGGCCCGTGGCAAAATAAGGCAATGGGCCCCTAGGTCCCTACCATTGGCGATATTCAAAAATAGAAAATCAAAATACAACATTACTATTATATAAATTTTGCAAAATGTTAGAATATGGGAGAGGGCCCTCACATGAGAGAGTGCTGTAATTTCAAGTCAGAATGGTTTTAGCACACAATCACGAACCTTAGAGCAACACTTCTCTCTTTACTTGAAATTTTTATTTTTTGGCAGCTTGCATGGGCCCCCCTGAGTGGATGGGCCCGTGGCAGCTGCCACTTTGCCACATAGGCCAGTCCGCCCCTGACAATGGCTCAAACAATGGCATTGTGACGTCATGACTATTGTTGCTACAAGGATGACGTCATAACAATCCTATGGTTGCAATTGTGACATCATTGTTTATCTCATACACCCTGTCTGGTGACGACAGACAGGATGTACGGTGTCATACACCGCGGCTCTCAGCCAATCAGAATCAAGGATTCACACTGGACTGAGGATAAATGTAAGTACTCTAGTCCAGAAAGTGTAAGGAAGACAAAAAAGGTGTACAGGAAGGTTAAGTGTGAGTTTCAAGCCGTCATCTTAAATGCACATAGTAGGGCAATGGAGCCAGACTGCTGGTTAAATGGAAGTTAGACACCAACTTGAGGGATCCAAGACTTAGTGTGAAGTACAAGCAGTCATATCTGACACATGTAGTAGGGCAACTTCACAAGCAGTCATATCTGACACATGTAGTAGGGCATGTGGTGAAGCTAGACTGCTGGTTACACCAAGAACTTATCCAAACAATGTACATTGTAGATGCCGGATGATTAGTCACTTTTTCGGAATTAATGGCAATGTACATGCAAAGAGATACTGCACAAGTGCTACGGTGACTTTTGACATTGGAAGAAAGATACAGGAAAAGAGATGCACCTGGTCACGCTGGAGTAATTGCAGGCACAGGTGGAGCAAGATGTCAAGCAAGAGAGTGCAACCTTTCAATTAACTATGAAGTGCTCTCTCAATTAATTTCAGGTAGATGAGTGGTGTGAACCATGTTACAGTACAGAGCTAAAATAACGAAAGGAGAAACTGATATTGTGCCCATTTGTTTCTTGATTCTTTGAGTGGTTCTGTGACATCATTTGTCACGAGAGACACAGCATTCTGCCACCGCCCCCACTCCATTCATCCAGAGAGGGTCGGTTCAAGACCGTGTCTCCCCTATCAAATTGAGCCCATGGCCCATCAACACAACACATTTTGTTTTCATACAAAAAAAAGGGGGGGATACGTATTGTGTTCCCCAGAGTTGAAGATGTGGGAGGTGGAAGAATGCCCCCCCCCCTGGACCCAGCAAATTACACCCATCATTGATATTATGACCAATCAGAAATGATGCTTCAGTTGTGAGTAAATGTAAAACAAATTCTATCATAAAATTACAGTCGATTATAGTAGTTCGAAAGTCTTGTAACTGTTTCCCCCTTAATGAGAACTATACTATACTATAGCATACAGCCAGCAGACTATTGTTTTGGGGTCAAGATCAAAATTTCTGATTTACTTTCCTACAGTATCTTTTTTAAATCTTTTTGGAATCATTGATTATCTGCCCGGATATTTAGTCTCTCTGACCAATGCATGCCAGCCTCCCCCCTTCAGTATTCCTTTGTTTTCTCCATTAATCCTGAATACACCTTCTTCAATGTCTTCTTATGATAAGAATCTGTTGTCTTTATACAGTTAGAAATTTATAATGTATATATATACTTTTCCTTATCCGCTATGAAATAATTAATTCTGTTCAGAAATAAATGCCATTATGGGGTGATAACAACTGCTTATGTATTAACAATTGTGAATGTTAACTTATTTGAATGAATGAGATGTGATGTTTTAGTTTGATGAAGAACAATTGATATTTTCTGAAATTTAACTTAAAATTGAGTTTAACAAAATTTCTGAATGATTTTAGGCATAATTGCTACATATAATATATAATACATTTTTCTGTTTCAATTTGTTTAAGTGTTGAATGATTTAATTGCCTCATAAATGATTATTATTTATTTTCTCAATGGATCATTGACATTTTAAAATGGAAGTTTGTAATTTGAACAATTTTGAATGGTTTTATGACATGTTTTGAAGTTGTGCTTAAGAATAAAAATACTTTATAAACCTCATAAAAAAGTATTTTCTTCGTATCATTATATTATGAATATCTTAAATATCGCAAACTTACCAGGATGGGATCGGAGGTCTGACTTAATTACTTGAGGGAATGCATAAAGTGCCTTTCCCTCTTCAAGGATTCGAAAATCCGTTGCTTTGCCATTCTTCAATTTTTCAGTTGCTGTGAGTACTCATTGCCGTTTAAGGACTTGGTCTTTGATTGGTGCTTATGTTGCTCTACTGATTTTGTTAAGAAAATTGTGTCTATTGTAAGAACATTTCTAATGCTTTACACTTGGTGCCAAGTTATTATTATCAGGGCGGATACGTGCCTTTAGGGGCATGATACAAGGGCTGATGCATAAAATGCTATGTCATACATAAAGATAATCAGGCAGGTAGATAGACAGGTGTTTAGATCGATAGATAGACCATATGATAGGTAGGTGCTTCTAGTGATCATGGATTGAGAGTTTAAGTCCTTACTTGACAACCATTTTGCACATATGCTTTAAGATCATTTCAAACCACTCAAAAGTTCCTGCATGGATGAGAAGAAAAGACAACCTTCAATCTAAGATGTTTCTCCATCATCATTAGTGAGCCATGACAAATCAATTCCCAGGATAGCACCTGCCTTAAAGATAGAAGAGCCATCCAACCATTTCAGCCGATCTGTTGTATGTATGCACTCAGGTGGAATGCATAAAGTGCCTTTCTCCCTTCCAAGATTAGAAAATCTATTGCTTCTCGATTCTTCAAATTTTCTGCCGCTGTGAGTATTCATTGCTGTTTCAGGACATGGTCTTTGATTGGTATGTTTTTGGCTTAGAATTCGATTCTACTGCATGGTAATACTTGAAAGCTAAATTTAGGTACAACTTGCATAGAGCCAGCCATCTGGTGATAGACATGCCCAAAAGTGGCTTCTAATCTTTCATCTCAATGTTATGTCCGTTCAAGACAACAATGGACATCTATAATGTCATCATTTTGTGTCCGACAAACGGTCTCATAACTATGAACTCCTCATTGAATGTCATTTGAACACTCCACCAACCCTAAAGGAATCTTCATTATTCAAATATGCATGAAGTGGAGGACTAGCCAATGTTGAGTCTCAAATCCATCAACGTGCAGATCCATAATTGCAGGAAAAGCATCTGCTTAAATTCAAGAGAGACTTGAAAAATCCCAATCAAAAACTATAAGGTAGAACGCATGAACCAACTTCCTTCTCTTTAAAATTCAAAGATGGAAAATCTGTTGATACTCCATATCTATATTCTGAAAATATTGTGGTGCTATGGATGTTCATTAGTGTATAAGATCTTGAAATTATATTTGTCACTTTCTTAAGTTTGATATGAGATGGTTGCATTGAGATTCAAAGATATATGTATCTGACCATGATTGATTTTTTCCCTTTTCCACAAGGCTAGGTACGGTATGACATAAGGAATCTGTGAGCATGGTATTATGTCACAATAGACAGTATGTGCAGTATGTTGGCTTTCCCTTATGACCGGATTAAGAAAACATAAGACCTTTTAAATAGCTACAGGGTGGTCAAGAAAAAACTTTACAGTCTTTGGCCCATGAGGCACAACTCAGTGAATTCTTATCCAATCAGTCTCATTCTTGCATGAAGTTCAGGTAGGAATCTCAGTATTATGTTTCTACTCTTGATTCTAATTTCAATAAGGCGTTACGACAGGAGACACATTTTGACAAACTATGGTAGCTTGCAATTTCTCTCAACCTTCTTCTCATTCAAGCTCCCCACTGGGCTGAGTTTTACAGTACAACCATCATAAAATGGCTCGTCAGTTTGGATCGACACTTATCTATCGATCTGTAGTGATCCATGGTGATCTTGGTTGATATGGAGTGATCGATCTGGAGTGATCTGACGTAATCTGCATCTATTAATCAAAAGTAATATTAATAAATTTACTTTTCTGTACCAAATAACTTCTGGATATGTTTCCTTAATCAATATGTTCGATTGTTAGATGGATTTTATCTGTTCTTTGACTTACATTCCTAAATAATTGACATGATTGATTTTCACTAAAAGTGGATTAGTAGATCACTACAGATAGAGTTATATCATCTCAGATCACTACAGATCACTCTTTATACCGACCGCTCTGGATCACTATGGATCACTATGTTGAGTCACTTTAAGATGGTTGTACTGTACTCGAAGTGAGCTGGAATCCTGGGACCAGACACCTATGAGTGCGGGAAGGTTGAAAATAAATTTTCGCCAAATCGAATGCCGCTATTTTCAGAAAATGTACTGTTATTCATAAACTAATCCACGTATAGATGCTTAAATGGTACCATTTTGGAGGTATTTAATTCCCCTATCTATTTAATTCAAAAAATGGTTGATTAGGATATTTATTATGGTCAACAGAGTGCAAAACATTCGGCCGTATGTCGAAATTAAAAAGAAAATTCCATTTTATTTCAGGAGAGTTGCCTGTATGGGTCACTAGGGGTCAGAAGTATCCTGAAATTTCTA